>CM068309.1:38559233-39244733 GCA_034768735.1 Schistosoma mekongi
CCATAAGCTTTACTTGGCCGCATATAGGGTATATTTGAGTAGCATTGGAAAAGAAACTTACTGAAATCTCTGTCATGTTTCTCGTCATTAAGCTCCCCATTTTTTGAATATTCTGTGGACATGTATATTGTAAAATCTTCTTTGTGTTAGAAAACTCCCCAGTTTACTGTGTTAAATGACTTCTCTTTATTTCATATTCAATGTTATTTTACTGGTTTTGGACTTTGAAATAACCCTTTTTATGTTCGTATGGTTCTTATGTAAATTATTATTCAATTTTTACTTACTAATTGTTACTTATGTGTTATTATGGTTCTCTGTTGCTTTCTATGGCTGTCTTCAGATTTTTGTCTTACTTAACTCCAAGGTGTAATGGTAAAAAATATTAGATTTTAGTTTCAGTTGTCTGTCCCTAAGTGATTGACTCATTTGGTTGGTTGTAGAGAGGATCTGATTTTCTCGTTTGTTAGGAACATTATGCCTTTTTAACAAATAGCTATTTTCATAGTTTACTTCCTATTTATGATGTTACAGATCGATTGCAAAAATTATTTAGATCACCATCTGTTGTATAGAGTAGAGTTATTATTTAGACATGCACACACAATTTGTGCTGATTTTTGAATACAGAACCACATTTAACAACAGTGTGTAGTGTTATTATCTGTACCATCTCTGTCTGTGCATGTATAACCGACCTATAACCGACCTTCCTTATGCAAAAGTACGTTGCATTCTGTCCACACCTGGAACTCGGGTTTTCACATGAATTTCGAATTGTTTTAACAATGTTCTAATTAAAGACGAAACTAGCTGTTTCTTGTTGCAAACTGTCCTATATTTGGTTATTTCGTATTATTTATAGAATTGGTGAAAATTGATATTGCATTACGCATTTCGCTCATAGACCATGATTTTATATGATTGGTTGCTGTTACTTTTAACTTGGTAATCTTTCTGTCTGTGGTAAGATTGTTGTTGTAACTATATATACGCAGTTGGTATGATATAGTACTAGAACTTCCTTAGTGTCAATTTCCTGGTTTCTCTTGCTTCGGGACCTGAAAGGGTGAAATTAGTTAAAGTTCTATGGTGATTTCAGTTGTCAGTCTCCCCCTCATTCGTGTGGATACTGTTACGGGTTAAGAATATCTCAGCTTTGTTTATCTTCTTATGGTCAAAATTCAGGAATACCTTAAAGTGATGATCCTAGATGATTTCAAAATGGTATTTATGATATGCTGCCAACTAATATAACGCAGCGCCTACTTTATACCCCGGGAGCACTAACCACAACTCCAACTCGCCGAATTATCTGTGCGAACAGAATCTCTGAACCGGGACCACCAACTTGACAACTGATTACTCGCCCGAAGGCACACCAAAAAGACACGACTACAGCACTAAAATGATTCTACTCTATTCTGTCCTGACTCTGTATATATAGTTACAACAACGACTTTGCAACAGTTAGAATAGCTAGCACACTAAAAAAACACTACAATCAATCACAAAATACGAGGTCAGTGTGGAGAAAATAAACGGTAGTACGGTTACTGCTTACTTTACAATTAATAAAAAAATAGCAAAATTAAGAATAATTACATGAAAAATAACTATTTCTGTCTCTTCTTAACATCTCTCTTTTCTGAAAGAAGTTCACTTTCTTGGAACCTTACTGTTGGTCTTCGTTTCTTTTCGCTGAGTCCTAGTGATTGTTCTTCTGCAGACGTTGGTTCCTTGTTGCAAGCTGCAATCACTATTGGTTTCTCCGTGGGGAGCTTGAAAGTATCAAGGAGAAATTCAAGTGCTAGGTTGGGTTCGTCCGCCTTTTCTTCGTTGAATCTTCTACATAACTGATTGCGATGTCAAACCCATATTTGTCCTTCTACTGCCACCTCATATATCACATTTACCCATCTCCCTTTAATTACACTCTTTTTCCTTGTCTCACATCCGGGTCTAAAGTTTTTTATATACACCTCCGTTCCGTTCTTATAGATGTTATCTTCCTTGGTTTCTACTTTTGCCGGTCTCGTCACCTCATTTATTGCCCTCGGTTTCAGCCTCATAAGTGCTCCTGCTGGTGATTTCTGTTGTAGAGCACTGCTGTTAGGGGTGCTCCTGTCTGCAAGCAGGAAAAGCTGGATGACTTCTGGTATGGTTCCCTCCCCCTCTTCTTTTAGTGCAGATTTTTTTACATTATATATTTCCAAAATTTTCTGCGTAGTCGGAGGAACTATCGGATGGATCTCTGGCCAGTTAGAATATGCATCTACTAGCACCAAGTAGTAAATTCCAGATATAGGTCCAACAAAATCTAAATGCACTCTGCTCCATGGTCTTGCGGGGTCTGACCAGCTTATTGGTTTAACCTTCGGTGAATTTTTTGATGCTCGTTGACAGCCGTCACATTTTCTTACCATGTCTTCTATTTGAGTGCCCATTTTTGGCCAGTATGCGTGGCTCCGTGCTACTGATTTCATTTAAACTGTTCCAGGATGTCCAGCGTGAAATTGTTTGAGAACTGATCGGCGTAACTCACGTGGTATCACCACTCGTTTTCCAAACATAAGACACCCTTCCACTATGCATAGAGCTTGTCCACATTGATATAGCTGCCTCAGTTCTTTATCTAAGGAACATAACCACTTGTGCTGCATATAATAGGTTACCTGTTGAATCGTTTTGTTTCTTCCTGTAAATTCAGCAACTTTCTGGGCGGTAATAGAAAGTGCTCGCACAGCATCAACGAAGCTTTCTTTACCATAATCTCTTGTATCGATTGCGGCGATCATCGACTCTTCATTGGTCGTGGGATAGGAGCATACAAATAGAGATAGAGCATCTGTTTCACCAAAATCCTCACTCTTCTTGTACTGTATATCGAAATCATATCCGAGCAAGGTTAGTGCCCAACGCTGTAATCGATCCACAGAATGCGCTGGTATTCCAGACTTTGAACCATGAGTGAAGTTGGTCTTTGATCCGAATAACTTTACTTTGGTGAGCAGTCATTTATATGACACTCTGTCAATAGTTTTACTGAAGCCGATAAATAAACCGGATACTGGGAGTCTGTTGTCCCGTTGTGCAGCCATGTCATCTAGATAGTTTAACAAACATGTGTCACACCATCTAGTCTTTAAGAATGCATGTTGGAAAGGGGAGAGCAGTTCGTTCTTAAGTAATTATTGTAGTAATTCCTCCCTGGTTATTTTTTACAATACTCTTGATGCAACAGAGGTTATATCGATAGGGCGGTAATTGTAATCAAGTCGCAGAATGTGCTGGTATTCCAGACACTAAACCCAAAACTGTCAGCAGTGGTTAATGATCAGTTAGTATTATTAAGCATCGTCCATACACCATATTATGGAAGCGCCGTACTTCGAAAACTATGGCTAAAGCTTCCTTCTCTATTTGATCATAACGCTTCTCAGTCGGCGCCAGAGTTCTAGAAGCATGTATTATAGCTTTCCCCTTTTCATTCGGAAATTTGTGCAAGACAACTGCACCTACATCATATGCGGAAGCATCAGCGGCAACAATAATCGGCATCTTCGGATCATAATGTGTCAATAGAAGTTCGAACGTAGTTGCAGAAACGACCTTGCAACAGTTAGAATAGCTAGCACACTAAAAAAACACTACAATCAATCACAAAATACAAGGTCAGTGTGGAGAAAATAAACGGTAGTACCGGTTACGGTCTACTTTACAATTAATGAAAAAATAGCAAAATTAAGAATAATTACATGGAAAATAAGTGGTTCCATCTTTCCTTAGCTAATTAATAATAACTCACCTCATAAACTGCTCCACACAGGTCATTTTTTATATACACGGTATAAACAATTCCCTGACATACATGATGAAATATTGCAAAATTAGCCTACTCTTCATGGATCATATGTATCTGTAGTCATTTTTTCAGATCTAGTTCACTAACAGGTGTTCATTGGTATTTTCTTTACCTTGTTAGAGTAACGAAAGGCATCTAGTTCATCACTGGTTCAGGTAGTAATGAAAGTTATGACACGTATCATGATAAATGACCTCACGGCTTAGTGGTATACTTATTAGACCATGAAATTATCCGAAACCTACATAGACCGTGCAACCTTAAATTATTTTTCAAAATAAATGAGACTAAATGTTTGATGATACATTATATTGACGAAGACTCACAATCGAACCTACATGTCTTCATAATACCTTACTGAATATAGGAGCGTTTCTTTTGTCTCGTTTTTTTGCACTATGACTCCCGATGTCTTCAGCGTAAGTTAATAATCAAACATATGTTTTTTTAGGCAATAGCTGAAAATGTTGGTAAACTCAATTAATCTATCTAAACCTCCTAAGTCAAATCCATTCTATTACTGGTAGGAATATTTACTAGAATGGGCTAAGTGAAGCTGACTACGTTGGGACTATGCATTGAAGTCGTTCAAAAATGCTTACATTTCTGTTGGCATTAGTGATTCTCTCTCTCATTTCGTAACACTGTGTTGTCGATCTTGACTGGTTGATTAAGAAAATACATTACGATTAATTGCTTTTTCGAATACCGCAATCAGTCGTGGGGTGGCCATACTTAGAGTTCTGGAGCTCGTACAATAAATCAGTCAGCTAGCACAGCTAACAATAGTTGTCTTCTTTGCATGTGCTTTATTATGTGAATAAACATTTAGAGATATTTGGCGCAAAAGTCGTCAGATTTTGTAGTGTCAAGAACCAATGCTGTTGTGACGAGCTGTTAGACAATCATTTTAAACAGGCAAGCTTTACATTATTTTAGATCACAAACAATGCCACCAGGTTTTAGGGAATAATGATAGCTTCGGCTCAGAAAATCATTGTCTTATTAAAATAAATGTGTTATTAACATGTATCTTAATACATTGGCTACGAACCTTGCACTCGGTTTACACATTATTTAAAAAATAAATAAATTTGTGGATGCCGTATTTAACAACGAACATCTTAGTTCTCGTGTTAAGTATTTCTATATTGGTGTATAGGTCCGATTTGGCATTCAAGTTTTTTACGCCCAAGGATGAATTTCTAACTTTTATGCTAACTGTCCTCAATGTTTGTTAGATTTTCATTATTCCAAACATATTCTTATCGAAATCGCCGTATCTTGCACCTACTGTATGGTCGACTAGTCTGAGTGGCAAAGCAATATGCGTCGATATGTTGGCACACTGAAATATGAATACACACTAAAAATTCTGCATCCAAAATGGACACCACTACTTTTGTTACCATTTAATGCTCCATAGTAATAAACGAAAGCAACGATAGAAGAATAATAAAAAGTTTCTTAAACTGGTATACTGTAATGGATAGGAACATTTCTGATTTTCATTGTCTTCACAACACCAACTCCTAATATTAGGGAACAGATAATTTGTTAATGCTTGTTTCTACTCAACTACGATCTAACTCTGTTCCATAATAATTTAATACCAAGCTGTCTATATATTACCGTTATACATATCCACAATTCATAAGATAGGTGCATATATTTAAAGTCAGTAACGAAGAAAATAGGAAAATCATATTTGGAATAAACGTAAATCTAACAAGCACAAAATCAGAACAAGCTGGGAGAAAAAGAATATATTAAATTCGGTATTCAATCATTCTACAACATCCTAACCGCAAGCTAATAGACATGCAACCAGCAAAACACGACAGCATACACCAGGAATATTAGCGATTGCCACACATCTTTTCAGGATACAAAACATAAAACCTTGTGAAACAGTTTTTGGGAATTCCCCTAGTTTAGGGCTCGTAACTTCTAATATTCGGCTCCTAAACCAGTAGTGAATATGCATTACTTCATAACTTTGAAGGAAGGCTTAATGTACGCTTGGTGCGTCACATAGAGGGCAAAATTATTCTACGTGTTACTTCTTTACTAACCCTGTCATTATTAATCAATATCATCTAATGTTGGTATGCAGTTCAGATTCAAGGGTAGCATAACAAAAACTGTAACTTTAGGCAAATAAAAACACCTTACTATTGCCTAGATGTTACACCTAGTAAACAAATGATCCATTGTTACTCTCTTGTGAAATTTATAGCTTCAACACTTTATTGATATGAATATCGCCTTTCTTCCTAACTTAACTTCTATTCAATTCAAACAATTCACCAATTACTTGGTTTTGTTATGTACTTTGGTACCAGTAAAGTTCGTTGCTCCACTGCCCTCTTATCAATAATTCTAATACAGTGCTGTCTAGTAGTGTCGTTAGAATGAGGCTTCTGAATATTTAATAGTTTTGGTTACAGTTAAATTTAGGGCTGACGACTCATAATACTTAAGAAATCACACTAAATGGGCGATGAAATCTATCACAAACGTGTGGTATGAGGGTTGTAGCAAATTTTAGCTCAGAATGCAGTATCTAATATATGCAATATATGTCTGAGTGGTAAACTACTATGAACTAATTGATTTGTTTGCTTTTGCGTCTTGGTGGTACGATAAATATTTCTGAATGAATCGGAATCGCCATGATCTTTTTCTACCCCAAACGCTACTCCAATCCAAATGGCTTCATTTACCTATTTATTTATCCCGTGTGTTTTTATGTAAATAGTGTTTTTCTCTTTATGAGTTTTTGAGGGAGGGCTTCAAGATTATTGTGTCTAACTATATTCCGACACCATTTGCTAGGTTGCTTGCCGGAGTAATAAAGCAATACATACGGCCAAAACAGAAGAAAGTAAAATATGACCAGAATGTAGTAAAGATGTTAGAGATTATATATGTGAGTAAATACACTAGGTGTATGACTAGGGGAAAGGTATTCCTTCTGAGTTTGAAAAGTCACAGTGAAAGTTAATAACTGGACCCACTTAGTTAACGGTAGTTTTTGATAAATAGCCCTTATTTAAGGCCAGATGTCGACAGAGCCGTTGCTTCGGATTCATGTAAGGCGTCCTACGTGGAATACGTTTCCAGTATAAAAACAGTGAATATTCTTTAATGAACTTGTTTGCCAATAAATTATTCAGTTAGGGTCTCTTCTGAGGTCCCTTGACTTTTTAATTATAGTGACCCGGGTCCCAACCAGTTGTATGTCTAGATAACGTACTCTCTTTCTCCTCTGTATCGTGGAGAATAAGGCCTAGCTTTTGGAGACAGTTTAAGAGGTGTATCCCAGACCCCTTAGCCGGCTAGCTGTTTTGGCACTGGGTTTTCCTTGGTGGATCAGCATAGTAGAGCTACCACACTACGATTTTGTGGACAGGACTTAGTGTATTATAAACAATGTAAGGAATAGGTCGGGAATAAGTGCTCAACTTTGCCTGTTAAGTGATTATGGGTGATGTTTGTCTGGGTAAAATCACTCCTAAGGTTTTCGTCGATGTCCAGGGTATTTGTAAATTCCAACGCCACGTCCTACCATGTAGAGGTGTTTAGGTATTTTAATCACTTCCCATAGATCTGCACTTCTTAGTGTTATCAGTGCACACCAGGACAGTTGTGCTTAGCATGAATTGGAAGATATTTGTGAAAATAACGATCAGTTAGTGGGGGGTGTCAGGACTATTACTTTGTATGTTCAGGTCACCTAGTTCTAGTAAGCCCTATCGATCTAAATGCAAAAACTCAGTCGGCTCGATAATTTTGAGCCATGAAAGTAAAAGGTTTGTAGGTCCCTTAATCGCCACTCTCCATACGAGGATTGTTAGCAGTGGAGCATTGAACTTCCTACCAAGGCTAAGGAATACGGCATATACTAGCATCTTCTTTTCTAGCCGGTTATTTGACTGTCTCATGTTAGGAGCGGTTAGGAGATACATTATCTTTCTTCAAGAAACTCGTGCTGGGCCTTATTTAGGTTTCTGCGAATGTCCGTGTTTTACTTCATCTGATCGTTAATCAAGGCTTCGATTACTCAATTAGCAAAGGGACCAATGCCACCGATCCACAGTACATAGAGTTTTTCTGTCACAATTTTTATGTAATAGAAACTGAAGGAGCTCGTTTTATTCTAAAGGAAATTGTCGGCCTTACAATTAGTGCCTTAAAAATTTGTACACTAGTTGATAGACGATATCCGCGATTTGTTTGAAATACTTCTCGAACTACTGATTCCGAAATTTTCTAGTGTTTGCAAATTGGTAGTCCATACTCCCGTTCCACATAGTAGGACATGGGCTCTCTCATAGCCAAGTGGTTTCCTTAATTTTAACGGTTACATGGCGCATTGCCATCTCATGATAAGATAACGTTTATGACTACTACTACATCTTAATCACGGCTTGATTACTAGTACTCAGTGTAGTCCTCATGCGAACACTATAAGTGAGCGGCAAGTGAATCGACAATAGGCAGCCTAGTTTGAATGCTTTTCACTCCTAACCAACTGTAAGTCATTTTTGTCTGATCGCATAGAGGCATAGCCATTTTATTGGGCACCATGTTATTTACTATAAGGTAACGCCAATACGATCCAGAAAGTTCTAAGAGCGTGTAATGTTGAGGCATGAAAGAAAAGGAGCGGTAGTTATTAAATAGTTGTGCCCGATTCGTTTGGTCCTTGAGGACCAGGCTAAGAGGGTTTTCCGATGGTTAAATGGACCCGGTATCGTGTCTGAGCCGAAGATTTGAGCGGCATTAGGTGCAGAGCCTAGAGTTTGCCAATCAGGGGTTCTAAGGCAGTAGCCGATCCCAGGTCTCTTGTTCACCGACGCCACAATAATCTAGGCCTGCTCTTATAACATCGTACGTGACCGTCAATATAATTTCCTCTCTATGAAATGTTTTTAGGACCAGAAATTACGAAAGGGCGGTATGTAGGCGAAGGTAGCCTTAATATTACCGTGACATAGCAACCGCCTAGGTTGACAGACGGTTATTTCAAATGTCACACGTCTTTTAAGTGATGTCTGTTTGAAATTTCGGAAAGTGGTTTCGGGGTTCTACGCTCAGCCATGCTTGCTAAGTCGACCATACACTGTCTTCGTCTTGTAGGTGCAACACGTACGGACCATGGCCTGTTACGGATAACCTAGATGTTTAAGGACTGTTTAACTATTTGTTTTTGTGTCTGTAAAAGAATCTTCCCAGTTACTGTGTAGGAAGTGAAGGGCACTCAAATGAAGAGGTATGCCTTCAATGTATCTTTTACTGTTAAATGATCTATGAGTTTAGCAGGTATAATGTTTCTTTTCAAGAGTTTAATTCGCCTTACCATTTATTTTTCTACAACACGTTCTGATGTCTAATACGGGGCGATTAGCTAAGAATACATTAAAAAGTATCGGAAAGCTCGACAAACTATCGGAACTCTCAGCCTTCTGCTTAAGTATCAAAGCTTCTCGACCTCGGATTTTTGTCATTGTTTCCTACCTTTGCTGCTGGTTAATGCCTGCCTCCAGTGATCATGAGGATAGGGGTTTTTTTTAAAAGTAAGTGTTGTGTTATCTTGTTATCTAGAGCCCATCTGTCTCGTTATGTCCGACACCGTTATGCCCTTTATTTTGTTGGCAGACGTGAACTGGATAATCCAGGTCAGTTTTATAAGTGATCTAATAAGAGGGTCGACTTCACAAACTGGACAAAAGTACCAAATCCAATGACTTTAGGTGTTAGGGATTCAAAATCTCTAAAAATACAATTGTTTACTTGTTCAACATTTATTGATTTTTTGTAAGCTTGGTTGTAAAATACCATCACATTTGTGTGAGTTTATGTGAATTATACTCTCCAACACATTTGATAACATTAAATTGTATCACTAAAAATGTTGATAATTTCAATTTGAGGAGTAATTACTATGGTTACAAAAATATTTTGTATATGTACACTTGAATTGAGTGTTTGTAACTGGTTTGTTGAATTAACGATTCTGCTGACGCTGAACTTCTTCTAGTCAGCTGGGCTGGGGCACTGTGAAATAACTTAGCTCACCTGTTGTTGTTTCGCTGGTCATACGTTCGCTGGCAGGTATTATGGTGACTTCTTAATTTGCAAATCCTTAGTAGAAAGACATGTTAAGGATAGTTTACTCACCCAGGGAGCTGTCTGATCTCACCCACCGTATACCCATTTTCTCCACGTGCCACTTCCAAAGTTAGGGTTGCTACTGTTTGCGGAAATTGCCTAGATTATATATGCTACAGCTGAGTAGTCTTTTTCTATTTGCAGGCTTATTATGTAAGTGTATAATACTAACATGCATGCCACTGATTGTCTCTTATAGTCTTTGGTAAATTCCGAGTAATGTTGACTATATAAATACAGTCCACCCAAGAAGGTATCTGGATATTGCTTTATCTGACTTAAGAAGCTCCAGCAAGCAGTCCAGATAAGGCCAGTAGATTTTCAGATTTTATTAAACGCACATTAGTATTACGTCACTTCACGAGCAGCCCGCTGAAACTAAGGACATGAAGTGTGCCAGGTATATGACCAAGTTTCGTTTGTCGTATTGCCAGAACATTCTCTAACAATTGAACCCACTCTTACGAATGAGAATAAATCAGAAGTCAGTGAAGGATGGAAGAGAAGTTAAACCTGATCGTGAAAAGAGCGTCAATGGGATGTCAACGTCAAGGCTGGCAAACTACAGAGAGATGCTTCCCACGGTGCGTCGTGACGTGATCTGCTGGTGATGCGTGACCGAACGACTTCAACTAGTAGTGTCAGCTAAAATAAACATGGTCAGTATAAACGTCAAGGACCTACGTAACTATTTATTTTGGGGATTATTTACTGCTACAGACACGCCAAAGATAAGTCTTTCTGTTGCTTTAAAAAAAATTCGATTTTACCGTGCCTAAAGTGTATTAACTCGTTTAACCTGGTAAAAGTTTGATAAGAAAACGTGGTAGTCATAGCATGCACAGTCGGGTTAATGGGATGCAATCAAAAACAATGACTGCTGACTATTTCATAATATTCAAATGACAATACCTGAAAGTACTATATTTTACGGCAGTATTTAAAAAGAAAGATTAGAAATGTTACGTCAGTGGGATTGTTAGTTATATTATCTTTGGTTGGGGCTTAGGTTTAAAATAAACTTTATTTGTGAAGCTAAGTTCACCGGCTAGAAATAGCAATCATAGTATAAATTAACATTAGCAACAGGATGTAGAACTTTGAGGTGGAACTAAAATTTAACGTTTTGCAATAAAATTAGTATTTATGTCGAAAAGTTTCTTGTAAGGTTAGGATATAAAGTCTAAATTAAAGTCTTAATCAGGTTCATGAGACTGGCATTTACGAATAATGATGTTGTTATTTTTTATTAGGCTTTTGAAATATTAGTAAGATAAAAAACACTGTATTATGTCCTTTTTCATGGAGGCATCGATTAAATCAATATCCATATAAAGCACCTTGTAGAGACGCATGGTACTTATGAAAAATCTGTAACCCATCAGGAGAATAAGTATAAACATGACGAACGTCTTATAAGGCCGACAATTCGACAAAACTTATTAATTGACCAGTAGCGATGGAGCAGCGAACCCACATAAGGTTTATGCACTTCTAAGGAATGCACCTCAAAACATAACTCCGGTATATATTTATTCAACTCAAAATAATTGACAGTATAGGTAACTAAGGTTTCCTTATAATATTAAAGGTTAAATACGAGGTAACATAACAACGAATACAAAGTGGCAAATAACTTTTCACTAATTTTCTTTCATGGTTATTCAAGCATAACTGGGAACTATGAACTGTGACAGGAATTGAATGTGCCACCAGAAAATAAGTTTCATATATTAACGTAAAATTTTAACGAATTAACGGCAGGGTGGAAAAATATGGTCCATAAACAGCGATTATCAACATAAAACAAAGACAGCCAGCATAGCAGCCTAAAACAAAACTTTGAAAAACGGACCACATTTGAAGTATGTCCCGAATAAACAAAGCGACACTTGTCGTATAACCAGAGTAGATTATGACGATCAAACACACACTTACAAATACAAACAAGTCAGATGGTAGCGATGGATGAAAAGGAGGGAATATTTGACAGGAAGCGAAGCGTTAACGGGATAACAACGTCTAGGATGACTAATTATTAGTGAAGTTGCTACCCATATGACATTGTGTCGTAATTTGGTAGAGATGCCTGACCAAATGCCTTCCGTTAGTCTTGTCCGCTAAGACAAATATGGTCACCATCAATGACGAGAGCCTACGTAACTTTATTCAAGGAATTATTTGCCGCTACATATGCCGTGAGGGTAAAAATGGAAATGTGTAGAATAATTTAACGTTAAGACCACTAAATAACCTATTTAATAGACAGAATTGCATAAATCTGACAGTTAGTAGGCATTTTGGCCTTAAAACGACATTAAATTACGCGAACCGACAGACTAAACAAACCTGAAGGAATTAACCTAATCTACAACCACTACGACTTACGCAGATAACAGAACTAAGGGATACTTTTGTATTGGAGCACTAAGGCACCATTTCAGGTTTACGACGAGCTAACTCTAAACATTATGCGATTGAGTGAAAATACATATTTCATTAACGAAAAAAATTCCTATTTAAGCGTAAACAACAGCTAGAGGGACAAACAAATTTATCTCCCATTAGGAAATGTCAGCTGCAGCAAATGAACAGCCCTATACTTGCACATTTGGTTAATACCGTACACCTACTAGGTCATTTGTCGAGTCCCAACTGCTGCGTGGTTTGAACATACGTTATGCATATAGCGAAAGTCATAGGTGTTCACCTTGTCAAACCGGGCTTGTGTGTACACAAAAAATATGTTTAACTTTTTTTCTTGTTTTAATCACCTTTATAGCTAATGCTTAGATGGTTTACAAATGACTTACTGCACTCAATCCTTATATTATTATTATTACAATCAGTAGTATTATGATTGCTATCCATGTCATAACACTTATTATTATCACTATAAGAATTTAGGTATTTGCGTAGTTTCAGAATTTGTTGCCTTTCAATTGTCATTCAACGCAACAGTCTTAACTATCAAATTTCGTGTAATCAACTTTCTTTTTTTTTCCCAATAGATATCATGAAATCAACAATATGCCAGTCCATTCGATAATCATTTATATACTTTAAAAACCTATAATTATCTTATTCACCTTCATGTCTTAATTGACTTCGTAATTATTTTATAAACATATTTAAGCTCTTAACTATATTTCTAAACATACCACCTATTATTTAATGATAATTATGGCACTATTATAAATATAAATATTCTTGTAGGGCTTTGACGAAAAACAAACTGAAAAGAAATCTTTTCACTTCTCGTTCATTCTTAAATTTATGTAAAGTACAGTACTATCCAGAGGCGCGCAGGTTAAAGGTCTCCGCCTTAAAAAAATGTGCAGTAATTACTGTGAGAATTTTGAGACTCATTTAAGCCATTATTGTTTGTCACTTGTTAGCAACTGTGGATTGACATAAAATTTTCGCCAGAGGTGATAGGAAACAACTGAAACTTTCCAGGGTTATGATGGATACCCAAAAACGTCAAGTTGGTGACAGAATATCTTCTCAATCTGACTAATAATTAAAACTTCGTAAACCATTCACAAACTACATGGTTGTTGAGAAAAACATTAGATTATGAATATGGAAAGAGAACGACAGTTTTTCAAGTCTGAGGGACACGAAATGATGTAAGCAACCTATCAGGACAAATTCTTTTCCTGCACGTTCCAAATGAGAACTAAAACAATTCCTTGTATTAGTCATAGAATAGGCCACTGGAAGTGAAGTGACGACAACTGGTCCAGTTGGTGTTTCTGAAAAGCCACACTCCAGTGGTATGACTACTGACGTGAAATATGTCCAAGGAATTTATTCCAGCTACAAGTACAACATAAGGGAGTAGGAAAAATCGACGAAATAGGTGAATCATTGATCCGGAAACGAAAGCATAATAGATAGTGACAAGTTGAGGAACAGTAAGTAGGTGGTTCTTTTTGATAATATTTCCATCTATATGGTTTGTCGGATAGGAATATTGTCTTACTGTCAGCAAGTTATCATCCAACTCATCCGACTTAATTCCGCGACATATTTTATATTAGCATTCGTCTAGGTGACCCCATTACAGCCTTTGATATCCAAAGTACGAATACAAATGACACCTTACCCGACTCAACATTGATTTAGAGTTATTCATGTTAACTTTGGTTGGTACTATGACTGTGTATGTATCACATGCTAGGAAGTGATTCCAATTGTCAGTGTGTGTTTTAGTTCCAGGTAGAGTGCAGCAGACATCATAAATTCCTTCACAATGTTATTTCTTTGATCACTTTTCTCGTGAATCAAATAACTGCGAATATTATCAGTAGAAACCACTTACTGTTCCTCAACTTGTCACTATCTATTATGCTTTCGTTTCCGGATCAATGATTCACCTATTTCGTCGATTTTTCCTACTCCCTTATGTTGTACTTGTAGCTGGAATAAATTCCTTGGACATATTTCACGTCAGTAGTCATACCACTGGAGTGTGGCTTTTCAGAAACACCAACTGGACCAGTTGTCATCACTTCACTTCCAGTGGCCTATTCTATGACTAATACAAGGAATTGTTTTAGTTCTCATTTGGAACGTGCAGGAAAAGAATTTGTCCTGATAGGTTGCTTACATCATTTCGTGTCCCTCAGACTTGAAAAACTGTCGTTCTCTTTCCATATTCATAATCTAATGTTTTTCTCAACAACCATGTAGTTTGTGAATGGTTTACGAAGTTTTAATTATTAGTCAGATTGAGAAGATATTCTGTCACCAACTTGACGTTTTTGGGTATCCATCATAACCCTGGAAATTTTCAGTTGTTCCCTATTGGGTCGGGTTTGAATTCTGTCTTCACACCTGTTCAATATGTGTCATTCTATTACTTTCGGCTTTGCACTCATTTTTCTCACTTATGTTTGTCTAGATCAACCGTTTGTTTGTAGTCGTGCGTATTCGCGGAGTAATTGTAGAAAATAAACTTTACTTGGTAAGTCTCTAATCAAATCCAACCTTGTAAAATTCCATATTGTTAAATAGCCTTCTCTGAACACCTGTTTCAATGTTTTAAAACACCTTATTTTCAGCAGCTTACTGTTAACAGTCCGGCTTTGTCCTTCTAACCATTGGTTTATAGGTTTAAATTGCCCTCTATCTACTTTTGCTTGAGTGGCCGAATATTATTAACAATTCCCACAGAAATGTAGCTAAGTGATCACCAATTTACATTTGAATGATTCTGTCCGTACACTTACAGTTATTCAACTAAGTACATCGTAGGTCCTTGTTATGTAAAATGGTTCCAACCTACAGTGATAACGTAATGTATTTTTGATTTAAGTGTGGAATTTTACGTGGACTGCGTGCTCTTTGAGATAATGCCAGCTGGGTTGGATACCTTTGTCTGCCACCGGATTATTTTGTTCAGTTAGTGATTTGCTTTGCAAAGTCAAAGTATTATGATCTACTGACAATTACATTACTTCTTTTCATTATCCGAAGAAATGCATCGCCATCTAGTTCTGCCAGTATCGGTGCCTCACTCACCACCATAGTAGAAGCAACGCTAACCTACTAAACCCTCAGTGACAACTTCTTATGTGTTAGATTAATAGACAGACAGTTACAACGTAGAACTTGGTGCATGCATACGTCAGTTCACTTTGTCATGCCTCAATTAGCAGATAGAGATTAAATTATCGGATCAAATCCCAGAGTAGGGGAGGTAGTAACAGAGTTAGTATTAATGGAAGGGAATAGAGATCGGTGATAAGATTTAAGAAAATATTATTCAGTAAAGAGAAAATTATGATAAGTTCAGAAACTTAGATTTTGGAGGAAGACAAGGAGTGGATGAGATTAATAGGTTCCGAAGTGAGTAAAAACTTTCGTAGGGAAGAACATCCTTTCGTAATCTTCATCTGTGTAGCGGCATATTCCGTCTTGGAAGGAATCAGGGACGCGTTCCACTACCAGTTAGATGATCCCTAGGTAATGCGTTCGTCAGATATTGTAGTACTGGTTGACGCGTTTTTGTCCAAGACCGTCGTTTTTGGAACACCTATCTGAACTCTGACCACAGTTTGGTCTACGCCACACTTCTTTTTTGCTTCAATCGCTTGAGATCGTCCTACCTCAACCACATCGGTACTATCAAATCGGCTGAAACTTCTGTTATAACCAAATGTCAATCGGAGTTTGGTTCAAGGCTGGTTCCTAGCTCGCCGAAAAGCTTAGATGAGAATTGGTTGCATTTGTATGACACCTTGAAAATGAAGGTTGACTTCTCTTGCGATCTTGCAAAAGTTTCATCTTATAATCGATGGGTTTCATACAACTCGAAGCATATTGGCCCACTTTGATGACTCGTGAGTTTCATAATAAGTGTAGATTCTTACATCAGAAAATTGTAGAAAGCCTGTATGAAGATCGAGAAACTTGGTTATCAGAGTGCGTTAAAGAGTTGAAAGCAGCAGTTGTGTCTGATAATTGCAGAAAACTTTAACTCATTCGGGCCACTTACAGCGAAATAATCCGTAGAGCTGGTTGTGTGTCAGTCACTAACATCTGTAATCGTCTCAAATAATAGGAAGATTTTGTTAGGGTCATTTTTGTTGGTCTGTTGTCCTAGCAACGTCGGTTAGACCGTCTTTCCTTCTGTGGCAAGTGACGACTAATCCATCTAACCGGGGGGCAAGTCCTCAACGAACTCCAACCCCTGAGCCTCATTGCTAGACCAGTGTAACAACTATCTAGGAGGAGGGGGGTATAAATACACTTTCGACTACTTCCAAACTACTGGCTTTCATCACACCTCTCGGTTTATGTAAAAGCACGTAAAAGATTCGCGAATTTCAGGCTGGTTTTCGATCAACCTGTGGATATAGTGATCACCTCTTCATTTTGATCAGGTGTTGAGGAAGCGTCACACGTACCCCAGCCAAATAGTATTTGTGTTTCTTGACATCATGGCCTCCGACTAGTTGGCAGAGCTGTTCTCTAAAATTATTTGTCGAGGAAGCGTGTGTGAAAAGTCTATGTACACATGCCTGTGGAAGAGGACATATAACCCTTTCCCAGTATTCCACTACAACAGTGTAGCTATTGTGGGTTGCCATATCTCACTGACTAGCTTCCGTCAGTTCATCCCGACTTTCTATTTGGTGTCCTTAAGATGATATAACTCAGTGGTCTGTGGTCTTATCAGATACGACTCAAAAGCCAGTAGCACTCTTGTTACAGTTTTCGGTTAAGCTCCCCATTGAAATGTGATGATTTTTTCAATGAGATAAAGCCTTTCTTAACCATATTTCTATCCTAATTGTATCTCCTACTTCGTAAGTTTCATTTCTTTTTAGGTTTTTTGTTTGATTATGGCCACCTGTCTTTTATTCTTTACAATATTATATTCCTAATTGTATGACACACATTTCTAATACCCATCTGTACCATATTTGTGTTAGAATAAATAAATAAAATAATCTGAAATGAATATATTTAAGTTGGAGTGTGACTGGCAGGCGGAATCCAGTACGCGCGTTTCGTCCTATTTGGGACTCATCGGCTGGATGTACCTGCTCAGGATGCACATATGGCAACAGAGACTAACCAGTTCCAGTCCATTATAAATCAATGGGAAAATACAAGCTTATCCTAATTACATATCTGAAATGAATGTTTCTCTAAACGTTTGGAGGCACTGTTTTGAAGTGTACTGATTTGAATCATGTATTCCAATAAAGTTCAACGTGTTTAATACCAATAATTATCATGTGACATATTCGAAGCTTTACTGTCATCTTCTAATAATGATTATTAGGTCATCTTTGTCTCACTCGTGTCATTTCATATTTTGATCTATTGCTTTGATTACTGAACGTAAATGTATCTGGTGTACTTACTGAGTCGATTCCCTTTCTCACTTATTCCTTTATCTTCCAGATTATCACTGTCAGCTGTGTACATTCCTTCCAGCATAACGTACCGCTAGACTAGACATAAAGGCTGAACTTTACAGTAAAATTTAGCTTTTTTAGTGAAGTGGCTCTTAGTTAATTCACAAATGGTGTCTTGTTTTATGTACCTAGTAACTTTCAATTCAATGTTCCCATTATTTGCACTAATTTTTCTAGATTGACATGGTCAATAGTGCTTTTTCTCAGTTAGTTAGCGAACACCTCCCATCATGCTGAGGAATTCATCAACCTGTTCATCATATCAGTAATTAGATTATATGCATACTTATTCAATCAGTATCTTACAAAGTTTATGCTCATAAATTGCTGACCTCTTGTTAAATTATTGAGAATATTCATCTGTGATTTTACTAAGAATGGGATTGTATACTTTGTCATTTTTTCGACAAATTCTAAACAACAAGTCCTAAACCATTATTTCTAATCAATCTGTTACAGTTGGCTACTTTGTGGTTTTTATGCTCGCAGTGAAAATTTCATAAATCTTCATTTTAGGTTTATGCAGGTTATTTCTATGGATGATGTCTTTGATAGCGAAATATCAGACGTGCGTTCTGAATTAGAAGTTGGATCACGAGATTGGGAACGCCGTGCTGGGGAAATTCAAAATTCCGCAATGCGTGAAGGATATTTCACTAAAAATGACCTTTTATTACAAAAAGAATTTGATTGTGGTGTTGATCAAGGATTTTCATCAACATTTAAATTAGCAGTTTTAAGAGGACGATTATCTGTAAAGCTATATCACTCGACCAGTGAAAAAAAATCAAAAATTGAAAGTCTTCTTGCTCTGATTATTGAAAAAGAAAAGGAGATAATATCACTTGGTTCTGTGGAAAAAGATTTAGCTTACCAACACTTAGTACAAGAAGCTGAAATACTGTTGGCATCTTAAAAATCATACTTATTAGAAATTTATGTACATAGATTTTTTTTCGTTTTCTTTTTGAATCTACATTACACCTTTTATTGTACTGGATAATTTTTGACTACATTTTGATGTTCATATTTTATTGGTCACTTCTATGAAAGAAGTCAAATAAACACATATGGGTTGTGTGACGCATCACTTCTATGGATTATTTGCAAAAACCAGTTGTAAACTTCCACTTTATTCGATTCCTAAACGTGCGATTAATTTTTATCACTTTGTTAAATGATGCGATACCTCTTTGTTTTATTATGGACTGTTATTTGTTAAATTTACGTTAAATGCTATCGTATGCCTCTAGTAAGTGATTTTATCGAAAATAAGAGTCCCTTCGCTGAAATATCTTTGTTTTTGTTTAAACGTGTACTACTTAATCTAGTGTTATGCAGATTTTGCGCATTAATTTCAACACACAAACAATAAAGGATCTGATGCAGATTCTATCAGTTCTAGTTGCTAGACTTTAAGCCTTACTGTGAGATAAAAGCAGCAAGGAAGGAAATTTTACGTAGATAAATAATTATGGGAAATAAAGCTTTTGAAAATGCTAAAAATTAATTAAAGGTTTATTATGTCTAGTGCTTAGGTGATAAAATGGTTGTCTAGACTGCAGGAAAATATTCAATCATGGTGTTGTATAATTTAACTATCCCCTACATGCTTCAGTTTGTGCAGTCGGATAGTACTATTAGCTGTAACATGAGCCTGGTAATAGCAGACACAATTTCACTTTTTTATTCTAATACTCTACGAAATTTACTATTATTCATATCTTGAACGACGGCTAAAAGACATCACAGTAACTATTTTTGATCAATGCTACTCAGTTTGCAATCCTGCTTGAAGGTGCTTGTTTACTGAATCTTCAGTTTATGTGGTAAGCGTTTAAACCATGCACCATCTATTTAGGCTCTAAAAGCTGAGTGTTACTCTTAGTTATCGTTAGTTAATTTATGAGGATTCATTATATGGCATTGTACCACTGAGAAGTGATTTGTTTGTCAGTTTTCTTTAAAGCATACTTCGATCTCACTGATTCTAGCATATTTTTAGACATAAACTTCATTTTCTTTCTTGACTGAATAAAATTCCACGCACTAATATATTTAAAGAAATTTACAGACAAAATACTTCAGTATATATAAAGGTTTCCTTTCGTTGATGTCAATGACTACTATTAACTAGTCACTATCAGCATATCTACATTTTGAGTGAATTACTTTAATCAAACTGTGTACTTACAAGTTGTGTTATATATTCTGTTAATCAAAATGCAAATATTACAAAGTTCTTAAATTCTAAGAGTACTTCTGTTTTTATTTAATTCAAAAAAGGAATAATAGAGCATTTCTTCTGTGCCCATTTAATCAATACAATAGAAGCATGTGATTCCCGAAAAAGTTAAATTATAAAGCTTCTTAATAATACGATAAATAGATTTATTTTAAAAGTGTACCGACTAAGAATTGTTCTATACTTTAGTTAAATACAGTAATCAAAGTTCTCCAAATGAAAATCCTTTTCCATTCTAATTAAGATACTTCAATGAATCTTAAACTGAGAAAGATATATTTGTTTAGGTTGCATAAAATGAATACGAAAGGTTATTTTTCAACCACAGGAGATTTTGAGATTCACAGTTTATGGTCGTTACAGATTGAAATCATTCCCAAAAGCAATGAGAAACAAAGAGGGTGAACAGCTGTCCCCCCCCTTATTTGGGACTATTCAACAGTATCCACCTTCAGTGCACTCACCTCTTGACTTCCATGATAATTGAATATCTAATCGGTAGTTTAGAGAAATAAAGTTAGTGTTTATATCTGGATGTCTTCTCTCTAATCTTGCATAAAGTCCCTGATTGAGAGTGTTTAGAGTGAAATATTCATCCACTTCTAGCTTTTAAATCACTTTCCAGAGATTATCAGTTTTAGATGAAAATGAGTAAACTTTACTAGAATCTTGTTTTAATACTGACAAAGGTTAGTCAAAATCCCCAATCGAGTAAACTTAAATCGAACTTGAACGCTATAATCACCAGAAAATCCTATAAACTGTCACAGTATAACCATCTGTACAGTACATTTCCTACGTAACTAAATTAGAATAACCCTTTTGTATAATATCGAAATGATTAGTAAGATCTGTTAAGTCCAGTTCAGAATAAATTATGTAAGTTTTATTTATACGATACATTTTAGCTAGTATTCCTTCTTAACGACATTAGTATAATAGATATGGCTATGCATTCCTTTGATGTTAACTCTCTTTTTACCAGTATTCTCTTAATTAGGACTATTAATCTTCTTGACTTCATATCGTTTCGATTTCCATTCTTCCCTATTTGTCCAAAACAGCTAAAAAAGTTGTTTTTACTATGTACCAGAAAAGTCCATTTAACGATCCAGGGTAACCAATTTCGATAGATTAATGGAGTTGCTATGGAGAGTCCATTAGAACCACTCCTGGCTGATGTTTATGTGTACCTTGAAGAAAATGAAGACTGGAATCGTTATGAAAGTCCTTCTGTATAGAAAAAATATGAACGATATTCTTATAAGTTGCGATGAAAATTTGGATATGGCTCACTTCATAGACAGACTTAACATAGTACAATATGACATCATTTTAAGCCATGAAAAGAGATCAGTAACCAGTCGCCTTTCCTAGATATTCATCTTAGTCGAAAAGAGGATGGTTCTATAGAAAGATCAACCTATAGAAAATCAACATGGGCTGATGTTAAATGGATATCCGGTGAAATTTATAAATTGATGTAAGAATCAACTAACATAAACTTTTGTCTGATACTGTTTCTATAAAAGCGTTTCTGTCACATTACCATGTATGGGGGGGAGGAACCTAACAACGTAATCTAGGAAAATGTTAAAATCTGAGAACAAAAACGCATATACTGCCAAGCTAATCATTATTGAGAAGTCAAAAATTATGATTTCATGTGAGCCTCATAATTGTATTAATGATTGCATCAACCCACGGTATTTACCGATTTACATTTATGCATGAACGCACATACATAGAACGGAGTAATGTCAGAGGGGTGAAACATGTGCCTGAGTGGCTTCAAAAACAAATAACATCAAGCGGTCTGATAGAGGCAGGGAACAGAAAGAGTTGATCATTAATAGCGAAATATATAAGTGATACAAGCTATAAGTTTGACTTTGCAACGGCTTTTATAGCTTGACACAAGAGTCATCACAAAAGTATTCTTAAATTAGTCGAAGGTTTGACCATTAGAAAATTTCGATCTCCTTCTTGTGTACAGAAACAGTTTGTTATAATCCTGATTCTGTCCCGGTTACCCTTAATTACTGTTATTATTATTTTTTTAATGTGTAACAATATTTTAACCTACTCATCTTTTATTATTTGATTATCGAATTGTAGCTATTCGACGCTTTATCTAACTTGTTCTTTATTAGTTATTCTTGTTTATATATAACTGCCTTAACAAGCATATGTGCAAGCAGATTGCTTAAAATGTTTGGTTCAAATATACCACATTTTTCAGATCAATTCCGTCTCATTACATTACTGAAATAGTAAGTAGTATTATTTAGTAGTATTAAACCATCTATTAATTTAAAAATGAACTATAGACTTCTAGAAATGTACTAATATATTGGTACCAATGGGAATCGATTTGTCTTATATTTTATTAATTAATAAAAGTACATTAAAAGCAAACAATCTATTTAAATTGTAATAACTAACCCACTGAAAAGTTATTTTAATGTGATTATGTAATACATTCAGTGGTAATTGGAACTGAATTCACTCTGAATATTTTATGTGTATGCTGAAACATGATTGTACACTTTGATAGATACATTAATATTCATTAACAATAACTGATAAAATACTATCTGAAAGATGTGATAATTTAAAGTAATATCTACCTAATAATCATATTTCATTCATTAATCTCAAATTTCTATCTTATCATGATGGCTGAATAGAAAATGAACTTAAACTTTGAGAAATCTTAATTCTTCGTGATTGTTGCTTAAGTAGTATATGATAAACCTGATATTCAACAAACTAACTGGTAGATTGTGAGAATAAAGACAAATGACTAACTTCCAGAGTTGTTATTTAGAAGATTATTTCATATATTTGGTTGTATTTATACTAGACGTTTTATCTCAATTATTTACATATTCCCCTCTCCCTAACCTTCTATCCGACTGGATAACTGTTGATATGTCCTTCTCCTTCCAGAGGCTATAACTAATTATGTGTGTACAATTTACCCCAGTCCCCAGTTATTGTAGCCATTGTTCAATATTGATATTAATTTCTTAATTGGTTAGCTTTGCTATCAGGTTTTACATGTATATACAGGAATACTTAATATATAATTGAGACTGTCTGGTTGGTTCAGTCGTCTTGTGTCCTTTTAGCCGGATTGGGGAATAGCAGTATCACGGGCTACATACAGTCGTGTTCGCTGTATTGGTTACTAGCTAGATCATTATTTCTGTATATCGTAACTTGCCGAGTTCATGACAAAACATTGATGTCATAAGAAAACGTCGAAACCGTAATTAGGTTAATACCGTTATGACCTGGTTTCAATTACATAAACTGATCATTACCCAACGTTCATTCAACAAACTTACACTGTGCTTCTCCGTAGCTCTAGACTTAAACCACAAACTAAGAAAACGATAAAAGGAGTCAACAAGTTTCTTTACCGTAGTCAAAGTGATTATGATACATGGGAAAATAGTGAAAGTGTTTACCATTTTAGAGTGTTTAAAATTTAAATTTTACGCTTCTCATTTAAAATGGCAATTATTCATACAATTCTTATTGATTAATTTGAATCGAGATTTGGGCAATGCATTTTGCAACATAAAACGTTGGTTAATGTTCGATTGAATAAGATACTACATTTAAAAATCAAGAATATTGAAGTGAACAGTTATTTTTAATAAATTCTTGCTTAGACTATACATATGTAACTAGGCAATGCTATAGGATAAATATGTAAGCATAGTGATTAGGTTTGTCTTTTCGTTGTCCTTTTCGTTTCCTTATTTATTTTTTACTTTTCGTTCATTTTCTTCCTTTTCTTTTCTCTTTACAAGATATTCATACTCATTGTCTTGTAAACAATCTCAACATTCTGTTTTTTTTCTCTAAATTATACGATTTATATTTTGCATTTTTTAAATTTATTATTACATCATAGTAAAATTTAACTTATAGTTAATTGTCGATTGTGATATCACGAATTGATCTGAATCAGACAACTATTGATTGCCTGGAAGTTCTGGACAGCCGTTTCGTCTTAATAAGGGGCTCATCAGCAGTGCGAGTCCACGACCCCATCGGGAATCGAACCCAGGACCCTGTGGTTTCGCAGCTAACCATTTACCACTGGACCACTGAGCCGGCTCCTAACGGTTACTATTTCCAATTCAGATAATGCAATAAGAAGACGAATTTTATCAGAGCTATGTGATATATTTAAGCAATACATTTCGAACAATCTGATCACACATACACTTGTTAAGGCATTTATATATGAAAAAATAAAGGCCACTAGACAATTAAGAGTATAAGCTAAGTAAACAAAGATAAGTAAACGAAGATAATAACGATTACAATGTAAGTAACACTCTACCAAGGTAGGTTGAGGGAAAATACAAATTGTTTTTGAACACACAAGGGGGGTTTGAACTTCCGTATAGCTAAGGCTTCAACAAACTTTAGTATACGTCCTAAAGCACTTTTATATAACACCACAAAGGCTGATTTGATATCAACTATGTGGCCTGTCTCAACTAAGTGTTTAGCGATAGACGATGACGGTTGTTTATCCTGTACTTTTATTTCTCCTTTCGAGTCCATTTGTTTTCGGAGCCATTTAGGTATGTGTTCAGCTACCCTTACATGCAATTCACGATTGCTCCTCCCTATGTATGTGTGTCCACACATACACGTAAACTGATAGATACAGTGGGATGTGATGCATTCGTTTACGTGCTGTTTAGGCTTATTGTGAATCAATGACCTATACTTCTCTACTACAACTACCTCAGCAGCATAAAATGTTCTGTTAACCACTGACTGAAGCCTATGTTTTAACACAAGGCTATTTGAGTCACCTCTGAAGGGTAATGTGATATAAACTGATTTTTTGGGTGCTAGTAATACAGTAGGTTTCACCATACTGCAACATTTCCATCGATTTATGAACTACTTTGGATATCCGTTCAGCATTAACGTTTCTGTCAGTAATTTGTCATTTTCTTCAATAGTGTCATAAGTGCAAATACGATTAGTCCTATTAAATAAAGCTTTTACTAGGTTCTTTTTATACTGCACTGGACAATAGCTATGGAAGTTCATATACTGCCCAGTCCATGTAGATTTTCTGTAGACAGAGCGTTTGATTGATCCATCATCCCTCCGATTGATTAATATATCTAGGAAAGGGAGTTGGTTGTTATTCTCCTCTTCACAGGATAAACTAATATGATTTTGTATGGTATTCAGTTCCTTTAGTAACCTATTTGCATCATCGATTTTCGTGCAAATAATTAGGATATCGTCAACGTAACGTTTATAGAGGTACATTTCTCCTATTGAATCGCTGACTAGGTTTTCTACATGTGCCATGTACACATCAGCTAACAATGGTCCTAAAGGGCTACCCATCGCAACTCCATCAATCTGTCTGAAATATTCACCCTCAAATGTGAATTGTACTTTGTCTGTGCATAGTAATAATAAATCTTTAAGAGTTGCTACAGGAATAGGTAGTGAAAAATGACTTGTAAAGATATAATCACATAAAATTTCAATAGTCTTTTTCAGAGGGACGTTAGTAAACAGGGCATTTACATCAAAAGAACACATAGTTCAAACCCCCCTTGTGTGTTCAAAAACAATTTGTATTTTCCCTCAACCTACCTTGGTAGAGTGTTACTTACATTGTAATCGTTATTATCTTCGTTTACTTATCTTTGTTTACTTAGCTTATACTCTTAATTGTCTAGTGGCCTTTATTTTTTCATATATAAATGCCTTAACAAGTGTATGTGTGATCAGATTGTTCGAAATGTATTGCTCAAATATATCACATAGCTCTGATAAAATTCGTCTTATTATTGCATTATCCAAATTTATCAAAGGGACAAATTGTTTTTAATTTCCAATTCAACCAATTCGTGATATGTTGCGTGACTGGTGGAATTCAACCGTGTCGGATGTGGGACAGTAACCCACCAATGGCATGGAGGAGGTCGTGCAACGTATCACGAATTGATTGAATCGGGAATATCAACCGTTAGGAGCCGACTCAATGGTCCAGTGGTAAAGGGTTCGCTGCGTAGCCAGAAGGTCTTGGGTTCGATTCCCGATAGGGTCGTGGATGCGCACTGCTGGGGAGTCCCATTCTAGGACGAAACAGCTGTCTAGTGCTTTCAGGTGATTAATGGTTATCTGATTCAGATCAATTCGTGATATCAAAATTGACAATTAACTATCTTCATAAACCCCTCTAATAATAGTTAATTGTACTATCATCACTACAATAGCTACTATTTTACCTACCACTTCAATTTTACTGATAAAATATAATCATCACCTATTAACATGACACATTCATATAATCTAGTTATAACAAATAACCTTTTCATTGTTACATAACCTTTTTTATTTTTCAATGGATATTTATTTCAGTATTTAAAAATCATATCAACATGTAATTTTCTCATTTCAATTCATTACTTTAACATACTCAACTACAATTCTTATATACTTGTCTATACTATGATATTATTTAATTGTTAACATGATATTTATGAATTTATAAATGTAAAGCTTGGAAAAGAATTTATCGAAAACGGTTGTTCGCTGTAGAATTCATGACTTATGAATATAACATGATGATCTTTAAATAATCACATTCATTATAATAAAATTTTAGATTATTTAACTGAACTTAAACAGACTATACATTTCAAAGAATGTAATCATTTCAATGTGTAGACAGGTTTATTTAATATTTATTGCAGAAATAATGTTGGTACATTATAACTTAAAAGACATCAATATGAAGTTGGTAATTAAAACTTACAATAAATGTATCATAAATAAATAACTGATTTAATGGTATCATAATTTGATGAATTTATTGTTTTGTATACATTTCTTGTCAATATTGAATCTATTCGAACAGATTTAAATCCAGATGATGGAATAAACACTTTAGATTCTCGATGTGATTTTATACGTTTAATTGGATCAATGTATGGTTCAGAAATATAATTAGGAAATGGATTAAATGTACCAGCTTTGTAACCACCTGGTAATTTACCTGGATTAGACGGTCGAAATGGAATTGAAAAACTTTTCGATCGAATTTTAATCGGTTTTGGAGGCTTTTTAGCTATATCCTGTTGTTTGTATGGATCCGGACCGAAGAAATCAATGTTTCCACACTGAATGAAACTTTTACGACCTAGTATTGCATTTTTATACTCTTTTATATCTTCATCTTTTCCTGAGTGATCCAAATACGGATCTGAAGCATATGCAGGAAGTTTACCAATTGTTAAATTAGGATAACTGGATCCTGCTCCTTTTTTAGGTGGTGAAGTATAAAAATTCCTTCCATCTGATGATTTCGTTGACTTAATTAAATCATTACTGAAATGCGGGATTGGGTCAGAAAATGTACCCCAGTAACTTCCAGAACCAAGAAATTGTTTAGAACCAGAAGAAGGAATAAATACTTTAGAGCCTCTTTTAGTTTTTTCCTTTAAACGTTCCTTATGTCTAATTTTTGCAATGTCCGTTACTGATTCACCAATAAATATTCGACTATATGGACTGAAATATCCATCATTTAAACCACATCTTGATTTTGTACTAATCCCAAATAACTGTCTTCCTTTACCGGAGTTTTCATTAAAAATAAATTTTCCTATATCTATATATGGGTCGCCAATTGTAGTATACGACATTTCTCTAAAATAACCTAAACGATCAAGATCCGGTTTTGTAGATTCAGTCATATTATTTTTAATCCGCAAACCACACTAATGATTTTTTGGTTTATATATATATATATATATATATATATATATATATATATATATATATACTAATTATTCTATGCGATCGTTTGTTGCAACTCTGTAAATTGAATAAGTAAAATTAACCAGTCGAATTCAAGCAGCTAAATCTTTTCTGAATGGTTAATTTCGTTAAGCAAGATATATATATATATATATATATATATATATATATATATATATATATCTTGACAACGTAATATCTCTCAGAGTCCAGTAAAATAAATATGTTCCGTAAATTCCACTAGATGGCCCTTAATATATAATATTTGTTGAAGTACTGTTTAAAAAACAATTAATCTAGCGAGTACGTGGGGAGGTGTAAGTGCTACAGCAAACGTTTCGCTTGTAATAGGTTTGCAACAAGATAGACCCGTTGGGCATAGTAACCGATAAACTGAATTATTTTACTAATAAGCTTCTTTTCTCTTTTCTACATAATGTAGTTTGTTTTGGAAGCAACCATAACACACTAAATTCCAGTTGATTTACTTTAATGAATAAAATGAGATATACTAACATATTAATTTTCCTATTAAATATGTTTATCGAACAAAAGAACATTGTTGTTGCACTCTGGATTCTTTGATAAATTATAATGTGATTTAGTTAGAACACTACTTGTATCTGACCAAACAGCGTAAACAGACAAAACGAATAGTTATCTGTGTTGCTGAAATTTTGTGCTCACAAATCATTCATTAACGCAATTGAAAGTAAAGAGAAGTGAACTAACTGTTTTTGTTCTACGCCTTATTTTACAGACAAAATTGTAATACGTCATCAACATAACGTGTATAAGTGATATTGATTTCATACTGCTCAAGTTTATCAGTACAATACAATATCTTCGTGCATTTCAATTGACTTTCTGCTTAAACACATATACAGTCATCTAAGTAACCAGTGGGAATAAAACATTAGGTGAACAGACAGTCCATTTTATATTCTTCAATAATCTAGTTTTGTAGATTAATGCATTTCTCGTAGGTAAATCCGACTGACGAATCGCGAACAAGACAAAACATGCATCAGTCACAATCCAACTTAAACACTCTCACGTTTCGTTTGTTTGGCGAAATTCCTGGACAATATTATTTCCTTTCATAGTAATCTCTCACTAGCTAGAAAATGGGCAAAACAAAGATCACTAGACAACAGTCTCTTCATTTTCGAGTAAGTAGCTAAAACTCGATACGGTGTCGCTTTAAGATACATGGTAACAAGAAATAAATATTAAACTTGGTTATTGTTGTTAGTTGTGAAGTTTTTATACTTTTGACATTAATTTCTTGGCTTCTCGTAATTAATTTATTAGCCGTCAACTAGATTATAACTCATTCAAATATTAACAACAAATGTTGAATAAATCAACAGGAAAATAATTGTTTGATGTTGGAGTTGAACAAATTTGTAGTTGGACAGTCCTTCCTCTCTCAGGTCGAGTTGTATACGTCCATTTTTAGCTTCTTCGAAAAAGGAACGTGATGAGGCTAGATGTCTCCATACTGTCATTATTTAAGAAACAATACCACTTAACAAGGAGAGTTTATCTCACCATCAATAGATTGAATGATCACTTCGCTATACCTAATACAGAATATTTTAGCTTGTTAAATATTTATAGTACCATATGACATTCTTGATTATTATTGATATTACTACCGTTCATTATAGTAAATACTTGTCACGAGCTCAAACTACTCATCCCTCTAAGTTTCCGTGGCTGAATGTCGCTAAAACGATAATAAAAATCACCAACGTACGATCCAGTCACTTTTTAGCATGGGACTTAGTTTAATAGTAGCTAACCATCGGCACTACTGACTCGGTTTTGTTGTTTGCATTCATCACAGACTGATCTCCGTTGGGTACTATTGAAGACTATAGAGGACTTTACAGCTGTTTCGTCCTAGTGTGCAACCCCTCAACAGTACTCGATTCCGCCAGGGGGCTCTACAGCATAAGTGTATACAGAATCAGTAGTTTCCTTAGCATTTATCTGCTATACAGATTAAGCTGTCCATACATAGCCCGCATCTAATATGTTAACAACGCTTTACTTTCACGAATATGAAATCACGAGAAGTGCATCACATGAGCGATACATGTCACACTTACTACATGAGACGAGTTAACGAATGTATTTCCAGTACTAATTTCCGGAAGGTTATCAAACACATTTCGGCTGAGTACTTATTAAATATTTTGTTCCTATTATTTCCAAATTCCATTTGTTCGAAGTTTCCTTTTGAATTATAAACTGTTGATACACCAATATCCTCTTATGAGTTAGAACTAATTATTTACGTGCTACTCTTAATGCATTTGTCTTGCAATAACGATATTACCCTAATTGTGGTGCTGTGTGGTCCAGATATGTGTGGTGTTAGGATGATTTATTCCAAGCGTTCTCTCCCTGGTTAGGTGAAACAATATTAAGGAAGATAAGCTGCTAAGGTATCTGGTCATTGTTAAAAGTCGTTGGGTTACTAGCACATTTAAAAGGGTTGTATCATAAGTCGAAATCACCAGTAGATATCTCAGAAACGTAATACGAGCCACATCAATTCAAAAATAGTTTGAGTAGGAAATAATCTAAACGGTTTCCTACTAAGATTTTCGAATGATGGCCACTAATTCAGATGAATTAGTGTATTCTCTGAGCATTTATAGTCCTTTTATACATCACTAGCTCGAACTTTGAGTTGGTTTTCTACATGAAGTTGAAAGAACATAACACTAACCAAACCTGTTTACTTTAGAATTCAATCAGCTAAATCTTTCATTGATTCAGTTCTCCATTCCACAAAAGATCAATATTAATACGGCTAGAGAAACCAGGTTAAATTTATATAGAGATTATATATATATATATATATATATATATATATATATATATATATATATATATATTGTCGCGTGTAAAGTAGGTTATCTTTTCTCCCAGCCATAGCATAACAAATAATGGGTAGTAAAATAACAAGGCATCAATTAGTTGTGTGATTTATTTAGTTAAATAATTAAAAAATTTACAAAAGAAAACTGTATCTAGGCGATTTTCTGTCATTACAAAATCCGCCGATGTTACGTTTCCCTTATTTTCCGTATTCTAATTCTCAAGTGATGTTCTACAACAATCATTCGCTTGCACATTCAGTTATCTGTTTGACTGATTCCAAAATCTTGGCAGCTTCAATTGATTACATACAGAAATGAGACAAGCTTTTGTTTCAGCATCTCCATCATTTAAGCAGCAATTTGTAAATGCTTCACGAAATCCAGATTGATCATCATTTTCTAAATTTGCTAACCATTGCAATTCACCAGTAACTAACTGGTGTTATTACTTACTATCATAAATTGTCTATCAGTAAGAAAAAATGATTCGTAGATGTAATCGAAAAATATACAAAACTTTACAAATTACTTGTTAAGATTTTTTCACAGTTATAAGGCATTAACTCGAAAAACTCGCGTTACGCTGACAAAGTGACAATGGAAAATAAGTGACATGTACTGAGACATTCGCCAGAATTCAGTATATATATATATATATATATATATATATTGTCGCGTGTAAAGTAGGTTATCTTTTCTCCCAGCCATAGCATAACAAATAATGGGTAGTAAAATAACAAGGCATCAATTAGTTGTGTGATTTATTTAGTTAAATAATTAAAAAATTTACAAAAGAAAACTGTATCTAGGCGATTTTCTGTCATTACAAAATCCGCCGATGTTACGTTTTCCCTTATTTTCCGTATTCTAATTTCTCAAGTGATGTTCTACAACAATCATTCGCTTGCACATTCAGTTATCTGTTGTGACTGATTCCAAAATCTTTGGCAGCTTCAATTGATTACATACAGAAATGAGACAAGCTTTTGTTTCAGCATCTCCATCATTTAAGCAGCAATTTGTAAATGCTTCACGAAATCCAGATTGATCATCATTTTCTAAATTTGCTAACCATTGCAATTCACCAGTAACTAACGGTGTTATACTTACTTCATCAATTGTCTATCAGTAAGAAAAATGAATTCGTAGATGTAATCGAAAATATACAACTTTACAAATACATTGTAAGATTTTTTCACAGTATAGGCATTACCTCGAAACTCGCGCTTCGCGACAAAGTGACAATGGGATAACTAAGTGACATTACTGAGACATTCGCCAGAATTCAGCGTTCTCAAAAATTCGGTCTTAGTGTAATTTAGTACACAGTGCCTTTAAGATTTCGGCAACTATTTTAATTTTACGTGCAGGCAATCGTTAAATATATATATGAGTAAGTGAAGAATTCAATGAAATCAAGAAGGGATATGTGAGTTACAATCCAACAGTGAACTCGAGTGGCAGTAGAAATGTGCTAGTGACATTTTCCAATTCCAAACACTTGAAACATGTTTGTATTTGCCTAAACTGAACTATTATTTAATTGCGATTGGTTGTTCTCGATTCTCCTCTGTATTTTAATCATGCTTTACTTCTTGCAACCTCGCAACTCGCCTTGTATGCTGTTTACTGATTCTTCCTAATACCCTTTGACGCTCTGCTACCTACTACTTATTGATGACCTTATAAGTGGTATCCACCACACTCGCCCCTCCATTTAACTGTTGTGCTCGTATGCGCGCCGACCTTCTTGCCTCTGTGGTCACTGGTTATTTCTGCGTATTTGCCCCATCATTTCCACACATCCATCTTTGCAATTGACTTATGTTTACACGCTTCTCTTTGTTGTCCTTCATCATAGTGTATACCGGTCCACGCCTAGCGATGACTGTATACGGGCCCTCCTATTTGGAGAGTACTTTCTTCGAACCTAGTCCGCCACCCGTTATGCTCCTCCGTCCTCTACACTTCACCAGACCTCCCACTGGAAAGTGTCTCAGGTGATTCCCTCTATGCTGCTCTGATCGTTTAACGTCCATTTCCTGTTTCCGTTGTATGTTTTCCACCGCTTGTTTCCGCTCTTCCTTCCATTTCCTATCATTCCACTTTTGTGGCTGAGGCCTAGGCGATGATGTTGCCTGGCAGTCGTGGTCTCCTTCCATACATCAACTGAAATGACGACTTCTTTGTTGTTCCTTGATTCGATGCTCGATTTGCTGACTACCTGTCACGACCGTGTGAGGACGCTGGCTTACCGGAAACTGCCTGTGGAGTCAAAAAAGTGCAAACAGACCTTGAAAGACTAGTTCGTTGTCAGAAAGCCGATCCAACGCTTAGGACGGTGAGACGAGCGCTAACTGAAGCAGTGGATGACGAATCAATGCACTTTAGCAGAGAGGTAAAGACGTTTTTAAACCAAAAAGATAGATTAAGATTAAATGCAGCTGGAGTGTTAACATGGAAAGACAACGGTGGAAGCTGGATAGCTATAATTCCAAAACCATTACGACATGAACTAATCAGTGAATGCCACCAACTAGCACACACAGGCGTCCCAAGAACCACTGACCTCCTGAGACAGAGTGCCTACTGGCCAGGAATGCAAGAAGACGTGATGAGATACGTCCTCGCTTGCCCCCAATGTCAGTTAATGAAGAGTGATAAATGCATACGCACGTCGTTACAACCCATCCCCGTAAAGACAGTAGGTGATCTGTGGTCAGTGGACGTAATGGGTCCATTTCATCAGACATCGAGCGGTAACCAGAACGTGTTGGTGATGACCGAGCACGCCACGCGTTGGGTAGAGGCTGTGGCGATTCCTGATCAACGAGGGAAGACGGTGACCGAGGCAGTGATGCGGCACATCGTGGGCGACCACGGCGTTCCGAGGATATTAACCGACCAGGGTCCATGTTTCGAGAGCGAGGAATTCACATCTCGCCTTGGGCAGTTAGGTATCAAAAGAGTCAGAACAACACCGTATCATCCGCAGACCAACGGACTAACAGAGCGCAATAATCACACGCTAAAAGAATGGTTGGCAGCAAAGGGGGGGAACGAGGAGACGGAATTGCCAATGATATTATTAGCACATCGAGCATCGAATCAAGGAACAACAAAGAAGTCGTCATTTTAGGTGATGTACATGAGGAGACCACGACTGCCAGGCAACAGCCCCAGCCTCAAAAGTAGAATGATAGAAAACGATCAGAAAAGCATCGAGGGAATTAGGAAGAATCAGTAAACAGCATACAAGGCGAGTTGTGAGGTGGCAAGAAGTAAAGCATGATTAAAATACAGAGGAGAATCGAGAACAACCAAGAGAAGCAAGCTAATAAACGACACAGTCCAGAGAACGCGGAGGATGTGCAAATTGATGCTTGGAAGTAAGGTATGAATTATTGTATGACATACTCTGTTTTCACCAAATAAATCATTGCTTTCCCAATTGGTCTTTTCACAATTGGTGTCGCTGCCTCTGAACGAGATGAAGGTGCCGTGGCCACAACCGTTCGAGGATGGAGACGTCAGGGCATTCCTGCAGCAGTTCGAAGCCATCGCGGAGCTGGTTGGTGTGCGAGGACAGAAGGCGAAGGTGACAGTCCTCGAGACCCTGCTGCGGGGACGGGCGAAGGCGGCGTTCGATGGTGTGGAGCTTGCTTTCGGTAGGGCCACGTGGGAAGGTGTGGTGGCCGGGTTGGTGTCAGAGTTCGACAGTGCGGCGGATAGGGAGTTGGCGTTGCAGCAGTTCAGGGCCGTGCGTCTGGCCCTGGACGGTGATCCGTCGGTGTTGGCTGCCACTTTAACAAGTCTGCTGCGTCGTGCTTTGCCATCGTTAGATGACAACTCCAGGGAGCTGCTGCTGACGTCCCAGTTCTTGGAATGTGTCCCGGGTGACGTAGGCAGACAGCTTCGACTGGCGCATGCGGTGCAGCCATTGGATGTCGTGGAGATGGTGCGATTATGCAGACAGCTGGCTAGCACTTCGGTCTCTTCGATAACCGAAGACAGCAGGTCGGCGTCTATGGAGAAGCGAATAGCCGAGCTGGAGGAGCAAGTCGCGGCGGTCCGAATCCGTGCGGAGAAGGGGAGTAGGTGCTTCGAGTGTGGAGAACTCGGACATTACAGGGGGAACTGCCCGAGGAAACGACAACCAAGACATTTTAAACGTTACACACAGCCTTCTTTCTTTGAAACATCCTTTCGGGTTGTGGGATTGGTTAATAAGGGTGCATTGTATACAAGAGTGCGTATAAACGGGAGAGTACTAGTTTGTTTAGTTGATACGGGCGCTGCTATATCTTTAATAGATGTAGGATTGTGTCGGCAGATCAGGGCGTGTTCACTAGCGGTGCAAACAGTGAGCGGGCATGCACTGGAAATTTTAGGAGTCTCAGACTGTTGTGTCGAAGTTGGAGATTGCGTCGTACGATATCCATTTGTAGCAAGTTAGGGCATACAGCAAACAATACTGGGGGCGGACTTCTTTAGAGAGGTGGAGGCGGTAATTGACACAAAGAACAAGACGGTAAGCACTAAGTATGGGCATTTTAGCACACATGAGAACAGCGAGATAACTAAGATACAAGCCACGATCTTACCGCAAGAAAACATAGAAAATATCAATAAGGTTGTAGCAAAATACGGAGGTCTGTTCACCGACGACGGAGAGGCCTATGAGTATTGTGATAAGGTGACGCATGAAATCCCTATAAACAGTCGTAAGAAGACGACGTTCCACACACGCCGGATACAGTTCACCTAGAGACGGAAGTAAATCGTCAAGTGGAAGAAATGTTGCGGTGGTTCAATGGCAGAATGCTCGCCTGCCACGCTGGCGGTCCGAGTTTCGGCTACAGTTGGCATTGCACATGGCTTCAACTCAGTTATGCTGTTTAGTTCTCTGAAGTCGACGCAGAATCTATATTTCCCATTGGATTTCTTTACTAGAAGCACATGTGAGTTGTAACGGCTATCGGCCTCTTCAATTATTCCGTCCCGCAACATTTCCACTTGGCAATTTACTTCCGTCTCTAGGTGAACTGGTATCCGGCGTGTGTGGAACGTCGTCTTCTTACGACTGTTTATAGGGATTTCATGCGTCACCTTATCACAATACTCATAGGCCTCTCCGTCGTCGGTGAACAGACCTCCGTATTTTGCTACAACCTTATTGATATTTTCTATGTTTTCTTGCGGTAAGATCGTGGCTTGTATCTTAGTTATCTCGCTGTTCTCATGTGTGCTAAAATGCCCATACTTAGTGCTTACCGTCTTGTTCTTTGTGTCAATTACCGCCTCCACCTCTCTAAAGAAGTCCGCCCCCAGTATTGTTTGCTGTATGCCCTAACTTGCTACAAATGGATATCGTACGACGCAATCTCCAACTTCGACACAACAGTCTGAGACTCCTAAAATTTCCAGTGCATGCCCGCTCACTGTTTGCACCGCTAGTGAACACGCCCTGATCTGCCGACACAATCCTACATCTATTAAAGATATAGCAGCGCCCGTATCAACTAAACAAACTAGTACTCTCCCGTTTATACGCACTCTTGTATACAATGCACCCTTATTAACCAATCCCACAACCCGAAAGGATGTTTCAAAGAAAGAAGGCTGTGTGTAACGTTTAAAATGTCTTGGTTGTCGTTTCCTCGGGCAGTTCCCCCTGTAATGTCCGAGTTCTCCACACTCGAAGCACCTACTCCCCTTCTCCGCACGGATTCGGACCGCCGCGACTTGCTCCTCCAGCTCGGCTATTCGCTTCTCCATAGACGCCGACCTGCTGTCTTCGGTTATCGAAGAGACCGAAGTGCTAGCCAGCTGTCTGCATAATCGCACCATCTCCACGACATCCAATGGCTGCACCGCATGCGCCAGTCGAAGCTGTCTGCCTACGTCACCCGGGACACATTCCAAGAACTGGGACGTCAGCAGCAGCTCCCTGGAGTTGTCATCTAACGATGGCAAAGCACAACGCAGCAGACTTGTTAAAGTGGCAGCCAACACCGACGGATCACCGTCCAGGGCCAGACGCACGGCCCTGAACTGCTGCAACGCCAACTCCCTATCCGCCGCACTGTCGAACTCTGACACCAACCCGGCCACCACACCTTCCCACGTGGCCCTACCGAAAGCAAGCTCCACACCATCGAACGCCGCCTTCGCCCGTCCCCGCAGCAGGGTCTCGAGGACTGTCACCTTCGCCTTCTGTCCTCGCACACCAACCAGCTCCGCGATGGCTTCGAACTGCTGCAGGAATGCCCTGACGTCTCCATCCTCGAACGGTTGTGGCCACGGCACCTTCATCTCGTTCAGAGGCAGCGACACCAATTGTGAAAAGACCAATTGGGAAAGCAATGATTTATTTGGTGAAAACAGAGTATGTCATACAATAATTCATACCTTACTTCCAAGCATCAATTTGCACATCCTCCGCGTTCTCTGGACTGTGTCGTTTATTAGCTTGCTTCTCTTGGCTGTTCTCGATTCTCCGCTGTATTTTAATCATGCTTTACTTCTTGCCACCTCGCAACTCGCCTTGTATGCTGTTTACTGATTCTTCCTAATTCCCTTTGACACTCTGCTACCTACTACTTATTGATGACCTTATAAGTAGTATTCACCACACGATGACTACAGTGTTCAACGAATAAGTGGTTTGTGGTTAATTATTTTGTAGTATTAGCTCTATACATATCAAACTCTACTATCGGTACCTCAGAAATCCATGAAGTACAATGATATCCTATTTAAGACAGACCTTATGTGTATGGGAAGACATTATAGCCGAAGATTCTGGTTGTAAGTAGTAAAACCCTACTACCAATACAGAAATACCGCTTCGCCCCAGTCAATATAGCTCGACTGGACGGCAACGTGAGGTATGCGCAGCCACTGCGTCAAGGCACTAGTAACAGTCTAGATAATCCAATAAACAGTAAGGACAATCTGATTCACATCACTACATAATGAAACCAATCATAGTTGTCAAAAATGAATTTAGTATGTAACAAATAGGTTTGTGGATTTTTTGATGCCAATCAAAATCAACTGAAAAAAACATCAGAGGTTGCATAAGTGCAAAAAAATTCGTATACAATTCTGAAGTTTACGTAGAGAAAATTCCCAAATTCCTTCTAAATCAAAGGAAAGGTGTTTAGAATGTACATCATTTTATTAAGCTGGCACTAACCAATCCCAAAATGTTGATCTTTTTATTTAAGATTGCAAAAAATAACTTATGTTTGAAGATATGGAACAAGCAGAATATTTTTGTCTTACCTTTAAACTTGAACTGATTGATTTGATAATGTCTTTGAACAGTACGTTTAAGTCGGCCAAAATTCCACGAACCAATGGTAGTTCAAACTTTTGTTTTTGACAACCACAAGCAATGTGTATTAAACACGGAAGGATATGCGGATCTAAAACGTAGTAGTATATAGATAGTAAAAAAGAAAATATTATCATTTAATGAATTTGGCTTAGTCACCAAAACTTGGTATCACATAAAAATACAACTTAGAAATGAATTTCTAGAATTAAGCGTACAATCAAACAATTCTGAAATAAAAGAAGTGCATGGTAAATATGAAGAGAAAACGATAAAAAATGTAATTCGTATGACTTACCAGATAAGTAACAACACATAGCATCCATGCATGGTAAACTAGCGATAACAACATCTATTATCGGAATGATGGCCCGTAAACTATTATAGTATGTGATAAAATGAATTAAATGAGGTGCATCTTCACACACTTTACGTAAGTAAACACCAAATGTAGGCAAAACTTCTGAGAATGATTTAACTATAGCAAAGGAAACAATAAATTAAGAGTATGATTATATCTTGTATATGATAATTAAGAAAAATAGAAAGTTTGAGGCACAAAGAAATAGGGTACCGAACAACAATTATGTAGATTACATGTAGTCTAAAGCAATACTTTCGATAGCTATAGGAACATAGAAGCCTTTACTTGGTTGGATGTTAAGCCTGAACGCATATTTTGCATGTTTGCATAGGAGTCCCAGATAAATGCGAATAATATTTTATGGCTTCTACTAACAATGTTTTCACATACACTGATTGTAATTTATATTGACTAATCGCTCATATTCATAGCCGAATTTGTAGATTAGACGTTTGAAGGATATAACTACAGTAAGTTACACGGAATGCAAACGTGCATCGGAGGCCTACATTAAAACAGATAAAAACCACAATCAACTATAATTCAGAATTGATTAGAAGGTTGTGTTATCTGGACTTGAGCTTACACATACACTTGAGTTTGTAAACTATGGAAATTAACGGCACCTACAAAATTAGCCATAAACAACTGGATCGTAAACCAAAGTGAAGATAAAATATTCCTATGAAGAGAACCACAAAATAGCTCCACTGATAGACGGATGTAACTAACAGAATGTAACCCGAAATAGTACAATATTCTTCTTGAGTTAACTCCATATAAACACGTAATATTTCAAGAACCTGCCAGTTTTAAGGTTCCCAACAGAATAACTAATCATTCTTTTAAATAAACTGCTAACAAAAATGGATCATTTCTTCATAGGCTATGGCTTCCATGTGTATACGTAACGTGGTCGATATAAGAAAAGTCTCCATACGTATCTAGATAGCACTTAATTCAAGCATTTTTATAGATATGACAAGTAAAACCTTTACGAGTAAACAATATAAGTAAATTTGTGTGTTCTTGATAAGATGAAATACAGGCACTAACCTAAGGCTGATACACCATTTACATTAGAAGAAAATGTATATAGTAGACGATGTATGATTTCAACTTCACTGCCATGGAGCCACCTGTGCAGAAATAATTAGTTAAGAAAAAAAAGGAAAATACTTCATCTGATGTTGGGCTATCAGGATAGCAGTCAGCAGTTGTTCACCACACCAAATCTCAGCCAAACTGTCGTCTTCTCGTGTAATAACGTCAATAAGACGTACAGTACCTATTAAAAGTGTGGCTGTTAATGTAAACAAGACATCAATAGGTGTATACCGTTGGTAGAGCTATTCAAAATGAAAAGTATGTTTTCAAAAAACTCTGGTTGAAACCGAATTTCATTTAACCAAGGTGTTCTATATTCATCTGAGGCAAGCACAGTTTGTATTAATCTTAGGGACAAGTGAGCAGCGAGCACCAACTAACCTGCAGGTTTCAATCAATGTTGGCGTATCTCGTGAGTAAAGTAAACTGATAATACGGATACTGCCCTAAGTCAAATCCAGAAATTATGAAAACGTACATAAATGCCTCGCTTTCGCTCATTTTACGACAGGCAAGCGGATCGTAAGCCAAATTTCCTAAAATCCCAACAATAATCTCCTTTACTAATAAATTTCTACGTAAACGTGTATTCTCACCAGAAGCCTGGGGTTATGGAGACTTCCCAAGGCATTATTAAATATTGAAACAATTTCGAATTCATCAAGAAATTCTAAGACATCTCGATTAACTGTAAGATCCCATAAACAACAAAGCTGTTCTTCCAATTCTGTTTCTAAGTCCTTACGAGTAGAATCCGATTCAGAGCTTGTCCAAGTTGCGGATGTCTCACTATTAACCTTTTCCAAAAATTTAATCAACAGTGAAAAAAGCCAACGTCTACTATAGGCTGTGTCCCCTATCATATCCACTTGCTTATTACTGTCATCATAATCTGGAGGAGGAGAGGGATTACGAGTAGACATTTTATTGGTACAAAAGCCAGATAATGTATTAAAAAGTTGGGTAATATGCTATAATAAGATAGCAGTTTGAACGGTATTCGTTGGCATTCTGCCAGCAAATAAAGGACTCGGACGTGAGGCCAGGATGAAAGGAACGGTAGGACTTGGCGGAAGGTGGCCTGCGAATTGTGAAAGGCGCCTTGATGGCTCACTATCCAATCTCATAGGGAAAGGTAGCTTATGGCCGACAGTTTCCCTCCTTCTACATCTTGTTGTTTCTGAATCGGGTACAGCTGACATACAAGGAAGTGTGTCATTAGAGGGGGAAAATTGTCTATAGTCACTCTCCTTTCTCTTCTCTTTTATTACCGCTCTCTAGTTCGTATATATACATACAATACTTAATGTGTATAAGCACATCATTAACCTGCCTCCACTTTTTATATTATCAGCGAGAAATTTTGTTTTCTAAATATCTTTTGACTTTTCGGAGCCTGACAATCTCGGGTGGAGTGTATATATCCTCAGACCTGATCAGTTGCAAGTGTTTTAAACGACAATGGAAAAAAGATTGATTTATGTTAAAAATGATGAAGAAATCACACAAACGACAAATAATGGTGGTTAAAAGGATGATCAATAAGAAGAAAGGGGGCATGTTGTGGAATATTTATATGGGTAATTAAGATAAATGTTGTTATGATGGGAAAGGACAAGGTTAGCGGTGGACAGGATTAATCTGGCTTTATGCGGAGTGAGTAATAGTGGCGTTTTACGAACTCATGGGAGCATAACTTTCGTAAAATGGCTTACTTTTGTACACGTGCCAGTGTAATGGGTTAATGATGTCTGAACTCATCATAATAGCTTTGCACTATATATACTTTTGTATTTCATCTTATGCTGTTTTATTTTCGATGCTTTCTCTACAATTTCTGTCTCTTAATTTCTGATTTTTCGACAGGCATTTAGTACTGATCATGTGGACTAGAAACTGGCTCTCGTTATCATTCAGCCACAAGACTCTCTTGCATCTTTTCTACTTTCGTTCAAGTATTACAAATTCAAGTTACGACTTGTTTGCGGCCACAACATTCTTCTGGATACATAAACTACAAATTATAGAATGCAGTAGATGTATATTTAGAACTTAGCTTCATGATTTATTTTTTCAGCTGTAGTGCACCTGGTATAGGACCAAGTAACGTTGTCGTATAACCAGAGCAACATCTAATGATTAAACCCACATGTATGAATAAGAATGAATCAAAAGGCAGTGAGGGATGGAAGAGAAGTTATATATGATTGTGAGTAGAGCGTCAATGGAATAGCAACACTTAGGCTGGCTAACTGAAGAAGGTTGCTTCCCACGTCGTGTCGTGATATGGTGATGATGCGTGGCCTCGGGTCTTCAGCTAGTCCTGTCTGCTAAAACGAAAATGGTCTGAACAATGACGAGAGCCTTTGCAACCACTTATTTGGGGGATTATTTACCACTACACAGATATCTAACCAAATCGTATCGTTATTAAGTAGTTTTTATTACCCGTTGTCATTATGGTACGCGTTAATACGCGTTCAAACTTAACTAGTGGCTGTCACAAGTTGTATGTTAGTCTTCGTAGTTATGCGGCTAATACGCATAGTAATTCCGAATTTTGTTCATCTATACCAGGTTCTCTTTTACATTTATGGTATCTATCTAAATGTTCGGCATGATTTTTCATACTTTTCGTTGGATCATGTCTGGCATAGGCGTTACCTTAATGATTATACTTTTGACGGTCATTTAGACAGAAGCTGTTTGGCGCGCCCATTCACATGCTTACATGTAAGTTTAATCCATAGGACTCACACACTTTTTTCACGTATTACAGTAATATTGGTTTTTTCTCTTGTTGATGTTGCCACTTATGTTGCTGTTAGTGAATACTTATAATTGATCTATAAGTTCTAGATATTTTATAGCCACGTTTAGCTTTAAGGAAGTGAGGTTTATATTTCACCATATGGGTGCTAAGAGACTACGCCACGTAGTACATATCTATTAAACAACCAGGTTCAGTTAACCCAACAACATGGAGAAAGGTCTCTAGTTTAGTTTTTTAAAAAAGGAACGTCGGTTTGATCAACATATCAAACAAATTCATCTCAGTTCTGCCACTGTAGCTCAGTGGTAAATTACTAACTCGTCCAGAGCCTGAAATTTAATCGATGGCAAACGGTCTGTCAATATTCGGATATACTACGTGGATGACACTTACTTTTTGAACTTGTAATCTAATCTTGTAGAGTTCTCCTACATTCTCCTACAAATGATGATTGGATACTAGGTGAACTCGATCTTTTAACGGTAACCGGGGCTTGGAACTAAACAAAGAGTAGGAAAATGAAACAAGGATAACTGAGGAAGTTTCGCGAGCGGGCTACCCAACACCTTGTTGGTGAGGTACGATTTTCCCATGCTCTGTCAGGATATCAGGCGTCTTTTCAACTGCCTCTTGAATTACCGAGATCATGAGAGTGCTTAGGCTTATTAGGGCTTAAGATAGATAGTTAGAAATATCTGTACACTTAAGCGAGTTAAGAGCACTAGGTCAAACAAAAGCTATAGATCAATTAAAACCACAGAGCTAATACAGTAAGCTTGCGGGTAAAGTACTGAACAGTATATTCAGTTAGTTCAGTGCTCGAGTGTCGATAAAGTGAATGCAAAACGTGTGATTATCTGAGAGAGCATAGTACATATCATTACCAAGGTTAACTTTGATAATTTCAAATAAATTGAGCATTGGATAGATTGTTTATAATAAGTGATATATATTTGTAAAATTCCAATGAGTAGAAATTAAAATTTCTGACGTTTCGCGGCTTAGTGCAAGTCGCTTCTTCAGAGAAATGAATAACCGAATTTAATTAACACAAGAATAAATAATACAATGGAACAAATCAAAAACAAGATAAACCCGTACAATCAAAATGCGAGTTTGATCGTGTTATGATGTCAAATCATATAGGTCAAGGTGGTTTGAGACGAGACATGTTTGTACATGTTAGTGTGATATGTGAGGAAAATATGTGAAAATAAAATTGTATGTATGTTAATGTGTATGACATTCGATGTACTTTAATCGTGGCTAGATGGGTAGAAAGTCCATGTTGGGTGGATAGAAAGGCCTTCGCTTTTGTTAAGTGCAGTTGGATTTAGCAAAATGTGAAGTGCCTCAGCTATTCGTCTTTCCTTATAATTGGAAAAATCTTTTTGAATAATTCGGATATTTTTAATATCGATTTTATGGTTGTGATAGATAGCATGTACTACTATTGCTGATTTAATTTGTAATTTTTCAAGTACAACAGGATTATTAGTAGGTCATTTAGTGTAGCTTTCATGTTCTTTGGCACGAGTTTTGATTTCTCGTGAAGATTTTCCAATATAGAAGGCATCACAATTCACACAACCTAGCCTGTAGACACAATTCTGTGTTGAGGTGAAAGGGATCTTGTCCTTTATTTTAACCAATGCACTTCGAATAGTGTTGGTAGTTTTGTAGAAAGTTTGAATCCCGTGTTGTTTTAGAATTCTTTGTAATTCATCAGTTGTGTCTTGACGGTAAGGTAGAATGGCTGTACCAATCCAGAATGTTTTGACTAATTTACTATTATTTAGTAATAAGTCGTTTTGTTTTTGCAAATTGTTAATAATATTCATTGGAAAATTATTAAGCCGTAGGATGTATTATTTATTCTTGTGTTAATTAAATTCGGTTATTCATTTCTCTGAAGAAGCGACTTGCACTAAGCCGCGAAACGTCAGAAATTTTAATTTGTACTCATGAGAGAGCATAGGTTTTAGCTAAGGGAAGTATTACTCCTAACCCATATCTATGATAATGGTATGGACTTATAGTAATTGTTTGCATAAAATTAATTGTGGGGAAACCACACTACTAAGCGATAATTTTGAGTCGATTTCCAGGCCCAGTTTGTTAATAGTCCCATTAATTCTATCAACCACACTGAGTGACTGCTAAGTCATGACCATGCTTTATGATAATATCCCGGAACTAATATGCGAAAATAGTGGTAGTGTTGATTTGCCATAAGCTGGTGGGAAATAACTCGATTTTTTCCTCCCTGGTGATCCAGAAGTATTAGATGCTTTCAGACGTTAACGAATATAAGCTGCTTGATTACATTCCAATTTGCGATTCAGGAGTACACGTTGATTTAGGATTACTTTTAATGTTAGGCTCTGGAGTTTATTTGAATGCATGTTTGACGAATAAATACACGATAGCTCAATAATTACATCAGTGAGGCACGATAGTAAACAAATGCGGTAACTTTCGTATCTTGACTATGTTAAATGCTGTTAAAGAAGTTGAACATTAGAATCACTGAATGTTGTTTGGCTGAATCGAGTTCCATTGGTAGCAGCCATTGGTTCAGGAACGACTGAGAGAAAGTTCGCGTACTGTTGGAGTCAACACTATTCGGAAGTATATTTCTAATTACTCTGTATATTTATTGCCCTATTCTAGACTATTTTTATTGCTATTGTTGTTGCTAATGCGATTGTAATCGTCATCTCTGCTATTGTACACAGAGTAACCAATCGTTTTCTAACGATTTATTATTATTCCGTTGGGTTGTGGGAATAATAAACGAGGTCAATACTCGAATAATTAAAAGCCTTTGGTCAGTAGAATCAAGACAATAGTCTTCTGAACTCCAGTAAGCGATCAATCGTAGCAATTCAGTCGGCTAATTTGACAAATGCCTTTCAAGACAGCCGATGTGATCGCCCAATTTATAGGAACAAATACACTTAGCAGTAACCACTAAGAAGTTTAAGAATGTGTGAAGGCGCTTAAGCCATCACTATGTCTAGGTCCTGATGAGATTCCAAACCTTCCCGTCAATAAATGCTCTAATATTATGTGTCATCCACTGACTCGTTTCTTTAACGAATCTTTCTCTGTAAACGTGATATCAAAAGCTTGGAAGAAAATAAATTAACACTTATGTTGAAATGAGCGTCTTCTGGTAGGAATGTCAAATTTAAAACCGTAGCTACAACTCCTACCTTTCTAAAAACAGCAAAAAACTTCTACTACGTAAGCTGCAGCCAGCAATTTAATGGCATACAGACCCATATCAGATTGCAAACAGACGCAATAGAAGTACACTAGACGCGGCAGTCGTCTTACATCATAGTATGATGTCTAGCTCAGAAAAGGATGAAACGCATACCCGAAGTACGTTTCTCGATCACACTTCTGTTTTCGACTCCGTTCCTAAACCTATATTACTGAATAAACATGGAAAATTGAACATATAACGATGGATAATCAACTGGCTGTATTCCTATTTCTCCGGCAGATAACAATATACTGTGTACAAATAAAAGTGCTCTACTAATCTATTAACAGAAGTTGGTGTGCCTCAAGGGGCTGTTCTTACCCCCCTTTCTTATCTTTTTTTCTCGAATGACCTGACCTCGTCTACGAAAAATACCTTTGTTAATTACGCAGATGATCTAACTATTCGTATGCCTGTTTCTTTTTCTTTAGATTGTTGTAAAGTAAATTGTTTGTTAGCGAATGTTTAACGATTGTCAAGTTTGAAAGGTTTTCAACTTAATCTTTCCAAATATCGAACAATCAATTTCAGTCTAATACAAGTAGAATGACTTAAGTACTCTCGAATTCGGCCGATGTTTGTAAAACTGGTGACCCTACAACTAGGATTGTGTCGAATGTTACATATTTTGGTGTAACTTTTACTTCTGATCTGTCTTGATCTTTGCATGTTTTGTTTATATTGAAGAGGGTTTTTCGTTTAATATACTGTGTGAATCGATTATCTAGTTTTGATATTACCAAGCACTTATTATTACAATTTGCCAGTTCCTGTATATTGCCGATTATTTTATATTTTTTCCCCATGATCTTTTCCTGGACTTTTGGGAAAAGGCTATGCCGTGTTGCGTGGAGTACTGAATGCTGTTGGTACAGTGTAAGGTGGGAACTACAACGTAATTATTGACATGGTAATAGACAGACGTTTACAATCCTGTAGACAGTTATCTAGTGCTATTCTATTAGATATAAACCACCATCTTCATTCACATATGTCAACTGGCGTATCTAGCAGGACGTGACGCTGCTACATTAGAATTCAGACACGTAACGAAAAGTATAAATGCTCCATAAAACTGATTTAGCACATGTCCTATGTGATGAAAAATTTGTAAGAGCCAATTTAATCAGAAATCTGTGCTATTGAAATACGGATTATTATGTGATACAGAGGCTGACATATTATATGAACAATATAATAACGTAATAAGAACGGAAAGATAATGAGTTTATAAGTGCTACCTGGCAACAAAAAACTAAATTCTATATGTAAAAATCACATTCGTAATGTTAATTGGTGCGAAACACAGGGCTTATTTTTACGACTGATTGCAAATTGAAATTGAGACAAGCACAACAGAAATTAAATATAGCGTTTAACACTGGGATCACCAGTTTAACGCCTTGGTACGTCCCGTTCTACAGAAAAGGACAGATTATTAAGAAGTAAGTCTTTATTTTCTACCGTGGGACAGGAGACAATGGAGAGCAATACTAATCATTCATGTACACAAAACCTCTCAATATACAATATAAGATAACAGGAAATATAATCCCTATGCAGAATAAAGAAGTAAATGAAAACTTTGGCTTTATTGTTTTGACGCGAGCTTAAGGTTTGAAGTCAACTCTTAACTAGCCAACTTAAGTTTCCACAAAGTCATCCAGGATCAAAGGCTCGTCATATCCACAGTCGTCTCCCTTACTTACAAAGTAAGAGCAGATGTTGAATCATAGTAGTGAATTATTATCACCTATAACTAACTACCAGAAATATAACTCAGGGAAGCATATTAGTCTTCCCCCCAATTATATAAATGATATAGGTAATGCAATAAAAATTGGACGACCATATTCAAGTGTCAACGACCTCACAACTTCATTTAGTATTAAACCTTGTGCTTTAGATGAAGGAATATCCGCGATTCAAAAGGACTGTAGTTTCAAGCACCACAGTCCACGAATAGGGAGAAAATACCTAAGGGTGAAATTCTGAATTCTCTATGCATTCATTATATGGATCATACTTGTTATTCATTTAGATTGGATTATGCAAACAGATTTGTTTGTTTCTTTAAGAAAAACAGTGCTGCACTGGGTAGTTTCTGTGGGTTGGAAAATATGATGAGTTGGCATTATAATTTGACAGTTCGTTTTTTGTCATTAAAAACGGCTGGGTAAAAGAAACAAGGGGATTAAGGTTCACTAAGACATTCCGAACTCGTCTACCTGAAGTCAGAAGTAACATCTGCCTAATCACAATAAACGTGAAATCATAACTTCTAGTCACCACTATAGCTAGAGGGCTATAAAGTTCAGACACTCTGATCTATAAACGATTTGAGCATTAAATACTCAGGTAACTAAAAGCTCGATAAATTCGGTTTTCCTGTAGTTTAAAAAAGTAGGCGATTAACGTGCTTTCTCCTTCAAAGCTTATGCACAAGAGTGGTTAAACTTGTTCTGTTTTAGACGTTTGTAAAACTGTCTCCTGCCAAAGCTACTGAATAAAGACCTATTCCCAAAAGTCTGGTTTCTTCTGTCACTAGATCGGGATATACCTAGGCGCCTAAACCTATCCTCGGGAGTTATTCGTTTATCTTTACAAGTATGAATAACACAAATAGAGTAAGAATTGTATGTGTCTGTCGAAGGTTTGCACGTCGAAATTTACGACGTCACCTTAATCTGAATTTCTTTGTTGAACGTACACCATTTAGCCACTTAGCTTTAATAAATCTGACGGTGACACAGTACGGCCCTAGAGCTTCAAATACTACAATTTGCGATTGTTTCAGTGAAAAGCACCAGATAAACATCTCGTAAGTACTACTTAAAATACCGAACACAAACGTTAAGTAAATGATCTTGAGCTATTCAGACAGCAATAAGTTAAAGTAGCAGTTTTATGTGCTCCTTACTCTCTAAGGGACTTGCACTCGATTGTGGTTACCAACATATTTACTTGGAGTGCCAAACAGATGGTTTGTGTCGTTAAAAGAACAAAAAGAGACGACCTCATTAGTAAGATAACTGACAACCCTAATTACCACTTCGGCTAACAGTCAAATTTTACTAGAAGAGGACGGCGTTTCCACAGCCACACCACCCGTAGGTACGAATATAACCGTACTGACTCCAAGGATAGTATTCCAGAAATAAAAGTTCGTGAAACAAGGGAAGTTGATGCATTAGTGAAATACTTAATACTACTTTACCTATCGTCCTAAATCTCAAATGGCCAGCTAACCTCATATTATTTGAAGTTGGCGAAAAAAGTTCGATGAGGATTATGGTGCACTAATTAGTCTGCACCATGGAATTTGTCGTAGAGTGGTATTTGTAATGTGCCTGCAATTCTTCCTCTTATTATCATACAATGCACAAAGGTTGTCTGCATTCGGTAGAATGCCGCTAACTCCCACTTAGGTTGAAGAATAATGCACTTGCCCTGATATTAAAATAAGGCGACAGTAAAAATCTAGCGTACTACAGTAACGTTGGTTCCTACACAATCCGAAGTCTTGGAGAGCCTGACCAACGACTAAGTAGAAGACAAGGTGAATATCAAGTGTGTCCCACCACGGTTTTTGTAAAGACATGTTTTATATGAAAACTTCTAGCATGGAACTCTTGAACAGAAAGTGGCAGTACATGTCATTTTCGTATACCCCTAAATAACATTCGACGCTCATTGTGGCGACGAAAATGGGATTTATGGGCCCGTTACTTTCTACAATAATAAACTGCTCAGAAGACCTGGTATTTTGAATTTAGGTTAACTGGGCTCTGAATAAAAGTACAACACTTCGGCAGCTACCGTCCCCCATTTTCACAAAAGACATCCTGACTATAGGACAAGACGACTAGGAACCTTTTGATGCAGATAGACGATGTTAAAATGTGGGCCGGGATCAATGGTGCCAAAATCAATTTTGTAAAATGTCATGCGATGAATATTTACCAAGAAACTTTGTACTAAGAAAGCATATTGTGAACAGCCGCCCAATCCTAAATAAATGATCAGAATGCAACATAGGCGCAATATTCACAATCACATTTGACAACAAGTCGAGTCACAAGAACGATCGAGCAAAAGCATATGCTGCCTTGTACTTTGTGCTAAGACGACTTAGCTCATCGATTTCAAATATGCCCCTAACGCTGTTTGAAAACTACCTCTGGCCTTGCCTGGAAAACAACAATTTCATGATCTGTACTCACAAAACATTTTGAGATTCAGGTGCCGCACACAAGTATAATACCTCATTAAAAGCCTTAGAAAATCGCAGTTCCAAAAATGTGAATGCACTTTAATACAATGAGAATGCACTCAGTTTGGAACTTTTGTAGCTGTTGGTATACTAAGTATTCGGTACGTAGCGAGGAAGATTACAGTATTAATTTTCTTGAAATGATGCACTTACATTAAATAACTTCAATATACACCAAGCTTCATTGTATACTTAGTCTCTTGAATCTCTCACTCGGAGACTTGAAACTGACACTGTATATAGCGTAGGAGGGAAAGAAGAGCAGGAAAATTAGAAGTTAAAGCGAAATTAGCTAATAATCATACAGCCATCTAGACATCAATAGAGCTAGGCAATATGAGTTGCTTTTGTTGCAGAGTAATGACAGAATTATGGCCTCATTTCAGTATTAATCGTGGATTTGGTTTGATTAATGCATCGTATAGCTTTTAGTTGCGACAATTCAAAGTCACAATGAAATCTCTTTAGTTAGCAATTTATTAAGTTGGAATACTACAATTTGTAAACTATAAGCAACATACTATGATCGGGAGAAATTCATGTTGATCCTTTTAACAAGGATGAAATCCTAAATGAGTTTCATTTGAAATCCAGTGTTAGTTGGTGTATAGGACGAAAAAGACATCCATATGCCTCCTTTCAAATCAAGCGTCAGGTCTAGGTTTTTGTAATGCTGTTTGTTGACTTCTATACACAGTGTGTGAGCTGTTATCTTGACCAGCAATTAAAGAATCGACTATCTAGCATTTCAATATAATTTGACCCAAGTGAAGAAGCATTACCAATTCTACTAAATTCATTTTAAGTGTATTTGGTTAACATTGTGCATGATTGTCACTATAAGTGATTTGTAGTATATTTTGAGTATGTATTTAGATTATTATGACCCGTATTGTCTTTTTAGCTCCTATAGATAAACCAGTACCAATAAGCTACTTATAATCTATTTCTTACTTAGTAATTATATAGTATATATAAGGCAGCTTAATCACGAAATATGTAGCATCGGATTCACCTAACAAGTGAAATATAATCTGTTTGTGCAGATTACGAAAAATATATTGATGTTAATGTTTCAAAAGTAATTGTGGTAAACAAGTAATGAACCTAAGCTTTTGAAACCGTTTTTTAGTAATTTTTATAAATAATTTTAGTTAATTTGGTTTCATTACTGAATTACGTAAGGATACATGATTTAGTATTAGAGTGCTCGTTTAAAACTATATAAAATGTTTTTGTCTATTAGTAAGTACGAATCGCGATCTCTATTAGGCACGGTTAACAGAAGAAACTGTCTCTTTGTATGTGTTCAGGCCTTATAACAAGCGACTTATACAAACACTACAGTGCTCTATAACTATACAAGTCACAAGTGATATGAGACCACAACAATCATATTCTTCGAGGACTGGACTGAAAACTTTATCAAAAGTAAACTCTAAAAATTTTCATATTTTCACTGAATGAACACGAATCAATTAATGTAGCGATATATTTTTGAATAACAGCAAGGTCACCAACCTCCCCGTATATGATTGCAGATGCATTTCGTGCATATGGTGATGCATGCTAGCTCTCAATCCCGTGTCATATAAAACGGCCAAGACTCATATTTCATAGTGTGTGGCGATAGAAACTTTGTACATCTTAGAACGATGCACAAACTACTAGGGCATATTTCTTATATATATATATATATACATATATATATATATATATATATATATATATATATATATATATGGACTTGTCGGTATTTTGTGAGTTGCATGGCTAAGTACCATACTTGTTTGAGCGAATTCCTGCTCTACAGCAAGGTATATGTTTTTCAGAAACATTTTTAAGACACCTCAGTTACACTGTAATAGTGAGTAAACATTTTTTGCTCTAAATACAAATACTTCGTTTTGTGTGCAGTCGTAACCTGTAATGTGGAGAATAAATGAGTCACTGTAGTAAATATAGGCCTTAGGAGCGGGGTTATTGCCCCTCCCCTAAGCGTGAGATTATGTTCTTTTAACCTATATACACATCGTACAGTTAAAAAATTTCTAGAATTGTTGGCGCGTCTGCCGAAACTACAAGGGGGATTAGTTTGTTTTTCCCTTAGTAATGAAAAAGTCTAATGCTTGCTTTAATGTGGTCTCATCACCATTGTACTGGTTCTTTGTTATTTCTAGGAAGTGTTCAAATACATATATATATTCGTAAATTTACAGCAGGGAATAGATATCCGACGCATGGCAACTTTTGATATTCTTGGGATATTCTTAAACGGTCATTCAATTCACAGACATTGTTATTAAATGCATTGATTTCAATGGTTGGATTGAATTGTGCGATCCTTCTACACTAGTGTGTTTTGAGTTCAGATAACAGTCATGCCTGGAGGAATCATTTTGCATGGCCGACAAATCGCTCAAGGTATAAGTACAATCGTTTTTTTTTATGTCGTTCCAGCTGTTGGTCGAAAAATTAAATTGGATATTGCCCATTTAAAGTCAAATTTTAACGTCTCCCCCAAATTAGTTGTTATTGAAGTAAGTTTTTTTAAATCTTGTGTTGACGTTCCACCCTAATGCCTCGCGTTGTTTATTGTCACTAGCGTAGAAATAGGTTAGTGATTAAATTTTCTCTATTTACTGGCCTGTAAGCTGTGACTATTACAGTGACTAATAACGCCGTACGACTTTTTTAAATCCAGTGAGTGGGTGAATTACTAACCCGCACGTCACATGGAAAGTATAATATGTTATCTAACAAACCTCACCATTCTGTCGCATTTATATTACCACGAATAGAAGGCGTGTTGTTATCATAGTCGGGTCGTTTTCACTGCAGTTGAGGGTAAGGTCTTGCAAATGAGACTTTTCTCCACTCATGTATAATTACTCATCATTTTGGTCTATTCATTGCCTTGAAAAACAAACTTATCTGAAATTCCAAGTGATTTACCAACCACTACTAGGTTCTGAATGAAATTTTCGTCGCAAATCACGTATTTGTATATGCAACTCTGTACTAGTCATATTATTCGGGTTCCTAGATTTCAGTTGATGATTGGATTTAAACCTGGGAGACAGTGGTTAAAATTTCTGCGCTTCAACTGCTTAGCCATCGTCATCACTTTGAACTAAGTAAGATGTGTAGTGCTCCCTAGTTGAACTTTCGGTCTATCATGTGATGAGTAACTTAATAAACGGATATGTTTGGAATTAATGAATAAGTGTTCTTGAGAGGAGGAATAAAGTGTTCAGTGAAGGAAATTTTCTGTCCAATGGTGTCATTCACTAAAGCTGCGCAGTCGTAATTTATAGTTAATTTCTGCGTAAAAACTATCATGAAATGGGATGCATCATAAACCAAATCAGTCAAATCGCCACAAACCAGTTTCGTATGTGTGGCGATAACAACATGGTATCGCGGTAACAATGGCTTAGAAGCAACAATTATGAAGGAGTCATGCATTGAACATAATTGCTTGGTAGTAACAAATTATAAAGGTAAAGTTATGTAATGAGTAAACTTTTAGTGAAAAGGATGACACGATTGAGTACGAAAAATGGTAATTGTAGCACTAGTAACTAATAAACAGCAATCATAGAGAAACGAAGGAGAGTGGAGTAAAAATAATCAATTATTCAGAAATGGAAAGTTGCTAATGTAACGGCAGTATACGGAATTGAACGTAGTGCTTTTTGTTCATAGATATTTGGCCTGAAAATGTGAATCGATAAAGCCAATGCAATACATAACTTATTGATTTGCAATACCTTCAGGCCATTTCGTTTTATTGAGTAAATGGCTGCAAAGGAGGATTCTGGTAGAGCAACCTGACCAAAATTAACTAGGTGCTCTAGGATAGAGCTGTTAATAGACTAGTGCAAACTTTTGGATAGCCGATCCTGGCAGTGTTCATAGATGCGTTTCGAAAGATTCTATTTTGTACGGCCAATGTACCCGCTACCACAGAAATAGGTAAACCTGTAAATGGACACCGATTTATCCCGAATCTAAAGCTTGTCTTTGTCACATCCTCAAACCATAGGTCGTCTGGAGAAGGTGGTGCGAAGTTCAGTTGTGTTGGGGTTTTCTTTAACTATCTAGAGAGTCTATTTTTCAAGATGTGTGTAGCGTTTCGTTAAACGGTCCTGCAGATTGCGTTGAGTACATGATGGGTTATAAGTGTAGTTAACACTTTCAATGGACTGAAATTTTCTTTGACGTCTACTATATCATGATGCACTCACTTCATTGAAAGCACGTTTTCATAATATTGCGATTTTACAGTATTTTGTCATTGACATGGAGCATCGTTTATTAAATCCTATAGATATAGTCAATCAATAATATTAGTGGTAATCTGTTCTCCTCCCAACTTAAAAATCCTGTCGTTTGTTTGTCTTTGCGAAAAACACATCATTTCAGCTTTCAAAGAAAAAAAACATTTCTAGTTTATACTTAGAATCAACAAGAATTTTCATTTACTTTTGAAAATGCTTTCCTTCACTTTATACTTTCCAAGACTTGACTATTTCGATTTATTTAGCTTACTTTATGTATACATATAATTAATGAAGAAATAGACATTTACTTTAGAACCCTCAGATACGTAGCTTATGTATCGTCTGAAGAGATTTAAAGAGAAACATCAATCCATTATGAAACTGTCACTCACCAACCAATTGAACCATACTGATCGTGTATAGGTTACTAATAATATCCATCTGTTTGTATTTGGCAACGCCCTAAGTTTATATCTTGAATGCTGTAAATGACTGCTCCACTGGTGTATACATTCATATATTGATGTCTACAAACAATATTTTCTAAGCAGAGTATTAAACTAACTTTTATGTTTTAGTATCATCATGATTCGTTCCTATAACCTATTTTTGATTTATTCGATTTCTTTCTATACAGGTTGGTGAACTGCCACAGTCAAAATTGTACATTAAGCAGAAATTTAAGTTTGCAAAGAAATATGGCATACTTCTATCTCATATGCGACTTCCATCCCATATATCTGAGTCACTGGTGAGACAGAATTATAAAATGTGATGATGATAATAATAAAGCTTTTAGATTATGTTTATAAACTGAACACTGATTCATCAGTTCATGGTATCACTCTTCAAGTAAGTTATCTAACCATAATTATATATGCTACTTTTGTCACATTTCCGATGTGACAGTGGAAAGTCTACTGAGATTTTCGGACAATAAAAGGGCAGTTTTCTCCATGCTATCTTCCAGTTGTAATATGTTTATGTTGAGGTTGGAGATTATCGATGTATTTCAGGCTTTTGCAATGTGTCCGTAACATTACTTGTGTGTGGTAAAACTTAATTGTAACCATCATTAAGGATATTCATGGGTTTTAAGTCAGTGGATTTTTCAAACTTATCCTGATTAAATTGAATGGATCGTACTTCAAGTCGTCTACCTTAATGTGTATTGATTGTTTAAGTAGAGTTAAATTAGAAAGTGCTTAGAATGATCATAGCAGGTCACAAGACTGCTCAATTTTTATGCGCAGGTGTATTTCTTACTTAGGCGTCACTGCATAGTGTACTTCTTCACACTCCATTATAGTTGACATGTCTGTGTAGTAACTAAGCTCTGGGTACTTTAAGTTATAAAAACCAACCATACAAATGTATCTGACCCTCCTTTTTATTTAAATCCTGAACGTTCTCATATACTCTATTTACTTTCGATTGTTCTTGTTTGAATTTTTTATGCTCGTCTATATTCCGCTTGCTTCATAACGTAGTGTTGAAAAATAAATTGATATACTTTTATGTGAACTCTTGCCGTTACATGTCTAGTATTTGGGGTATTCCATTAAATGTTCACTTGGTTGATTATTGTTTCTTTCTCCAATGATGAATAGTACTTTCATCGATAACTACAAAAGTTGTTTAGCTCTATATCTTCCGATTGAATTACAGTTTTTACATCATTTTTCTTGTCTGTTTGTTTCTTTCCGAAGTTGCCTTTTGATTCTGATACGAATATTAATGTTACTAATTCACTGAATGCTGTTGCTACTCACAAAGATGTTGAAGGGTATGTCTGTTATTCATACAGTTATTCTATTTGTATATGGTAAATTATTTTCTACTATTTTTAGCAAGGTGTTTGCTTCCAACTGAGTTTGGATTTGATATGTGTTTTCGTTTGTCCACTATCCAAATTTTATCACTTAGATTTATTGAAAGTAAGTGGGACAAAACTACTGGGTTAACACATTGAATTGACAACGTGTTATCCTTGTTTTAACTATGTCTTAGTGGTTATTAAGTACTAGGGCTTAATATCTTCCGTTGTTGAAATGTAAGAATAAGTTTGAAAAACTTTCGATTTGAATGTAGATCTTTAAAATAGATGTCTGGATATAAAAATTGATCATACTTTATGAATTAACCAACAATTGAACTTTTGGTTTAATTAAGCTGTGCCTTAGAAATCATCTACTGTACATGTATTCGTCCAATCGACTCGTGATATCAAAATTCTGTGAAATCTATTTCTGCATATTAACAGCCGTAAATTACAACTCATTGCAATTTATGCCAAGTATCATACTTCTACACTTTCGTATATAGTCAAAATAATAATTTTGTTAAGAATCCCAAGGTTGAGACGATATTACAAACCCCTTCTTGAGTTCTATATGAGTGATATTATGGACACTTAGACCAAAATAGAAGTGTAAAAATTGAAAGTGTAGTACTATTAATGCTGAAGCTGACAAACATGCATTGATAATAATTCCTGATAATCGGGTAAGAAGCATGCAATAACGTAGTATTCAATGTTCGGTTTGATTATGTTAGAAGAATATAGCATAGTTGTCTTTAACCAATCCATTCTGACGAGTAATAAAGTATGTGAACACTTTCACGTGAATTTTATATAAAGTCTAATGTTTTTTTATGTACATTGCACTCTTATTCTTATTTAGGAATGTATCTTTCTGCTTGTTCAAGTCTTGCTCCGATTTTAGATCAAGTTAGTGTCGTAGATTAATAGACATAGTAAAACTCAATAGGTTATCGTAGACTAATATATATATATATATATATATATATATATATATATATATATATATATATATATATATGTCACCACTACAACATATTTTGAACCTTGTGTTATAACTTCTTGCTTATAACGGTCCGACTACTCCTATTGCTTAGTATTCTTAGATACAACACTCGACTAGACCCCAAATCAGATCACGTTTGAGCAGGAATGAAAATTGTGTTCCTAATAAGGAGGGTAGATAGAAGTAGTGATTCGTAGTTAGAGAAACGTTAATATATTTATTGTATTTACATAAGAAGTTTCTAGCGTCTTCTCCAGTAATCCGCTAGAGCTGATTGGTTTGAAAATAGCCATTCAGCGTGCTCCATCACGATTATGCACGGAACATACTATAATCCGGTCTATATCCCACTAACACCTTGGTATCTGAAGTAGGTAACCATGATCTTAAGCCTTTTCGTGTGCCCCAACCAAGTAAAGTACAAACAGGAACTTCTCGTTTTCTAGTGATCCTCCTGTAGTTATCATGTCTTTTTGCAGTTTAGTTCAGCTGACTATGATGACGTTTAAACAAACGCACCTAGTGTCGGTCAAGCAGAATGTGTTTGAGTTACGGGACTTAATTTGTTTCGATACACTTCATTAACAACCCATCAGTCGTTATACTTGATTCTGAGCCACACGTTTTGTGCGCTAGCTAATGGTAGTACTCGACTGTTTAAACTTGACAGTTGAGAGTGAAATGCTTCAACCGCTAATGTTACTGTTTTAAACACTGCTCACTCTGAACTGGACAGCTTGGTAGAAAATCTGTCAGTTTAACTAGACTGGTTGATGCTAAGAAGATTTGTTAAGCTCTTTTCATAACTTACGAAGCAGACTTTTCTAGTGATATTGTATGTAACCCTTTGCTTTCATTATTTGTTATATACTGTATTGTGGTTGATAGGCAATCTGCGCAAAGTCGCATATCATTTTTCAACTTGGCCGGTAAATCGGTTGCTTGTCAATACATTTTGTCACCATATTACCTAGTTGAGAAGTTTTGGTAGGTCTTTCACATACTTTGGATTCCCTCTGTCAAATATAATAACACTGGCTTTGTTAAATAATGTAAAAGTGTTTGTTTGTTGACTTGAAAGGGGAAATTCCATATATTCATCGTTGTTTAGTGTTTGGGTGTGTGGGCATATCGATCACTTTAAATGCCTTCTTGCATCTCTTACATTGTAGGCATTATTCTATCTTTGTTACTAGTTCCTCCTGTAGTTTTTTAAAATTTGAATGGAAATTTTATCTGTAATTCATCAGAATTTTTTATTTTCATCTAGTCACTCTTAAAAGCCTACATACCAATTCTTTCTGTTCTAAAGCTTATAATACTTTTTACTAACACTTGTCATCAATTTTTACTCTGTTTTTTGAATTCAGTTTAAACTCCTATAATACGGCTTTGTTAAGTCGTGGTGATATACTCTGTCCACATTGCGATGGCTTAAAACAAAAACATACTCATATTCCTTGTACAGCTGCTGCATGCTATGCTTTGATTCGACATGTGAATTTTCCTATAAGCGGTTCACGTTGTGTAATCATTGGTAGTGGTCGTCTTGTTGGTGCACCTACAGCTGAGCTGTTATCAAGTTCATATGGCGCAACAGTTATACTATGTCATTCACAATCAGCTAATATCGATGAAGAAATTAATCGTGGAGATATTATAGTCTCAGGAGTTGGACATCCAGGATTAATAAAAGGTGATTGGATTAGACCAGGTGCATTAGTAATTGATTGTGGTTACAGTATTAGGAACGGTAAGTAATTAAGTCTCTTGTTTTGAGCTTTACTATATTTTGTCGTAAACGGTTTGCTAGATAAGTCAATACTATGTAGATAAACGCTGCTTACCTCTACTCGTGATGCTGATTAGTATCAGAATATGTTAGAAGCAAGCTATCCGTGGCCAAAGCAAAACCTGATATCAGTCCGCGAAGTTACTGGCTGTTGGTCTAAAGCATGTTGGTATGTTCAAACTAATTGATTAAGGTCCTTGTGATTACTGTGGTCAGTGGTTAGAGACGTTTTGTTATGACTCATAATCGATAATAATGATGCACTTGCTCTTTTATCTTCCCTTAGATTCGGAGCATGTGAGTTTTGTTACTACGAGTTAATTTTTGTTCGTGAACGTTCTCTACGTCTAATCTTTTTAACTACCATTGATATCACTGCCACCTCTATTACTCTGATACCCTCCTCGCCTTATTGATATGTAGTGATGTGGACCAATACACATGTAGATAACGTATTGATGCGTCAGGTAGTGTATCGTACTATGACTTTAGTGTATGTTGTATGAAAAACCAATAGACTGTTTATTTTAAATATATTGAAAACGTTTTCGAGTTACTAATCGCTTCGGAAAGTACAAAACACCCTTGAACGTCTGAAACTGCAGTTTTTGCGAAATTTGTTTAGTGTGAATTAGCTCAACTGAACCTATAATCAGTAAATTTGTTTGGTCATTTATTAGAATGTCCCATCTACTAAGTGCAGATTCATATACTGAGCTTTAAGCAGATTGCTTGTGTGAATACGTGTATAACGTTTTGCTCTTGTTTAATACTCTACGATACGACAACCTCACCGACTTGGTCCCAAATCGAAACAAGACACTAACAAGTAACAAAGTATATTCGAAAATATGAACAGCATAATGCAAAGTAAATGAATACATTATGGTCTATATAAAACCTACATGAAAACATTCTAGAACTTCCTCGATTGTTCTTTAGCTCTGTTTACCTGAAAGTAGACGAGTCACTGTACAGTCTTGCCTTAATTAGGATTGTACGGTGTCAGCAACTCGTAACGTTACAACATGGATACTCAACGAAAGTGAGTGGGTTAATATTCACTGATAGACTATTCTGTTAAACGACTCGGAATCAAACATTTTTGAATAATGATATATGAGTGTGTTGGTAGTTCCAAACTGCATGATAGGTGTCCGCTCAATAATATTGGTCAGTAATTGGAAACATTGAGTGACATAGCTGGGGATCAGCTACTGTAGGGCAGGCATATTTACTCTATATCTTTTTCTAAATCTTAAGCTTTATTACCTTTTACATACCTTTTGACTCCTTCTTGATGAAGTGTATTCTGATCTCATCGTGCATATTGTGGTATGGCAACGTGAGCTAACGCATATATATGCCAGAGTCTACATTGTTTATGATTGGTTGACTGAATTCTATTGTTACAGTTTACGTTATTTATATTTAAGCAGATCCTCAAAATCCAAGTAAATCACAGTGTGTTGGTGATGTAGAGTTTAATGCAGCGTTGGAAAAGGCAAAATGGATTACTCCAGTTCCAGGTGGAGTTGGTCCAGTTTCAATTGCTATGTTGTTTCGTAATACTGTGAATAGTGCTCAGTGGTCTGTAGGATTAAGTGGTTCTGTGTGTTTTTGTTCATATTCTTCTGAAAGTGATATTTTGTCCAAAGAATATGCTGATAGAAAGTATCTTGATGAAGAAAACATAGCAGATATCACTCTGTGATCAATGCATACTGAATCAATTCACAGTTACATATTTGGTATATCTCATTTCTATTTGTTTATATCAATTAGTACATTGGTACACCGAATGTGAATTGTATATGTTATGTATTTATTTACTTAATCCTTACTTTCAGGTGAGCGCTTTAACTTTGTGATATTTTATTGTACAAAGTATTGTAGCACAATTACGAATGAAAACACAGCTATTGTTGTTTATAGCAAATAGCCACATATTTAGTAGTAAATTATGATGTTCTAAGTATATCAAGTTAGAGTCTTCTAATGGATGTACATCAGTTTTCATAACAAATTATTTCTTATTCAGGAATTATGTCTGTAACTGAATCGTATTTCCAAAGAACGACTCTCATTGGTGACATAAAACTACGGAACTTCATGGTTAGCAATCATTAAACAGTGAGAATTAATTATCGATGAACCAATATGCTGACTAATCGAAGCAAACTACTACATTAGTTATGTTTAGATTTAAAGGCGCACATGACAATTCTTTAGGCCGAAATCAGATTTAAATTGGGACGTTACTAGTGATTCATCTACTCGTACAGATCTTTAAATTTGTTACGGTTTGACCCTTGTTTGAATAAATAGTCACATTAAGTAGTTGACATCCATATGGCTGACCAAGCTGGAGTGTTTCAGGACATGTCGAGCAATATCTTAGGCGCTCAGCTTTCAGCCGCTAGGTTAGAAGATTGAATCCCTCCTAAGTTCAGTAAGTCACTTAGTATCGCGAATCCTAACACGTTAAATGTGGCCTATAGCTGACTATACAAATCATCATACTTAAGCCGTTTGCTAGAGAACTTAGTTTTCATAAGATATCCTCCTTGATTACATCAGTTTGCTAAAAGCTCATAGTTCACAGACTCGTGACTCGAGTCACCTAGCTGGTAATTTCGTAGTGTGATTGATAAATCTGGATGCGTAACCGTTTTCGATTGGGATCTTAAATAAAGGTCCTCATTATATTGTCCCATCAAAACGAACTCCTTAACATTCGTTAGTTGTTTAAATCAACAGTATTGCACTTCTAGTGCTAGGTGGTAAATAACAATCCTTTATGCTTTTCGGGGCCACTCGTACTATCTACTTGTGCTTCACTATTTTTGTGAGTGTACTTGCTTCAGTCAGAACAATGCAACGTAATATTATTTTCTGACGGCTAGTCGGCTCCATGGAATAGCAGTGAACAATGAGAACCTCTGAGGCTGAGAAATGAGTTATCTTGCATCATCATACACATCAAATGCAGATGAAGACAAATATTGTAGCAGCCATATGTTTCAACATACACATTAGTAAAAGCAAGACCCTTAGAAACGAAGCAACTCACACCAACCCAATCACACTTGACTGAGACGTTCTTGAGGACAGTTCTGCTGTATGGAGCTGAACTACGAAAACCATTCAAACGACAGGTGTTTATAAACGGTTGTTTACGCACGGTACTCTGGTTCCATTGACCAGACACCATCAACACCAACCTACTGTAGCAGAGAACAAACCAACCTCCAGTTGACGAGGAAATTGGGAAAAAAACGCTGGAGGTGGATAGGACGCATTGAAAAAAATCATCACACTGCGTCACTACACAAGTCCTGAATTAGAATCCTCAACGTTAAAGGAAAATAGGAAGACGAAAGGCCACATCGTGCTGGGAATTTGGGGGAGGGCAGACTTGAAAAGAGTGAATAGCACATGGAAGGAACTTAAATGGAAAGCTAAGGACAGGATAGTTGGAGAATCTTGATCGGCGTCCTACGCTTCACGTGGGTTAAGGGGCGTTGATTGATTAATCGTACACGTAATAAGCGCTACTGGAACAAGTTATTTTAACAATCAGTTTTCAGGTCATTTCATTTAGTAAACTCCTTCAAATAGCTGCATTGTTTCGAATAGGAAGTTAACTACCAATTTCACTATCTATTCTCTCCAGACAAAATGTCTCTCCGTTTGTCAGTAGTGATTCTATTAAACCCTGAGACACCTGTATGGTTGTAAACGTAACAAATATGAGTTACAAACCTAGTGCTTTGGGTAAACGCTACAAAAACAAGTCGGTAGTTGTTACTTGTCAAGTCGTAAAGCATTTCATCTAGTTGGTAATACCGGAAACAAGTTAGTTTCTTCACCTTATGCCTTGTATGTAGCACACCTACATCCTCCTTTAGTAGTTTGAAAATGCGGGACATGTATGTTATTTCGCCGATAGCATCAATATTACACAATCACGTAATCGACAAACATCAGATTAAAACTTCTAATGGTCAAATTAATTCATTAAGCAGCAGACGGAACGGACAACTTGTCAGAGACTATTTTGTCTCTTCGGTGAATAACTACATTTGAAAACTAGCGTCAAAAAGGAAGTTTTAAAAAAAACGAAATGCTTATCTTTGTATCCTACTTAAAATGTAGGTCGTTACCTAGTGAATAGAATCAGGTTAGTCGGGAAATAAGATTAACAAATTCTGAAATTAATAATCTCACCATTACAATCTTCAACATTTTTCGTCTCAAACTGACAGCAGATTAACCGCGGAGCCGTGAGGGGGAAAGCACTAGAAACTTCTATCCTAGATCTGGAACCTTCTATAGTAAGTACGGTAAACAGGATAAGTGATCGGATGGGAACTCTCAGATGATACGACAAACATGAAACCTTTCGAGTCAGTAGTACATATTTTTAAACTCAGTTGTATTTGACCACATACTATCATCGAAGATACGTCTCATTTCTCGATGCTTTTATGGATTCTCGCTAGGACTTAGACAATCCACTTGAAAGCTAGTTGTTGGTATGTTAATTACTCTAGATCCCCAAACGTAACAGCTACCTTGCGTAGTGGACGGGCTTGTCTATCGTGATGACCCAACCGAGATATATTGGCTGGAACGCATGTTCCTCTAGGTTCAAACATGCCAAGCAGGTCTGTTGGAGCTTCTAAATGTCGAACTTTATGCCGAATGGGACAACAAACCACCTCAAATATAACCCTAGATTCCCGCTCCATCGATGTCTGCCGCGTCTATGAAACGCGTATACAGAATCAAAGCACAATCATTCACTTGATCTCGCCCTGCCAAAATAAAGAACCAACTAGGTCCACCTTTATGTTTTCAGAGACCGCACCACTACCACTCTAAGCCTTGAAGGTGCAGGTATAGCACTAAGCTCAAAAGCTGAACAGGCCCTCCTTGACTAAATTCGCACAAATAATCGCCTGTGAGCTGTCCGTCTAAATGAGACGGTAAGAACTTGTAAGGATAGGGACATACGCCGTTCCAGACCTGGACGTGCTTGCATAGACCAAATATTCACACTTCGGGAGGTTCTGGAACATAAACACACTTGTAGGCGCCAAACAATAGCTGTATTCCTTGACCTTAAGGCGGCGTTTGACTCTATCGAACGTGAGATTATGTGGCAATGTCTGTCATTGTGAAAGGCGTACCAGTGAAGTACATTAACCTTATACAACCTCTCTACTCGAACACCACATGTCGAGTCAATACATATGGTGGATTGTCGTAGGAACTGATTGCCTCATGTGGTGTTCGTCAAGGTTGTCCGCTTTCCCCATTCCTATTTAATTTTATCACTGATATACTTTTAGAGTAAACATTGTAATCGTCTGATTTCTCTGGAGTTGACCTCCTTCCAGGAGATAAACTTGCTGACTTAGAAAATGCAGATATAGTTCTCTGGGGTTCAGTTGCTGATAAAATGCAGAATCACTTGACTACATTAAACACGAATGTAATCATGTTTGAGATGCGATGTTGCTTCAGGATTGGCTTGATTCGGCACCGAAGTTAATGATAGGGAGTTAGGCAGTTGAATGTGTTAACCGCTCCACTTATCTTGGGAGTCTCATCAATCCTGATATTCTGGTGTCTGCTGAAATCTCGGCTCGTATGCATAAGGCCCGATTAGCTTTTGGCAATTTGCGTCATATGTGGCGTAGGCGAGACATCCGTCTACTGACCAAAGGACGCATTTACTGCGTAGCAGTTCGGTCCATTCTACTTTATGAATATGAAACATGGCCATTAAGAATAGAAGATATTTATAGGCACCTAGTATTCGATCATGGATGTCTTCGAAGTATTGTTCGTGTTTGCTGGGACCACCGGTTAAGTAATGCGTGGATTAGGAATAGAGTGCTAGGTAAATACAGCAGGTCTACTGATGAAGTAATAAATCTTAATTAGCTGAGGTGGTTAGTATATGTGTTACGTATGTCTGACCACCACCTACCTCGACGAGCAATGCTCTCTGGTGTGGGAGTAGGTTGGAAGAATGCTTTCGGTGGCCAAACTAAAACTTGGCACCAGTCCATGAAGTCATTGATAGTTGGGCTGAGTCACGTTAATAGGTGCAGACTACCTGGTTGGGGTCCATGTGATAATTGTCATGAATGGTTAGAGACTATGTGATATGGCTCAAAATCGTTGGCAATGGAGCAAGCGCATCCATTCTTTGTCTTTCTTCAAAGTCGGCTTCTTAATTCATCACTATTTTCTTTTTACTGGATCATTTACTTATATCTCATCTTCAACCTCTAACTCTCTACATTGATACTAACTCCTACTGTGCCTAACATATTAGGTTCTTAATCAATTAGTTGGCAAGGCTGTACTAGCTGGCACAGCGTGAAGATCCTAAGCTCATCCCCTGGTGGACACGGGCGTGCGTTGTTTGGAAGTTATGTAATAGGACGTAATGACTGTAGACTTCTTAGCTATTAGTGGATCTCTAAGCCAGGCTGGTCCATCACAGATTAAAATATTGCTATCATCATCATCACTACCTTTAAATTGATTGAAAAACCTCAAATTTTTACTTAAATGGTGAAAATCAACATTTAAGCTTCGATATTTGATTGAGAAAAGCGAGGTTATGACCAAATAAGGGTTTTCGTTGTTTGTTTACATCATCAATCTTCTAGCAGTCCAGAGGGAGAGAAAATTTGTGAAAAGAGCATGCAGTACGCAAACAAATGTAAAGAAGGAGTCGAAACAAATTTCCTAGAATAATAATATTAATGATAATAATGACAATAGTAATAACGACAGAGAGAGTAAAGTTTTATATTACGATGTCAAAAATCTGTAATTGGATTTAAGTTAATTAATGGATAGATGATTCAGTAAACAAACAAATGATTAAGGCATATAAAATGAACTGGTGAATATGTGCTACATTCTTATCAGTTAATGTTATGCTATTTAGTTTTCGTGTACATTCTCTTCACCTTGTTGTTGAATTGAATCAAATACTGCTGCTCTTCGCATAGCAGCCTCTACTGCTTTCTGTCGGGCAATAATTGACTAAAAGTAAGGGAGAAAAAAATATTTTCAGTTTATTTTTATTTTGAATCCTTATATCAGTGAACAATATATCGTAATACCTATTGGTTATTTGCCATCGCACAGTCGCGTCATCTGTTTAGTGTGGCGAGCCAGTTAGCAGCATTCAAATTAAGAGGATCATTTTACAACTTGATTTTGTTGCACTTTATGCCTGCAGGGGTGCCTATACGCTTTCCAAGTTAGATAAAGTTCTTAACTCAGGACAGTAATTTCTGAGCTTCAACTTTTTTCAATTGCCATCACTTAGTCTGTAATAATTCAGCGTATTTCTTTGGGATTCCTAATTAGCATAGATCTCACTTTCGTGGCCTTAGAATTTGATGCATACAAAGCTCTTACAATGAAGGTCATGTGCGGAATAAGGTGGCTTTCGAAAAAGGTATTTATGACACATCACACTGCGTACTCAAAATATAAGTATTTTGTCTTAAATCAAAATTCCAAATTTGTCAGAGTCATTAATTGTTTGTGTAAGCATCACTGACGAATCTCAGATTCTATTTGATAGTTAAAATTAATACGATACTTGATAACAACTAGATAACTTAAAAACTGAGTTGTATATTTTGTCTGATTTCAACTAACAACTGAACGACATACTGCATAAATTGGTGAAATTTGACCAACTATGAATATACAGTGTTCATCATGATAATTGACTACAAATCACGATGAACCGCAACTTCTATTAGGATTTTAAATGAATATCTTTGACACTAAGACAAACCTCGTTGATTTTATTCTGACATCCACCGTGTTCACGAATACTAGATTTTCTGGTAGTTAGAAACCTCTGGTTATCTTCAGTATGGTTCTCATTAGTAGGTTCTGATGTACTTTCATACTGAGAGGAATTTGAGTGAAAAATAGTTTTTTGGTTTCGTTGATTAGTTGGGGCATTTATACCACGCTTAGTAGCAGTAGTAGTAGTGGTAATATTACTTGCAGCAGTTGAAGGCTTAAGTCGGCCACGAGCAACACGACTAGTCTGTGTGTCGGAGGCAGTTCCAATTACAGAACTCCGTATGTTTGTTTGATTTCTGTTGGTTGATTGAGAACCTTGCCCCGCATTCGATGAACATTGCTAGCAATTATTTCAATGAAAATTGCAAAAAATGTCATTTGAAAAAATAATTAAACATTATTAATCACCAAGTAAAATTAAAGGAAATTTTCTAATTAGTAAAACCTTTCGTAAAATAGGCTGTAAGTAATCGAAATGTATAACATTATTCAGAGAACACATACCAACTACTGTAATTGTAATTGAGTGTTGCGGAGATTGTTAAATTTTAATTTAATTTCACGAACTGACCAGGTTTAAACGACCATTCGAAGCAGTAGACAGCTGTTTTGTTCCGGCGTGGGACTTCTCGGCAGCACTCATCCACGACCTCACCAGGGAATTCAGCCTAAAACCTTAAGGTTAAGCGACAAATGCCTAACCCTTTACAGAGCCAGCGTGCAAACAAACACGGTTAAGGGTTCACTTCAAAACTAGAAGGTTATGGGCCTGATTACCTGGCGGAATCGCGGATGGACACCACCAAGGACTTCCATACTGGAATGAAGGAGTTGACTAGTACTTCCCGGTTTTCATCGGTTGCGTAAAGCAAGTCAATTTGTGGTATCAGATTCAAACTGTTTAAATACTGTTCATATATTAACATTGTTGATTTTCTCGTAGTTTAATTCTGAGACTAAACAAAGGAACTTTTTGAAATTGTTCTACTTTTGTTTCGACACTATGTAAGACTGGAAGTCAAAGAAGAATGTAGATTAACGGAAAATAATTGTTTGCTATTCTCTACTATGGAAGAAGCAGATAACAAAGTAGGAAGTTTAAAATGAGAATAAAACATTATGATGCTTAGATACATATACTATTTTTTTTATTTTGAAAAACATGTTTACAGAATAATTTCGGGATTAATAAATTGATAAGTTCGAAATCAACTTAATAGAATTAAGAATCATTTGAAGACAAAAGTATTGAATAATAATTACTATAATGCAAATACAGATGAACTTAATCTCATTTACACTACAGACATTCAAAAGAAGCTGTTACATTATTACATTGTGTCCAAAGCATTTTATAGTTGCAAGATTCCAGGATGGTAAAATGATTGCATTATGTAAACTAAATAAGTAGCGTGAGTCTAGAATGAAAGCTATAATTAGTTATAGAGTTTCAGGCGAAGCATCAATTATGGCGTTCCTCTTACGATGCTTAACACTAAGTGATAAATCAATGTGAACGATTATTAAGAAAAATAAGATCATTAGAGTAGTAAATTAACATTTACATGATGGTGGCTGATTCAGTAACAATAGTCTATTAGGTTCCTCCTAGTGGTCGACTGGATCATGAAGACCTCCACATCTGAGGGAATGTACGGGATTCAATGGACAAGTAGGATGCAACTCGATGATTTGGACTTCACAGATGATCTAGCTCTTTTAGCACATACACACCAACAAATGCAAGCGAAGACAATCAGTGTAGCAGCAACTTCAGCATCAGTAGGCTTGAACATACATAAGGGTAAGAGCAAGATTCTCAAATACAACACAGGGAGCACTAACCCGATTCAACTTGATGGCAAAACTCTGGAAGAAGTGAATACTTTCACATATCTGGGGAGCATCATCGATGAAAAAGGAGGGTCCGATGCAGATGTAAGGACAAGGATTGGCAAGGCAAGGGCAGCATTCCTACAGTTGAAAAACATCTGGAACTCAAAACAACTGTCAACTAACCTCAAAGTCAGACTCTTCAATTCGAACGTGAAGACAGTCCTGCTGTATGGAGCTGAAACTTGGAGAATTACTGCAAACATCCTCAGACGGATACAAGTATTTATAAACAACTGCCTACGAAAGATACTGAATGTCCGTTGGCCGGAAACCATCAGCAACAACTTACTATGGGAGAGGACAAAGCAACTTCCAGCCGAAGAGGAAATTAGGAAAAGACGATGGAAATGGATAGGACATACACTACGCAAACCATCAGACTGCATCACCAGACAAGCATTAACATGGAATCCTGCTGGGAAACGGAAAAGAGGAAGGCCAAAGAACACGCTGCGGCGAGAATTGGAAGCAGACATTAAAAGGATGAGCAGCAACTGGAAACAACTGGAAAGGATTGCTCAGGACAGAGTTAAATGGAGAACACTGGTGAGCGGCCTATGCTCCTCAGCGAGGAGTAACGGGCATAAGTAAGTAAGTCTATTAGGTAAGAATGACGCTACTCAGCTCAAGTGTATAAATGTAGTCAATTCGGACTGTTTCTTTATTCACTGGTTGGTGCAGAGATATTTTAAGCTAGCACTATGAAACTCGATTACGTTTTAACATGATTCCCAAAGAAATGATGTCTCCTGAGAAAATATCGTAAATGGTAATCTAGTAGCATCAATCTATGTTCCCCATGTTACTGAGTGTTTCTCCAGTAGCTCATACGATCAATGAGATGTCAGATTTTACCTTTCCTAATAATGTATAAAGAAACATGAAATCGTACTTCGATCTGTAATTTTTACTGAGTGTAATTTGTCAACAAATTCGATTATTTTCTGGAAATTAAGTTTACAGAGTGACTATCCTGGTTTAGTATATTAAAAGGTTTGATTACAAAAGACATTTATTATGGTCCTAGAAGATCAGACGTTCAGTGACTTTTGAGTCTTTAGCTTGATGATTACTAACCATCTCTAACTAATACTAAGGTTCACTTTATGAGATTGTAAAGGGGTATTATTACACTGAGTAACTAATGTGTAAATATCTGACGGTAGTGACATGTCTTCAAATAAACTCATACACGCTGATAGGCATTCTTAGTTGTGTAATAGGTTGTAAACCACTAAAATGGAGCTTATGAAGTACCAACATCGGCCGTTAGAGTATTCTTCTTCCAGATATGAATTGTGACGAGTATCTTTACATCTATTTAAAACATTTGTGTTACTGCAATCGCAGTTCACTAATGCATACTTATTTATCGTTCAAATTACTGATTCTAAATTGATAACTGTTAAACTAATCGAGCTTCACTGTACCTAATTTACCATGCTCCATCTTTATATTCAATACCGTGGTAAACAAAACATCTAAACTAATCAATTTGCATTAATATGCTACAGTCGAAACCCTGTTGATCACAAATTCAAAGTAGACTGAAAACTTAATAATGCAATAATAAGACGAAGTTTATCAGAGCTGTGATATATTTACGCAATGCATTTCGAACAATCTGATCACATAAATTTGTCAACACATTTATGTATGAAAAATAAGTTAACTAGGCAATCAGAAGATAATAGCAGAAAACAAGGATAACAGGAAAAACATTGTGAATCACACTCTACTCTGGATATAACTTCAATATTACCAAGGTGAATTTTGTGTAAGTTTGAACTGCTTTAAACACTCAAGTGGAGGGTGAACTTTCTTCTAGCTAGAGCTTCAACAAACCTTTGTATATGCCCCAAACCACTCTTGTGAAATACCGCAAAGGCCTGTCTCAACTAGATGTTTGATTATAATCAATGATAGTTGCTTATCATATAACTCCTATCTTTACATTAGAAGTCACTTGTATGTGAAGCCATTTATGTATACGTTCAGCGCTCCTTACACATAGGTCACAATTACTCTTCCCTTTGTATGTAAATTGATGTACACAGTGGTATGCGAAGCAATCGTTTAAGTGCTATTTGGGTTTACTGAAAATCCTACCCTTAGACTTTTAAGTGACATCAGCCCAATATTATGTCTTGGTAATGGTTGATTTAAGCCTTCGTTTTGACACAAATCTCTTTGAATCGCCCCTGAATGGTAAGGTCGTGTAGACGGACTTCTTAGACTATAAAAATGTAGTAGGTTTCATCAAACCTTTGCTACTATCTTCCTAACGATTTACAAACACTTTGAGTACCAATACAAAGCAAGTGTTTCTCTTAACAGATTTTCATTTATTTCAATAGTATCATTTGCACAAATATACTTAATCCTGTTGGATAAACTCTTTGGTAAACATCTTTTAAATTGTACTGGCCGATAACTATGGAGGCTTTGATATGGGCTAGCTCATGTAGGTCTTTTTGTAGATTGAACCATCCTCCCTCTGACTGACTAATAAATCTAGAAAAGTGAAGTTGGTTGTTCTACCCCTCTTCGCATAATAAACTAATAAGGTTTTGAAGAGCGCTCAGTTTATATAGTAAACTGTTTTCAGTGTCGATTTTGTCGGAAATGAATATGACACCATCAATATACCTTCTGTAAAAAAGCATCTCATCAATTGAAACTCTAGATAGGTTTACTCTTGATTGTCCAGTTGATCATTATTTCCCACAGTTAAATGTCTTGACAAGTTTATGTATGATCGAACTGTTCGAAATGTATTGCGTAATTTTGCATCACATAACTTCGTCTTCTTATCACATTACCAAATTGACTAATTGTTTTAAAGGGAAAAGGCACAACAAGAAATTTTTGCATACTTGTTCTTGAATATTAGAAGTTGATACATTTGAACGTTGACGAGTAGTTTGTATTGTTGTTGATTTCGAATTTGTCCCATTATTTGGCTGAGCTCTTAGTCTCTGACGAGCACGTTCCAACCGAGCTAGTCCAGTACGAATACCTGCACGACATTTCGGACAAGTTGTTGATTGTTTCAGCCAAGCATCAATACATTTCAGATGAAATGCATGCCCACATGGAAGATGGCGAAGACGATCTTTATTCTGATATTCAACTGAACATAAATAATGAAATTATTTTGCAATGAATTAATGTAAAATTTTTAAAAAAGCTTCAGTAGTATAAATTATCCTGATTTATTATCGTGTTATTTACTTCAAAATCTATAGTATTGAATAAATCTCGTAATATGCGAAAAATCTAAATAAGTGACAAATAACAGGGTCCAATAATAATAGCCTCTACTGCTTTATGTGCATCCTGGGTGGATTGCCTCGATATAGCTATTAGTCACGAGTAATGTTTATAAGTTGGATTGTGACTAGCAAGCGGAATCCAGGACGCGCGTTCCGTCCCATTTGGTAAACGTTGGCTGGATATACCTGCATCCCAATGCTGATGGCCAATAATAAGTTTGATTCAAAATATCATGTAGAATTCGTATTACATCAGTCAGTCAGTCAGTCAGCCAATTACAACGTAGAACTTGGTACATGCGTACATCAGTTCAAGTTGCCATACTCCAATTAGCAGACAGAGAACAAGTTATTGGATCAAATCCAAGAGTAGGGGAGGTAGTAGCAAAGTTAGTATTAATGGAAAATAATAGAGATCAGAAATAAGATTTAAGAAAATATAACTAAATAAAACGAAAATTATGATAAGTTTAAAAACCTAGAATTAAGAGGAAGACGAGGAGATTATTTGCACCTGCACCATTGCCAACGATTTTGTGCAACATTACCCAAAGTCTTAAACCATCTGTGACGATCACCGGGTGGAATATATAAATATCTTCTATTCTTAATGGCCATGTTTCATATTCATAAAGTAGAATGGACCGAACTGCTACGCAGTAAATGCGTCCTTTGGTCAGTAGACGGATGTCTCGCCTACGCCACATATGACGCAAATTGCCAAAAGCTAATCGGGCCTTATGCATACGAGCCGAGATTTCAGCAGACACCAGAATATCAGGATTGATGAGACTCCCAAGATAAGTGGAGCGGTTAACACATTCAACTGCCTAACTCCCTATCATTAACTTCGGTGCCGAATCAAGCCAATCCTGAAGCAACATCGCATCTCAAACATGATTACATTCGTGTTTAATGTAGTCAAGTGATTCTGCATTTTACCAGCAACTGAACCCCAGAGAACTATATCTGCATTTTCTAAGTCAGCAAGTTTATCTCCTGGAAGGAGGTCAACTCCAGAGAAATCAGACGATTACAATGTTTACTCTAAAAGTATATCAATGATAAAATTAAATAGGAATGGGGAAAGCGGACAACCTTGACGAACACCACATGAGGTAATCAGTTCCTACGACAATCCACCATATGTATTGACTCGACATGTGGTGTTCGAGTAGAGAGGTTGTATAAGGTTAATGTACTTCACTGGTACGCCTTTCACAATGACAGACATTGCCACATAATCTCATGTTCGATAGAGTCAAACGCCGCCTTAAGGTCAAGGAATACAGCTATTGTTTGGCGCCTACAAGTGTGCTTATGTTCCAGAACCTCCCGAAGTGTGAATATTTGGTCTATGCAAGCACGTCCAGGTCTTGAACCATCTTAGTTTTCTCGAATTCGCTCTTCACGAGCTTTAGTTAGACGTATTAGAAGTATTATTGAAGCTAAAATTTTAGAAACTATATTTGTTAAGCTGATTCATCGTTAGTTGTCACAAAAGGACTTCTGTCCTTTCTTATATACCTGGACGATTAGTGTTCGAGACAAGTCAGATGGGATTACGTCCAGTTCTGAGATTCTAGCCAAGATCCAAATTAATCTCGCTACTAAAACTGAACCACCATCCTTTAATATCTCAGGGGTTAACCCATTATCTCCTGCTGCTCTACCTCGCTTTCGATTACCTATAACATTCTCAACCTCACAAAGACTTGGGGGACCAATATTAATTTGACATTCAGATTGCTTAGGAATGGTGGGCAACTGGGATGAGACTGAAGGCCATTTGAACTGTTCCCTAAAATGTTCTACCCATCGGTCCAACCTTCTGGGTTGACAGTGAATAATGGCCCCATCTTCTTCTGAGATAGTTTCACTCACAGTCGGATTTCTGATATCCGTTTCCTTGATAGGTCTGAACAGTTGCACACTATTACCTATTATTACTGCCTTTTCCATCTCTTTAGCTTTAGCCACCCACTACTGCTCACGATCATTGCGTAAGCCTTAAACCAGCTTGTGTTTAAGTTGCCTTCGCTCCTCATCATGTTTAGAACCAGATGTGATGTGTTGCCGACCATCTATCAGTTCAGTAGATGCAGATGAAATCCACTGATTTTTCTTACATTTTTTGGTTTAGTTTACTGGTTGGTAGATATTACTGCAGTTTGGACAGATTTTTGGATATCATCCCATGCTGACGCGGGATAGGTATCGCTTACGTAGGTGACTAATTCATTTTCTAGTTGTCCCTGAAATGTATTCTCGACAGTTTCATCATTAAATTGAATTCTGGAGGCAGGGGAATCCTTGCGGTGGATCTTTTATGTCCGATGAGAAGCAGACTAACACACGCTCATACTAAAGCATGATCTGTCCAAATACGTACTTCAAATTGAGCGGCAGTCTTCTATCAAGCCTCTCCATTGGTGGCTGATAGCAACGTGGTCTATTTGAGTCCAGCGTTGAGTTGATTGTGGAGGTCACCATGTCAACAGATATCTTTCCTCATGTTTAAAGTTGGTGCTTGAGAAAAATATACTGTTATCTTAACATAGTTGTACTAAACGATCTCCGTTATCAGTTCGTTGAGCCACGACACCATAGGATCCACCTAAGTGCCTTTCGGTTTCTCATAATCTACCTACTTGGGCATTAAAATCACCATACACTATCACTACATCAGTGCGCTTAGCTTATCGATGGAGGTCGGAAAGCTTTCTGTGATATTCATCTTTTACTCCATCTGAGCTGCAATCAGTGGGTGTTGATGGAGACGAAAATGAAGCAACGGCGTATGTCCCTATCCTTACAAGTTCTTACCGTCTCATTTAGACGGACAGCTCACAGGCGATTATTTGTGCGAATTTAGTCAAGGAGGGCCTGTTCAGCTTTTGAGCTTAGTGCTATACCTGCACCTTCAAGGCCTCGAGTGGTAGTGGTGGGGTCTCTGGAAACATGAAGGTGGACCTAGTTGGTTCTTTATTTTGGCAGGGCGAGATCAAGTGAATGATTGTACTTGGATCCTTTATACGCGTTTCATTGACGCGTCAGATATCGATGGAGCGGGAATCCATGGTCATATTTGAGGTGGTTTGTTGTCCTATTCAGCATAAAGTTCGACATTTAGAAGCTCCAACAGACCTGCTTGGCATGTTTGTGTTATATCTGGACGCACCGGGGCGGCCGATTATTATCGATTCTTTTATCTGCCGAGCTATTGCCTATTGCTAACACTCAGCCTTGCCTTAGTCTTTTGCACAGACACAAGATCCGACCGATTATCAAGAAGCCCACTTGTTACTCACACGAATATATATACATAAAGCCTGATCAATGTCGTATGTCAGACACACAATATTAGCCAATCACATGTCTCCGTCCAGACATGTCAGTTTGGACCTAATATATCTCGGTTGGGTCATCACGATAGACAAGCCCGACCACCGCATCAGGATAAGAGCTACATTTGAATGTAATATATTAACACAGAATCCAATAAAATTAATTTCTTCACCTATAGGTTTCTGAATAACAAGAGATATTGTAAAGAAACACGTAACAAATGAACTAATTGGATGAATTCTTGATGAAGTTAAACTACTATCTGTTCTAATATTTCCAGCTATATACAATTAAATATTTTAAACATAGGTCTAAATAACTGTTTTTGTTATGTGTCCTAATATTCAGAGCCCCTTGTTTTATATACTGATTCATGACTTTAAATAAGTAGGCATACTTATATGCAGGTCTATTAAGATGTTTATGGAGTATTTCCGTTCTTTGTTTTGTTTTTTACTGATGAATACATGTAAATTAGAAGGATTATTATTATTATTATCTTGAATGACTTAGTAATCAGTTTGTGTGTTTCACTTGAAATAACTACTGACTAGACCTTTGTTAAATTTTTGTCTTGTTAAGTTTACTCAGCCACTCATGAACAAAGTAGAACACGACGAAGAACAGATATGTTCAAGTTTCCATACCTCAAGCACAGCGAAAATAAGATTTACGAGATTAGAGCGACAGTATATTCCAACAGGCAGAAATAAAGTAAAAGTATTTGGCAAAAGTCAAGCGCGTTTTCTGAATTCAGGTCGAGATTTCATCAGACAACAATCCACCAGGGTTGATGAGACTTACGAGATAAGTGAAGTGGTCTGCATATTCAATTACTTCACTTCGTATGACCACTCTAGACAATGATGCAGACTAGATGTGAAGTGACATTTTCCATTTAGAGGGAGAGACTCGCAGCCCAGATATGATTGGATTATTACTGACGGTACTCATAAGACTCTGCACATTGCTAGCATCTTCACTAGATGGGACTAAATCGTCTGCTTATTCTAATTTGAAAAGTTGGCTTGTTAAGTTGGTGTATTTTTGATAATAAACCATTACTGTTAGCAGATATGAAATGGATGGACAGCTCTTGAAAAGAACTGGAAAAGAGAACCCAGGGTAGGGTTGTTTGGAGAATTTAGGCTAGCGACCTATACTCCAAGAGGGGTAACAGGCACATATTGATCATTACTGTTAAATGTAGAATAAATAATAGTAAACAACTTTTACACTTAAATTCTTATCGTTTACTTACCATTTATGCTTTAGTGTCTTTCATAATATTACTAGTATCAGAATTACCTAGTCTACTGCTGAAGTATTCACAGTTATAATTGAATGTTGTGAAAATTGTTGAATTTGAATTTGTCGTTACCAGTGAAGTTCAACCATGTCAGATGAGGGGCAGTTACTCACTGATGTAAATAGATGGAGTTGCGTAAATATGCAGTGAAATGACTGAGTTGGGAATATCAGCTGTCGGAAGCCGGCCAGCTCAGTGATCTATTGGTTAAGCGTTTGACGTAAAGCCTGAAGGTCCTGAACACCATTCTCTGATGCGTGGATGTAGACTGCTAAGGAGTTTTATACTGAAGAAACAGTTGTCTAGTGCTTCCTAGTTGTCAATGGTTGTCTAACTCAGACTAGTTCCTGATATCAAATTCATATTCAAAATTAATTTAGTTTTCATAACTTAAAACCCTATTAACAGCGAACAGGTGGATAACTTTGCAACAAGAAAATATTTCTGTATACATAAAGTGGCCAACACTATATGTATGTATACACGTATTTATGTACAACATAGGAAGTAGCACATATATGTACCTACTCAAGTTGTCATTCTCAATAATTAAATTGAAATATCAAACTATTTTGCTTTCAAAAGCCTTTTCCTTTGAATTAGTGGACACTTTATAACAATTATAAGTTATCCAGTTAACTACTACAGTCAACTACAGTCAACTATTACAATCAGCTTGTTGACAAATTATTTTTACTGAAGATTACGTCACACCAAGCAATCATACTGACTATTAACTTTCCAGGAAATCAATTAATTGAATAATAATAAAATGTGTGATCTGACTGCCATTTTAAACAAGGATGAGTATTACATAACTCAACTATTAAGGAATTATTTTATCATAAGTAAAAATCAGATTAATCTTATCAACAAGCAGAACTGAACAGTAGTCAACACAAATACTGACAATAATTAAATCATGTAGTTCTACTAACATAGTAAACTAACCATTTCATTGTAAAGGTCATGACCTCGATTTAGACATTTATGAATGTATGACCATTTTAATACACTATCTTGGAAATAAAAGACGTAATGTTTGCAAAAGATATAGAGAAATACCCTTTAAAAGAAAATATTCTATAAGCGAAAAGGTCAAAATCTATAACGATTTGAATGCATATTAGCATTTGTAATTATACACTTCAGTAATCAGATCACTAGATACTGGGCTTCTACTTTTTGCGTATTATCCATGATTTCCTAAAATGAAGTAGAGTTCATTACTTATATAGCCATAATCTGATGTTTATTACTAAACTATTTATAATTATAAATTGATAATGAAATTACTCTCATGAAAGAGTAAAAGCATGATAACTAATGATTTCATAGACAATGACTCTATTTTCGGTAATAATAAAAACAGATACTAATGAATGAGAAGATAAATTTTACAAATTAGTAACTAGTTTAAAAGTAGTTTACATAAGAGAGTAAATTATTTCTAATATTCCCTAATTATATCTATCGATTTCTAAGTGAGACATTGATACTATTTAAGGTTGTTAAAATGTATAATTATGAATTGTGAATAGTTTAATCAAAAGTAGTTGGTTTTTGTTGAGTAGTATGTTGAATAAATAAATAAAATCTTGATGTTGTTTGTCTAGCTATACACGCTTTATGTCATGGAGTTTTGTCACAAAGTAAATAGGCGTCGTAACCAATAATATTTACAACAAGTCAATTGAATTCTCATGCAAAACGAGATCTTTAAATATGCATTTGTGAAAACCTTAGATGAATTCAACACTCCAGCCAATACTGAAATCTTATGGTGTGTAGTTGTATCTGAGCAACTAAGAATTATCGTTCACCTGAGTACATAAAATCGAACTATATGTCAGTTTCAGAAATATCTTAATGAATAAGCAGATTAAATAAGACCACGTAGAAACAATTCATTAGTTCTCTTCTCCATGATTGATAGATGAATGTGTAAATCAGAATACAACACGTACTACTGCAGACCTTCTGTCTACTTTCCTCATTACTAATAATATTATATAACACTCCCAGTTGTAGTGGATTTTTGTTTGTGACAAAGATGTATATGTCCTATGAAAACTAAGAAACTGTTTTCATAGATCAAAAGCTTGTGAGCATAAAATGCTGAGTGACGATAAACTACGCACAAATGATAAACAAAATTGGAGGGCTTTATCAGTTCTAGATAAGAATATGAAAGTAGATATCTTAAAATGAAGTGAATAAATTAATTCTCAACTCACTTAAGCATATCTCACATTCAGGATGACCACGTGCTGGAGATGACTGTATCGGCTGGATTTGAAAAAGTATATTTCCTTTAGATTCTGGTTGCAGATAATGTGTACCAGGAGATGGTGGCTTATCATTCTGGTTACCACTGATAACAGGTACAACTGTAGGATTAGTTGTGACGTTTGTAGTTGAATCAGGTGTTGTAAAGCTGTCATTATTTGTAGATGAACACTTTTTTATTCTATATATGCTCGTTGGGAGTTTTGCCAATTCATTAGTTGTGATGAATCTTGACACTTCAGGACGAGCTGGCGGTTCAGGTAAAAATGACCTACGCGTATTTGAGTCATACCATTGAAGTCTAGTTCTTTCATATGGTACTGGGTCATTATTAAGATGTCTAAAATTAAAAAAAAAACGAGTAATAACGAAAAAGAAGTAGACTGCAGTGCATTACTATAGTCCCACCTAGAATCGCGGACAGAACTATCAAACCTAAAGGAGGTTGTTCATCTTTCAGGACACTGAGTCAGTATCTAAAGGTTAAGTGCTCTCCATGAAGCTTGAAGGAACTGAATTCGATAGCAGGTTACGTTATGGATGAGCATTACCAGGAGTCTCATACTAGGACGAATCAGCTACCTAATGTATCCTAGTTTCTATTAGTGTTATAATTAAAGTCAATATGTGATGCGTAATTTAAATCCAGTTATCTTCATAGTACCCTTTAGTAAATAGTATTCGATTTAACTATGTTCCAAATAGACATGAGCCAAATAGCTTAATGCAAGACAGATAGACAGAAACAGATTAAGATTTAAATAATCTACACTACTTCATTTCGTCAAGCTACATGTTAGTAAAACCATTATTAAAGATGGCAAACAAAAACAAATAAAAACATTGACATCTGTATACAGTTAAATCAAATACACAAAAGTGTGAAATGTACTGTAGTAAAAAGTGTATAAATTTATGCTACTATAATTGACTGTCTTAAGTATGAGCAACGTAGAATCCAGCACATGTACATGCAGTACATGCTATCCACCACAACCATAAAATCGATGTTAAAAATATCTGAATTATTCAATAAGGTTTTTCCAATTATAAGGAACGACGAATATCTGAAGCACTTCACAATTTGTTAAATCCAACTGCACTTAACAAAAGGGAAGGCCTTTCCATCCACCCAGCATGGACTTTCTATCCAACTAACCACAATTAAAGTACACATGAACATACATTCAATTCTATTTTCCCATATTCACATATTTTCCTTTCACATCATAATAACATATGCATATATGTCTCATTTCAAACCACCTTGACCCATATGACTCGACATCATGACACGATCAAACTCGCATTTTGGTTGTACGAACTTAGTTTGTTTTTGATTTGTTCGATTGTATTATTTAATCTTGTATTAGTTTAATTTGGTTACTCATTTCTCTGAAGAAGCGACTTGCATTAAGCCGCGAAACGTCAGAAATTTTAATTTCTACTAATTGGAATTTTACAAATATATATCACTTATTTTATACATCAGTGTAAGTTGCAACAGCAAGATCAACACCAAATTGGTAAAAGTAGCAGCTACTTTACTGATAATAATGAAAAAAGTAAAAAAGAGTGGATATACAGAATATGTTCCAGGGAGAAACAATTAGTTCGTCGGAAAAAGGCTAGGAGAGGACAAAGAGTGAAAATGCCATCATCACAACTACTATGACTAATTCTAAGCCTTTTGTTATATATCTATTTATCTTCAAACAACAATTTCGCTTATTCTATAAACTTTTAGTAAGAAATGGATACTTTACTACGTGAATTAAGTTAAAACCAAAACAATCTACCAATCAGTAACATATATCGGCTCAATTATTTTACGTTATTAGCATTTTGCTAAACAAAGCACCAGGAATGTGATAGCAAATTTAAGCATGCAATATAATTTCTAACCAAAAAAACGTTAAAGCATGTTTATCTAATATGATTAACTGATTCACTTTTACAATGTTTTTAACCGATCATTGATGTTAATTCTTTCTGAGTACTCAATTTTATGAATAAGAAGTGACTTCAAGTTGACTAAGTATTTAAGTAGGTAACTATGTACAGTAATTGTATAGTGGGAAAATTAATAGTTAAGTTCTTGAGTAAAAACAGTAAAAGTTGTAAACAATGACAATCTACAGATTTTTGACAGGGACATTCAAGTGTAAAGAATTGTATTGAGTAATATGATAACTTTTCAAACTGAATGATTCAAAAGAACCATTTTACTTGTCATATCATAGGATGAGTCATATAACACAAACGACAACTCGTGTGTTTCATTCATGGGTAGACATTCTCAACGATAGCCAGTAAGGAGAGAAAACAGGATTCATATATCCAGTATGTTGCTTAGCTATTCGTGTGTAGTGAATGGAGAATATTTGATATCTAATGCGAATTCATTATAATTAGGTTTTAATTATCTGGTATATTGACAAGTAATCTAAATAGAATTATAATTCATTTAAATTATAATTCAGATTTTCTCTTAATACATTTGAATAGCAACACACTACATATCTAATGCTATGAAGTAATGATCACATAACAGAAATGACATTTCCCATACTTATATAGATAAATACTTTATCATTCATCGTCTATCACGTGTTTGAGAATATTGAAGGATAATACCTCATCTGTGATTTCAAAACTAAATGTTGGTTATAGTAATCAAGAACTGAAGATACTATATAAAAATTTGCAATCTCTGCTATGACTAACGGAAGTTTCATTGAGAAGAATCAAATTTTTGCAAACTAATCAGAACTCGACCTTGAACATCGAAGTAGTTTTTATTTAGAATGTCTGTTTAAGGTAATAATAAAGACGACCATTCTTAACTAGGTAGTGACTCAAGATAATATTAATTAAGTCATAAATATGTTATAAATATTACAAATTGGTGAAATCGGGAATTCTATCATTGTGTACCGATCCATTGGTGCAGAGACTTAGGTGTTTACCAATTCCAAGCCACTGTGAAGGAATCTAGGGTGTGTACAGATGAAGACTTGCTCACTAGAACAAAATGGCTGTCCAGTGCTTCCTGGTTTTCATCGTTATCCTGTCAACATCATTCTGAGTCGTATTCAATCAAATTAGAAATATATGTTGTTTATATAAGATAAAATGTATCTTTGTTTAACAGGAAAAAATAATGTTCATCATAAATTACAAACTAATCAATGCAAAACGACCTTCATAATTATTTTTTATTAACCTGTTGCTTAGGTACCATTTTTTATAGTTAATATTAAAAGTTAATTATAAGGAATAAGGTAATATCCGACTAATGCACTGAGATTATCACATATTATAATGACATTTCAGATACTTCTTATTGATTGTTTCTACTAGTGCATAAAAAATGAGAGGAATATAATTTCTTTCAATACTTTTAGAGCTGGTAAAAAAGCGGTTATGTGAAAAACAGTGAAAAGATAAATTGTCACCTCTTGTCAGTTGGAAAATATTCTTTATTACGTAATTCGGAATTTCTCATTTTGGTAAATGCTTCATAATTATCTAATACTTATATTAATCAGTAACAACTAACTGTGCTTATCTTTACTCAAATGAGTTCAGAAACACGAGTTATCTAAGCAACAACCTAAATAAGGCCATAGTTATTCGAAAGTATTTGATATCATGTTTACAAAACAACCCTTACAATTAGTTAGATAGGTACAACGTTAATACAAATAATTTGTAACTCAACTTCATGAGTAAATATATGAGAGAAGTGAATTCAGTTTTAAGTTCATCACCTACTCATTCTAATAAACTGAAGAAAATAGGAAAATACTGAAACTTATCAGTTAAATAAATGCTGGAAATAAAATGATTTTATCATTAATGGGTCACCTCATGTTGAATTGCAATGGTACAATTAGAAAGTTGGCATTGGATGAAGTAGTGCCTTTTCAATCATATGAAAGGAATGTTTCAACTCTTTTTTCATGTATATCGTTTAGTATCCGTCAATTTATAAGTCAACTGATAAAAGTCATTCATTATATGTATGTTGACGATATACAGTTGGCGAAATTATACTAAATCGATTTCTGAAGAAGTGATGTGAAATCATAAACCCGTACAAATCAAACATAAGATAAAAGGATATTACATATGTATGAACATAATACAACGTGGAAATAGTGCTTTCATATATAAACTTTACAAAGTGAGTAACAACTGCACTCAGATATATTCTTTCCAGGTTTGAATCGATGACACATAGAATTCTGTAACATTACAAAGTTCTAAGACTGCATGATATGGTCATTCTCAGAATATTCCTTTTTTCAGAATTTCACTAATTTATGTAAACATCATTCATGTGAACTATTTACATTGAAAGTATAAGGAGACAATTAATGGTAATAACATGGTGAGTTTAACTGGACATTGATTAGAAATCAGCATGCGTTAGACGGGTGCATCGTTCTAGCATAATACTGCTCAGAAATGAGCACACTTGACCTAACGTACGATCAAACTGAAAACCTTGAAACCATTGAGCCCCATATTCAATGATTTATGCTTCGTGAGATGTTGCCACTAACAAGTGACTACCTAATACCGAATATAGTTCAACAGAATAAAAATGAATACATTTCATTTCCCTTATTTTTATTTCAGATGAAATATATTCTACAGACAAAATTATATTATAATTTGTTAAGTACAATTAATATGAAAATTCACGCTTGAAAGAAAAACAAAGGGGAAACAAATGAAGTTACCAGACACCCATTTATATTTAATTGAAAAAAGTCAAGTAAAGATTAAGTTATTTGTTCACTAGGTAAAGGATTGGAAATGTTGTCTGAAACATCATGGAAGAAATGACCTAACGCACAGTTCCCCTTGTAAACGATTATAAATTACTGTTACATAGCACATTGATGTCAATTATTTTAGTTGTCGATACAACTGAAAGTAACCTGAGGAAGCTATATACGACGCATTTTTAGGGGACAATAGAAATAACGCTATACATTTGACAAAAGCTGTTCAATAGAATACAAAAATAATAAAAGATTTTTGTACTCTGCTTGATAAAGATGATCACATTGAGTAAGTTATACGAAGCATATTACTGACCATGTTATTTAAATAGTTTGGATAAAAGAGTTTAGTCAACTGTTAGCATATAAATTCTTCCACTTAAAAGAAATTAATGAAATTTGAAAAATATTTGTTTGTTCTAACTTTAGTGTCTAGAATATTTAAACCAAAGTAATAGAACTTAAACTAACAAACTGCACCTTCGAACACCATTTCATTTATTCTAACTTGAACGACTGAGTAGTTAAAATGGTACATTTTATAGAAACCGTTTAACTTAGGACTAAACATGTAAATTAATGTAAGAGATTTTTTTAGGATAATCACTTTTTCGAAATTATTGAGGGCAAGTAGATACGTAACTATGGAGAATATCAGAATGGTATCATAAAAATGGTACGCACCATGTCAAGACACCAAGATTAATGACCACAACCTGGTTGATACAATTCCATCGGTCCTAGTGAACTAGAAGAACACGAAATTGTTTATTACTAGGTCATCAACCAATCCAAATAGCTCACAATGTACGTTCCTTATGATGCGACTAGCTATATAGCAGCATCTCAGTTGTGTTGTTTCGAGTCACATCGTATACAGACTATCCGTTCTCTCAGGGTTTCATATAGGCCTTGCTGACGAAACCCAGCCAGCGTGAAACAAGATCCAGTGCATTTTATCGAACACCTCCAACTACCTTAAGTATTCACAATAAAGGAAGTGAATTTATTCTACGTCGAAAATTTATGAAATTTGTTATAAAATATATATTTTGACAGATAGTGAATGTAGATGTTATATTTACATATTAATGTAAGAATATTACTACTTAATAAGATTTTTAATAGTAATAAGAATTTTAACCGCATCATTTTGTTAGGCAGGTATAGAAATTACAGTGTGTTGATCATCAAAACAGCAATGATATAGTTATTTAAGACTTAGCGTTTATTCCCAAGATCGAACCTGTCGTAATTGTAAACAACCTTACTACAAATTAGAAACAATACATCATAGTCCTGTATATATGAACTGTTGTTAAGGGAAGTTGTAGGAGTGAAAAACTACTAAAAGTATCTAAAAATAAATTTGTGAAACTCAGGCATAGCGGTTTGTAAACCACGACTCTTATTAAAAGTATTCTAAGCAAAAGTGACATTTAATTTTCACTTAATAAAGTTTGAAAATGTTACTCCATTCACAAGAAGGTTAATGACTTAAGACTAAAAATTTAGTTATTAACGTTAAACTAAGCAGTTAATTAGAATACATTACAAAAAATTTCTGCAATTCAATTTACTCCAAAACTTGTGTACACTCTTGTATACACTCTATAAGAAATACACTTACTTGTTAAACATAACGACTTATAATAGTGAGTAAAAGGGAGTGTTTAAAGTATAAAAACGTTGGAAGTTATGTTTTGATCTGTGGGAAACAAGATACACTTTCTCTACCAATTTTTATGTTTTATAGGTATATAAGAATAAATTAACTAAGAACGTTCAGGACGCCATTCATCTGTTATACTTGCAAGTTTAAGCATGTATTTTAACCAATAAACCGCTTATACTGCGTGATTAGAAGTATTTTCAGGCAATATAAACTGCGAAAGTCACTAATTTTGGATATTAGTACTGGGTAGTTGTCTCGTAACTTCTAGTTGTAGAACATAAAACAATTTTATTAAATCAAATATAGTGGAAATATGAACTGTCCGGTGAAACGCTAGTGACATTTATAATTAAGTGCAGTATCACTAACCTGTGTACTCGTAAGTGGTTAACTCCATCGTCCCCATCTAGTGTTACTCGCAAATTGACCCTCTGAGTCCTTCGTTCAGCTGGAATGATGGAAATATCCCTAAAAGTGAAAGGGTAAAGATGACGAGCATTCAACGGGTTGAAAATCGGACTGTGAGGAACGCGTAAATTGTATACAAAAAAGCTTAAAACTCAAAACAAACAAACAAAAATATACTCCTGTCTAGGATAATAAATTCTACACTGCGAAAAAATCACAAGTACGAATAAAACAAAGTAGTGTTGTATATCATTTCTCTAACTTTAATTGCTTTATTGCACTCTTTATATCGTCATTGGTGCATGACGTCTGTTTTAAGAAACATGGTAAGAGGCCATGTTTACCATTTTGTTTCATTTACTGGTTTTAGCCTCCATTTTTCCACTTTAGAGTAATAACTACCATACACTTTGTATATTAGATTCTAGAAAGTGAGAAATCCCTCCTCGATCCCTTAAGTATTTTAAGATTTACGCATTGGTATACGATTTAATAGAATTTATACCAAGTCATATGTGGTTTCATATTAAGCGTTTTCAACCTAGGAGATGACAAATATACACCTAAAAACTGTCACTTTAATGGTTACCCGTAAGCCAGATGTAAACGAGTCGTTGAAAAGCGGTAGATATCGATCCCGTTGTATTTAATGGCCATATACCATAGTAGCTCGAAGTGCAATATGATATGATTAAATATGACTAAATAAGGTTTATTATGAGCAGATAGTAAAATATATATTAATACATACTTTGTTAAACACATCAGAGACTCTAAACCATGTAACACTTAACCAAAAGATCATTATGCTAATGAAAGCGGAAGTTCTCGTATTAACAGTTTATTTCTGATAATTTTAGTCCATATCAAAAATTTGTAAGTTAAAATATTTTAAGCAAACACGTCATTGCAGCAAACATTGAATTTGTACATAAAAGCCGCTTTTAATTTGTATCACTCGTTTCAACTCTATTGGTAAAAAGTGAGAAGGCTTTGATAGGTAGATGCGAATTATGAATGATATCATTACTAAACCTAATAATGAACTAAATGAGAACAAATTTGCAGTTTTTTCATAACTTTCTTAGTTTTGTCTAAATATGAAAGTTATGTGAATTTGAGTTGATGTTGTAAAAATAGGGAACTAAGGCTACTTGCAAAGGCACGCACAACCAAGAAGGTAAAATAAAATGTTAGAGGAAACTTCACCGCAGTAAAAATAAATTAGCTATGATGACCTAATCTATTCAATAATCTGCATTACTAAATTTCCAACATGCAATGTAATTTGGATGTATTTATCCTCAAAGAAAAGTACTTATTGATAGCTCACGAGTTAAAAAGTGAATTAATAACCCGGGTAAACCTCAATAAACTATCCCTAGGCCTTTGTATAGCTAAGACTCAGTAATCTAGAATTAATAATCCAAATCTTATGCAGTTTACCTGATCTGTAAACCTATGTATGCTACAAAGAATTCTAAAGGAAAACCAGAATCATACTTGTTTATGAACAAAGTGAATTATTATCAAGGCAACTATTTCATGATACCAATACTTTCGAACTCCGATCGGAGTTCACTTTTCGCTAATATAAGACCTACATTGAACTTGAAAGAATCTAGAGCATTTGTTGGTACGCAGTAGTGTAAACAGACAAATTCTAATTACTAGGAATCAATTGCTTTCTGCAAACAAAAGTTGATGTATTTCGAATATAGCAAATACTATCCTCCAAGAACCAAAGTAGTTCAAGCTTCTACTCTATCAGCAGTCCAGAATATGTTCCTTTTATATGTGGGTTTTGCAGAAATTTATAAGTAGCTGATATAATTTTTCAATTATGCAGCAAAAGAAATGATCATTTTTCGTCCTCAAGAAACCGCTTCTCCAACAAGATCTCGTGATACATGATATGTTACGACAATATATAATGATAGGATGTGAATGTGGAAGTATATACACAATGTATGGCCATAACTTAGTAAAAATGGATTTCTCAGAAAAAAAGCACTCTAGTGGATATCAATTAACTTAGACTGACCAAAATACAATATTTTAAAAGCAAACTAGTACCCATAGAAAAAACATAAAAAGTCATATGGCGCATGTTCACACTCAGTAACACAACTATTATTCAAACCTTAATCACCTAGTATGTGAAGGACAAAACTGTCTTGGGAACATTGAAGAGTTGAATATTTCTTGTGCGACTCTTTGAAATTCTTGGTGTACGTGTCTGAATGCTCTCTCGTGTGATAAGATTGCCTGACTGATGTGATTATCACTCATCAATGAACTTGAAAAAAAATTTGCCGGCAAAAAGCAAGAAAAGAGATCGTCACTGAACATATTTTCTGCTGATCAATTTAAAATAACGCGGGGTTTATGCAGCAACGGTTGTCAATCTAAATAGTTTCAAATAGCTCCACAAGCTTCCGTATATAGTATCGATATGTCATCAATTTCACCACTGACTGACATAGTTGTATAAAAAATATCTAGGTAAAGGTAATTTTAGCAATCTAAAATGTGATTTTGATTTGAGTCCTTAAGAATTAATCGTGTTATTTTATGAACCTCTTGGAGATCCTTCTAGAGTATGCCTACGTTTCCAGAATGAGAAGCAAACGTTACGATGATAAATAAAGCCATTGAAAGTTACGTGGGAGATATTATCAAAACGGACAAAAATGGGCTTCGGTGTCGGAAGTGCGAGGTTGACTATGCTGTCATTTTTTTGCCACAGTTAACGGACGATTTGTGGTTGTACGAAACCAACACACCTACATTTTCCCCTACTAGTAACCTGTTTAAGCGGAAATTGTTTGTTGTACATGTCTGACCCGTTTTGTGCCACAGACGGACAACTTTTCACTTTGTTCAGTTGAAAGTTGTCCCATTTCGATTTGTTTGACTGTGAAATTGAGTCAGACCATCCTGTAGTGCTAGCCTATCCTCCAGGTTGCTGAATTTTCTTCAGTGTTTAACATCGTGAGCACGCAGTAGTAGTTCGGGTGACACTTGTTAAAGTAGGTCATTTATGTAGATAGGACAGATGAGTGGTCTTTGGACTGAACATTGCGGAACACTATTGTGACCTAAAGTATTCAATAATTTACCCTCACCTTGAACTTCCGTTTGAAAAAATAAAATCTGAGGAAACCTGACGAAGTCTCAAGGCCTACCTCTGCCAGTTTATGAGTGAGATAATCATTATTAACTCGGTCTTTTAAAATCGAGATATACTACACTGACGGTATCGTTTAGGCAGACGATGCTGGTCCAGCTGTGTACTGCAAACAGTAAGTTTGTAATGAAAGAGTGGCTTACTCTAAAGTCACACTGCCAACGCTCATGTAAGTTGATAAATCCGAAAAAATAACAGATCAATCACAGTTTATTGACCACAGACATCTTCGTAACATCGCTCGAATATCATGGAATAGTTAAATAAATAATATTGTGGTTAGACAAAAGATTCTTGTAAAATATGATAAATAAGTCAAAGATGTCATTAACTTTTATCCACTGGGATGATAGGGCACGTACTGAACATGCCCGACCACCGCCTGCCTTATCGCGCGATGTTAGCTACGGTCAAAGTAGGATGGAAAAGGGTAGTGGTGGCCAAACCAAAACATGGCATAAGTCCACGAAATCCTTGACTTTTGGTCTAAGCCATATTGGTAGACGTAGATTACCTGGTTGGAGTCTGCGTGATAGTCGCAATAAGTGGCTGGAGACACTTGACGATATGGCTCAAAATCAGACACAGTGGCGCAAGTGTATTCACCCTTCAATCTCATCTAGATTTTTAATTCTATAATTATTTTCTGCACACCTTCACTTTACTATCCTCTCTTGTATTCTGTTATTCTGTTACCTCTGGTGTCTTGTAGTGCTAATGTAGTATGGCAACTTGAAACTATCGGTGTATGTGCCCGGTTCTACGTTGATGATGAATGAATAATATGAGAGGACTTCGTGAAGGTCACTGGCAGGTAGTTTTCAGAGTCGTTTCAAAGACCTCCTTCGAAGAGTGGAGTAATATAAACCAGTTTTCATTCGTTCACCGCGACTATGTGTAAAGAGTTTTATGGAAAAGGATTGGATCTTCTACTCTTAGAATAGAGTAATAAATTTCGTACAAACCAGGCGCAATGTTTTAATTTGATTGCCTTGTTTTTTGAAAAGACCCTTCGAAAGAAAACACCGAAGAACCTTTTGAGTTCATATTGTAGTAAATTTTTTCCCAGGTATGCTTTGCATTTAAACTAAATTGTGTTTAATAAGCTTTACGTAGTTCAATTTACGTAAGCACGTTTAGCTTAGATTTTGTAGGAAGGGACGGCTACTCTTCGAAAAGAACTTTCACAGCTTATACTCCCCTCTTATGAATAGTTTCGCTGTGTTGGAACATGTTTAAGGAATTGTTATCAAAAATAGAGCATGACTACAGCATCAATCATTCTCACCTTAAATTAAAACACTAAAAATCCACCTCGTGTATTCTTTAAGTACAAAAGAATGTATGATCTTGATGTATATAATGGCTCATAAACCACCTCACTCACTCAGTATACTCGTGAGCTTCATTCCTAAAATAAACCTAGGTGGAAGAAAATCATAGAACTAACAAAAAAATTTGTGCTAAACTGTTGTCATTGGAATAAGCAAAGTGTGAGCCAATCTGAAAGAAGAGTACTGAAACCTGTATAAGAATTGTTTAAACGAGGGATTAACATTATTTTAATCCGCGGGGTCGCTGAATAGTAGTGAAGTGCACCCGGTATATGGCCAAGGTACGTCTGTGGTTTAACCAGAGCAACTTCTAACCATTGAACCCACTCCTACGAATTAGAATAAATTAGAAGGCAGTGAAGGATAGGTCAGAAGTTATATCAGCTTGTGAATAGAGCGTTGATGGAATAGCAAAGTCAAGATAGGCAAACTTGAGAGAAAGATGCTTTCCACGGTGCGTCGTGACGTAATCCGGTGATGATACGTGTCCGAGTGCCCTCAATTAGTTGTGTCCGTTAAAACAAACATGGTTAGCATCAAGCTCGAGAGCCTTTACAACATTTTATTTTAGGGATTGTTTGCCACTACAGCCCACTCCCCTCCTAATTGGTTCGTTAGGACTCTACAGCGTACCAGCTAAAGGATAAAACCCAATGCATTAGACATTGGTAAACGTTCCTATGATAGCTTGCGATGTCGTACAGCATCTAGGCATCAGTGCCTATGCTGTGGTGTCGTTACATTTATACGGAATGTAGTCTTTGTCTCCAGCATCCTTTTGCTCGTTTCCAGACGGCCTGAAAATCTAAGAAAAGAAAATCTTAATTATGAGCATGCGGCTACGAAAACCTATAGAATATCGACAATACTATTCTCAAAAGGGCTATGCAATATTTTTAACGTAAAATGTGTAAAATGCACACCGTAAAGTGAAAAAACAATTTTATTCGAAAAAAACTTCACAATACGCAAGGAATGAAAAATTAGGGGAAAATTATTAGACGAAATATTCGTTTGTGTTGTGTAAGAGTTGTACATTTCTACCAGGACATGTAGTTCTCGGCATTACGGAGCTCTTCGAAATCTCCACCTACTTGCTAGTCGGTGTTAGAGGCGTAGCGACTTCGTCCATGTCAAGGTTCGTGGGTGTTGTGAAGAGTTCAACATCAAAAGGTTTGTCTTCAAGGCAAGCTGCTATGAGGTGGTCAATGCCGACGTTCTCTTCGTGACCATTCTGGTCGATCGTACAGTACTTTGTTTCTCGTTTCAAGACCTTGGCGTGGCACTCCATAAGTCGCGTCAAGAGTTTGGCGTAGAGCATCACGACGTACGAAAGCGTGTGTACTATATTTTAAAGTGGGTTGGATTAAAGTGTATGTCGATTGTTGTAGAGTTTGAACTGGCTTAACTGAACGCATAAGATTTATAAGCCGGTTAACATAAGAATTGAGATCCACGTTTGTCGAGGTGAGAGCGGTTTCCACAAACTCACCTGATAGTCGAAGAGTCGTTCCGTAAACTAATTCAGACACACTGCACCCTACATCTTCTCTTAGGGTGCTGCTGATTCCGAGTAAGATTAGTGGCAAAGCCTCTGTCCACTGCGGGATGTTCGTAGCTAAAAGTGATGCTTTCAGATGTTGATGAAATCTTTTTACGAGGCCATTAGATTATGAGTGGTAGGCGGTTGTTAGGAAGCGCGTAGCTTCACAAAGTTTGGTCAGAGAGTGGGGCAGTTCAGATTGAAACTGACGTCCACGGTCTATCGTTAATATGGATGGACAGCCGAAATCTGTTATCCATCGTTCGACGAAAGCGCGAGCAATCGTTTCACTAGTGATATCTTTCAGTGGAATCGCTTCTGGCCAGCGTGTAAAACGGTCCACGTATGTCAGAAGATAAAAGTGTCCATTTGATTCTGATAAGGGTCCTATAAAGCCAATAAGCACGTAGTCAAATCAAGCGACGGGAGTTTGAAAAGTGCCAAGAGGGCATTCATTATGCCTTATTACTTTGTTTTTTTGGCAGGCTACAGAGGAGCTTGTCCATTCTTCGATGTCTTAATTCATCTTCGGCCAACAGAATCTTCGGGTAATCAGTTTAGATGTAGCACAAACTCCAGGATGAAAGAGGTTGTGCAATGTGTCAAAGATGATTCGTCAATAACACTTGGAGACGATTGGACGGGCTATATCCGCAGAAGAATCACAAACTAAAGTGTTCTTACCTATTCTAATCGTCTTTGTTTGGAGTCTAAGCGTTGCTGTGGATACCTCGTGATGAAGATCATTGTCTTCATTTCGAAGTCGAGCTAGTTCAACAAGGTCGATGCCTTGGATACGATTCAAGGCATGTATTCGTGATAAGGCGTCGGCAACTACATTGTTAGCTACAGATATATGTCGTATATCAGTTGAGAACTGGGAAATGTAGTCTAGATGACGCTACTCTCGGGGGGAGTACTTATCTGAAGATGACTTCATAGAAAACGTCAGTGGTTTACGGTCGGTGAATATTGTAAATACCCGGCCTTCGATGGAATGTTGAAAATGTCGTACAGCACAGTACATGGCTAGCAGTTCACGACCAAAAGTGCTGTGTCTTAATTAAGTGTCGTTTAGTCGTCTTGAGAAGAATGTTAAAGGTTGCCAAGCTTGGTCAGTCGATTGTTGCAGAACTGCGCCAATGGCTGAGTCAGATACATCAACTGCGATGCTGACAGGAGCCTCAGTATTGTGATGTGCCAGCATGGTCACATTGGCTATTGCTTCTTTAGTCGCAGTAAAGGCTTTCTTTGAGTCTACATCCATTGTGACCACTTTTTATTTCCACGTAGCTGATCCGTTAGTGGTTTCATGATAGATGCACAGTTCGGTATAAACCGTCTGTAGAAACTTACCAACCCACTGAAAGATCGCAACTGCTTGATGGTGGTTGGTTCCGGGTACTCCAGAATAATCGCCACCTTGTGTTTTTGGGGTTGTATACCATTCGCATTAATAGTATGCCCCAGGAAGTCCAACGAGGTTGTTCCGATTTGGCATTTCTGTATGTTTATGGTTACTCCATATTGTTGCAGTCTACTAAAGATTGTGTCCAAATGTTTGATGTGTTACCTAATCTGGGCTTGCTATCAGGCAGTCGTCGACGTATGCATGGACATAGTCAGGCTCGCGGAACACGTCATCAATGAAACGTTGGAATGTTTGTGCTGCGTTCCTCAAACCAAAAGGAATTCGGAGGAATTCGTAAAGGCCAAATGGAGTTACGATAGCGGTTTTCGGGATATCATTTTCAGACATCGGTATTTGGTTGTACGCCTTTACCAAGTCGAGTTTTGAAAATATTGTCATTCCCTTCAGAGTGGTCGTTAAATCGTGGATATGCGGTAACGGGTAACGATCAGGCGTAGTTTGAGCGTTGAGACGTCGGTAATCACCGGTGGGACGCCAATCATTGGTATCTTTCTTCGGGACCATATGTGATGGAGATGACCATGGATGGGCGTATTATTCCCAGGCCAATCATATGATCAGATTCGTTTTTCGCTATCCTTAGTTTATTGGGTGCGAGTCGGCGTGCTTTGGAGAATACAGGTTGACCTGTAGTCGTGATGTGATGTGTAACATTGCTGGTTACACATGATAATTTCGATGACGCCTTATTCAGATCTGGATACTTGTCGAGTATCGGCTGAAAATAAGGGTTAATTAAATGTTTAAAACGAATAGGACATAAGCTACAACCTGTAGCAGCGGTTCCACGAACGTAGAGATTTGTGTTACTATCCACTAGTCTCTTTTTACTAGGGTCCGCAAGCAAGTTGTGGTGGCTCAGTAAATCCATGTCTGTGATAGGTATTTTCACATCGGCGATGGTGTATGGGTTTTCGTTAACCCACGTTTAAGTAGACATATCGTTTACCATACGTAGTTATGTGTTTTCCATCAGCTGTCTGTAGATTGAATGCTGCTTCGTGTTGGCGATCAGATAAGGTTTCAGGAAGAACGCTGACATCTGCTCCAGTATCGACGAGGTAGCGAACCTTCGTTATCACATCATTGATAAATAAGAGGCGGTTGTTTTCACTGGCTACGGTTGCCGCTAACGCGTGCCGGCGGGATAGTTTCCCGATGCCTCAACAGTGGGTTCGTAGTTACGGAAACATCAGAGGTCTCTACGCTGTTTGGAATCTTTGCCATAGGTGTTGAGGCACCAACACCAATGTAAGTTTTCGCTTCGTCAAGGTCAGGATGAGAATCTTCTCCGTGATGAGCTTCGTTGACAAGAATCGTTTGGTCGGAGTTGTCTTTGTAGGTCGAGAAGACGCTACAATAGTATATAAAAGAGGCATTTTAATCACTCAAAATCTTAACACTTACAATTTTTTTCCCACTTTTAAGAGGATAATACAAATACTATATACCCCCTTAAAGTATAATAGTTCTAACACTTAAGCGAGATCCAAATGAACACATTTTGTCAATTTTACCTGGCGATACTTCGTTAAAAGAACTTGAAATTACTATGCCTTGATATGTATGGAAAATAGTGTGACCTAAATAATACCAATCATTATCCGACTGCTTCTACTCCGTTACTACTTGTCCTCGATCCCGAATGAAGAAACGAGATAACCAGGCCAATCATCAGACAGTCAGATATTATTTCACTGATCTATTTATATACACACAAAATGTGACCATGCATCACGCCCATAGGGAAAATTACATTAGTGCAAAAATACCGACAATAATGACTAAGGGCTAAGGGGGTACAGGTACATGGTTAATTGGTCATAATTCTTGAATGACAAATGGTATGATGAGAGTTTATAAGTCTAGTGGGAGGTTAGTGAGATGGAGATATAAAAATCATAGAAATAATCGATCTATATATACTAAAGATAAATGAAGTAGTCTTTAGAAAGGCAGTTCAGAATGTTAGTTACTCATCTTGAATCGCCCAATATAACAGAAATGTTGGATAACAGTTACGTTAATCCAACATATATCACTGTGATTTAATGCGCATGTATTGATGATCAGATGCACGTAAATTAAGAATCCGTCACGTTAGAGTACTTAATGCTGATATTTAGAACAATCATATCCATTAAGCAATCCAATTTTAAGCATGTAAGCAAACACAAAGGAAATATTTTGAGGAAAGTAATCCAGTTGCAAACTCCGCCTGTAGCCCCTAGGGTTGCTGCCGGTCCCAAACCCGGATAAAGGAGGAGGGTTGGGCATGGGGCTAGCAACCCCATCCCGTAAAACAGCAAACGTGCTAAAAAAACGCTAACCAGTCCAGTTGCACAATGAACGTATATACCACAATGAAATGTACAATAAATTAAGGTTCCTATGTTCAAGAAGCAACTAAAGCCTTCATGATGATATTTGCTAACTAGAAAGGAGATGTACTGTATAGATCTAAACGGAATTTAATTATTTTGGTAGAAATGTACTCAAGGATCATGTTAGAGCAAGGTCGTTTATTCATTCATTATAATCCATTCAGTATACTGTCATAGTTACACTTTCCAACGCATGAACGATGCACTGTCAGCATAAAGTTTATAATTAATAATAAACGAAGTGTTTAGTTTCGAATTAAGTTAAATGTTATTTACTAAAAAGTACAGTAGTAATGTGTGTATCAATCTGAATAGTCAACACAATTAAAGATTGTCTGTTGATCAAATAAACGTTAAGTGTTTATACACAGAGAAAATGTCTAATTGACAGGTCGAGCGGTTCAAGTAGTAGGATTAAGTTTCAAAACGTTTACAAAAGACCATTTTATTAATTTTGGCCACGTGTAAACTTCAAATTTATTTTTATTATTGCTACATTCTAATGGCCCTACCTTCCCATGAGACCCATCAATTGTTACCTTACCATTCTCTATTCGTGAATTACAACCGATTACCTATACAACTGTTTCCCAGTTCCTAATCATTGCTGCCCTTGTTTTCTATTAATGTTATTTTTCTACTTAGTCAGCTGTGTGGCCATATTTTGTATTTGTATAAACGAATGCATGAAATATGTACTGATTCTAGTTGCTGGCTTAGTTGCCTTATGTTCTTCTATCCTTCTCGAGGATATCAGCAATAGGCCAGACTGAAGTGAATCGATCAGCTAGTCTAACTGTCCATGGTCAACGTATTGGTCCTGCTTGGTTAGGTCATATCAGTAGTGTGTTCAACTGTTAATTGTATCGGATGAAGTTTACAGTTTATCATGATTATAGTACATAAACTGGTGAATTACATAATTTGGCATTTATCATTAGTTTATGTAGAAAAACAGTTAATATGGTATGGCTACACATCAATCTTTCACTTGAAAATCCAAAATAATTATTACGAACATTATTGTTAGTGGAATCACAGTATATATATTTGGATTAAATTATAGTGTATTTGTAACCTGTATACTAAAATGATTCGAGTGTTACTATATTCTTTAAGGATAAGCGAAAATGAGGACTATCATTAATTTTGTTATGAAGTGACTTAATCTGGGTCTATGTGAAAACATCAAAAATGAGATATAATTACATCCAGCCAACGAAGCCCTAAAAGACCGATAAAACTAATGTTATGTATTATACTTGTTAGCCAAAATCCAACCGTGTTTATGAATAAGTGTAAAGAGATTTGCTTTTTATAGATGAAAAAATGAATCATCAATAAGTTGTACGGATAATTTCTAAAATGATACTTAATTAACATTAAAGCTTATAATAACAACAATTAGAATTAAAACTATAGTGTACACTTGAAGATAACATATTTCCAATGAACCAAAGTTATAATAAGAGCGTCGATAGCTGTTTGATATATCAACTGAATATGAGGCACATACAGTAATATGAATGACTATTAAATGCATAAGTCTTATTTAACGTTTTGATTGTTATTTTTTTTCTGATGTACGGATTAAAAGCTTGTGACACTCAGTGAGAATCTGTATATGATATTCAGTATTGAGTTTTAGACGATTGTCTGTTAGGTCGACCATACGATATCACAATAAACCTTTGGTTGGTTTAATTGTTCTTATTTTGAACTCAGTAATTTATTTTGTAGGAAATAATGATGCGTTTACTGAAAGTTTTCAGATTAGGCAGCTATCTCTGCAGAAGTAGCTTAAATGGAAAGTAAACTAAAAACTATCAGAACCTAGAGATACATCCGTTTCTTGAATCATCATAATAAAAACACCACTTCATATAGAACGTAATGTTCAGGTAAATAATACTTTGTTAAGAATCATTCCTAATCTTATTACTAACTACTAAATGACAAAATTGTATTCAAAACAAACATTGAGATGTCTTTGTCGCTTAATATTGATATGCAGTTTCATTATACAGTTTTGTTGAAATTATCTTTAAAAAACTGCTATGATAATTGGTTTCATTAGTGAATATTATACTACTATTATTTTATCCGCGATAGTATCATCCATGTAAGTATTTTGGTATAAAAGTAGTTTCGGTTTGATTTTGTGAATTGAACTGGGTTAGGTAACCACTGAAAACCAGGAAGCACTTAATAGCCGTTTAGCACTAGTGTGATGCTTCTCAACAGTACCTACCCAGGACTACAGTCGAAATCAAGTTCATGACCATCAGGAGTTTTGAAAAACTTCTGACTACTAAAACACTAGGCTGCTATTTTTAACTTTAGTTGATTTTGGATACATTTACGCGACTTGATTAATCGCTAGCGTTTTATGACTGCGTCACATTCTACAAGGTTGAACTCCACCGATCATGCTCTCTCAATAGAATTATGGAAATTACCGCCTGAAGTCAGTTACTTGTGAGTTGTAGTATATGTTGAGGGACACCTGTTCGGCTGTCTAATAAGTTAAAGTTTGCAACAATGCCCATGGATCAAAGGCTCGATTCAGTAGTGGAGTAATTCGTCTATACTTCCGAGAAGTTCTGTACAAGGATGAAATGAAAGTTTAGTGCCGATTCTTCGTTTTCAATCATTCTCTAAACCTTATAAATTCATGATATCAATTCAGATTTAACAATTTTCACGATATTCAATCACAACAAAAAGTTTTGTTGATTGTTAAATAACAAAGAACTTACTCAGAAATATACCATATTTAACTTCATTTGTTACTTTACATTAAAATCCCTTTACAGTAGAGTATCAACTATTCTTTTAAGCATTTTCTTCAAGGAATGTATCATTTAATAATTAAAAGGTTCTATTATATAATTATGTATCAATGGTACCATTTCGTAGAATTACCTGATCTTTAGACCCATGGTAAAATAATCTAGTTATGTTAATAAACAACACAAGTTTTATTCAACTTATTTAATGTCTTAACAATTTTCACTTGTCATTATAGTTAGTCAATAAGCTGTATTTTACAGTAACACATTTAGAATATTCTAGAGTAATGAATAAATCGTTACATTATAACAATAATTACCAGAATAGTTTCTTTCTTTATAGAACTAACAAATAAAGGTTTTTTTTTTCTATAAAATAAATCATAAAATAATTTTATTTAAAATTATTTCCTATTACTTTTATTAGGTAAATATAAATAGAATCTACGTCTTATTTTCTTACTGATAATTCCCATGGGTACAGACACCAACTCTGTCTACCCCATACACACTAATGTATATATATATATATATATATACGTATATATATATATATATATATATATATATATATATATATATGCATAAAATAAGTGATTTCAGCAGTTTGGATTGATTATAATTACATTTTCACTCTCCCGTTATATTAATGACAATTTAACTTAACATTTAATGACTTTAATATTTATTATACATTACAATTTATTAGTGTATATTTGCATTAGATTTGGTCATAAATACATCATATAATAAATTTTACACCTAAACCAAATAAACATTTAATTACTTGTCATATATTCATATTTAAAATGAATAAAGGTAAATAATTGAAGTGAAAGACTAGGAAATGATTGGGGTGTTGTAACTAGCTCGGAAGGAGATGGCAGGAGGGGGGGGGAACATTGAAAACATCGTATTTATTTCTTTAAATCTCTCCCTCCATTACCACCAATAGTAGCAGTAGAAATTATTGGCGGCAGAGACAAATGATTACAGGAAGAAGAGGGGGTGTTATTGATAAAAGGAAATCCGTAAGGTTAATTCCCTAATAAGCAACAAAAAGATATAGATAATAACCATTGAATAATAAAACCTGCTGGTTGATGCAAAAGGTAGACAGTATACATTTTTTTCTTATATTTCTCAAATGAATTTGTGTAACCATTAATTGAACCATAGTGACTATAAATTTTAAAAAATTCATATCCAATATATTTTGTCATTTATACGGGTTTTACCAATTTATTGTTATTAGTTAGTTGTTGCCATTGCCACTCTCATTATATATATATATATATATATATATATATATATATATATCATATGTGTGGTTGCTCAATTCCTTTTCTTGTTGATGAAATAATCAGAATCCCAAGAGACAGACAACTGTCTAGAAAAGATGATGTATGTATGTTTAGTATGATTACTTAGAAGTGAGTGAATAATTAGTTTTAACAAAACAACAAGAAACGATCAGTATTTGAAGTATAAAATATATAATTTCAACCGAAAATAAAAGGAATATTAAAAGGTTTAAATTAAGTAACGTAACACTGATTAGATGTTTATGTTAAATAATATGCTGATATCATAATTAAAGTTGTTCTGTCTACCTACTTTATGGTGTTCTCCTAATATCTAACATAGTAACAGTAAATGGTATGCATTAAAATTAACAATGTGATGAATTATAACGTTGACTAAATAATATTTACTCATTAATATGTCATTGTGTTGATTACTGAATTTCAACTAGCTAGTGAACGAGCGATCCTAATAGATAACCGAGATGATAGACAATTTTCTGTAAAAATCATGTCAAACTGCCTCGATATTCCTAGCTGGAGAGAGCAGAACAGTTGAATTAACTAAACAATTCAGTAATACGAACTATCCTTTATGTCATACAATTATTTATATATACGTATAAGAAAACCCAGACTACACAACAGACTAACTAAAATAGTAACGTCAGTGCACCATTAAGACGAAAAACCGGTGTAATAGATATATAATCAACAGGTTATTGTTCATGTACGTAAAATGATGTATTCACAGGAAATAAGTCAAACGGAGAGCTAGAATAAGATCAATATGAAGATATATAAAGTTAGGTTCTTCTTCGAATATATAGGATTTTCGTAAGAAAACGAATTGAGTTTCAGAAGTCATTTTTAGACTATTTAATTCATAATGATTTCAGAACTTTCATCTTTGGTTAGTTACCAGAACTTATTTTCCAAGAAAAGAGATCATTAATAGAAAATCTATGAACAAGCAAATGCTTCCAAACACCAGTTTTAATAAGACCTTTTACGTATGCAGATGAAATGTCATTAACTGCTATTAACTATATTTTTTTCATATAATGTAATTAAGAAGGAGATTCCATTCACAATACTGTTGTGACGGTAATTGCATATATCTTGTGTTATGCATATCTTGTAAGCACATTCAACTTATTCGATCTTGTGGTTGATTCTAATTGATGAAAAATCAGAAATCTATAGGTTAATGTGCATAATTTTGTAAAGATAATATTTATAAAGTGAACACATAGTGACTCCTTTAGTTAATTTCATTCCTCGTGGTTAATACAATTTAATGATCTGTCTCAAACAGAACTATGCAGATTAAAGCATTTATCTATTTACAGTATTTATAAGGTATATGGAATGTCATAGTATATTCGTCATAAGATGCCATTTCAGTGGTCTAAAGGTTAAGCGATAGATGCTAAGCCTTTACTTCTTAGGAATGATTGCCAGTAGAAACATAGGTGTGCACTACTTAAATGTTCAATGAAACAGCGAAATATCTGTCCAGCGTTTTTATTAGGTAGATTCACGATATTAAACTCATATTTGTCTTTATTTTACTGTCTAGCTTTCATTTCTGTCAGTGAATTATTCATATTTATACTACTAAGTAATCAAGTATTAATCAGTGTCATCCTCTTTAGGTAATAGTAAATTCTTAGCGTATAATGTGAATTATTAGAATTCATTGAAATTCATTGAATCTAAAATATTTTAATCGGAAGCTATAAGGCAAATTTTGGCTGTATTATGTATTAGTGTATCATTAAAAAAATGAAAGTTATGATTGCCAATGTGTTGGGAAGAAAACATAAAACAAAGTAATGGAACATGCATTCACTTCTGACAAGTTAAAAGGTATGTTTTGAATACAGTCATTTCAGTAAGATTTTATCCCATTCTGATTGTAAGTAATCATGTAACCGACTGATTATAATTATATCATTGTTAATCAAAATGACAATTAGTCGTCTATAAATAAGCTTAATTACTGTCTTACGTAAGCACTTATTATGCATTGTACTTCTTTCAGTTAGCTGGTAACTTACTTTGACAACCAAGGGAGTCACTAATCAATCTTATAAACAGTCCTTGTAATCATTCTAATGGTTTTCTACTGTCTAAGCCAGAAGATAAGAAAGATGGAAGATTTGCTTAACTTTTTGACCAGGAGGAGATTGCACTGACCTGTTAATGCATCTACTGTAAATATTTTAGCTAATTCAACACGAATGTAGTACTAGGAATGGCTGCACCGTTAAAGGTATTACTAATATTGTTATTAGTAGTAAGTGTTATTATTACTAGTAGTAGTAGTAATAGTAGTTCCATAAATCTCATTAGCATGTGTCAGGTGCCCCTCAAAATAATTAGCTTAGTTCACTAAAATTGTCCCATTTATTTTCACATAGATAATAACAAATTATGATCATGTATTTCATAAGTTTATTTGATTCTTTTAACGACATTTTGTAAATCATAATTTATTTGATTGAATATATCACAGATTGATGTTGGCAGGGTACCATTGAAAACCAGGTGGCACTGGACAGCTGTTTCGTTCTAGTGTGGAACTCCATAGCAGTACGCACCCCAGATTCCGCACCAAGGGCTTCAGGTTGACGGCGAACGCCTAACCATCTGCACCACTGGGTTGGCATCCAATGGTAGAATTCTCACTTCCATCAATTTGTGATATATAGTGAGGGGTAAAGAGTTCTACACTAGAATGAAACAGCTGTCCAGTGCTACCTGGTTTTCAATGGTACACTGCCAACATCAATCTGTTACATATTCAATGAAATAAATAACCAATCTCCACAAAAATAACAAGAAAATAACCATTCCAATTAAATCGTAATTTACACATGCCTCCCAAGAATCTACGTATTTATTATTCAAACGTTTGATGTAGCTGGATAACATTAATAGGCTTGAGTCTTAAAGGAAACCGCCATCAAATAAGAACTTAAATAGAATTCATAATATAATGACCAATATATAGTCTGTACATATTATGATTATTATGAATTAATATCCAAAAAACAAAGTAAAATGAATGGAGTAGGTAAAGCAGTGCAAAATATCAATGAGATTGACAACGAGATAGTTATCAAGAAGTAAGCTGAACATAATTGTGATTAAGTTATAACTGCCAAAATGTTTCATCTAACATTATATTCATATTAAACAGAAAATTTAGGAAATAATTATGTTTAGGCGGTGATGAAGTGATTTCATAGACATCACCAATATAAAGACATCAGTTAATTTAAACAAAGTAAGAATGATTCTTTTAGAATGTTTTTCAGAGAAGCATCTATTTCAATAGATTGAAAGAATCGAAAACAACTGTCGCTAATGAAAATTATTTCGATATCAGCTTGGACACATTATAACCATGGGTAATTAATCTTTCTCAATATTCTACTACACTGTAACTTTCATTGATCAGATGAATGAATCTGTTGATATGGTAGTTAGATAAAATATTGAATTTGTTTATCATTTACTTGAAGTACATTACATTTATGCATGTTTTCCACAGTATTTGATATTATGCCACGATTAATTTATATCTTGTAATTATGTTGGTCTAAGATGCATAAATTGACGATAATGATGAGTTAAACCACAGTTGAGATTTTCAAGACGAATACCTATTATTTATTAATTTATACAAATTAGAGTTAATTTATTAATGACAAATTTGAAGATGACATCACTGGTTCATTGAACTTTTCCAATATGGCTAATGATGTACTATGAATAAAAGGAAATGTTGAGAAAACATTTTGTGTTGTATGATGAGGTGGATATTCAAACACTGAGTGATTTTCATCACTACTAAGAGAAGAAGTTGAAAGATTTAAAGGATGAAAAATTGTTGTCCGTTTGTTGAAATCAACATTTCTATCAACAATATTATTGTTAGAAGGTTTTGTATTGGTCAAGAATTTCGTTTCGGAATAATCATTAGAAATACATGAAGATACAATTTTGTCTTCATATTCCTTTGACAAGTACTGATTGTTCGTGATTTGTATTGGACTTTTACTGTAATGTATGCTTAGCTGTTTATCACCATTTTCTTTATGAATTATATCATGCCTGCAGTTATTTATAGGGTTATTTATTAAAGGCAATCCTTTGTTGTATAGTTTTTTAGATAAACTATCTGGTCTGGTATTATCGTAACCATTTATGTCAGAAGATGGATCTGTTATTGTTATTGAAGTAGATGATGTTCTTTTTCGTCCACGTATTTCACTATGCAGATGTTTACCTTGTGCAGCTTTTGATTGAAACTTGGTCATTCCTGTGATAGGAGATTTATACTCACATCCATAACGTGTTGCACAATACAGCTGAGTAACTCTCAATAAAGTCTCTCTCAAATAGGGATCTTTACCTGCAAATATAAACATTAAAACTCTAAATGCTCTGGAACAAAACTAGTAAGATAATGTTAAATAGACATAATCATAAGTGAGATAAATGTCATTATCTTCAATTAGTTAGTATTTTATTGTGGAATTTAGTATGTACATAACTTCCACGTTAAGTTTATAGTAAAAGAAAGGAGTTAAGTATCTATCATATATCCAGTAAAAAGTAAGTATACTGGTTACTAGATTATCATATTTGGAAAACCAAGACTTTTATTATAAACATTGTATTACTCTGTTTGTGTTGGGTTGTAACTGGTGAATGGAATTCAGGACGTGCGTCTCGTCCTATGTGAGACTTGTTGACTGGATGCACGTCCACACTGAAACTCAAACTCACATCGTTTTGTAACAAACAACACTACGTTCACCACTAGGCTATATATATATATATATATATATATATATATATATATATATATATATATGGAAATTAGTTAGGATTTGGTTGAATATGTTAACTGAAATCAAACATTGATTAAATAGATTCCAACGTGTTAATCAGCAATCTGGACAGAGCTTATGAAGATTTCCTGGTGAGATTACTTCAGTTACAATTTATACTTTTAGATACTGTGATCATAGTCAATAGATGAAAATGATAATTAAAAAGCATGAAGATACATTTAGTCGATACATTTTTACCCTATAAAAACTATTGAGAGTTGTAATAATCCATTCAAAGTATGAAATAATGTGAGAAATGACAAACTAGTATTGATTTCAGGATCTTAATGAATAGTCACTATGCTTTGACGAGTTCTGCATAAAAGGGTAGAAAACTGTATGTTACTAAGTGACTATTTGAAACGATGGTTGCTGTTTTATTTTAGTCCTAAGCATTTTACAACTAGGTATTCAGAAAGTGCCCATTTTATAACCGTAACCAGATAACAATGAATAATATATTTAATCTTACAAATCGGAAGTATATTACAATCCTGTGGTTAGTAGTGAATTGCTTAATTATGACTGTGATTAGCTAGCATGATGCTAAGACATTCAAAATATATTAAACCGAAGATGTTTGAATTCTAGTCCTAGTGAATTCTTGTTTTATGCTTAAATTGCTTGATAGCATACTAGATAACCAAATCACTGTCTAATAAGACAGGAATCTTCAGCAGACATTTGCTTAAAATGAACTTACGTATATTCACTTAGCAACAGAACGGAATCAAATATTGGATGTCATATATCAATAATATTCAAATAACAAGTTGATGAAATCACTACTGGTTAACTATTCTGAACAGTAAATTGAACAAACGAAGAACTATACTTCGATATAATGTTCCCTAATTTTCAATAATAATCATAAGTTTGTGATAGGAAAAGTGGTTTTAGTTGACTATCAATAAGAAACGCATAAAAGTCTGTTGATATTCAAGATCTTGACCAGTTTTAGAACTATCGAAGTAGAGCAGATAAACTATTCATCTTAAAATTACTCCAGTAAAGATATGGAATCTAATCTGGTATTCGTTCTATTTCAGTGTATGTACCAAAAAAATTGGATATATTGCTTGATATGGAATTACTGATAAGTACTATAGTACTTTAAGAAATGAGTAACAATTTTACTTACAGAAGTGTCTTATGAATGAAACTGTTGCTCAAATCATCTACAGTTCAGTACAAACGATGAGAAGAAATGTAGGTTATTAAAAAAATTTTGTAAAAATATAAAATTGAATTTGCAACGTAAAGAGTCTTTAAATTAAATTTATCATTTCAATAACAAATTGGATTATGACTAGCAATCAAATGTAGAGCATGTGGTTCATACAATATCAATTTTATAAGTTGAATGGGCCTCCATTTCAGTTTTGCTTACAGTGAGACTCCAATCTTACATATTTTTCGTTATAGACGCTCAAGAGATTATTCATTAAGGTGTAGAATCCATAAAGTTATTTATTGTACTTAAAAATTTATGACTTAACGGAATAGAACGACGCAACCCATTCAAGATGTATTTATTGTCGACAAATGAAAATGAAAAATAAAATATTTGTATAATTCCAATAAGTTGAAAGTTTTAAGTTTCTGAGGTTTAGAGGCCTTAATTTATATCGTTTCTTCAGAGGAGGAGTAACTGCATCAAATTAATATGAGTTAAAATAGTACCCAGTTATTATGTATTGCGGAAGATACACAGTGACCATGATAATTGCTAATCAGTATACGGATACGTCTGCATCACGACTGCCAGTCCCCCCCCCAAGCAGGAACATATAAAACAACAATTTACGAGCCAAACAGATACAATCCAATCCAGTCCAATTCCGGTCGTATTATATTTCAATCATGCCTTTATATATACACTAAATCAGACCACGCAGCGAACCAATTAAGGAATTTACACTAATACGAAACAGAAGAGATTGTGGCAGTGAATGGAGGTAACTCGTACACAACTAACTAACTGTAGTCCATAGTAAGAAACAACACATACATAAAAAATATACTAAACGGGAGGATAGAGTAAGAGGAACGTAACGATAATTGAAATGTAATGTTTACATTACTCACGACCAAAATAAATGAATTAGTCCTGTGAAGCAGAGTTCTAGAAATTCTTCACTCTACTTTAGTGACCCGACAATAGTGATTAATCAATCCAAAAATTTATTTGCCAAACTGATTACAAACAGAGGTCTGATCCTGTAAATGCCATCTATACCAAATGAGTGATAAATGTTTGTAAATTTATGTTGAAAATTCTAGTAGATCAAGTGGATAAAAATATTAGTAATGTGAAAGGGTAGAGTTAATTTATCAGTATGTTTCTAGTGTAGGATTGAATGTATGGGTTAGATCCTTGATTGTTTGAAACAATTATCCAACTTGGATAAATCATAAAGTCTTATTTTCTATTTAGCTCAGTTAAGTTTTAGTAATATATGAAAAGCCTCAGTCACACGCAATTCTTTGTAGTTGGAAAAGCCTTTCTGAATTACTTTAATATTATCAATAGCGATTTGGTGGTCATTAAAGATAGTATGTATTGCTATTGCTGATTTTATCTGTGGCTTTTCAAGAACTATGGGACTATTATGTGATCATTTTGTGTAACTAAGATGCCCCTAGACTCCAGTTAAAACTTATCAAGAAGATTCTCCAATCTAAAATGTATTACGATAGACAAGGCCTAGTCTGTAAATGTATTTTATGTGGAAGTGAAGGAAATATTTTCCTTCACTCTAACTGGTATATTACCGAGTTTTGTCATTTTGTAGAAGGTTTTATTTTGTGCAGCTTGAGAATTCGTTATAGTACTTCGATCGTCATGTGAAGTAGGGTGGAACTACTACAATAATACATAGAGGATTATCTAAATTTTTGTATATCAGAAGGTTGAATCGCTTTTGGGTGTTATTAATAATGTTCATCTGAAAATCGTTAGTTTTTAATATGTTTCTTATATTCTTCATATCATTTTCCTTATCACTATTCGATGCAATAAACTTGGTTTCTCTTCTGAAGAGATTCAAAGCAACAGAAATATTTACACTGAAAGAATGCTCTGAATTAAAGTCTATATACCGATTAAAGTGTGTTGTTTTACGATAAATAGTGAAATTAAAGGTTTCACTAAGGTTCATTTTAACTAGATGATCTAAAAATGGTACTCGATTTTATTCATTTCCATTTTCAAAGGTGAATTTGATGTGTTCAAATTATATTAATCTATTTAGAAAGGATTTCAGGAAAGTCCTATTTTAGATAACAAATGTATCGTTTATATATTTAAGCCAGATACATGGTTTGAAAGTACTGGCAAAAATATACGTGATTCAATATGTGATATAAAAAAGTTAGTCACAATCGGGACACGAGAGATCCCATATCTACACCGTTCGTTTGTTTGCATAAAGTCCTTCTGAACGCAAATAGCGTGAAATTCAAGGATAATCTAGGGAACTTCATAATCAGGTTGATGGATAATGAAAATCTGTTAGACAATGTGAACATTTCCTAGTAAACAGTTAAACATTCATCAATAAGAATACTAGTACATAACGATACAATATCATAGCCTACCAATATTTCATTTTTATCAATAATTAATTCTGATATTCTTGATTAAGTGAATTTCGTCAATTCTGTTGAAGTGGATTAAGTATAGTGTTAAGATATATTAAGATCCCATATATTTATCTGTTTATTAAGTTCATTATAGATCTAAGTTTATAGATTTTTGATAGACCGTAGAATAATGAAGTGTGAATATCAGAACTAACTATCGATAATTGTTAATCTTGCAATTAAATGTTTTGATTTAACTTGTCTTTATGTATTATTTAAATTCATGTTAATTTTGATTTAGTTATTTACTCTCCGAAGAAACCATATAAATTAAAGTCTTGAAATGTCAGAAAATTAAAACTTACTACTCATTAAAATTGTACAATTACATTATTTATTAAAAACTAAACTTAAATTTAGAATAAACTTGTATATTCCCGTTGACTTGTTATAGACTGAAGCTGGTCAGTCATTGTTGCGATATGTGCATCAACATTGGGATGCAGGTACATCCAGCCAATGAGTCCCAAATAAGACGAAACGCGCGTCCTGCATTCCACTTGCCAGTCACAATCCAACTTATATAGACTTAACTTTGTTCAAATTATCAAGTTCATTCTTGATAATGATATTTAAGGAGAATAATTATTTTCAAACCTAAACATCAACAACGCTATTGGCTTGAACACATCAAAACACTGTATACAGAGTATTGTTAATCTATCAAATAATCCATATTGAGAATGAATGATTCAATTTAACTTTTACAATTTATCAAAATATAATGATTACTTCTATATTGTGCTATATTGTGTTCAATGATTAATAGTTTGTTAAGTGACATATATATATGTATATTTCTTAGATGTTAGGTGCCATTTTCATTTCTCCCCTTAATTAAATAGATTAACAGATGGTAAACGATAATTGAAATAATTTCTAGTTTACTAAATATCATATATAATCATATTATTTTCATCAATCTTACCATTGTTATTCTGATTATGTAATATTTATTGGTTAGATGTCCAGTGTTGACTAAACATCAAAATTGTCATTAATCGAACTTATAATAATTATTTCTATATATTTTATTTTAATTGTAATTGGTCTAAATAGTAAATGTTCAAGTAGTAATAATGTACAACAAAATACCAGGAATTTTATTTTGTTAGATTGTAATACATTTTATATGTGAAAATAATTTTGTCTAAATAATTTAAACAAATAGGTTAAAATTTCAATAAAGTTTAGTTTGTTTCTAAGATATTCATGTTGTCTCCTAATGTATTTTAACATAAAAACAAAGAAATGAAACATATAAACGAACGTATATTGTTAAATATTTAAGTTGGATTGTGACTGGCAAGTGGAATCCAGGACGCGCGTTTCGTCCTATTTGGGACTCATCGGTTGGATGTACCTGCATCCCAATGTTGATGTTCACGCTGGGATGTTCAACTTAAATATTTAACTTGTGTAATAACGCTATATCGAGGCAATCCGCTCAGGATGCACATATGGCAACAGAGACTGACCAGTTTCAGTCCATTAAAAACCAACGGGAAAATACAAGCTTATCCTAATTACGGAACGTATATTGTGTTATCAGCTTTTAAATTTGTTTATGATAAAAATCTGGTTCATCTTCAAAATTTAAGTAATTATAAAACAAGCAAAGTAATTACTCTGTAGTTAATTTAAGTTTATAATTGATTGTTTAGTTTGGATTGTAATTGGCAAGTGGAATCAAGAACGTGCGGTTCGTTCTATTTACAAATCGGTAACTGGATGCATCACATTGAAACTAAAATTCACACCGTTTTGTAACAAACAACATTGCGTTCATCACTAGGCTACTGATTCCAGACAGCCGCACTTGTTCAACAGATATATATATATATATGGCTAGGATGTATTCGGATGCTCCGGTCGATTTGTTATGGACTGAAGTTAATCAGTTTCTGGTGCTATATGTGTATTCTGAGAGGATTGTCTCGATATAGCGATAATTCATAAGTATTGTTACATTTGGATTGTGGCTTAGTTCGAGTTCCGGTGTGAACGTCAACATTGGGATGAGGGTAAATTCAGTTGACGAAATCCAAATACGACAAAACGTGCATCATGGATTCTGTTTACAAGCCAAAGTTCAATTTAAACAATACTTGTGAACTTTCACTATACCGAGGTAAACTCCTCAATGTGCACGTATATTGACACAAACTTACCAACTCCAGTTCACATCAACCTGACGGCAAGATCAAATAAATTCTAATTACTTATAACTCATCATTATGGAGCAGTCGTGAACTGTTGGTAGCCTGACATTTGTACAAATGGCTACAAAACCAAGTGAATTCACGTGATAAAATAGGAATACTCAATCAACAACTATTATCTTTCACAGTTTGAATATTTAATTATAATACGATAGAAAACTAATGTCAAATCATCCTTTCGGTGGTACATAGACTCATTTTGCAGCGAAATATTAAGGTTTCTTCAAGTCTTAGCTACATGAAAGTTCACCGCCTCCCTCTTCGCTCTTGCGTCCAAACACGGGCCTTCCCTACTTTAAACCTATCTTGGTAACACTGATACGATATCCAGAATGGACTGCAATTCATGATTTTTATCCTATTCGTCGTTTGCATTCGTCAAATATTGTTCTCGCCCTAGTTCCACTAAAAACCAGAGAACAGCAGATAGCTGTCTTATTCTAGTATAGGAATCTCCAACATTGTATATCCTAGATGCCGTCATGAAATCGAATCCAGGAACTTACCGTCACGTACCAAGCGTCTAACAGTCAGCATCCAGTAGTAGAATTTCCACTTCTTATTATCATTTCTTTCTTATGTCCTTATTTTTTTAGTTCGGCGTATATTTTTGTAAATAAAAATTACCCACTGAGTCATGAAAAACGAGAATTTTGTTCAGAGAAGTGATTTTTTCTCTGCGTCCATTTTTGTGGTTCCATTACTGTATCCATATATGATAATAACATCTAGTAACAATTGGTAAAATGTAGCAATAAAAGGTTGCGTTAGTTAAACTGGTGAACCTTATTTGTAAAAAACTTGTAGGCAAACTATCGTATTTGATCTCTTTAAAGTGTATCTACCATAGAATAGGATATGTTGGCCATTCAAAGCATATTTTGTCAAAAAGAGTTCGAGAACAGTATGCAACACAGTTACAAAAAGACAACTACCGTAATCCTAAAACCACTCTTATGGAGAATCATGTGACAACTGGCCATTTAATCACCTCAAATTTTTCTCTTAAAGTTATCTATGTGATCAACAGGAATCTAGCGAAGTCAGCAAGTCTCCCCCCCCTCCTATGTATTACTAAAACCGTTGGCACGCAAATGGATAAGTAAAAAATATATGTACATAAGGAATTGGTTCAACCTTTGGTCACACCATGCATTTATCCTGAATTCCTTACATATTGCTTTTTAGATTGTAAGTTTATAGTATTTTGTCCTACCATACAGACTTTATAAAATTCTTCCATGTTATCGCATCTCTTTGCATCGACCTTTAAATCTTGCTAGACATAACGTGATTATCTGAAATCATACTTGTCACATTCACTTCTAAATATAATGTGTCAAGTTTTCTTTTACTTAGGTATTTTTTCCAAGATATCATTCATTCATTTATTCTACTGTTACCCCTAGCTGAGCATAGGTAGCCGACCAGCATTCTCCAACGAACTCTTCTTTGGGCTTTCATTTTTAATTCTTCCCAAGTTCCATTCACTCTTCTAACGTATACCGTCAGTTCCCAACGCAATGTGTTTTTCTGTCTTTCACTTTTTCCTCGGCAGTGAGGATTCTTAGTTAGGGCTTGTCCGTGACACAATCTGATGATTTCTTTAATGTATGTCCTATCCATCTTCAGCTTTTTCTCCTATTCGTCGTTTGCATTCGTCAAATATTGTTCTCGCCCTAGTTCCACTAAAAACCAGAGAACAGCAGATAGCTGTCTTATTCTAGTATAGGAATCTCCAACATTGTATATCCTAGATGCCGTCATGAAATCGAATCCAGGAACTTACCGTCACGTACCAAGCGTCTAACAGTCAGCATCCAGTAGTAGAATTTCCACTTCTTATTATCATTTCTTTCTTATGTCCTTATTTTTTTAGTTCGGCGTATATTTTTGTAAATAAAAATTACCCACTGAGTCATGAAAAACGAGAATTTTGTTCAGAGAAGTGATTTTTTCTCTGCGTCCATTTTTGTGGTTCCATTACTGTATCCATATATGATAATAACATCTAGTAACAATTGGTAAAATGTAGCAATAAAAGGTTGCGTTAGTTAAACTGGTGAACCTTATTTGTAAAAAACTTGTAGGCAAACTATCGTATTTGATCTCTTTAAAGTGTATCTACCATAGAATAGGATATGTTGGCCATTCAAAGCATATTTTGTCAAAAAGAGTTCGAGAACAGTATGCAACACAGTTACAAAAAGACAACTACCGTAATCCTAAAACCACTCTTATGGAGAATCATGTGACAACTGGCCATTTAATCACCTCAAATTTTTCTCTTAAAGTTATCTATGTGATCAACAGGAATCTAGCGAAGTCAGCAAGTCTCCCCCCCCTCCTATGTATTACTAAAACCGTTGGCACGCAAATGGATAAGTAAAAAATATATGTACATAAGGAATTGGTTCAACCTTTGGTCACACCATGCATTTATCCTGAATTCCTTACATATTGCTTTTTAGATTGTAAGTTTATAGTATTTTGTCCTACCATACAGACTTTATAAAATTCTTCCATGTTATCGCATCTCTTTGCATCGACCTTTAAATCTTGCTAGACATAACGTGATTATCTGAAATCATACTTGTCACATTCACTTCTAAATATAATGTGTCAAGTTTTCTTTTACTTAGGTATTTTTTCCAAGATATCATTCATTCATTTATTCTACTGTTACCCCTAGCTGAGCATAGGTAGCCGACCAGCATTCTCCAACGAACTCTTCTTTGGGCTTTCATTTTTAATTCTTCCCAAGTTCCATTCACTCTTCTAACGTATACCGTCAGTTCCCAACGCAATGTGTTTTTCTGTCTTTCACTTTTTCCTCGGCAGTGAGGATTCTTAGTTAGGGCTTGTCCGTGACACAATCTGATGATTTCTTTAATGTATGTCCTATCCATCTTCAGCTTTTTCTCCTAATTCCATCCTCAGCTGGAAGTTGGTTTGTTGTCTACCAGAGTAGGTTGGTGCAAATAGCATCTTACCAAGGACCTGAAGTCTTTGTGTAAACAACCATTTATAAATACTTGTATCTTTTGAATGATACTTTCCGTAGTGCTCACAGTTCTAAACTCATACAATAGGACTGTTTTTATGTTTGTAATAAGAACTCCAATTTTGGTGTTGGCTAACAGTTGTTTTGATTTCCATATGTCCTTCAATCTAGAAACGTTGTTCTTGCCCTGTCAATCTGCGTCTTTACCTTAGTATTAGATCCTACTTGTTTATTAATGATGGTGCTCAGAGATACAAAACTTTCTAAATTTTCCAGAGTTTCTTCGTTAACTGTGATTCATTTGGTTCTATCTAAAGAGCTTATTATCAAAGATATATGCAAAATTTTATAATAAGTCTGCCCTGAATAATCTTGATATCAAATAGCTAACTACATCTCATAAGTTCATTAAATCACTTATACACTATCATAGATATTCTCTCTACTCTACTCAATTCAAGTCATATACAACATAAGTGTTAGTTTAGTTTGATAAAAAGAATATTAAATAAACGTTTACTAAGATATTTTAAGATGGAAATAAATAGTTCATTACCTCAGAAAAACCGCACTTCCTTTTCTCAGCATACTATTTTACAAACTTCATCTAACAAATCAAACGGATGTTATTACCATGCAAAGGAAGTCATAAAAATAACTAGACAATATCTGCATAAGTTTGCAATGACTAAATAACATTTCATTATCTCTTTAATCTCATATGCAGAATGGAAAACATTAAGAATATTGGCATATTATTATTTATAAAATGTAAATTTAAACTTTAAAGTTTAATTAGTTATAAGTAGTATATTCATAGAGAACATAAAAATTGTGTTAAATCACAGAAAGGTTACTGTTATATGATATACTACAAAAAGAAACAAATTATAAGTAATAATTGTATTAAAAGTAATTAAATGGTTATTAGAATTACAAACTAGATTCTTAGTGATTAAATAGTAAGTCAGTTGAATGTTTAACTCCTAGAACTGTTTTTAAGAAAATTATTTCTTATACTTTGGATGTTCTTTCACAAGACGTCTTGTTTCGGACTATTTCCATCGTCCTGACCTTTCATCTGTTCTATTAACAGTTACTGTGTCATTTCCTATTTATGAACTTATAACTAATTAATTGAATGAATATTGCACTTTTTCCCCCCTCTTCCTATTAATTTTGTCCTTATTCTGTTTTGATGTCGCCATTCAAATCGGTTAGCTGTAGTATTAATATTTACATGTATATAAAATAACGTTCTAAATAAAGGCTGACATTGGTCGTTGACTCAATTATCCGGCTTGCGGGTAGCAGGCTTAAGGCAAACTTAAAGGTACAAATTAGTTAACTTAACTGTTCGCGGTCACCGTATTGGGTCGGGTTAGGTCGATTCGATAATCTGGTGAACCGTTATTCGTAGTATTAGTTTATATCATATAAATAATTGTGAACCAAAAATATTAATAATATAATGAAGTAAAATAAAATGCATAATGTGACTTGTATGAATTGATACTCAAAGAATCAACGATTTGTTAAATTAAATTTAGGGTGTGATTGCGAGTGGAATGGACATATACTTCATCCAGTTCTGGTATTCATTAACTAGATTTACCTAAATTCAATTGCTGATATTCACAATTAGATTTGAACATAGTCCATTCTCATCAAATGCACATGTGCAAACAGGGGTTGGTCAGTTTCATTCTTTAACATCATGAGCAGAAAGATCCCAATACTTACAAACAGACTTATCCTATTGTTACTAACAGGTGGTTAACATTCATTCGTGTTCTTTAGTGAATTCGGAAATTCTCTAGGTTAGTTTCAGTAATTGCTCGAACAGAGGGAAAATAAAACCGTATTTACCATTCTAAAAGTCGCTTTCTCTGTTAATAGGTTGACATTTCTATTTAATGTGAGTCAGAACTTTACCAAAATATATTAGAAAGAGATCTAACCAAAATGTAACTTCAAGTATGTTATTTATATCAATCATTCTTAACATTAGTTCAACACTCCAATTCTACACTTTCTTCTATATCATTACACTAGGTATTAATATCTCAATTACAATTGAGAATTAAAGAGAAAATTTAATAGGCTTCTTGCAAAACATAGCAGAATGTTCAGTAATATTTCTATGTATAAGCTAACGATATGTTCACTTTCATTGTTCGAAATGGTGATCTAAGTAAAAGAGGCTATCAAATCACTGACATAATGTTTATTCTCATCTATCACAAACTGAAGAATGAATAGAATCCCAGATTCTAATAATTTAGTAACTAGATCTTACGAAAGTTATGCGATGCCCAACAGACATATTAATATGTCGACAATCGGTTATTTGTTTGATGAATACATAAATCATTACAACATTCAAAGCTCAAGAGTTCATTACAATTAGTTAATAAATAATTAATTACCTGCAACAGTTGGCAACATAAGAGCCTGGCGTTTTTCTTTCATACGTCGGTTCTGAAACCAAACCTAAATACAAATTAATCACATTCTTTTAATAGGCTCTATGTAAAATAATGCAAAACAATCAATTAGATAAAGATAAATGAAGGGTATGTACTGTAATAAGAACATAATATTTGTTTTAACAACTAAGAGAAAACCATATCGTTGAGTCAGTATATGAAAATGATACTGAACAGTTCCTGTGAAATTCGTAAATTTGCAAAATCAGCTATGAAGTCAAAGCATGATGATATCAGTACATCATATAACTATTTACATGTAGTGAGACAAAAATAGCGAATAAGAATTTAAATTTTACCATTTCCATTATAATTGACTGAATATGTCACAGACTGACGTTGGCAAGGTACCGTCGAGAACCACGGTATCCTACCAACATCATATTCAATTAATTAAAATACCAATCCACAAAATATAGCCATCTTATTTGCATTATATTGATTACAGGGGTCTAAATACTGAGAGCTACTATCGAGTTTGTACTCCATTGAGTAAAGTCTTGTTTAGAGTATGTACATGTGTGTGGTTAGTTTTTTGTACTATATATTCTTTTCATTAAAATGTATGAAGGTACTTTCTATCAAGAACGTATTAGAAGATAAGTTTCTTAATAGTTAGGCTCTCTGGATATGTTAGCTTTAGTTACAATGTTTGCTCGATGATCAACATATTGAATATAACTGGAAGCTAATAGATCTACACAATACAAAATTACCAGAACTAAGCATCACATTAGGAACTCCTAGCTAATTGTGCATAAACATCTTCAGACGAGTAATTTGCGACATTGAAAGTATTCCGTAAACTTTCAAGTACCAAAAGTAGTGATGAGGCTTAGTTTGCAGTTTATCATCTGAGATTAATAACCTACTTAACATTTTGATATTCTTACATCGATTCTCTCCAGTGATAAAGTGACGGTCTAAATGTTTCATACTAACTCAAAGTCAAATCTAAACAGTTGATACCTACAGTAACAGAACAATCTTCTGTTAACAAGTACTTCATGTGTCAGTAAGGTTCCTACTTAAACATTACTTTTTATCTTTCACAAAACATCACTACTTACTTTGATTGTATTCTCTGGAAGATTCAATTCAATAGACAATTTAGCTCTTTGCGGTCGATTGATGTATCGATCTAACTGATATGTTTTCTCTAATAATTCAATTTGTCTTTCAGAATAACTTGTTCTATAACGTTTTGATTGTTCTTGTATTTCATCATCATTCATAGTTGTTTCAATTGATTTATGACATTTTCGTTGAGAATACAATTGATGATTAGGTTTATTTAATGATTCATCAATTACTGTAGTTTCTAATGTAATCGGTGGTTGATTTAATTCTTTATTTACAATAGTTTCATGATCATTTATTGTCTTGTTAATTAAATTCATCTTTTCATATAAAATTTTATTTGTAATATTCTTCTTATTACTTTTTACTATTATATCTTTTAATTTTCTTGTTTCTAAGTTAATTGATGAATTTTCTATCGAAGAATATAAATTATTATTATTATTATTAATCGATTGTGTAGGATTAGTAGAAAATTGACGATATTGATTTTTAAGAAAATAAGAATCATATTGTTTTGTTAAAGCAGGGCTCCTTTGTACAGGATTCAATACACTCTCAGATATTGATGAAGATTTAAATAGATTACTGAAGTTTTCAAATTTCTTTGAGTAGTACTTTATGTTATCATCAGTTGTTCTACTCTCATTATTATTATTATTATTATTAGTAGTAGTATTGTGAATATGGTTATCGAAAGGTAATATTGGTTGGTTATCATTAAGATATGCATAATAATTTGTAGAATGATTGACTATAGAATTTAAACATGATGATGATGATGATGATATACTATTTATGTTGGATTTTCCAATTGATGAAGTATTTATTTCATTTAACATTGAACTATTTGTATGTGTATTATTTGAATGTTGTTTAAGTGTTGCTGTAAGTTCATTGAAAAGTGTCAATGTTGATGGATAAGATAGAAATGATGGAAAATATAAATTAATAATATTTTCTGGTAAATTTATATTTTGTTTAGACGATAATGATGTACCTGTAGTTAAGAAAATAATTTACAAAATGAGGAGTTCATATATATTTCTTTAAGAGTTTTGTTTAATGCTTTTTATAATTTATATCATTAAAAACTGAATAACTTTACCATTTACCCATTTGGTGTATAAAGGCCTTTCTCTTTTAATTCCATAGATTCTTGCAAGTAACTAGTTAAGATACTATAAAATGATGTTTTTAAATCATTATCTCTGTAACGATTAATACTATTCCACAGAAGCAATCAAATAACAACATTAAGTAGTGAATTTGTTTATCTTTTTTGTTTTACAAAGGATTTTTACACATACAGACTATTAATTAAAAACAAAGATGTTTGAACGAAGAATATTCTTTTCGATAAATGCTCATCAGGTTCTACATTTATTAGTTCAAAATTATTAGTGACAAAAATAGCCAGTTCTGAGGCGGGTATAACATCATTTAAATATAAAGGATAATTTGGATATAAATTTTGTCTCTTCAGATTATTTGTAAAATACGAATGTTAATGTTGAAATAATCATTATCATGTAACTTGTGAAACGTAAACGACAATTGAAATGAACAACAAGCTTATTAATCCAATATATATATATATATAAATGTCTCTGTATATGGGTGACCTAGGAGATGGGGTGGTGACAAAATGCGATTAGACAAAGGCTGAATGCTATTTAAAATGTAACCGAATAGGTTCCCTCTGAATGCTAGTCAAATGAAAAGCGGCTTTCTGTTTACGGTTTGAAACCCCTTTCTATTTGTTTTGAAAATGGCATGTTTATTTATAAACTTTGCGGGATAACCGTTCTCCCTGAGGGTTTTATGCAATGCTTCTGTTTCTTCGTCAACCACATCAGGAGAGCATATCGTTATGATTCTATGATATAAGGTTTTCAATAAATTCCTTTTATACTGTATAGGCACAAAACTAAGGAAGTTTGTGTATTGTCCTATCCATGTGGTTTTCTTGTTCAGGTTACTTCTTAGCGAGTCATCTGTTCTTTTTGTGAGCAGAACATCTAAAAATGCTATTTTACCTTCCCTTTCTTCTTCGCATGTGAATTTTATAGCCGGGTGAACCTCGTTAAATTGTCTGAGAATGCCAGACCGACTAATATCTTGTTTGCAAAGGAGGAATGTGTCATCCACGTATCGGCAGTAGAAAGGTAATTTACTAATGAGTTGTCCCAGTGGACCGTTTTCTAGTTTGGCCAGGAAGATATCGGCCAGCATGGGACCCAGTGGAGAGCCCATCGCTACTCCATTAACCTGTCTATATATGTTGTTGTTAAACGTGAAATGTACATTCATTGTACACTTTAGTAATAATTCTTTAAGCATGCCTATTGAGATGGTGACGTCTATTCCGGTTTCTATGAACTGGCTATTTTTGTCACTGATAACTTTGAACTAATAAATGTAGAACCTGATGAGCATTTATCGAAAAAAATATTCTTCGTTCAAACGTCTTTGTTTTTAATAAGCATGTGATAAGACTATTAATTCATACTAAACAAGTCTATTAGGATTAGCCAATAAAAATTAATGAGTTTAGTATCTACACACATAATAATGACGTATAAATTGGTTCCAGCGGAATGTTACTGGAATCGTAACAAATTATGAATCACATTTTATAAATGTAAAATTAAAAGTACAATCAGATACATAAACATAATGTGTACAAAACTATAGAGGCAAGGAACGATTATGTGCTCAAACCCTATTTGATCATGTAATAATAAAGATAATTTACCTAAATTATCATACTAAACTCACTCAATAAGTGAATGTATATGTATTTTTTTATTGTTCATTAAAGTCTAGATCTATTGAGTTTGATAAGAATTAACAAGAAAAGCATTCAGAGATAGTTTATGTTATCAGAACTAATGAAAATTAAAGAAGTATTTTATCTTTCTATTTAACTGATTTTATACCATACTACTGAATCAAGCAAACAGTCTTCAAATCACACAGTATGTAACTGATTGAAGAAGCATATTTCAAATTACAATTAGTTTCCAATTTATCTTATTGATTCTTTCTTTGACTGCTTCTAATTGATCTACTTTAAAAAATCAGTCATTTGTTCCTTATAGGTATAACAGTGTTATTCACGGGGTAGGGGGTGTTATGATTAATACAAACACATGGCAGATAATTTAATCAATATATATTTAATATATAAATAATTTTTTTTGATTGAATATATCACAGATTAATGTTGACAGGGTACCACTGAATACCAGAGAGCACTGGACAGTTGTTTCGTTCTCGTGTGGAACTCCTAAGCAGTGCACACCCTAGATTCCTCACCTGGGGCTTTAAGATGACGCCATCCCAATTGAAATATTTATAATTAATGAATATATATAATTATTTTTTGTAATAATTTGAAAAGAAATGCCATTCTTATTACTTACTTGTGATAAAAGATGACATTTTACCTTGAAGTAAATAGAAGATATCCAAAGAAAGTACAATTATGCAAATGAAACAATATTCATAAACTATACACTTTATTAATCGACGATATTTTCTTCTCTTATTCTCATTTAAGACAATTTTGTTTCTGAATAATAATTCGCGTTTACCAGTCATGATGAAGTGAATAAATATGTATTAAGTATTTCATTACTTACAAACATTTGATTGGATAAAAATGAAGTTTTCTTCTCTTCGTTTCCCTATTTATTATTATGAAAGGGAACGAAAATAACTTTCTGTTGAGTAGATGAATATGAGAAATGTAACATTACCAATAGATTATTGTTTCTATATAAAGTAGACAAAGTATTAATGAGAGGGGGTTTCGTATTAATTGTCTTAATTTTTAGGTATTATATACGTGTTAGATTGACTTCTGTACTATTGCAGACCATGAAGCATTATTTGACTGCTGTATTCTACTTTGGAACTCTTCAGAAGTGTACACATAAAACCGAACCAACAACCAGACCCAAGATATATAAGTTTGCCACAAATGTGTACATACAAACTTCAATTTAAGTTAAGTAAGTTCATCAGTAGTATAAAGGGATCAACGCTTCATCCAACATAATTGAAAATACATGAATGTTGAAGCGTAATATAAATGGCTTATTATTTGACTTACTGATTTGTAAACTGGCACAAACATTTGAATAGAGAGCTGACTAGTAAATTTACTGAAGTTAACTAAGTGCAGATTATTTACTGAATTTGAACCAGTAGACTAAAAATATCGAAATTGCAGACCCATAGGGAATAAAATATACTTCATCTAGATCTGTAATCTGTAAACAAACAACTGATATTTGATTAAACTTCAAGTAACATACAATTAGGATGTATTTGGATCGCTCCATTGATTTGTCATGAACTAAAAATGGTCAACAATAGAGAATGACCAGTTTCAGTCCATGACAAATCAATGGGAAAATCCAAATACATCCTAATTATCCACACATACCCGATGAACAAGTATGGCTATCTGGACTCAGTAATCTAGTGGTAAATACAGTGGCGTTTGGCACGAAACGGAATGCGTTCGAATCCCAATGTGAACATCAATATGGATGCAGGTACATTTAGCTGATGGTTCCCGGATAGGACGAAACGAGCCTCTTGGATTCCGCTTGCCAGTCACAATTCACGTAACATGTTTTATAATACTGGTGATTCATTTATTTGACTCAATGCTTAAATATTCTTACATTAGTCCCTAGGAAAATCCAATACACGTATTCATTAAGTGTCTTATTTCAACTAGATATTCACCTAACATCAGAAATTTTTTTACAATAACGACCAATTAAAGGGATGTCTTCACTTCCTCAAAACGTTTAAATCGTTTCGTAGACTATTGAAGAACTATGTACAATTTGATTGTACGCGGATAAGCATTTATCAGAAAATCTATGTGAATTCTGGTGGCACATTGATTGTACTTATTAATTAACTGTACTAGTCAGCATGCCAACCAAATTCCAAATATCATTTTGTGGGAAAGTGACTAAATAGTATAATAAAATTGCCATCTCTTATTGTATCCATCAAAGTAACTGTTCATGTGGAACAAGTTCTATTGGCATATACTTTGGAAATTCTTCTGCTAGGATGAATAAACAAGAGTGCTGTCAAAAACATCATCAGTTTTATATAAACTTGCTTACTGCAAAAGAGTCATGTAAAAATATGAACCAATCTTCTACTGTTATCTGCCCTATCAGTAATTATTTTTATAACAGAAAAGCAATAATCATATTGGTTAGAACGCCAGGGCTCTTTGTGCAAAAGAAATACTTTCAACCTCATCTTTTGAAATGAATAGCACGACATCCAATCAGTGACTTTTTATCTTAATTATATGATGACTTATTTGAAGTAATGTATATATAATCTGTATTATGTAATGGCATAATTAAAGTTCATGTTATTCAAGTATTATTTCTATCAGTCTTATCATTCGCGAATCCCAATATCATCATCATCATCATCATCATCATCATCAAAGATCCAGATGGTGAATTTCATTATCACTCAGTTCACTTTCCCATCTTTTACTTAATTCGCATCATTTTATATATAATGAGGTTTTTAAACCAAACATTTGATCTGATTATATTTATTTTATTATTATTATTATTATTATTATTATTATTATTATTATTCGACATGTATAAATGCGACGAACGTCAATTATCACTCACCTTGTTTTGCAATTTCTAACTTAGTCGCTATCGTTCTAAATAGAAGTCAGACTTCGATTAAACACATGATCTGATTATAATCTTGTCACCACTCAATCTCACCTATATGTCTGTCGATTGATAATCTTATCATGTCAGTTGTCATATAAACTTATACAGGTTAAACACAACACGAATATTATTACAGACAATCGGAATTCCATATACAGTAATCGTTCATAACGTAATGATATATTTACCTCTAAATTGGCTATGACTTCATTAGTCATAACTTCTCATTAGAATTTTAGGAACATCCTTATGTTAGTCCTAAGAATAATTCCTTTTGCATACAAACATTTACTGTTATTATTTGAAAGGATTAAACAAATGAGTACTGTACCTTTGTAAAATTTAAAATTTAAAAAAGTATGAATGACGTTTAACTATTTTTAAGGGACAACTTTGTAAAGTTTCCAATATGCGCATAACTTTCAAATAACGATTAAAATGTAATTCAAAATTACTACATAAAAGACACCATTTCGTTACTGTGACTCATTGTAATATGTGAAATTTTTGTAGATCGAAGAAAACGACTGTCGTAGTGTTGTCCACTCTTATTTCAAACGGTCGTTTATTAACATAATTTAGAATACTACAAACTAAACGGTAACCTTCGACAATTTTCTAATGGATGACAAATTAGTAATTTAAAGTTTTCACTGTTTATTGATGTCTAGATAATCTAGTATGTCAATCTATCCCTTTAGTTGCTTCTTCATTACCGTGGGAACTCACTACATTATATAACCGTTTGGTTATTCATTTTAGTAGCAATAACTTTATATGTACATGGAGATACACACTAGTGATAATTGGTGATAAATGCATAAGAAGAAATTAAAGTGACTATTAATTTGTATTATCCAAGCTTAGGAGATTTATCATACACTGTCAAGCTACTAAGCATTAGTAAGTAGTTAAAATAATGTTAATGAATTAAACGGAAAACGAAACTCTTTATTAAGATGAACTTGTATATTTCCGTTGATTTGTTATAGACTGAAGCTGGTCAGTAATTGTCGCTATATGTGCATCCTGAGCGGATTGCCTCGATATAGTGAATTTTTCACAAGTATTATATAAGTTGGATTGTGACTGGCAAGTGGAATCCAGGATGCGCGTTTCGTCGTATTTGACTGACCAGCTTCAGTCTATTACAAATTAACAGAAATATACAAGTTCATCATAATACCAATATGCCTGTTGCACAAGTATGACTGTCTGGACTCAGTAGTCTAGTGGTAAATACAGTGGCGTTCGACACGAAACTGACTGATTTCGAATCCCACTGTGAACATCAACATTGGGATGCAGGTACATCCAGCCGATGAGTCCCAAACAGGACGAAACGCGTGTCCTTGATTCCACTTTCCAGTCACAATCCAACTTATATAAACTCTTAAAGTTCTAATTTTCATTAATAACTAATTCTACCATTTAAAGAAATTTAGTTATGTTGTCATAATATTTTTAATAAAACCATGTTAAATTACCAATAAGACAGAATGTGAAGATTTGCCTAATTTCTCAATATTACATAATCAAATTAGTCTAATTCTAATGCTTATTTACATCAAACATCATTTCCCTGTATTAAATATTGCAAATATATCGATTATTTTGTAACTATAATATTAAAGTTTAGTAACTAATTTTATCATTTATTTAATAGTCAATATTTTCTAATGGCATAAACTGTGCCCTAAGATTTTTCCTTTTTCATGGTACATGCTCAATTACGCAACAAAATATGTTTAGATCACTAATTATTTAATATCTAAATGCAACTAGATAGTTATTGAATAGAAAGTTGTCAGAAGACAGTCTTTTGCAGTCACATGTAGATTATGCAGCTAAGTTATGTTTATTTTACATAAATGGTATGTACACTAAGAAAGTATTTTGTTTCAACTTTCAACGAACAAATAGCTTGAAAACAGTTGTTCATGATACAGATAGGAGAACATTGAAAATTTCTGTTGATTAGTCATTTGATTCTTAAAGGATCTTTGAGTCTCTCTTGATGTTTTCATTCAGATAGTTAGCTTAATTTTCAATGTTGTTCTTCGTTTAACGTGATTTTCAAATTCACTAAAATGTTTCTTCATGCAAGTGTAAGCGAAATTAGTTGGCTTCTTTTTGGCTTAAAGAATATTCTTTATATATAGGAAGAATTATCCATTGTTATCAGTGATAACTGCCCCATTCCCAATATGTGTGGGCTCTGTTAGTCATGAATTCACACTAGAACTTTAGGAACATCCTAAAGCTTGTCGCTAGTGCGATGATTAAAGTTATCGGATTGAGACGATTTCGTGGAGACTGTTACTATGTTTAGTTAATTACTTTCATTATACATAGTTGTTGGTAGTGTACCACTGAGATCCAGGGTATAAGGCAGTTATCCTCGATATTAATGGATCATTGTCACGCTATGTCACATATCACTGGAATTTAAAAATCTACTATAGAACTTCGTACCAGCGGTCCATAGGAGTTGGGCGTTCATCAACCTGAAGACCCTGGGTCTGATTACACTGACAATCCAGGGTGTTCACCACTCAAGGGTCCCATATTGGTATGGAACAGTTATCCAGTTCTCTCTGGTCTTCGATGGTATCCAGGAAACAACAATCTGTGACGAATTTAATACCAATCTCCACAAAACCATCTCAGTTCAATTAGATTTTATTAAAATAGATATCAGTTAAGAAATTTCAAATCTGTCGTTCTTTATGTGTGATGTGATTTATTTATGCGCTTTATCATCTCGATTCAAATCTTCAATCACACAATTTCTATAATAACCTCACAGATGTGACATGCCAGGCAACTAATGAAGATTGACTATCTTCGAGAACTGTGTTTTAAAACATTATTTCAATTATTATAACTGTGGATAATATAATCATTTCATTCTTATGCCTGTTACGTTCGCCTTACCCGGTCCTCCCGTTTACTATATTTACTCTTAGTATATTGTTTATTACTACGAAGTACAGTTGCTTAGTTGTGAATAACTTGTCCCCATTCACTGCCACTATTTCCTTTGTTATGTATCAATGTTAGATTCGTGATTGGTTTACTGTGTGGTTTGACTTTGTGTATACATAATGGCATGACTGGAATACAATATGTTTCCTATCCTGTTTGTGATTCTGCTTCTGTCTGGCTGGTTCTTCTATTTTTGGCTTGGAAGGTGAGTGGGCATAAGGTAGGTACGTATTTATCAATTAGGTATACCTCATTCGGATTCGCTACAACCGACCTTAGTGAACATTTAAAACGTGTTTGTAACTTTTATATTTGATGTAATCTCAAAATTAATTTTGAATTTTATTCACATAAAAGTTCTAGAGTATTTCCTGTAACTCATTAGAACTATCGTTAGATCTACTGTTTTCCTTCAGGGGGGGAGATGGGGAGTAATAAATGTTTTCTTTATCAAATACGGCATATTAACAACTAAAGTTTAGTCATTCATTGAGCTGCCTACGTTTTATTAGCCATATAAGTGATCTCATCGCTTACCTTATACCACTGAAATTTAATTAAACCATTCAGAACTGAAGATTTTTCTTCATTTATATATTTTCAATAGATTCAACATAAGTGGAGTCCGCTAGAAAAAAATTGTTTAGAACTTTATATTCAATCACTTGTATTCAGATTTATGTTAATTTAAATGTTATACTGTTGAGGTATGCAGAGAAGGAAAATTTTGTGTAGTGGGAAAAATAGAACTAATTATCGTAGTAGGCAGCAGAATGTCGACTGAGAGGGGAAACAGTAAATAGCATACGAGGTGAGTTGTGAGGTGATAAATAGCAAGGCCTGATTACAGTACACAGGAGAAATGAGGATAACCATGGGGAGCAAGCCTATAACCAACATTGACTGAGGAGAGCAAAAGACGCATGTGTTATTCATGACGTTCTTTATTTTCACCAAACAAGCAATTACCTTCTCCAAGTCTACTTTTCACAACTTATTACCTAGTTACCTAGGTGCTCTTGAGAAAGTCAACTATTATATCAGGATCTCTGAGTTATTCAAATGCTTTTTAACTCCGTAAAATAATTTGTTTATGAATTTACAACCGTGTGTTAGGATGATATTTCCTTACTATGTATGTCATTCCCTATTTGTGAAGTACAGTTACTTAATCATGTATACGTATTCCAGTTCATTACCACCGTAATCCTAATTTTGCATTGCGGTTAGTTACCTAACTGTTTGAGTGTACGTATAGGTTTTACGTAGATATAAAGATGTTTTTTAAATACAATATCATATGTCTGGCTGACTCATTAGTTTACATTCTTCCTGTTCCAACCTGGGATTAAGCAGGCATTGGGCAGACGTACGAGGACCAGCTAGGTACACCCATTGGCTATTGTCACTGCAATTTCGTGAACACAAGGTCAAATCAACTAAGTAATCGTGCAGTCAAGTCACTACAATAACATAATGAATAATAGAATATCTCATTGGAAAATCTCGTCTATTCATAATAAGCATAAGTACATCGGTAAGGTCGCTTAAACATGTAATTATCTTCTCCTGAGAAGACGTGACCACTGAATTTCAGCCATATCGGGTGTGAGGCAGTTACCCACCGATAACAGTAAATAAAGTTGTGTAAATATATCGTGAATCGATTGAGTCAGAAATACCAATCATTCGGATCTGACTCAGTCTTCTAATGTGAAAGAGTTCACCAAGCAGCCTCAAGGTCCTAGGTTCAATCCTTGATAGGGTTGTGAATCCGCACTGCCAGTTGGTCTTTTACTTGGACGAAACAGCCATTTAGTGCTTCCTGGTGTACAATGCTTGTCTAATTAAGACCAATTCATGATACGTATGTAATATTTCGGTTCAAATTTTAGTTGTATGTTTCATAAATACATATAGGTCAGTTGATTCATTTTCTCTGTTACTTCCCTTTCTGTTTCTGCTGCTGGTTGATTGCACTATGAAAACTGCAACAGCTCACTGCAATTATGGAATAGAGCTGACAAGAGGAATCAAACTAGACAACTTGGACTTAGCATATAACCTAGCTCTTCTATCCCACATAGAGCAATAGATGCAGTTGAAGACGAATAGTGTAGAAGCAGTTTCTGTAAACCTCGGCATAAACGGAGGGAAAAGTAAGACCCCCCCCAGACACCAAACAACAAAAATATTAACCCATTTACACTTTACGGAGAAACTTTGAAGATGCGGAAACTTTTACATACTTGGGCAGCATCATTGATAAAAAAGAGGATTTAATGTGAATATAAAAGCGTGGATTGTAAAAGCAAGGGCAGAATTTCTACGAGTGGAAAACATCTGAAACTCAAATCAACTGTCAGCCAACATCAAAGTCAGAATTCTCAATACAAACGTAAATACAGTTTTATCTTAAACTTGGAGCATCCATCAAAAGATATAGTTGTTTATAAACAGTCTTTTGCACAAGATACTTCATATCCGTTGGTCAGATACCATTAACAACAACCTACTGTAGCAGAGAGGAAATCGACCCATATCCAGCTGAGGAAAAAATTCGGAAAAGACACTGAAGATGGATCGGATACACATAAAGGAAATCACCAGACTTTGTCACAAGACAAGCACTAACTTAAAATCCTCAATGTCAAAGCAAGAGAGGAAGACCAAAGATATTACTCTAGAAATTGATGTCAGATATTAAAAGAATGAGCAGCACTTGGAAAGAAATGGAAATAAAAGCCTAGGGCATAATCGGATGAAAATTGCTTGTCTGCAGATCATTCTTCAAATGGAGTAACAGGCATTGAAAGAATTATTTCTCAAGTGCATCAAAATCAACAATGAAATTCACAATATACATCAATAGTTGGGTGCATATATAACTATACATTATGCATATTTATCAGTTATATCATGCTAATATTTTAAATTTTAAATGTTTATCTGTCTAATCATGTATATACATTAATTGGTACCATTTATAAAATAATCACGGGATAATTTTTATACAAACGTAAATATTACAATCAAATGTTTATTACAAGATGATTTGCATAGAAGTGAAATACTTAGTGAATAGTTTTATTAATACTGTAAACAACAAAAGTAGTACAGAGTTTAAATTAATCATAAGTATAAATACTCAAATGAAATAAAGTACATTAACTAGTCTGTTGATAGGCATCTTAGACAATATTATGCATAATTCTAAAGCTAGACAAAATTTTATGAAAGAATGTGAAGATGCTATCAATCAACAGATCAACATAGAACTACAAGCCGCATATGATTATATGGCATTTTTCACTTATTTCGATCGAGATGATGTATCATTTCCAAAAGCAGCTGAATTCTTTAGAAAAGCTTCACATGAAGAACGTGAACATGCTGAAAAATTGGCAAAATATCAGAATAAAAGAGGTGGTCGTGTTTGTTATGATGATATTAAGTGTCCAAAAAAGACAGAATTTAATGGATTAGAGGATGCCATGGAAACAGCTTTATCAATGGAGAAGACAGTGAACCAGGTAGCTTATATATTATTGCCTCAATTTAATAAAGACTGATTTATTAATGGTAAACTCATTGAACTGATCAATTCCAAGGTTTTCCAATATTTTATAAAAATGTTTTCGTCGGCTGAAATTTACACACAAAGCCATCAACTGTAGAAGTCTTCTTTCGTACATTCGTGTTACCAGCATTGACAACAATGAGTTTAATGAACGTAGTTTATTACATAACACTACAAAAAAACAATTTTAATATGTAAAATGCATCTGTCTTGGATCCATATTTAAACTTTAATTTACTTGTTTATTTCCATTATAGTCACTTTTGAATCTGTATAAAATAGCTGAGCAAAACAATGATCCAGCATTATGTGACTTCATTCAAAATGAATATCTTCATGAACAAGAAGATGCAATCAAACAATTCGCTGATTACGTAACACAGACTATTCGAGTTGGAAATGGACTGGGTGAATATTTATTTGATAAAATGACACTGAACTAAGAAAATTCATTTACAAAGAACTGTTCACTTAAACTTTTGTAATTTGCATCGTTTTGTTTTGTTTTAAAAATAAATTACTTAAATACTTAGCTTATTTGGGATTTTACTTTCTGTGAATAGTGTAATGAAACATGGAACAGCTTAAATATGTAATCAAACGTTTTCAAACATAGATCCTTTTCATTATAGGTTTTTATTCATAAAGAAAATAACTAGTCACGGTTAAAGTGTGGATAGATTTACCTACTGCTACGTGCCACTGTATGATAGATTATTATTTTTCTAAATCGATAAATGTATCTGTTATAGGTTACTAAACAAATAAATTTATATTTGATTGAATATGTCACAGATTGGTGTTAGCAGGGTACCACTGAAAATCAAGTAGCACTGGACAACTGTTTCGTTCTAGTGTTGAACTCCTCAGCAGCGCTCACCCCAGATTCCACACTAGGAGGTTCATGTTGACGGCGAACGCCTAACCATCTACACCACTGAGTCGGCATCCAATCGTAGAATTCCCACTTCCATCAATTTGTGATATATAGTGCGAAATCTGGAGTGCTCACAACTAAGAAGTCCCACACTAAGACGAAACAGCTGTCCAGTACTCCTTTTTTTTCAATAGTACCCTGCCAGCATCAATCTGTGACATATTCAATCTAATAAATAACCAATCTCCACAAGTATAACCATTCTAATTGAAATAGATTTATAATTTTTTTTCATTCACAATATTTATGTTACAAAACTCTTTACTTACTAATTACAATTTTCATTGAAATGAACATCTAATTACAATCATTATCAGCTTACTAGTGACTAAATTCTCGAGGTAAATTCTGGAGTCCTAGTAAGAAGATGTGATTAGTGCAGTTCAACTGTATTGGATGTAAGGCAGTTATCCACTGTTAGCGATGAATCAGGTTGCACGAACATATCATGAATTGACTGAATTAGATATATCAACCGTTGGGATCCGACTTATTAGTCTGTAGGTAAAACGTTTGCTGTAGAGGTAGAGGATTCTGGGTTCATTCCTTTTAAATGATTTTATATGCCGCTGAAAAGTTATCAAACTGCTTAGTGATCTGGATATAAATTCATTATGTTGTTGGCTACTATCAACAGTGTTTATTTTAATTCTTGAGTGAGTCAATACAAAGGATATTTGACATTATTTCTCAATAAAGATAAAGTAACGTTGTAGGGAAAAGTGATTATTCTTTCGGCTACAGTAAAAATAATAGGCACTGCGATGAGTTGACATACAAGTGAATCAGCGTCTCTGTCCCTCAAATACTATTGGCTGATGAGAAGATAGTAGTTGTGCATTGATAGTTTCTCGAGGAGAAAAACTATAATACAGATAAAGGAATAAACATTTATATGGTTCATAAATAAATCATAATTTCAGAGTAGCATTTCTGCCATAAAGCCAAAGAAATGACAATATAGGAATTCATTCATGTGGCGAAACTGATGAATCTTAGAACCATATTAGTGGGGTAAGTACTTTATAAGCGCCCCCCCACCCACAAAATGAGTCGTCATTGTTTGTGTATACATCCGTCAATAAATCCATGAAACGCTACTTGCTTACTATGAAGCGGTATTTGCAACCCAAATTTGGACAGTATTTGAAAGCATCCAAGTTATTTACAAATATTTTTGTCCCTGGCTGAACACGTTTATTCGTTATCAATATCCAAGTTAATCTTGTTCTCTCTTTTGCTTTGTGAAATCTACATTAACAACTAGACTAATCCGAGATAGCCAAAACCTATATGAAGTAGATTTAGTAAGTATTAGTACTTACCAATCTCTTTTTTCCTCATAAACTTCCATCTACATTAGTTTACCACAGTCACATCCAAGGCTTTTTTTGCAACAGTCTTACATTTTTAGGTAAGATAAACTGGTAGTTTCCTCCGAATGTCATATAAGCTTTTCACTGGTATGTACTTTTATTTGAAATTTGCTCAAAGCCTGACCCTTGTTATTAGTTCTCTTAGAAATTATGCATAATTGTCTGAGAGTGCCTTTGGATTGTTCCTCTAGCCACTATTTTTTATCATCCGAGATGGAAAAAAATATATACATGACAAACAAATCATCTATACACTGACACTGAGCATTTGATCACATTTACCATAATGTAACTTCTTATATCATTTGTTTATTTACTCTAAATTGATACTGGTAGTGTGAGTATGTTCTATGCTAGTACATCAAAGTAAACAGGCAAAATTAAGTATATATTGACAGTTAGTATGAATACAGTAAATAGGTTGAAAGCTTCTGTGATTGAGGGCTACGCGAAGAAACAGCAAACCTAAATAAGAAGATTGTATTTTAAAAAATACACCACATAACACTATCGTTTATACAACCAAGTTGATGAGGTGAAGAACACTGCTATGGGAATAGAAGGTTCAGTGGATAGTGACAAGAGATACGAGGAATTGAGCCATCGATTCAGACTATAACAGAAATCAATCATTAATTTACAAGATTAATGACTTAAAGAATTATATTAAAGCAGTGTTTATATAAGAACTAGTAAAAAAAGCAAATTGCATAGCAGAGAGAGTGGCAGAAAAAACACAAACGTACAAAGGTACTGTTGGTGTACTACAACAACATTAGTAAAATACATAGATTCAAAGACATACTACTAAAATTCTCGTACAGGAATAGCCATTATTAAGTATCACTACGAAAATTAACATTTTTAGAACATTTTTCACAAGCTATCCACGATAAACTGAGATATAGTATCTTGTCCTGAAATTTAATACAATAAAACTATATACAGTATTGGGCACAAAACATGCTTTATATAAATTACTGTAAAGTGTCATCGATTGTTAGATATAAGTTTTGTAGGTAATACACAGACTTATAAACTCAAGTTTCTTATACCCTCCCCACATGAATAAGGACATAGTAGTTCATGAACTATGGTTACAGAACTTATAAAGGTGCATCATTTTGATTAGTTTAAAAATATGTAATTCAAATTGATATGCGTCATCAAGATCTACTAATGTGTACTGCATTTTAGCAGGTAACAACTAAAGTGTTGAACTTATAAAATGAGGTGTTTAAGATTTAGAAAATATATTTTTTTTTTTTGAAATGATGAATTTATTGTCATTAACTAATAGATCGCAAATAGTTTCTACTTGGAGCATTTATATAACCTCTCTGTAGACTCAGGTGTACAAATTCAATGAAACAATCGATGTCAACACAACACAATTTTACTTCTGGATAGAAATTCCGCCTAACAATAACATAAACTAGAGCATCAAATACTGGTGCTTCAAATAAATGAAACTGTGGGTGTTAACTTTTCTGAATGCAGTCTGTATGAGATTGAATAGAAATTGGTTAGATATGATGTGGCGATGCATGGACCAGTTAATTAAGTTATGCAAAATGATAAACTGGCTTTTGTAGATTTAGTTTAACATGGCCAGTTAATTTTCTATATTTACCTCAAAGTTTTAAATATACTTTGACAATCATATTCAATCTTGGTGTTTACAATCGATCAAAAGCTGAAGAATCCAAGCATTCAAGTTTTTTTATTTTAAAGACAAAACAAAACGAAATGAATTACAAAAGTTTAAGTGAACAGTTCTTTGTAAATGGATTTTCTTAGTTCAGTGTCATTTTATCAAATAAATATCCACCCAATCCATTTCGAACTCGAATAGTCTGTGTTACGTAATCAGCGAATTGTTTGATTGCATCTTCTTGTTCATGAAGATATTCACTTCGAATGAAGTCACATAATGTTGGATCATTGTTTCTCTGAATTATTTCATGTAGATTCTAAGATGACAATGATGAGAAGAAATACATTGTCGAGTATTCAGTAACGAAGTATTTTACAAACCCATTGCAGGAAAATACTTATTTAACTATTCAAGTTGTGAAAATCAGCGTTGAATAACACTGTACGCTGTATCATTAACGTTCGATTGTAACTAGGTCTTGTACGGTAATTGCTAACATTGTACACTGAAATATACCTGATAAGAGCCATATTGTATGATGTTATAAACATTCTAGAACGGAATTTTTATTGTTTTGATCATCAGTTATGTGGTATTCACATGAAACTAATTATCAAACAACTCAGATTTCAATTATTCTGTCTTTTATGATACACAAATAGGACTACTACGTTTATTCTAATATTCTTTCAATTTGTCAGCATATTTACATTCCTTTTATGAAGTCTTTCTAATGGATTCAGCTGACTTCAGAAATGACACATCATCTTGATCAAAATATATTAAGGATGCCATGTTGATTTGTTGATCAACAGCATCATCACATTCTTTAATGAAATTCCGTCCAACTCATGACTTAATGGAAATGATTCTTATAACTGTTTTATTCATTCCCACGTACACATATTTATTCGGATTGGTTGCTGTTTTTCTCCTTTTATTCAAATAGCCTGTTGTTATGTAACATGAAAATATTACATAACTCTGGTTGTTTATGTTAAAATGAATAACTATTTACAATACTACTCATTGAGATTGAATATGAATGATTTGATTGGTGTAAAATTTACTCAAAATTTCACATGATGCTTTCACATATCTTCACAATTTATGTTCTGCTTTGTTTTTTTTATTTCATAATCGTTGAATGTTTTACATTTTATTGTTTCACATTTACTGATATCGTTTAATTATGAGTGAACTTATGACTTAGGTCATCGATTTGCTTTTCTATTGTGTTGTAAATTATCTAACTTATTACATAAGTTGAATTGTGACTGGCAAGTGAAATCAAGGACACGTGTTTCGTCCTGTTTGGGACTCGTCGGCTGGATGTACTTACATTCCAATGTTGATGTTCACAGTGGGATTCGAACCCAGTCCACTTCGTGTCGAAAGCCACCGTGTTCACTACTAGACCACTGAGTCCAGACAGTCAAGCTTGTGTATCGAGGAAATCCGCTCAGGATGCACATATAGCACTAATGACTGATCAGCTTTAGTCTATAACAAATCAACGTGAATATACAAGTTCATCCTAATATCTAACTTATTTCAACAAACACTGGCACAATTTGTTAAACGTTTAACTCTGAATGATTCTGATGTCATTATGATATAAGAGTGATTGTAATCAAGACAAACGATTGCTAAATACATAATTTAAATCCTATTTTCTTTACTTTCATTTTTCCTAGAGTATTACTGATAATTTTCTTCTCTCATGAACCAATTCAACGGATTCAATTCATCAAAAATTATGTTCGCTACATAAATCGATTTAGTGTTCATCTAAAAAAATTTATATAAAATTCTTATTTCTGACGGTTTTTGTTTTTTTCTCACATCATCTACTGATATGTAACTCAGAGTAAATGTTTAATGAGTAGTATATTTATGTTTTATATTAAAACTTTAATGGATTAGCTTTAAACGATATTAATAATATAGTTTTAGATTTTGAAATCTGATACAATGATGTTGTTATTCGCTTGTACAATCAATTTATTTGACAGGTTTCTAGTCAAACGAAATGATTCAATTACACAAATTTATCAGTATTTACCTGTCAATTAACAATATTTAAATATCTAAATAAAGAGGTCTGTAGAAACCATTTGTTCTAATCTGCATTAAGTTCATTCTAGTTGAATAATCACTGAAAATTCAGAATCATTCTATATATCACTTTTGTCCTAATAGGTAAGTTTTCAATAGGCATCTTCAACCTTCCTGCTACCTATATCAGGTAAATGACAGTTACTCAGCAATCACATTCGATGTTGACTACATTATGTCGCAAATTGACTAAAGTTACAAAGACAAACTGTTCGATGCAGCCTAAATGTTCTGGGTTCAACTCCTGGTGAAGTTGTAAATGATCATAGATGAAAATTATCATATTTGAATAAAACAGCTATCTATTGTTACTTTGTTTTCAGTAATTGTTAAGCTAAAGTTATAATACTGTACAACAGTTTAAAACATCTGAAATATGTGATACATTGAAAATAAATACAATGTGTAAATTGTGTAATATACCTATGAAACCAGGATGATACAGTATGTTGTTTTAATGCTCTTAAAATGACTTATGATTAATATTACAAACTCATATAATTTAAATTAAAGATTTCTAGAACTTGTTTGACTGTTGTGAACTTTGTTTTTAATTTTCCAGATAATTAATTCAAGATGATCTTATAGAATCTTTGGTTATAGGAGTTTTTATTCATTATTTAGACTGTTTATTAGTAGCCTCGAAGTCACTTGACTGATTGCCTACTAACAAAACTGGACATGACATTTTACACATAACATAAATATCAAATTTGTATGTTCCACTTCCGGATCAAATAACATTTAATTAGGTGAAACATTAGTGAGAACTAAATAAAAATACTAAAGAGTATAAGCTATGGTACTTATTTGTTGCAAGATTATTGTCAAAGTTAATTATACTATAAAATTCTACTAGGACTTGAATTAATTACCTGACTTGAGACTTTGATCTACTGAATTTTGATCTTAGTTCATTTTACTTGGTTCATAGAGTTGGTAAGTTATAATTTCTGTATTATATCCACTAAAATACAATAAGTGTTATGTAATAAATGTAAACCATATAATCGACTGAAAACTGCACATAAATCTTATGAGGATCTAGTTGAAAACAATGTCGTCGACTTAAATCTATCATTCCAATTGATCTCTATTAGTTGGATTCAAATATTCAATATATAGAATGTTATGCAAATAAAGCATTTATCTACACATAAAGTCTACTTAACTAACAGAACGTTACGCATAAAACTAAATAATGAAACCTTGTTAACTTTGCATGGTTGACACCCTGCAGTTAGGCTATTGTCAGCTTAGTTGAAGTTAGCAAATCAAACTGCAGTTGAAACTTTCTGAAGTTTGGCGACTATTCTTTCGGAGATATTATTTGTATGTCCTATATTAGGAAATGTTGGTAATTAATATCCTTAACTTATTTACACTGAAAATAGTGTTTGATTTCTAATAGTTTCCTAAGATTACGTAGGATCATTTTATCTACAAATAATTTTAAATTTCCTTAGATCTCGGAAACTTTCACTTATACTTCCAAGTGATATTTCAACCCACAGTCTGCCAGATGTCAATAATCTACCTACTTCTGACTTACACTAAGTTCTGTTCTAAATTATGTAGCACAATTATTAAGTCAGTTGAAATAACTCCGTTTTAATGTTAGGTACTTTAAGTCTGTTGTCAGAAGGTGAAGAATTGTATTCTGTACCTTGGATTAGTCAGCATTACACATCATTTAAATAGAACCCAATAGATATATTGAGGTGATAGTTAAATAAATATAAAATAAGATGGAGTAATTATTTCATACATTATTAATCATCTTTACTAATGTATAGCTTATCTACTGATTATGTAACCATACTATCATTATGTGATTCAAACACTTAGTTACACTATTGTCAAGAAAATTGTCTCTATTTTATAAAATAAAACTTAAGTAAAAAAATGAAATATACGGTGGGCTTTAGGCTGTAACGACGGAAATAATTAAATACGTTAGCTGGGTCAATTATATCGAGTCAATTCGATGAGTGGACACATTATAACATGATCATGAGAATTTTAATAGGACTTGATGGGCATCTAATGTGTGATTGTATAGTGATCAACCGATGTAAAATTGAATTTAGTAGCTGTCATCTGAAAATGTGACACATTATTATTTGAAAATTCCATAAAATTCCATACATAAAATTTAAAAATCTACGTAAAATGTTTAATACTATTCCTACTTATTAATATTTCCACTGACTCCATCACTTGTTTACTGAGGTAACCATGAATGTATTGATTTAAATAGGATACGAGACGAACGAGATAGTTGGGTTCTGACCTTACATCTAAGAGAACTATTGAAAGGTTTATTATAATTACAACCTTAATATGTAGACGCCATTTGGTTGGGATTGTGCCAGAACAATCAAACACTTCCTCAGAGGTTGCGAGCGAAAGAACGATACCAGTAAACAGGAGATAACGCCAATTTCTTTGGTGAGTAAGAACAAAGGTTTTAGATATCATATACTGGATTAATCAGAAGTAAAAAACACATAATACTTGAAAACCTGAACTATGGGAGTTACGCACAGGAATTGGAATAACAGGTCCGCAGTAAAATTACAATAACTCAGGGAAATATGCAGAAATGTTTATTAGCAATAACTATATTAAAGTTTGCAATCTAAGCAGTAAAATATTATTGTTAATAATCGTTCAACTAATCAACTGGCAGTAAAGGGTCCTGACACCACATAAAATAGACTCATAGGTTGTGATTCCTTAACCTTTGTCTCGTTATAACATGTGCCCAATAGTAAGTAAATATTCATCTTCCCAAGCATATCTAGACAGTCCAATTTAATGCTGATTTTATATAGATCAGTCACGTTTAATAGGCTATTTAAAGAAGTGAAAGTGATTAGCTCTCATAAACAATACATGAATCTTCTATGGCTTATCAGTGAGATCATTCAAGTCACAGTTCTAAAGCCAGCTATGTAGCGTTATGGAGAATTATTTAAAAATAGAATGTAAAACATTGGAAACTTAATTTTCAAGGAAAAATGCTTCATACGAATAATGGGCATTGTTATTCTTTGAAGAAAACTTAACTAACATACTTTTCAAAGGAGGATCTTTATTCTGATCTACAATAAAATGACCTATTTAGATTCATAAAACTACTGATTCTGTATCTATTGGTTATTTAATGGGTATATCAATTAAGTAGCTCAAAAGGACTGTAGTTAATTTTTGATGTGTTTGAGAATATGCTTAGATCTTTTAATTCTAGGTACCAAATATCTGGAATACCGAATTCATGAACTCCTAAATCTGTAAATAGTGACTATTGAATAAATTAAAATATAATAATACAGCAAAATGATTTAATTAATAGTTCGTTTACACATAGAAATCGAAGATAATTTAATTCATATCAAATGACTTCAGAGTTGTCGATACTTCTGGAAATCACAGACTATAGGTATATTCATTATATAATTACAACTTACCGAAAACACTCCTAACCACAACAAAGGGTTAGCATACTACTAAAGAATAATAGAAATAATAATTATCTTACCTATCTACATTTGTGGATTATGTTTTAATGAAATAATATCAGTTACCAATTAAAGATTATGCCTTTTTGACCTATAGACAAGAAAACAAACTTTCATCAACTAATGTGTAGCATATCAACATGCAGTAAGGATTACTTTACACTGAAGTACTTTAAACACGTTGATATTTCTATCAGGGTTTCAAATGGAACAACGCAAATATAAAATAAATCAACTAATAATAAATTTAGCAAATATAAAAATATAGTTGCTTCTGTTAGTCACAGATTGACGTTGGTTGGGTGTCACTGAAAACAAAGTAAAACTGGACAGCCATTACCTCCTAGCCTGCTACTCCTCAGTAATGGACATCCTCGATTTCACCAGTGAATTAAACCATCGGAGCTTTAGGTCTGACGGCGAGTGTTTAACCATTTGCACTGCTTGATTTGTTGGGGTACAATGGTCGGATTTCCACTTCTACCAATTTGTGGTATAGCGCGATAATCGCTTATTATCATTGGTGGCAACTGTCCTACTCCCGACACATCTAAAATTCATCAGTCAAGATTTTACACTGGGACTTCAAACGTTCCTGAAGTTAGTCACTAGTAAACTGATTAATGCAATTGAATTAAGGTGGTTTTGTACATTTAGCTATCAAGTTCAGATGTTTGTCTTCGTTATAAATTGAGGATGGTTAAGCGTTTTACGTGATACCTGAAGGCCTTGTTTTCGACTCGCTGGTGAAACCGAAAGCGTAGGTTTCTAAGGACCTGCACTTATAGGCTAAACAGCTACATAGTTCAATGGTACTTAACCAACTTCAGTCTATGATGAATACAAACATGTAAACTTAATAATTGTTTTAAAAATCCACTTTAATTGAAATATTAAATTAGTCATTGTTTCAGAAAATCTGTTGTACGTAAATTATAGACCAAATAGAGTAGTATAACTTTATTGTATCCTACGGAAATTTATATAAGTTCATACTTATCACTGGATATATTTGAATCCCAGATAAACGACACAACTTATACACGCAGTATTAATAAAGTAGTAACATATAAAAACATAGACGAGTATCATACAGTCTACGGAACCACTAGACATCATGACTTTAATTTATATCTGTTTGAAAACAAGAACAAAATATTTGATTTCTTGTTCGAAAATTGATTATATTTATCTCGGTAAAAGCATATACCTGTATAATGGCATGTGATACGCCCAAAGACTTAAATTCAAATTAAACATAAAGAAGATCATACCTGTTGATCATACACTTAACACGGATAAACAATTTATTAAGGTTAAACGTGATATAGAATGTAAATGTTTCTAGAATATTTTCATTCAATGAATAATTTGCGTGTAATTCAAAATTACTACCTACTCCACTTGATATATTATTTAATGGTAATTAATCACATGAATTACTTAACATGCAATAAAACTACCAATTACCTATATGCCATGTTATGGATATTCGTAAAAACTTAGACGAAACTGAAAGAAAAGATGGTGTTTGTTAAAAGTTGGAACACTACTAGAATTACCATATTATTGAATAAAGTTTAAATAAAGAACCACTAGAAATCAATTCATTGGTTTTATCATAACTTACTCGCCGCTAGGTTTAAATGTTTTTGTTTTGATTGTAAGCTGCTTCGTAGATGCATACTACTTTGAAGGGTCTTACTAAACTGTAGAGGTTCTCTTTTACCCCTCAGTTTCAGTGGTTGTTTAGCTCAATTAATTATGTAGTATAAAAATCATTGTAAGAATTTTGAAACTCTTTTAGGTCCAACATCGTTTACGAGTCGGTAAAACCACTTCAATTTATTATGCGCAGATCAAAGGACGAAACCACCAAAGAAGACAAATGTTATATCATCTATAATGTAACTTGTTACAGCTGCAAAAAATACTAAATTGGATAAACTAAACTTATCGCTTTTATCTAAATATTCACAGATGCAGGTAAGTGGTGAAGCGACATGATGCATCACTGATGTCAACTCACGTGAACAGCTACGAACAATAATTCTACTGGAAAAATATTGAAGTTTTGTATTTAAGGAATTCTAAGAATGTCACAGAATTTGTAGTAGTGTAACATTCTTTTCGATTTGTAACCAGTACGCACGTCTATAAAAATCCTATCTACTAACTCGTATGGAATAAGTTCATCATAGGCTTTAACAGAGATCAGCGACGAAGAAAGTCGACAAGAATACAAGAAAAAGTACTGGCGATCAAAACCACATAATCAACTGATTACCTGCAAGGCCACGAGGACAAATTAGTTTAATCATTACATATTACTTAAATAAATCCATTTATACCTAGAGCAAACTCATATTATTGTTTGGAACAACAACGAAGGATTTGTCAGTATCAGAAAACTCAATAACACAAATATCATCTACATGAACTTCAAATCCTCTCCATTATTCCGTGTTAAACCATCTTCAGCTAACAGTCTAATTACTACTTCTCAGTTTCAATTCATGAAGTCAACAAATGTGTAACTGATATTTTACAGTTCGAATACAAGTACACATGATTTCAGTTATAGTTAAAAAGTATAAAATTAACTTGATGTCATGAAATGGTTTGAATTATACAACCACTGACCACCAAAGTGTACGGATGCTTCATCCTCGTATAAAGCTAACCTTCATCGAACATCTCCGACCCCACCAATTATAAAACTCAGGACTTTCTGGCTCCACAGTGAACGCTTTGCCATTAAACCACTGTGCCGGGTCCCAACAATTGATATTTCTAGCTCAGTCGGTATGAGATCGAAATTTTTATATTTACTTCATGATATACGGTTAAGTATTATTTGATCTTGCTAAAATGTTCAAGTAAGACATTCTAAGAAATATTTAGCTACCTAACATGTGAATACAAGAAATCTGAAAATTATATTGTCTCCTTTGTTACATTTGTACATATCCAAAGCTAATCACTAAAGATACCTGAAAAGTGTATTACATGAAGAGGCTAAACTTTTGTTTTAAACAGATATTTCTAGAGTTAAATTAGTCAAAGGTCTTCCTATTTGTTCTCAGCACGATAAAGTAACTTATGAAATTTCCCAGTATCATTTGTTATCATGTTGAATTTACGTGTTTTAGATAATCGTGTACTTACGTTCATTAGAACAGTTGGAATGAAGTATTCTGAATACTAGAGAGAAGTATTTTTAGTATGCTATGAATACAGTTTCTACTCGGTTTATAATGAAAAACAATTTGAGGTGTTGCAGTTTTTTTCCTGGACTCGACCACATTAATAATGTAATTAGATCCATAAAACAATATAAAAGATCATCCGTCTGTGAAGTTGATAGTCAACAGTAATAATGTGTGTCAGTAATCTAGATTGTCTGAATAATGCGTTTTGTATACAATAACTTCAAGGGGTTTTGTTGACTTGTGAAAGTAACAACCATGTTTTCATATCATATGTATCTATAGCTACTCACTGGTTCTGTGATGAAATAAATTTGGTAGTTATAAATAATTTTCTCTTATGTAAGGTCAAGTATCTGTCGATATTGTGGGTTTGGATTCTACGTTGGTGGGAAACGATGGTTGAATGTCGGCTTCAAGACTGGGAACATTCATTTCTAACAAGAAGCTTGGGTCAACAGATCTTCTTCAGTTACCTGACATAATGTCAATGGCATAAAAAAATGACGAGAATTAAATTTTCAGGTGCCTGCTTCGTTACATTTTGTCGTTAGCTATATCACTATTGTGTAGCTTCAAATTTATGTACCCCCCTTGACCCCTCTACCCATTCAATTCATGCCAATAAGTTCAGATTTAAGTACTGAGATGATGATGAGGTGTCTTAAATTTATTTCCTTGACGTTTATCAGAGCTAACACCTGGTCAGTTGACTGATATTTAACAATCACCATATTACTTTATTAACTAATTTTGTTGCTAGAGCAACGGCCAACGGACTTTTGATATCCTTTAGTACTATCTACCATCATACTACATCAATTATGAGTTTTAGAAGGGAAACCCGTTAAATAATAGCTACCCATATCATTCTAACCCACTAACAATGATTGAATATGATGTGTATTATGAGAATGTCTCTTAATCGTCGTTGGTAGTTGCAGGCTTAGAAAGGTAGACACACTGCCAAACAAAACTTTTATTTGACAATCCACTTACTGAAAAAAGATATTTCTCTATTAGAAACTCATAAATGATACTTTATCTCGAATTCATTCCTTATATTTAACAGCACTATAGTTATTTTAACACAAACTGAGAAATTCGACAATGAAATACATTCATAATAAGTTTTCTTGTTTTTAACTACGAAATTATCGACAGGCATTTTTTCACCTGTTTAATTTACACTCAAAATAATTACTGTTACGTTTGTCAGCCCGCTAGCTTGTTATTTAATTTGTTGTTTATTTTCGTCATAAATTGTCGTCGGTTCGTTACCACTGAAAACCAAGAAACACTTCATAGTTTTTTTTTAATTCTAGTATAGGACACCTTAGAAATGCGTACTCTCGTTCCCACTAGAGAATTAAACCTACGATCTTTGGTTCTAGCAGTGAACAAATAAATAATAGAACCAGTAAACAGAGAATTTCCAATTTCTATCAAATTCTAATATAGAACGAAGATCAATCATTGTCATTGGTGGTGACTTGTTAACTCCCTATAGTTCTGAAATCCACTAGAACTTCAGAAACATCGTGAAAATAGTCATTAGCGAGTTGATTATTATAGTTGAATTAATTTCAATTGTTTGTAGATTACCATATCAAGTATCACAAGTAAGAATGGACTGAATGATTAATGTATTTACAATATAAGAATTAAAAACATTGTATTAAATCAAGTAATAATATTCAGTCATGTTTACTAAAATTTTCTTTTCTTTATTCATTCAATGTTAGTTTATCGAATAAATATTCTCCAAGTCCTTTACCAACACGTTGTGTTTCTGTCAAATAATCAGCAAATCGTTTGATTGATTCTTCTTGTTCATGAAGAAATTCACTTTCAATAAAATCTGTCAATGCTGGATCATTGTTATTTGAAGCTATTGCATGTAGTTTTAATAATGACTAGAAAAAACAAATAAATGATTAGTGAATAACTGATTTTTTTTAAAGTAATAAAACTATTTAACCAGTCTATGAAATACGTTTGTAATGAATGTATATTGAATATCAAGAAGTTAGAAGAATCGTTTAACTAAATCCATACGATTACTTACTTTCATTACGCCTCACAGAGGAGCATAGGCCGCTCACCAGGATTCTCCATCGAACTCATATTTATGTATAGGAAGATATGATACTAATGTACATTTGACTATATGCAGTCTGAGAGTAGCTTAATATTGGTGATAATTGTAATCTAGCTTAAAATGCAATAAGTTTTAAAGAGGAGGGAATATAATTGAATATTTCGAAGGTCACTTTAGTTTAATGACTTTACTCTTGACAACACTTAGCAAAGAAAACTTTCAACTTGATAGATTTTTTCATCATTTTTTAGAAAATGATCAGTAATATCAAAATGATAGGATAGTGAAATATTTTATAAATGTTTTGATGTAGATTGTGTGAACTATCATTCGAAATGAGTAACAGATTACCATAAAAGCAGGAGTAAAAAGATATTAGGCGATTACTGAGTACAACTATTTCGAACAAAGAATTCATCCTTCATTGATCATTTACTAACCAGTGTAATTAAAACTAATGATAAAGATATCCTATTATTTATTATGCTTCTAAGTACCTAGTTACTGTTGTTATTTTTCAGATAAACATTGAAATCAATGATTGGTAAGGAAGTTTTAAAAAGGAATTTAAGATGGATTTTACGAATATCGGACTAGCTAAAAGCCTATTACAATAGCAGTTACATGACATGATTCTATATGAATTAAGTATATAAATAGATAAAGGACTGATGAGGAGAATTACAATATAATCAATATATATGAGTTATACTATTCAAATGAAATAGATAAATTGGAAATACAGCTAAATTGTGGAGCAAATGTATGATTAACAATGGAATCAATTTATTCTATTTCTATATTTATAGAGCACTATAACATAACTGATTCAGAGAATCTATCAAATTACTGTATCCATTTAAATGTAACTTAAGAGACTTATTTAAGTTGCAGTGTAGTCGTTTGTGTAATCCCATTTCCGATTTATCAGTTGAATGTACTTACCTACTTGTTTATGTTTTACATCAGTACCTATCGTTGCATGAGCCAACGCCTCATCATTGAACAAGTTAGACCCAACTTCTACTAACTTATTCAATAGAGATGATATTCACTATGTACAAGAGTTTAAATCTCCTTATTTATTGAAATTATGGATTGTAATAAATTATTCTTCGTGGATATATAACCAACCTGAAAGGGATTCCTCGATGTAACCATTTGGCTTCAAACTTTTAGTTAGACCAGAATAAATGTTCTAGTCTTATCTTTTCCAGATTAAAACAACTGAGAGCTACTAGCCATCCAAAGAAAAGACATTCTTAGAAGACAATCCATTATCAAAATAAAGAAATTCATTCATTTACTTATTTTTAGAACAAAGTAAACAAATATCCAACTTCTTAAAAAATATTACTTCTAGTTTTCTGACTTACATCAGTAACTGCTTTTTCCATTGATAAAGCTGTATTCATTGCATCTTCCAATCCATTAAATTCTGTCTTTTTTGGACACTTAATATCACTATATCGAACACAACCACCTCGTTTATTTTGATATTTTGCCAATTTTTCAGCATGTTCACGTTCTTCATGTGAAGCTTTTCTAAAGAATTCAGCTGCTTTTGGAAATGATACATCATCTCGATCGAAATAAGTGAAAAATGCCATATAATCATATGCGGCTTGTAGTTCTATGTTGATCTGTTGATTGATAGCATCTTCACATTCTTTAGCAAAATTATGTTTAGCTCTTGATCCACTCATGATTCTTACTTTAAAATAAAATAATTATAATAAATTATGAAAGTTTATTTTTTTTTTTTAGTAGAGAGGAATGTATATTTAAGTTTCTCAACACAACTTATATTTATAGGCGTTTTAATTGATTAAAACTAATTCATTTAGAATCTATTCATTCCTATTTTCTTGTTTTTGCAAGACTGACGAATATGTCTGCCTATCAATTCACGTGATTTACATGAAATAAACGAATGAATAGAAAGAAAGAAAAAAAACTATTTTTTTTGTTTTTACATTAGAAACAAATAAATAAAATGATTATTTCTGATTGGTTAAAATGAAATTGATAAATGAAAATAAGATAAAATAATTTTCATAGATATTTTCATTAAGTTATTTTTTTCTAAACATTTTTATTGGTTGTTTTATTTCCTAAATTTTCATAAAAATTTCATAATAATAAAATGTGAAATTATTTATTATTGAATTAAATTAGTAAAAATGAAATATGTAATGTATTTAAAATGTTTATAAAGTATATCTAATATGAATTTTATAAAATGATAATGTTTCATATTAAAGAGTATAGAACAGTAAGCTATAATAAAATAAATTCTGAATATTTCAGTAATCTAATGATGGTATACATTGAACAACAGAAGTGATTATTTCCACGCTGATTGATTGATTACGCCATGGATTGATGTTGGTAGGGTACTAGTAGAAAGCACAGTGCACAAGTCAGCTGTCTCGTTCTAGTGTGGAACACCTCAGCAGTATGCACACTACATTCAGACCCAAGGGGCTTGGTTTCGCTAACACTTAACCATCTGCACCAGTGGATTGGCATCCAATAGTAGAAATCACTTTGTGATATATACAACGACAATCATTAGTTATTGTCGGAGATGGTTGTTTTACTACTAACTAGTCTGAACTCCACCAATCATGACTTCTTACTAGAGCTTTGAAAACACCGTAAAGTTAGCCACTAGTATGCTGATTATTGCAATTTGATTGAAATGGCTATTTTTGTGAAGATTGGTATTTTTAATTTATTAACTAGAAACCCTTGGGCCAGAATGTAGGATGCTGGGGTGTTCTACACTAGAATGAGACAGCTGTTCAGTGCCTCCTGGTGTTCAATGGTACCCTACCAACATCAATCTATGATGTCTCCAATGAAAGAAAGATGCCAATCTTCACAGAAATCTATCTCTAATCATATATATATATATATATATATATATATATATATATATATATATGAACAATGCAAGCCACTTTACCTTAGAATAAATAACCGAATTAAGTTTAAATAATACAATGATACAAATCAAAATAATGTAGTGCTATCAACATATAATTCTGAAGGTGTTGAAGTCTTGTAATTATGGATTAAGTTGTTTCACATTGAGATATGCTTGTATATTTGTTGACAGTCAATGGGTAGAAAAAAGTAGTGTGAAGTGCGGAAAATGGTGATAATTCGTGTGTATAGTTGTTAGTAATGTATGAAATTAGATAATGTTTGATTGTAGTTGCTTGGAAAGATAACTCAAGTAGGACAAACAGTAAAGCTTTCCTTTTTGTTAAGTTCAGATGGGTTTGACAAATATCGGAGGCATTTCAACTGCTTGTCTTTTTATAGTTAGAAGAATCTTTCTGGATAATTTGGGTGTTGTTGATGTCGATGCATTAGTAATTGTAAATAGCATATGTACTGCCATTGGTGATTCGATTAGCAACTTTCGGGCTCTATGTGATTTCTAGGTGGTCGTTTTCTGTAGCATAAATTGGCATAAATTATTATTTTTTAAGAAGATTCACAAATGTAGAAGTCACCACAATAGACGCAAACTAACCGGTGAACACAGATTTGTGTGTAGGTAGATCGAATCTTTTACTATGTTTTAACCAAAGCACATCCAAATGTGTTGGTTTTCTTTATAGAAAGTTTGAATTCCACATTATTTTAGGATACTTTGCAACTCTTCCTTCATGTCGTGGAGACAAGGTATAACGACTGTCCAAATATATAACATTCTATTAGATTTATTATTAGTCAGTTGTAGGTCGTTCCGTTTTTAATAATATTAATAGTAAAATTACTAAATTGCAAGGCACTAATTACATTCCTAAGTTCCTCTTGTCTATCTTCTTCTGATGTGACAAACTCTTCGAAAAAGATTTACACAAAGCAGTGTCTTTACACTAGATGAACCATGTTGAATTGAAATCAATATAACGATTAAAATGTGTCGTCTTACGATAAATGGTTAGACTAAGAGCTCTATATTGTTTTCTTTCTGCAAAGCAGCCTAAAAACAGTAAGTCACTATGTTCATTGCCAGTTTCGAGAGTTAATTTTCATTGGGGCGAAAACGTGTAAATCTATCTTGACAAAGATCACAACAGTGTCGTCTATGTAATCAAGTCACACTTTTTGTTTATTAATGTTGGCAACAATAGGAACACGAGGGATCATACTGCTACTTAGCTAGTTTGCTTGCATAGAATCTTTGTATGAATAAAACTGAATTTAAGTATGGTTTAAGATATTTCATGACTAAATTGACGCTTACAGGACATCCACTAGATAATGTATAATCGTTTTTTTCGCAAACTATCAATAAAGTCTAAACACGTATCATTTGGAATACTGGTATATAAAGACACAACATCAGAGCTTACAATCGTTTTATTATCCTCTTCTACGAATTCTGGAATTTCTGACTCGAAATCTTATGTATCCTTGATATCATTGCGCTGTTAGAGTATGTTGATTAGATACTTCGACAGAGCATACGCTGGAGTTCTGGTGAAGTACTTTATTAATCACATTATGATGCAGGGTTTAAGAATCTCTGGTAAACCATAGATACCTGAGATTATGTATTACTTCGGATATAACGTAAATCATAATATGACACCTATAAAAGGCTTAAACTACTTCTGAAGTAAACTTGTCTTCGGTTTGACTTTATTCTTCGTAATTGTATGATATTTCGAGCCACTTACTTGATATACTCCTTAGGATAGATGTTCACAAGCCTTTTCTTCGTAGTCTATTTTATGCATAACAACGGTAGTGTTACCTGTTTTTTCTTTAGTAATTATTTGTAATCAACGTCAAGTTCTTAATTATTCTTTTAACAGGTTAAGGGAAATTTGTTTGTGTTTTATCAAAATATGGTAAGCTTTTGTGTCGTATTACATAAAAATCTTTTTCTAGTAGCTGGTCTATTAAAGAACCTAGAATCGGTGAAATTCCTAAGGTGGTAAGAGGTTTTCTGTGAGTAATAAAAGTCAATCCTTTCTCCTGTGAAGTAACCTTAAATTTAATTAGAAATTTGACTGAAAGATTATGAACAGTTCTTAAATCCGTAGATTCCGGACTGGTTATTAAGGTAACCTCTTCTTCCAACCACTCTTTTATTTCTTTCATAGTACGAAACAAAATTATGTAACGAATGAAACTATGTCATCCTAGTAAAAGGTTTATTTGTCAGAATTGTTCCGTAATACTTTTTGATTTCATTGAGGTGATAATATGAACTTTTAACTATTTCGACAATAGTTGTTTCGTTGTATATACAATACGATAGAATCACCATTACATTGTATATGAAGAAAATTATTATTTCTGCTTAAATTTAACATACAACTTTATTTTAGGATGATGTTTGTTTAAATATTTCAAGTAATCAACGAGTATTGATAAATTTTCTAATAAAGCAGTATTAAGTTGTTATGTTTTTTACTCCAGATATGAAATATGATAAAGTGATGTACAATTTATCTATACATAATGCTCAGATATATACATGTTAAAGTGTTACTTCATCTGTAAGAATGCCATAGTCTTGTAAAAAGTGGTGACAACATCAATTTCATGTCAAGAGTTTAACTTTAAGATTTATTATCTACATTTAAAAAATCAAAGTTAAAATTCATTAAAATTGTGATAAATCAATTTCGACTTCATCTAATGTATCTAATGCGTATCTATGCGTACATGTTTAATTGATTCTAAATAAATTAATTTGATTACATCATTTGGTTAATGTTAATTAATTTCAAATACGTAAAACTATGGAGCACTAAAGTGATGGAGCTCAGACTTGTCGGGAGTGGGATAGTTATCACCGATGACAATAAATGATCATCGTGCTTCATATCACAAATTGATGGAAGTGTGAATTCTACCATTGAATGGCAGTTCAGTGGTGCAGAGGGTTAGGTGTTCGCCAACACAAACCCCCCTGGGTCAGAATGTAGGGTGCGCACTGCTAAGATGTTCCACACTAGAACGAAACAGCTCTCCAGTGCCTCCTGGTGTTCAATGGTACTATTTCAACACTAATCAACTTAGTATCAATCTCCACCTCAATTCAGTTACTTATATGGCTTCTAAATGAAATAGAGATAAAACTAAAAGTGGTTTTCCAATGACACCGACATATGTTTGAAAACTATCCGCAAATTCTATTAAACATTGTACGAATTATCTAAAAATAAAATGATTAATGAGTAAAATATATACTAAGATTTCTGTTGTTACATAAAGTAACCACTGCATTTATTTATAGTCTAAGTGTTTTGAGATATATAAGATTGCAAAGGCTCACGTCCTCCTAGAAGGTACTTTGTATTATAGAGAGTGTAGGTTCGTAGGCGTAGGAAAATCTGAGAGAAATAAAAAAAAGTTATGGGTGAGTTGACAGCTTATTCAATAAATCAAGTGCAATTATATTTAATAATCAATGCTATCGATAAAAATGAGGAATGACACTAGAGTGAAGCGATAACAGTTTGAAAATTGGAAGCGAAAATCGAAAGAGATATACAGTCCGCTGCAGAAACAACTTACATCTCAAACACTCCTCCCTTTCAATAATTCTGGCTTGATTTATAAAAATGGATAAGTTCTCTATTTAAATTTTAAATTACATTAGTATATTTCCAACTACTAGTTATAGTTTATTAGCTTACGATAAGGTAAGGTCATATTATAATGATACCGATGTATGACCTGATATAATAGTATCTTACATTAATTTTATTATGTTTACAGGTACTGGTAAATAAATCTAATTCTTATCAGATACAAAACAATTTTGTCTTATTACAACTAAACAACAGCTAATTGCATTTAATACTCACAAAATGTTCATTAATGTAAGGTTATTTTGCTTAATAATTATTGACAAATATATATATATATATATATATATATATATATATATATATGTGCTGGAAGGAAAGCGGTTTAAATGTTCAACTTATTTATATTTGAACTGGAAGTAATCAGAATACGTGAATATATGATTTAAAGATATAACCAATGGAGTCCGACGAAGCCGGATTCCAGGCAATCGACAAACAATTGAGACGTATGGGGCCGCATATATATATATCGTGAACTGACTGATTTAGAAATAACAAGCGTTGAAAGCTGGTTGGCCCAGTGGTCTAATAGTCATGCGTTCACGAAGAAACCTTAGGGTACTTGGCTGGATATCTTAATGCGGTCGTGGATGCACAATGGTGAGGAGTCCCATAATTGGACAAAACAGTTGTTTAATGCTTTATGGTTCTCAGCGATTGCCCAACTTAGACTACTTCGTTGTATTAAGCTGAAATTCAACAATCCACATAATACCCAATTACAATCAGAGTTCTATTTGCTGATTGAATTCTATCGACGAAGTTGTCTTCCAAACTGTTATAACGCAAAAGGAGAGAGAGATTGGGTTTGATTGTTAGACGCGAACGCCAATGAAAGTATGCCCAGTTGATTATGAGCCAATGACCTTGCCCAGTCACCCTTAGGCCGACAATAGAACAACCAGGATTGAGAACCGGTAACAGAGAACTGAGAACCGAGGTTGTACTATATTTCAATTATGCCTTTATATACACATAAAATCAGACCACACAGTGAACGAATCAACAATCTAACGTTTGTACAGAACAAAGGGAAGAGTGGCAGTGAATGGTACAACTTGTACACAATTAAGTAAGCGTAGTTCATAATAATAAACAATATACAAAGAATAAATATACTGAATGAGAGAACCAAGCAAGGGAAACTCAACAGTCATAGAAATAAAATGATTACATTACTCATGAATAAAATAGAGAGAATAGTCCCCCAAAATACAGTTCTGAAAGTTGGCTACTTTTCTTCAGTCGCCCGGCGTAACACAAACACTGATTCAATAAAATTCTGGCTACTCTAGGAGTACATAAATACGGCATTGATCAATGCTGACTAATCGATCAATGTAAATATTTCAGTTCCATTAGAGGGCAGTCATGGTCTCCATTCGAACCTCACAGTGAGTGCAAGTTACCTCAAAATTGAGGGTATGTTTTGTTAGTGCTACCAAGCAAACTAGGTACAAGGTTTCATGAGGACTGCTTGTAACCACAAAACGCTTGATAGTTGGTTTGTTATGCGTTAGGATTCAGAAAAGGTATCCACATTATTATTCGGGTTACTATTATTAATATTACTATTATTATTACTAAACAATATTTAATATACTTTAATATAATGGCGCTACCAAATTTTACACCAATTTTTTGCTTTATGTCTACTGACTAAGTTGAACAGCTGCCTGCTGTTACTTATATGCTCCATTTTCTTAAAATCTAATTAACAATACAATACTCGATTAATATTTACCTAAACTATCTTTACGTAATGAAAAGTTAATTTAGTTCTACTGGCTTGGTGATTATTATGACGCCAACTGTTATGACGTGAGAAAGGAAAGTTTTGGGTGGGTGTATCGAACGCCAATGGAGTTTGCCTATTTGACAATGCGCAACTGACCTAAGCCCGATCACCCTTCAGGCCGGGAATAGAAGAACCAGAATTGGGAACGAAAAACGGAGAATTGAAAAAGCATTGTACTTTAATCGTGCCTTTATATATACATAAAATCAGACCACACAGTAACCCAATCACGAAATTAACATTGATACAGAACAAAGAAAATAGTGGCAGTGAATGGGGACAAGTTGTTCACAACTAAGCAACTGTAGATCATAGTAATAAACAATATGCTAAGAGTAAATATACTAAACTCGAGGATCGGGTAAGGCGGACGTAACAGGCATAAGAAGTAAATGATTATATTATCCACAGTTATAATAATTGAAATAATGTTTTAAAACACAGTTCTCGAAGATAGTCAATCTTCATTAGGTGCCTGACATATCAGTAATAATGTAAACTTTATTAGATGGAATACTTATCCAATCACCATTTATTTAAAGAATGAGGAATACCACTACTTTATATGTGTACATCATTCAGACAAATCAAAACTACCATCTTAATTAATGAATATTTCTTTAATGATATATCGCATCTAACGGTTATAGTGGTATAAATGTGATGTTTATGAACATCTAACGATAAATATATAACCCACGCTATCATTATTCATTGGCATCTTTAGTACCCTTTTCGTCAAATATCCATTTTATTTTATAGATGTCACTTACTTGGAAAACATGTCCTAATTAGTTTTATTATCTCATAGCATAGAATGATATTATGAAGTATAAATAAATTTGATAGATGTTAATTTGAAAAAAAAAATCATATATAACAGCTGATTAATTTAGTCCATCAACTAATCCTTTACTTCAAATGTTTATTTTAAGCATAACACAGTTAAATAGTTAGTATCTAACTATAATGAACAATAACCTTGATTGATTATATAACATGAACGGTTGTATTCATAATTAAGAGATAAACTACTATTAATCTGATATTATGAATTGAAGTTAGTTAATTATTGAAAACAAAGAGTTGGTACTGACTAATTGTAGTGTGTGAAAAGTTGGATCAGCCCCATGAATTTTAGGTTTCGCGAACATTACAATAGTTGATACTTATATCTTCAATCACTTCATGGTATATTACTTGACCTCATCTATTGCAATTGACCAGTAACTATCACAGACACTATATGACTGAACTTTACCCGTTACATCTACTTATTATAACTACAGATTTGCCCTATGAAGTCAACTGCTAATGAAATCGTGTTGATTATGATTGGTTGTTGTAAAGATTGTTGAATTTGAATATGATATTGCTAAGTGACCTAAGGAATCGCATACCAGGACAGTGCTTCATCCTTCTTAATGGCTATCTATTTCAAGTCACTTCATGATTTTAAGTTGAATTTATGGAAAGACAATCTTAATTAGTTATCTGAGCAATGTGTTATTCACCATAATGAGTTCCGGCACACGATGAAAAAGAATTTTGCTTTTCTGCCAATCCAGTCACCATCTGAATCATGTTGTTCTACTGTGACAATTTTACGGCTAATCGGTTGAAGGATTCCAATTTGGCGGACATTCAAGCGACTACATTTATTCCCGACTATACAAGTATTAGTTAACCAATCCAAATTCGTATTTCTCTTACAGGTGTTAATAGTTGTAGTACATGTAAAATTAGTTCATTTCATAAACAGATCAATTAGTATTTAGTTACCAATTGCTTCACCAGCCTTCAGTGGTGGTGGTGTTAATCTTGCGGTGCCATGGTGGTATGGCAACTTGAACCGATGCGCACATGTGCCAGGTTCTATGTTGATTGTACATACATACATACATACATCACCAGCCTCCACGAAATTCGAGTTTGGTGTTTGTGTGTCATGAAATGTTTACTGAATTTCCTCATTGCTGCAGGACTCAACAAGCAAATAAATAATACTTTAAACATAAAATTAGATAATTCCTGGTTAAATTTTGATAAACCTTTCAACATAGTAATATATCAATGACAAAAATCCTGGAAAAAATAAAGATTCATCTGTCAGGAATTGCATTTCATTGTTTAGACTTGATAAGGACTACAGTCGGCCAACCTATGTACATGATGCACGAATTACTTTTGTATAGGATTAATTCACGAATTCGTATTTAAAGTAAGTTCAGGCTACCAGTGGAATTCAGGACCAGTGTTTAACCCTAGTCAGGACTCATCGGGTAAATAATCGTGTTCATGTTTGTTAGTATTCACACCAAAACTAAGACATTCAAACACGAATGCGTTATTTACTAAATTACTGAGATCAGACATCTACTTACTTGTGCATAGTATGTTAAATTATTTGTAAGGATTAAGACTGTGGGATCTAATTTCGAAAAAGACAGAATCTATGTTGTATAAGAAACGAGGTCATTTCAAATTTGTAAGACGTAACAATTTAAACGAAATTGAATGCCATTAAAACAGCTAGTTACTCATATTTATTCTTTTTTAATATTATGAGAGATTTTGAATTTTTACAAATTATCTACATTATTGATTTTATTTTCATCTGAATAATAATACACTTTCCTTAGTGTTACCTGAAATGATGAAAGTATTTGTAAAGTTAATCACACCTCTACAGTAGTATTGTGTAAAACATATATAAGGTTAGTTTGGATACACTAAACCCCACCAAGTTACATTGTATGTATTGCTCTCTAAACGTTGTGTGAAGCATTCTAACATTTCAAGGCCAATATCAGTTACGCGGACAATCAACGTTAGAAGCAGACACGATGCTTGGTGCGGCGTGGCAATGACCCACTTTCTATAATTCTTTTTTTTTCACCGCCCTAAATATACTTTCCCTCATAAGATTATCTATTAAATAGGACGTTATAAAGGAACAAGAAGGCTTAGCCACCATTATTAGGGAGGGCCAGGTTACAGTGTCGTTGCATGATACGGCTTTAGCCCGAGTCCTCTTAAGTTAAGCAGCTACGCCATACCAATCGAATCAAGCGGAGTTGGACTGTTCGTTGATGTCATTTCAGCACCACATACTTAAAACAGGTATTTCGAGGTTAATGATTTGTCAGTGCATTTAGACCTCTTTTAATTGTAGGGGTAAGATCTTAAGGCTCGCTTCTAACCACAACATATTCCCCAGTAAATGTACCTCTCCGTTATCAATGCTCTAAATGCTCTTGGCATTTTGAACTAGGAAACATGAAATCCGGAGTCAGTTGCAGTAATTTGACAAAATGTGTATTTTAAGCAACCATTAAATTTAGGAAGAGACCGTCAAACAAGAAAGTAGGCTAATTAAAAGTTACTAATGAATTCAACTGTAACTTCGCACTAGATTCCATGCTACCATAAAACAGGTTTCCTCTGTATTTTTCTCATGTCTTCTGCAATAACGGATTAATTTGAAAGTCGATTTGCTCTAAGCAACAATTCTGTACAAGATGACGTGAAACGAACTGAGTTCCCACCCCGGCGTGAACATTTATACTGAGATGCAAGTACACTAGTCTAATGAGTCCCAAATAGGACCAAACACGCTCCCTATATTTTATCTGTCAGCCACAATCCAACTTAATTCACATTTACTAACAAAATTTCTGTACTAGATTTTCATACGCCCCTTAATACATTTCACGTCAGTATTGTTCTCATACATGAATAATAGCTTTGTACTGTTGTACATTTTGTGCCTTTCTGTATTTCTGTTGAGTTACTTTCTCTTCTGGTTCATATATAAACACTTCAACACTGTTCATTCTAAAACTTCTTTGCTAATGTCGTGGAGTTTTAATTGACTTCTGTTATAGTATCATTCAACAGAGTAGTCGTACATTTCATTTGTTAGCGTCAGATGAACATTCCACTTCTTAATTCAGAGTTCTTTGATTAAGCATTCTGATTTCAGTTGTCTTATCAATGCTCTAGAATACTACTGTTTGGACTCATGCTAGCTGTTCCCCACATAAACCCTTAATTGGCTTAGTGTGTTCTCACTAAGTGTTAATTAATGTATTTTCTATGTTTATCTATTTTTACTCCTATTTATTTACCAACTGCAGACATTTTCGGCCATTACATTTGTATGCTTACATTTCTATCTACGTTTTGTAACTTCACATAAACACTGTCTAATGTAAGTTTGTGAATCACTAAACATTCGGACAGTTTTATTGAATCATCGTTACCGCCAATACAATACTTCCTTGGATAAACGTTCACCCTACTATAGAGTATCTACCGTGGTTAAGGACATAGCGTTAGTAAAAGGAGTGAGCCACCGAACTTGTCAGCCTGCAAATATGCCAGTATATATTATGGATAGTAGATTACCTATTAGTGCTGTTGTTATTGTTCAGTCACTTTCACCTAGTTCTAAAGAAGCTTTGTAAAAATTCTCCACAATAGAACTGTTACATTAAAAACAACGGACCAACAACCACCTGCATTTCAGAGAAGTTACTGTGAATCATACGGAATGGTGCACTACTAATCACACTTTTAGTTTAGAGACTCAGGTGGAATTCGTAGAAGATTGTGCATGGTTACAAGTGGTTGCTATTTTGTGCCGACAATGGAAACAACCAGTACTAAAAGAACCAATAATGTGAACCACTTGAGGATTGAAACGGCGTTTTATGCATCACAACTTACTTGTCATTATAATCCATCAACATCTAGTGAAATTTCTCCTACGGCGGAATTTCTTTGATGCATGCTTGAGCACGGGCATGTTGCAATTGCTTTCCTTTACTGACAAGAAGGGACTATTTCCCATTTCTCACTGGGTATTGCAAAATATGTTAATCAATTTCTGACACAATAATATCAATTATAGTCCGCAAATCTGGTTACTTCTCTAACGGTGACAATGTTGCAACACTTTTGGCCTGACTGAGAGTATTTCTAATCAGGGTAACACTTCAAAGTTCTGCTTCGAGGTCCAGTTATAGATCCTTCCCATACCCTTACCGGTAAAATAGTGTAATCCGAATCTAGAACAAATGTCCTTAGATCCATGTCATGCCAGCCCGTCTAGTGTACAAGTATGTGCTCTGTCTTAAGCAATCGTCACTACGCAATTGTTCACACAGTTAGCAATAGCCCAACAACATAATCATAGTGAGCCCAGCAAACCAACCAAGAACTAAGGCTAAGAATACGATAATCATAACTTAATGTAGATAACCAAAAGGTGGGCACTTTCTAATTAGCAGGGGTAGCTCAACATCAGTATTCGATCTCAAAACTTCCGCTTTAATCAACTATATAACCATTATTACTTTTGGCACCAAGCATAAATTACTGGTAGACAGCCCATGTACCCTATCCAAATCATCTTGCGAAATAGAGTTATTACAGAAGCCTCGAATCACATTCCGAAACGCAAGATCATTTGCATGTAAAAGAACTGATGATTTTAGGTTTGAAGGACCGCCATTTATAGACAATGCAGAGTGAAGTGGTCCAAGAATAGAATATCGTGGTACCATGTTAGTCAGCGCTAACCAGTTAGACAAAATAGATAGAACTCTAAATCTAAAAATTCCTTCACATACGTGTTCAGTTAATTGGTTATGTGAACATTCACTAAAGCCCATAGCTGGAAATTTTCAACAAAAGAATAAACGTCCCACTCTGATGAATGTTTTGAAAAACTCTAAATGAGCAATATAAACAGAAACCTTATACTCAACCTAAAGAGCTCCATTGTTCACTGCTGCCAGTCGGTATATGTTACAGAACCTGCCCAGTAAAAAGTCCTGTTAAGATGTAGACACTGGAAAATTACTAAAAACATGGTTGCAAGTCGTTTCTTTGATGAATCGTTCCATGACTCGTGCTAATGCTCAGAGCAGTGATTTGGGACGGTAATCCTTTTAGTGTTTGGGTATATTAACACAGCAATTCCATTCACAGAGCAACTCGCCCCCCAACTGTAGGGCAGTAAAAGAAAATATCAAGGGAGGAGGCAGGGTACATTCACGCATTTTTTTGAGAATTTTAAAAGGGATTCTATCCCGGCTATTTGACTTAAGTCTTTAAGTATTCCTTGATTATAGGAGGCTTTGACTCTACAATACTTAGATTTGCATTGACATAAGTAGAGCAGTTGATAAACGAATTGGGGATTCTGTTTTGCAAAACGTTGGTTTGGAATTCCTCGACTAACAGTTCGATAGCCTCGGGTTTAGAGATGTGTGTTGTCACTGAATCCCGGTCCAATAAACCTAAAGTCAGGCTGTCTTTTCTCTCCATGTGATTATGCAACGGCTTATTACCATGATGGCAGCCTGGTGACTCAAAAAGTGTATTTATCGTGTAGGGCTCTGCAAACTAACCAGTTTTTCAAAGCGCTGGATAGTAACAATTTGTTTCAGATAGTGTGCCTACTCATGATGACCTTTTGTTGCTAGAGGGTCGGCCTGAAATGTATAATACGAGACGAGCAAATGGGAATAAATCGTCAGACGAACTAAAGTACTCTGTCCCTAGTTCAATATTCTATTTCATCAGCGTAAACAGGATCGTCTTTATTCAGCCAGGGCTCATTTTCATAGGCTATTCCGACTTGATGGTAGTTGGCTTATCTGCGATTCATTTATACAGTATATTCTACCGAGAAGCACTGAAGGAAAACTACAAAGAAAAGATCATGGTCGTTGCTAACTTTTAGGCCCTTGATTTTTAAGTTGGAGATTTAAATCTCTAGAGTAACGAAAATTAAATCCAATCTGGAAACCTTTACATTAGACCCCAACCTGGTGCGTTTAACCACAATGTCACGTAACTTTTAATCACCAAGAAAGTACCTAAAGCCGATCGGTAATCTGGAATAGTTATTAAGGAAAGAAAGATAATAGTCTGTTAATTCGTTCGTTAGAGAGATATTAATAATTTTTAGTCAATAACCTCATAAATTGCCTAGAAAAGTGACTTAGTCAAGGATTACCGGTCTGTAGGAGGTGTGCAAACAACCTACGTCGTGGAAAAACCAAAACCGCTCTATACATCACACTACTGTGCATCATAAAATTTAAGTCTGAGAGAAAATACTTTATCGGTGCTAGGAGAATAGGTTATTTGCTGAACCATGCCAACATCTAATAAGTCGGATCTATTTTTAAGGAGCAGTTAAATTTCATCGAGGTGTAGTTCATAATAGGAGGTTTCAGTACCAGTTTAATTTACCAGGTTATTTGTAATGTGATAGCTTCAAGATTACGTACGTTTTTAATAGTAACTCCCACATGTTTTCCCATAAACAAACGAATAAAGTGTGGTTATTATCTTAAAATAGACGTGTTATGTACGGTACCTGAGGAGAATAGTTTCCAGCTAACGGATCAACTCTAATCAGGCTGAGTTGAAAATGAATAAGGTGAAGAGGCTCTCATCTTAATTTGTGGTCTGTCAAGTATACTTGATCGTTAAGAGTTGTGATGTAAAATTTCAGAGCAATTCATTTGATCGACCACTGGTTATATAGAGGTTGAAGAAGCTAACGATAACATACAGTCAGCTATTTTTACCCGCTTATAGCAACAGATCACTTTGTAATAAAACCCAACTAACCCATGCTATGAATTAGTTCGTGTTACTCAGTTTAACCCTTTGGTTTGGCGACACCACAGAGACCTATTTTTCACTGTTTTAATTCCTCTCTGCTTCCTGAATGATTCTTTTACTGTCCAGAACCTGTCGGATCTAATCCTAATGTTGGAATGTTTTGCCTTGGTTTATAATGAAGTAACTCTACGTATTATACGCACCTACTACCTAATGTTACTGGGATAAATCGACAGGTTTAAAGATCCTTTGAAGAAAGGTGACTTACAGTCAGTCTTTTGATCGTTTTATTACTCAAACCCTATTCTAGAAGTTAATAGAATTCCTGCCAATAGGAATTGCCCTCTTTCACCATCCAACAATAAAGGAAACTTATAAGAACTAACTTTGTGGTTTCTACCATATGCTTAATTATTAAATTAAATCTTATTGCAATGTTAATGACACGGTGAAACTGGCAACCTGCGTAGAATCACATACGTGTTGCACCTTTTGATGACCTTCCTAGCCCACCCAGTCATAACCATAATCGTAGGGCTTCTTGATTAACACAAAGCTACGTATGACTACATGGATAGCTCCAGCTCACTTTCCTATGCTTTGTTTCACAACATAAATTAACTGGTGCCCCCAATCTTAGCACCATCTCCTTTTCGTCATCGTTAAAACAGTATAACCATCATTGATCATTCAAGACTGACGATGATACGCGTAGTAGGGTTAGAAATTCCACCGATTCTATAAATTCACATTCTTTAAAATACAAGATAGAGAAGATTTTTGGGCTTAAGTCGCTGTTTAAAATGATGAAAGACACAGCTCGAAACTTACGGGATTTTACAGGACACATTCCTGGGTATTAGTACGTTCGATGAGAATATTTTCCCAGAAGCCTAGTGAATTAGTAACGGCTGTTCACATGGGAGCGTATTCTTATTAGAACCATCAGCACCTTTAGCTTGGAATGACAGGGAACTGTCTATATGCACTGTCGTCAAAGTTAGGGCAGCTTGAGAACCTGTTGTACAAGGTAGATGAAGAAGTGGGTAGAAAAGCGCTATGAAAAGACATGACATGTTTGGGGCTAGAAGCAGTGTGCACCCGAGTGTCTGGAGTAGAATAATTGCATATGTTCTAGTTAGTACTTTCAAAGGCCTTCAGGGTTTAAATTTGCTTCCAGGAGACGTATTTTGAACTGTCTTGTTTAAATAGTCCTTCGTAAGTCGAGTCGAGAGGTCGGCGTAGAGCAACACAACGCACGAAACAATGTTTATTATATTTTAAGGCCGGTTGGATAAAAGTTTCTGCTGATTGTTATAGAGTTTGGACTGGCTTGACTAAAAACAGAAATTGTTAGCTAGTTCATGTAAGAATTAAGATCTAGTTTTGTCGAGATAGAAGCGGTTTCTACAAACTCACCTGGTAGTCGAAGAGTCGTTCCATATACCAATTCAGCCACACTGTACCCGACATCTGCTTTTACAGTACTGCGAATTCCGAGTAAAACTAGTGGTGAAGAGTCGGTCCATTGCGAAGTGTTCGCAGCTGAAAGTAATGCTTTCAGCTGTCGATTAAACTCTTCTACTAAGCCGTTGGCTTGCGGGTGGTAGGCGGTTATTTAGAAGAGTCTAGATTCAAGAAGCTTGGTCAGAGAGTGGAACAATGCAGATTCAAACTGACATCCACGGTCTGTCGTTATTGTAGATGGACAACCAAAGTTTACTACCCATCGTCCAAAAAAAGCACAAGCAAACGTCTTACTAGTTATGTCTTAAAGTAGAACTGCTTCCTACTAGAATGTGAATAGGTCCACACATGATAGAAGATTACAGATAATTCGTTGGATTCTGATAAAGGTCCTACCAGATCAATGTGGCCGTGGTCGAATCGCGCGTCGGGGATAGAAACTGTGCCAAGAGGGCATTCATTATGTTGGGTCGCTACGTTCGTTTGGAAGGACACACAGGAGCTTGCCCATTCTTTGATATCCTTGTTCATCTTCGGATAACAGAACCTCTGGATAATCAGCTTAGTTGTAACTCGAACGCAAGGGTGAGATAAGTTGTGCAGTGTGTTGAAGATGATTCGCTGATAACTTTAGGTAGCGGATATATGCTTTACCTGTACAAGAATCACAAAGTGAAGAATTCTTACCTCTTCCAAGCGCCTCTGTTTCTAGCTTGAGCGTGGATAACTGGTGATAAGGATCGTTGACTTCATTTTGAAGTCGAGCGGGTTCAACAATCTCGGTTCCGTGGATGCGATTCAAGGAATGCTTTCTCGATAAGGCGTCAGTGAATACATTGTTGACACCCCATATATATTATATGTAAGTAGAGAACTAATAAATGTCGTCTAAATGGCTAGACTTTTGTGGAGAGTACTTATCTGAAGATAACTTTACCGAAAACGTCACTGGTTTATGGTCGGTAAATAACCGGTCTCAAACGAAGTGTTGAAAATGTTGCACAGCACAGTACATGGCCAATATTTCAAGTCCGAAAGTTCTGTATCTCGATTCGATGTCTTCCAACTATCGTGAAATGAATCCCAAGGATATTGAAGCTTGGTTTATCCATTGTTACAAAACTGTGCCAATAGCTGAGTAAAATGCGTCAACAACGATGAACACAGGAGCTGTAGTATTGTGATGTGTCAGCATAATCGTATCGGCTATTGCATCTTTAATCGCAGTGAGATCTTTCTTTGACTCTGTATCCATTGTGACCTTCTTTCAATTTAGGCGAGGTTGATCTGTCAGTGGTTTCATAATGGATGTGTGGTGGATACTACTTATAAGGTCATCAATAAGTAGTAGGTATCAGAGCGTCAAAGGGAATTAGGAAGAATCAGTAGACAGAATACACAAGGCGAGTTGCGAGCTGGGAAGAAGTAAAGCATGATTAAAATACAGAGGAGAATCGAGAACAACCAAGAGAAGCAAGCTACTATACTAAACGACACAGTCCAGAGAACGCGAAGGATGTGCAAATTGATGCTTGGAAGTAAGGTATGTAATATTGTATGACATACTCTGTTTTCGCCAAATAAATCATTGCTTGCCCTATTGGTCTTTTTACAGATGTACATTTGGACATGAATAGCCTGTATATGCTTAACAGTCTATCGGATGCTTGCAGCTGATTAATTGTGGTTGGTTCCGATGCTCGAGAATAGTCTCAACCTTGTGTTTTTAAAGTTGTATGCCATTAGTATCAATGTAGGACCCAGGAAGTCTAATGGGGTTGTTCCACCATGACATTTTCGTATATCTATTGTAACTCCTAATTGTCACAGTCTTCCTATAGCTGTGTTCAGATTATTCTTTTGTTTCCTCATCTGGGCTTGCAATCAGACACTCGTCGACGTATGATGGACATAGTCAAGTCCCCCGAAAGACGTCATCAATGAAACGCTGGAATGTCTGTGTTGCATTTCTCAAGCCGAAAGGCATTCGAAGCAACTCGTAAAGGTCAAATGGGATTATGATTATAGTATTGAAGATGCCGTTTTGGGTCATTGGTACATGGTTGCATGCCTTAACTACGCCGATTTTCGAAAACACGGTCATGAACTTCAAGGTGGCCATTAGGTTGTGGATGTGTGGTGAAGAGTAACTGCCAAGTGTAGTTTCAGCGTCGAGTCGACATTAATCACTGGTGGGACGTTAATCATTACTGTCTGCTTTCAGGACCATGTGTAGTGAAGATGACCATGGGCTACTGGATAGGCGGACTATTCTCAGGTCCATCATATGATTGAATTCATTTTTACAATCTTCAATATTTCGGATTCTAGTCGGTATACTTACGAAAATAGAGGTTGACATGTAGTCGTGATGTGACGTGTAACATTGCTGGTTACACATGATAATTTCGACATTGCCTTATTTAGGTCTTAATGCTTGTCGAGTTTCGGCTGAACATAGGGGTTACTAAAATGTTTAAAACAAACGGAACACAGGATACTGCCTGAAGCAGTGGTTTCTTAAACGTATAGCTTAGTGATGCTATCCATTAGCCTCTTTTGACAAGCGTCCACAAGTAAGCTATGGTGTCTCAATAAATCTATGCCTATGATAAGTATTTTTACATCAGCAATGGCAACAATTCAGTGTGTGGGTTTGCGTAAATCCACGTTCAAGTAGACGTATCTTCTGTGATACGTGGCCAATTTTTTCCCATTGGTTGCCTATAGATCAAATGTAGCCTCATGTTGGTGATCTAAAGAAGTTGCAAGCAGGACTCCGACTTCTGCAACACTATCGACGAAGTAGCGAACCTTTGTTATAACATCAGTGATGATTAACAGGAGGCAATGGCTGCCACTAAGGCATGCCAGCTGGAGTCCTCCGGTACGTCAGCAGTGGATTTGTGTCGAGATGAAGATCTTTTCCCTAAAGAACTTTGTTGCCGGGAATCGCTCAATCTCTGTTGTTCTCGTAGGTCTAGGAAACGAGTGTGTCGTGCAAAATTTGTCACTTCGTTTTCGGTCTCATGCGGCTTTACTATGACGGAATAAACCCTATTGTGACGAGTTCTGGTGATCTCCGGGATTCGGTTACAGATGGAGCTAGTTCATCTACTGGGTTGTAATGAAACGTTGCCAAAACTGCTTGTACTTGTTGTGCTAGTTTTAATAGGAAGAATTGACGGAAAGCTTTTGTCAGACGTGTGTTGACCAGTGACTTGTCTTGCGTGCGACAACATTTCTATCACCAAACAGCTACCTAGCCCAATGTTGTGTAACGAGTCGTCAAGGCGTTTTCTCCCGGACATGTCTCCGCGTTTAAGAATTGACCTTTAGAGTTGGTCGTAAAATTCTAGGCAGCGGGGGGTTAAAACAGAAAGGGGTGGACGTACCTGATAAATTCACGCGGAAGTGGTCTTACGAGGAATCGAGTGCGTAGATATGTCATGGCGTGATCTAAGAGCTTGGGTTCTGAATCGCAGAACCAGGCCTCTATATTTTCTTTCCGAAAGGGACTATTTACGTCTCCAGGTACGAGTGAGTTAGCATAATTAGTTTACATAAGATGTTTTTTATTCGCTGAATCCATCACAAATTTCATTTATCTAAGTTGCTGTCCGAAGAAACCGGTAATTCACTGTTACCAGGCAAAAAAGCCTGTTAAGCGAAATTATTTTTGCCCGGCACTCAATTATTGCGAATAGGAAAATGACCTTGACCTGCTCTAGGTAGTGTTTCCCAAACAACCTGTGAAGTGTAAACAAAGATGAATTTTTAATGGTGGACAAAGTGCGAATATAGGCGACAATGCAACACTCTGCTTCTTTTTCGCTTATCAGGTGTAAATAAATAAACATGTCTATTTATTGACACATTGACCTCGCATAACCGAACCAGACAACTAGTTGTCGTGTCTACAAATCCGTAGTTTATTGAGGAATAAATGAATGGTAACTAGTCTGTTCTTCGCCTTTATTTACACCATATGGTCTATTTGTACCTAAATTAATGGAGTATAGTCTACTTCTAGATGATAGTTGACTTGGGACGAACATCCGTCTAAACATCTAACCTTCGATAGCTATCATCGCTTTTGCTCATCACAAGCACTCTTGATTACGTGGAACATCTAGCCATTTCTATTTACTATCCTAGATGTTCTAACGACCAGAACTACCCACAAAGCTCCTCTAAACGTTCAAGACGTACAGTTTTCAGAAGCTCACACTGTCGCTTCTAAGAACAGTCGAGGTACAGTCAGAAGTTTCTATTGTTATTTGCGTTTCATTCCTGCAGTTGGTAATTTCTTTTGCCCCTTTAAATTTTTCCCCGGTAAATACTTTATTTCAAATATGTATGTATAGTCAATATAAATTCCGGTACGTGTTCATCAGTCCAAGTTACCATACCTAAAAGCACAACAAAATTAACACCGCATTAGTAGAGGTAAAAGTTACTCCAATTATAATAAGTTCCATTACCGCTCGGTTTACATTTTAGTTATCCAACTAATCGACAATCTATTAAATTTATAGCTCGACCTTACCTTTTTGCCTTTTGCTGTACACTATCCATAGGCTCGATACTGGTTATTGCTCACTATCACCAGATTACAATACTGTCTTAAAGCTCTGTATTTACAGTCATCTGAGATCTAGACCCACGCTAACATCGATGGCTAGCAAAACAGATTCTCGGGACAATCCCTTGAGTGACAACCACAGATCTCACATACTAGTCCCTGTTAGAAGGCTGACTCAGAGCCCAACTCCCGCAGTGGTAGGCATATCAGTAGACGACGGCTGAAATATCAACACCCTGGTCCTATCTACGATAACCACTAGTAACACCAATATTCGTCGACAAAGTAAGAACTCTCTCGCCACAACAACAATCCAAGTAGAGCTGCATTACAGTCTGTAGAGTACATCTACAAAGCCTGCTTTGCATCAATAAACAATAACAATCTAACCTTCTGGTGTAACTATTATAACCAGTGGGTTCACTTCTCCTGGAGACTATTGTGTGTCTGACCACTCGCGCTTGTGTTTGTGATACGTGTCCCAGCAGTAGAATGCATCTAATTAGATCATCTGCAAATTAAGGTGGACTCACAGAACCACCCAAAACATTCCTCAAACACAGGAAGACTTCTGGCCAGTTAAACGGAAGGCGGAGAACTTGCATTGACGCCCACGCACAACAACCCGGTTACACCTGTCTTATTCATAGATATATTGAACCTCCGCACAGTGTACAATGGAGCAATCCCAATCCATTTCTCAACCGGTCAAAAGAGTGAAACCTAGTTGGTGAACACATGCAACCAAGTAACAAACAGCCTCTAACTACGCGACTAATTGCCACCAGTCACTTATTCCCTTTAATAACCCAGTGTACTCAGGGAGTCTATTAGAGAGCCAGAATGCTGGTGACAAGTTCCACTGGCTCGAATACTGTAACCCTATGGGAATTAATACTAAACCAGCCAAGCTTTGCTGCCTATATCGCTAATCCTGCTCCACTTAGTAAACTGCTGGGTTCAGCGAAAGAGTCCTTCCATTCTCCCAGAAACCTTCAGACCACATGTTATCACAATTAGACACGACAAACCACGGGCTGAGTGACAGGTAACCGGGTCTGAAAGGATCGAGTCTTCAACCATGGTATTCCAGGACGACCCAATGGAGACCTGGATGAAAGTGCTTAGAAACCATCTGTAGAGCAGTCCACAGGATCAGGGGGTTGTGTATGATTTCTTTTACAGAGAACTAGTGCTCGTCTACAGATAAGTCATACCAATATGAAGACCATGGACCTTGCTACAAGTACTCCCTCACTACGCGGTAGTGGAGGAAGTAGTCGTTTCCGGGTAAATTGCCGCTGGTTATCATGCACAAATTTATTACAGTGTGGTTGCTGCAGTAGATAGTTTTGTAGATCTTAACATTCTCAACGAGGAGGGAATAGTTGCATAGTAGGTAGTCCGGCTTTGAGGGTTTGCCATCTAGATTTGATTGTATGCCCACTCTATGTACCTAGTTAATCCCGTTTGTATGGTGGAGTTTGGCAGTTGTTTGAGGTGCTGTACTTTTGGTGTTGTGTCTCTGGTTGCAAAGTATAGGGTTGGATTGTTGAAAAGGGCTAAATATCTTAACTATGGCTAGTAAAAATACTACACACTCTGCTTCGGTTTGTTTTTTTTTGGTTCTCAGTAGGTTTACATAAATATTTATACCCTTGAAAAACACCAATAATTCTAATGTAATTCCTGAGGAGCACGGAATTCACTATTTCTGTTTATTTGGGTTAACTATATGCGCACTGTTCATTAAGCCTATTAAAGTGGGTCGCTTTTGTCAACTGATATTTTGTTTACCCGTCTCGAGTGATATTAGGACTAAACCTCTTATCTATCGTCCTACAAAAGTCACTTCCAGTAACACATACTTGAAGTAAGTTTGCATTTGGCAACAGAATAAAGTTATTGATCTCAGATTATCCGCTTATGTTCGAACGATTGCTCTTATTATTTCCTAGTAGAATGTTAAGGAACTTTATAAACGAACATCCCACAATTACAATGGACTACTTGCCTTTCTGTCGTGGTATACTAATTGGAGGTTTGATAGGAGATTGTTACGGATCCTTGTATGAATGCAAACCAACAGAAAAGTTCACTGTTCCTTTCGATTTGTTAAAAAGGACAATTGATGGCTGTGTGTACAGAATTACATATCCTAACTTTTGTCTTTAGCTGATACTAAACAGTTGATGTACACTGATGATACTCAAATGAGTCTTGGAATTATTCGGTCATTAAGGACTCAAAATGATTTTGATGCAGAACATCTAGCTATGGAGTAAGTATCAACGACTCTGTATTTACATTTTGGATTCAATAGGAAATTCTCAGAATCCGTCTTTTTCATCCGATATTTTATTTTTAAGTGTAGCAAGCTGGATTCCCTCACATTATAAGACACGAACAATAAGCATTATGCAATTAATTGAATCCATTTTATTTCACATGCTCTACTTCTTATATATATCCAAAAAATCATATAAAGAAGTTAATTAATTTACAAGTATAGTGTTAGATGTAATATGCATTTAGTCATTTGCTTTCAAAAGTAAATAATAATCATTATGACGAGTTCAATTTGCGGATGAATGTAATAAGTGAATGAGAGGTGATGACGTAATCGAGTAACCGAGATATGTATTAATTGTTATTTTAGCAATTTGCACGGTAACGATAATCAATATTCATTACCAAAATTGCTTATCACAATAATGGTGACGGTAAGAATAATAGTTTTAAGCGGTATCGAAATAATAAATTGATAGGTGTCCAAGTGTTCTAGTAAGTAATGTAGGTAATAATAAAACTATGCTAAACATTGAAGGTGATAATATGAATAAACGAGAGTTGAAATGGAAGATGAAAGTTGTTTACAGAGGTGATAGGCAGAACAAACAAAATAAAATACATATTTTGACACTGCTAAAAAATAATAACAAAGAAAATGAGGGGCGGGGAAATATGGTAATAACTCATTCATCGTATTAGTGGTACTTAAGTCTGGTCTGATACAACGAATGATGGCTGCTTCTGTTGTTATTCTGATTATTCGGAAGATACCGTCGGGATCCTTTAAATAATTTGTGTCCACGAAATATCTTATGGTTGTTGCCATGTGATTTGGAGCTAATTAGTGTCAAATTGGTTGGTATGTTTACTTATTTACACGACTGTGTGCATATGAAATGAAATAAACTCACTGTATTCCAAAATTCTTATTGTTCCTACATTTTAGTAAGCTCATAAGCGAAAAATATTACATGATATATGTTTATTTATAATAGTTTAGTTTTGCTATAATTCATCTTGACATAAAAGTTAGTATGCCATACAATCCAACTTATTTCATTTTGATAAGAATTTAACACGTTTTGCCGTACTTCGTAGCCTAACTGCATATTCAAACCCCTCTTCCTACACAAAGTGGCTGTTTCAGCTACAAAGTGTACCCGGATATACCATATTTACACTACTCTACCATGCTCTCAATAAATGTTTGCCAGTGAAAGATGGAAATAAATTTCTATCACATTAGGAAAGGAGCGACTTTTGTTCAGCTATTTGAAAACCTATGTGGTTATTAAAATATAACTTGGTACCAGCCAATAATTTACCCATAGTTTCCAGAAGCCGCTCAGCAAATATTTATCTACGTACTATACTATAACAGGCAAGACAAAAGAACTAATTAAGTTCGGTGAACTAATTTCCAAAAGTTTGTTATAGTATTTTTCGATTGTATATGTATTAGACATTTTGTTTCTGTTATTTTTATATTTCTTTTGTCCTAACCTCCTGTTTGATCCATTAACTGATGCCACATCGTTTTCCAATTATGAACTAGGACTCATTAATTATCAGGCGTTTTCCCGGTCTTCGCCCATTATTGTCTCTGTTTCGTATGAATTCTAACTGGTCTACTGTACGCTCTAGATTTCCATGTGCATATATAAACGGGTGTTTGAAATTGAAGTGCACTCGGTATATGACCATGTTACGTTTGTGGCATTACCAGAGCAACTTCTAACCATTGAATCCACTCTTACGAATGAAAATTACTCAGAAGGCAATGAAGGATGGAAGAGAAGTTATATTTGATGATAAATAGAGCGTCGATGGGATAGCAACGTCTAAGCTGACAAACTAGAGAGAGAGATGCTTTCCACGGTGTGTCGTGACGTGATCTGGTGATGATACGTAACCGAACATCTTCAACTAGTTGTGTCCGCTAAAACAAACATGGTCAGCATCAGTGTCGAGGACCTATGTAACTATTTATTTTGGGGATTATTTATCGCTACAAAATAAACTATCTTGATGCTTAATCTTTATCGCTGACTGCTTGACTTGTGTTTTTCTTCCTTCTCTGGCTCTGGGCGAAGAATATCTAGTAGACTCACAACAGATTAGGAATACTTAGTCACACGTTACTTGATCACCAATCAAAGTTAATATCTGTTGGCTAGCAGGGATTCGTAGGTCAGAAAATATATCAGCTCAAGAACACAATGTGACAGTATTAAATTACAAAAAAACAATCAGTGGAAAATTCCTAGTTGTAAAACTGTTCACATATTGTTTTCCTAATTATTTATTTAGTTAAGAAATATATATATATATATATATATATATATATATATATATATATATATTATAATATGTATTGTCTAGTAGCCTACTTTGCATTAATTTAAGTGCATAAAATGAATTGTTACTCATCTAAGGCTCATCAATTACCATATTATTTAATTGTACTTATATGTACCTTTTTATGTTTACAGGTTCGCTAAGAACTATTTTGAGAATGGATCATTTAGAGGCTATGGCGGGACTGTTGGGCGTATATTTTCTTCATTCAGAAAGGCTAATTATAAGGACCCATATACGTATGCTGCAAACCTATTTGACGGAACAGGATCATATGGTAACGGTGGGGCTATGAGAATCGCACCTGCAGCGCTATATGCATTACGTTACTCTGATCGCAGATTTGAGGTTGGTTCTACAACCCCCGTTGCCTTAATTTTAGTCGTTTATTTGCTTATTAATTATGGTTTTGCGCAAAAGGGATTTATTTTATTTCATAGATGCTTGTACAATACATTAGTATAATTATAATTGCTGTTCACCTATCTGTGGTGTAGTTCATACAGGTGAATAGATTAGATAGCTTATGTGCGTATTGTAAGTCATTCATGATCCAAACCCACTTTGAACATCCCCAAAAAATCTACAGCTTCGCCTGCTGTAGTAAAACATTTTAATAGTTAACGACCAGCTGTAAATTAAACCTTTTGCAACCAGATGCATTATAACGTCGTCAAAGGCTTAAGGAGAAGCATAGATCACCATGTGTCATTTAGAAAGTGCTTCACTTTTGAAAGGTGTCAATTACATGCCACACTTTCGGTAACTAACTGTCAATTGATTCGTTGCAATATCAGCAACCTATTATTGAAAAAGTGGAGAAGAACGGTGAAGTTAGAGAGTTTCGTGTGACCCCAATATGAATGGTTGTTTACCTTCGCTGTGCCACAGTGTTTGTATACTAAACTAACTAGGGATATGTTTCTTCAATGGATAATTCCATAGCGAAATCATGTCCAACATATCTAAGGCAACTGTAATATCAAGAAACGATTGCTGACCTGGAGTATGTGTGATGCTGTTCGAACACTAAATTTTTAGCGAATAGGCCACCAACATATCCACGACCCTATCGGAAAACAGCTTCCTTCTCACGAATCAATCTGACGGGTATTTCACAATCTGTGTAGTATTCAGGAAGTATGCAAATAACTTAGAATCGATTGAAGTAGAGTTATCTTCTGATTGTTGTCACACTTGTTACGTGAGCCAGTTTTCAAGATTGGAATGATGATCGCTACATTCCAGGATGATATTTCTCAAACCATTGTAAACAACTGTGTCAGTCCCCTAGTCAATATTTTGGCACCATCCTTTGGAAGAATGTGTTGGAAGTCATTTGGGCCTAATGTTTTGTTATGTTTCCGAAGTAGAAGTTTCTTGTCAACCTCTTTACTAAATGAGGGAGTCGTCACCATCCAACGAGTGCACGCTGGTAATCAAGGTTGTTCGGGCATTACTTATATGTTAATATGTTAGGCTTTCATCTTTATATGTTATGTGAGTAATTCTGCTTAATTTTCTTGATTCATTGAGACCTTTTTTAGAATTTAATCTACGATACTTTATGCACTAACAGGGTATCTAACACTATAAACCAATTATTCACTAAATAAAAAGTTATGTTGATTTTTATACTTCCATTACTTATCATCTGGATGTGAATATTCTCAACTGTTACTGTTGCTGCTACCTTGTCTCCGTTGTTTTGCTTGCTTATCATGACAACTCAGCATTGCTGTACTGGTTGGAACATGTGTGCTTTAAGGTTTCGTTATGCGGCTACGGCCTCAGTAGTCCTCATACGTCATTTCAAATATTACTAAAGCTTGTATTACGATAATTCTATAGCTAGCACACTTCAAATGTTTGATCATAGATAATTGAATTTCCACATGCACTTTTCAATTTTATTTCAAGTGATCTCTGGCTGTTGTCGTACTCTTCAAAGGAATACAATAAATAATGCATTTATATCCACGCATACGTTTTCTTCAGCAACTTTCTATGATTTATGCAATTTTTATGGGAGCTTTTGTGTAATACTAAAAAGTAGGCTTTACACGACTTTAAAATCTAATCGGATTTATAAAGTCAAACACATAAAATTTATGAGTTCAGTTCTGGCTTACATTTAGTCGTTTAAATACTTATAAAGCATTAAATAGGCCATCACTTGCATTTGCACTAATATCTCCTACTAATTATAAAGCTAGTGGACGTTACTCTCAGATTGCTACCTTACTTTGATCGCATTCCAGAAATTGATTATCGATGTTACTCGACTAACTCATACACATCCACTGGCTATATGCGGAGCGCTTATACAAGCCTATGCTGTGCAAAATATTTTTACTGTATTTCATGATCGTTTACATCTGGATCGTTTAAACTTCATCGATAACTTATTGGAAAGACTTGAGAAAACTGAATATTTTGTAGATTTCAAACACACAACTTGGATTCAAGCACTCGATGCTTATAAGAAAAAATTCAAACTAGTTAAAGCTTTGTTAACAGATGATAAAGAGCTATCTATTACGGATGTTGTCGACCAGTTAGGTAGGTTTACTTTCTCTTCATAGTATATGTAGATTCCTTTGATTATTAAGTTTGGATGTGCATTTTGTAATTTTTCGCTTTTCATGGTATTTAAATAAAAACTTTAACCTATGCATTTACGTGCTAAGTTCTACGTTGTTCATGACCGACTTACATAGTATTTGAAGTTTCCTAAACTCTATTAAAGTACATATTAGAATTCAAGTGGATAATCTCACACTAGGTGATATACATCCCTAGATATAAATTAACTCTAAATGTTTGCCATTGAACCCTGGTAAGTTCGAGTTAACTATTGAGCATCAGTTTTCTCAAGAGTGTCAACTAGCACGAAACCTACCCCCTATCTTCAGAATGTAATTCACGTGATATGGCTATATTACAACTTGACCGATATGGTCCGGTCAACATTATAACTAGACAACGATGATGATGTTAGTCGCCTATGAGTAACCATTCGATATAACTTACTGTATCGAACTTGAGTATCCTACTCATCGTATGATCTACAAGCTCTGAGTTCTTTCACCGCTTTCAATCGATTTAAATATGGGTGAAAATTAAGTCCAATGACAACGCTTGATAGGTTTAAGTATAAAATAAGGTCAAATGTCATAGTCTTAGGAGTATGAAATGTGATTCGATCAGTCGAAGTATTTAGTTACGAGATATGATCTCTGCGAGTAAATCTACATTTAAACGCTGTAAGATATAACTATTTTCTTTCTAATCAATATCCTCATTTTGTTAATATAAGATACGAATTTAATTTTCACCGGATGTATACCATTGGAAAATGGTGAGGTGAGTTTTATTGGATACATTCATTAAATCTAGAATAATAAATCCTCATGACAAGCAGAATTCATTGATTGTATATGATCATGGTTCACTGGATGTAAATTACCAACTCCAGCGAATTCACAATAGGATTCAATTTCTACTACCATTGACAAGGTAGCTTAGATTGTAGAATGTAGCATCTCTTTATAACGTTGTCAAGCATTCTTTCTTCCAAAACTACTACAAATAAGTGTCATATGTTCACTTAATTCCTACTTTAGATATTAGTTATACTCATATAGTCAGCGACAAAGTAATATAAAAAATTTATTGTGCAGTAGTTCATATTCTTGTTACCTCGCAATAACTGATTTTTTTTTGACACCCTAGGTAATGATTTAAAAGCAATCAACTCTGTACCAACTGCATTATATGTATTTCTACGTTGCTTGAAACCTGTACATGGAATCGAGTTTGATGTATGATTCAATTAATATTACTATTTTGATTTTTTATTTAATCTATCATAAGTGCATACTATGCTTACACTTTGTAGAGACAATTTTCATTATGAATTAACATCAGTTGAAAAGTCAGGAAACATTTGAAAGTTTCTTTGTCTCAGTTTAGAGATTAATTCTTGTAATCTACACAGAACCAAACTCATGACCGGCATGTTTTGCATTGAGTTAATCGTTTTTACTGCGTCTAATACATTTTATTAGGGAGGTTACTAAGGCTAGTCTTCCTCACTCAACAGTTTATTATAATTAAACGTGTCATTTTTATTGTGTTATCCACTGTCTAGCATTATTTAGACACTATACTCTGTTTTACTCGTGTGAAGTCAATGTAAGAATTAAGAAGGAATAATATACATTTACAATAAACTAGAACATAGGGAAATGCATTAAAAATAAAAACAGGATTTTGTATCTAGTTTGCTTGATAAATCTGACATTTTTTCAATTTGTCCATTTTTTTAACCAATTAGTGTATTTCTGTCCAAGTGTGGCTTGGAAATACACTAGTTAAGAGTATATCCTGGTAGGAGTTATTTCAAATAGTTGCTGAACATTTAATTGGCTGTCGATTTTGTACTTTTTCATTCCATACCGTGTGTAGTACATGTGTTGTTTTTTCCATTCTTTCCTATCTTTTAGTCAGTCCCTCTTCGTTGTATTGTTTTGTCGATTGGATTAGGTGGTGACACTGATACGATTGGTTGTATGGCTACTGCCTTAGCTAGTGCATATGTTGGTATCCCGATAGACGATAATACAATTATACCAAGAAATGTTATTACACGCTGTGAAGGTTATGCTGAAATTGAAGAATATGCTAGTTGGTTAAGCAACAGACTACAACAAGATATTGTGACACCATAATATATTGATTTATGAGTTCCTACTGAAGGAAAACACTAAATAATAGATATGCTTCAATCTTGTCATGCTAATGTATAGGTCAATTTTCAAATAACTAACTTCACTTAATTTTTATCAATATGATTTTATAATAGAGACTATAATTTTCAATACTATTAAGGTCTTCTTGCTGAGATTTCTTAAATGGATATTCTGGAAATTACAGTAACTCCTGTTCCATAAACTATCTATTTATAAATGTATTACAGTATGCTTTTAATTATAGTAAACTGTTGATGTTATGTATCAAAGTTTTCTTTCTTTCAAGCCTACTCAAATTTGCTATAGCGTTTGGTACTGCGTTACAATTAAAGTTTGTGTGAAGAAATCATAACAAGTGATAAGTATATAACACATTCTAACGTACTTTACTTAAAGCTTGTTGTTGTAGAAAAGCGTACCATAACTGGATAATATGTATATGGGGTCACTAATCTTCTTTTACTTGGACATCACATCTCGACCGTTCCTTCTACCTTGACGTAGTGATCAGGCTTGCTTATCTTGATGAAGCAATCGAGCTATCTTGGCTGAAATCGTTCTTTTGAGTTCTACCATGTCAACTAGATTAGTTGAAGAGCAGTAAGTCTAAAAACACGAAACCTAAATTTCGATGGCGAAGTCGTACTGCCGACTGTATATAGGTAACTGACTGATATCATATATCTATTGTTCACGTTTCTTCTCATTGGCTAATAATGTTTTGTTTGTCAAGCACTTGTTATTTTAATGTCCTTTGTCAGATTGTTGAATTAAGTCATCAAGTGATCAATACCGTATACCGAGGACTGAATTCTAACGATATCCTCCAGATTCTTAGCGTCTTGTATAATAATACATACAAAGAATTTGGAATCTGCAGGTTGTATTCTTTTCCACCAGTTTTCATTCTTGTGAAAATAAGTTTGTAGTATACATCTGAACTTTTAGTTTTTCCCTCAATCACTTCATTATTCAATACCATTTGATAGCAATTGAATTACCAACGTAGAGCTTGTTTAAAAACTACTAAGATACTTCGAACTAATATTTACAGGATTCGCATTTATCGAAGATATATAACAACACGATTCCTAACTTTTTTTTATCTTATCCCCTATTGACTATCTGTTGAAAATCCGCAGCTGTAGTTTTATCAACCACTTAGAACTAACAGAGAAATTTATTTTTAGTTCTGAATTGTTGTTAAAATCCGACTAGCTCTTTTCAGAAATTAATGCCAACTTATAGCTGCTTGTCAGTTTTTCTCTTTAGTTTACATTTTTTTCCAATGTTTGCATTTGATAGTATAAGCTTGAAAACACCTGGTTGTATAAGACACATTGATTGGATTATAATTTTCAAATAAAATATAATGTAGTAATACATACTTATCAATGCGTCTATAAATGAATAATTATATAAGGTTAAATAAACACAAGGTGAACAATGCACACAAAAGGAAGATGATATAATAGGTTTGTTGCACTACCTTAGACATTAAAATAGATTGAAATTTTCCAGAGTTGATCCATGGTTAGAAAACACTTATTTTATTTTTCTAAAACACAGGAGGCTTGGATTTACACATAACTAATGTGTCCTTAACAATTTCTATACAAAGCTGTTATTCGGTTCATCGTATATTCTGTTTTAATTATGTATTTCGCTATCATGACCAGCATGGTTTTCTATCCTCTATTTTTGGTAATAGCTGATTCTAAAAGCGTTCGGACATGTGTCCTACTGTGCTTAGTCCTTCAATTGAAATAGATCTATCACCAATATCAACCTTACATAAATTCTCCCAACAAATCATCTATTTGTATTCATCACAGATTGATGTTGCTTGGGTACCATTGAAAACCAGGGAGTACTGGGCAGTTGTTTCGTTGCAGTATGTGAATCTCGTAGTGCGCAACTTCGACTCCTCCAGACAGTCGGATCCATGGCCTTAAAGTTTCACGGCGAGCGCTTAAGCATTTGCACCACTGGGTCGGCTTTCAATAGTAGAATTCACTTCCATCATTTTTTGATACAGCACGACGATCGCCCATTGTCGTTGGTTATAATTCTCTCACTCCCGACAAGTCTGAACCCTACGAGTTACAACTCATAACTAGAACTTCAAAAATATCTTGGATTTAATCACTAGTAGGCTGATTACTGCAACTAAATTCAGGTGGTTTTGTGGAGACTTGTATTAAGTTTAGTTGTCTGTGTTCCTCACAGATTGATGATTTTAGCGCTGTAACACGAACTGATGGAAGTGAGAATTCTACCACTGGACGCCGGCCCAGTGATGCAAATGGTTAGGCGTTCGTAGTGAGACTTGAGGGTCCTGGATTCGATTGTCTGGAAGGATCGAGGATGTGCACTGCACAAGATTCACATACTATGGCGAAATAGATGTCCAGTTCTCCCTGGTTTTTCAATAGTACCCAGCTAACATTAATCTATGACGAATACAAACAACTAAACCTAACACCTGTCTCCACAAAATCATCCCAACTAAATCTTTTGTCATTTGATGTCCATCTAATATTTTGAAGTTCATAGTATACATTTTTAAATTAACCTTGCAATAGAATAGTGTCACATAACTATAGTTCCACTAAGTTTAAATATGTTAACACAAAAATGATAGTTTATGAAAATATTTAGTTGACATGACAAATTCTAACTTTCATAATTCATCTTATTTCATACTTGCTGTTATAATAAAAAGAACCATTGACCTTATGTGACAGAAAATAACCCGTATAATGTTAGTATGGCGTACTAAAATATATATAATAACATTCACCCCTTCCTGATCTCTTCCTCACGTTATATATTGTCACTATTGTAATTTAATGATTTTCGTCTTAGTAAGATTAATTTCCTAACTTTTAATCTACTTCTTTTGGTGATGGCACCAACCTATGTTCAGTTCGTTACAAAATCACTCAGAGAGCATTTAAATTCTCCTATATCCTCTGACTCCATAAACATATGCATTAGACATCGTGCAGTTAATGAGAAGTCAATAATAATTTAGCTAGGAATGCATTTGGAACTGACTAGAATTCACAGGCGATCGCAAAAAATAAAACAATCAAAATCCAACCAAACGTTAAGCAAGCATACCAACATAAAAATGCACATTATAAAAGCTGATATGCTCAAGGTTAATTACGGCTCTCATACTTCCCTTGTTGAAATGCTTATCCAAACCGTCCTTTATCTCACTCATCTTGTGCCAAAATATGTGTATTCACGTTGTTATTAATCACCCTATCACTACGATCAGTACGTGTCCTCTAATTATCAACCGAAATTCGTACTTATTAAGGTCACTTATGAAATCCGCCTATTTCACTGTTACTATAAATTAATAAATTGTTCCGATTAGTTTAGCATTTCTCAAATCTGCATTTAAACATTACTGTATACCACACCAAAGTCTAATAAAAACTGAAGACAATATTTATTGCCTACATATTCTGATGAAGATAACATTACAGAAAAGACTAGATCACTCCGAAAGATACTAAAACTGATATAGAACCGTAAAGCGTTGACGCCAAGTCTTACTAGCGTACGTGTTGAAGTAAGCCACAGTAGAGGAAGAATTAACCACTCAAATCCCCATTAATAGAGAATTTCATCCAATAACACTGAAAAGTTCCGACAACATGAAGACAAACTGGCTTTTCTCTAAGTAATCTCCCTTTGTCGAAAAACAGACTGCTCCACAAATGTAATCAAAGATTAGTTTCAATATCAGTTGAATGATCTGAATAAAACGCGTTTAGCATATATCACAGTGCTAGCTAGATATCTGAAAGCAACGGTTTCAGGAGAAAGCCGTTCGGGTGACCAATCGACATCCGATGGTGTCAGGTAGCATAAACATGACTGTCTCTTGCATCTTCGTGCAGATCACAGCCTGTTAACAAGAAGCACTTATTTCTAGGTACAACATTCAGGTCGAAATAAACCAACCTCAAATGACCTTTAATACATTCTTTCGAAGGATGGTGCCAAAATATTGACTAGGGGACTGACACAGTTGTTTACAATGGTTTGCGAAATATCATCCTGGAATGTAGCGATCGCCATTCCAATCTTGAAAACTGACTCACGTAACAAGTGTGACAACAATCAGAAGATGACTCTACTTCAATCGCTTCCCTCATACTCCACAGATTGTGAAATATCCGTCAGATTGATTCGAGAGTAGGAAGCGGCTTTTAGATATGGTCGTAAATATGTTGATCACATATTCGCTAACCATTATGTGTTAGAACAGCAATTGTTTCTTGATATTACAGTCGCCTTTGATATGTTGGACATGATTTCACTATGGAATTATCCGTTGAAGAAACATCCCTGATTAGTTTAGTATACAAACTCCGTAGCACAGTGAAGGCAAATAACCATTCATATTGTTGCATTCTACCATTGGGGTCAGACGAAACTCTCTAACTTCACCGTTCTTCTCCACTTTCTTAATAATGCATAAGTTGCTGATATTGCAACTAATCAATTGACAGTTAGTTAATGAAAGTGTGGCATGTAACTTGCGTCATACGAATTCATAGAATTACAACAAAACTAACAATATCTTCTGTCCGCCTTCAATGATTGTGACGACTAGTTACGGTTAATGAGTTCGTGTAACTTGGTTTTCGTAAAATTGCTGTATTTGGAACAAAAGACGAAATCAATCTACCTATAAGAACGTCAAACAAACTTACCCCAATCTAGGTCACTTATGAGAACGTTGTGATTGGATTTATAACGTCTCAGAAAGAACAGATCTACCTCACACTCAGAGCTGAAAATGTTCTTTCATGATTGTTAGCTCCGAAAGATTGTTGGAACTCAGTGGAAACCTCATGTTAGCATTGCTGTGGTTCTGCGATATGCGTCAAGTTTCCGTGATGACAATCCAATTTGTATCATCATTTTGAAAAAACTGGTTTCGGTAGTTTAGGAGTCTTATCCCTGTGCCTTCCATATCACGCTTTATTTGCCAACGTTGGGATTGGAAGGAAGAAGTAGAGGTGGCCATCTTGTGATTATACCATGATAAAGGACTACATAGAATTGGCCTCTATTGACCAATCCATACTCCAGAGTTTGTGCAGGCTAGGTTCTTGAGATCTTGTAACGTATAGCTGAATGGTACTCCTATTAAAGCTTGTAACTGAACTGCAAATACAGTGTAATTAAATAACATCTCGCAAAAGTAACTTGGCGGTTGATCTTGTAAGGACAGCCGTCAGTTAGATGAGGGCTTATTTTTATTACTCATTTGTCAAGTGCAGATTCATCCAAAAAACGGATTATAGAGACTGTTTCTTACAATCGCGTTCAGATTTCTATTTATTGCTCGAAAGCTTGAACTTAACGAGATATATTGAGTAAGGACATCTAGCACCAACACAAAGATGGATACAAATAAACCACATTGGCATCAGCCATCGTTGGAGAGCTTCGGGAGATGACTGTCGCTCATTCTGGAGCACATGTTTAGATTCTGACCACGCCCTAGTGACAGGACGTATTTTTATGTATTTTACTGGACCCAGAAAAGTCACAAAAGAGAATGCCTATAGGTGTGTTAGAGGATGAAAACGCCAAGAATACATACAGGTAGTATCACAAACTAGCATTGACTGTAAAAGTCTCCTTAAGTTAAAGTGGAACTTACTTCCTTGTGATTTCGTAAGCTTTTGGTCTTTATATTAGGAATGAATATAAGCAAAAGAACTAAAATAAAACATTTCACATATATTTGCATATAACTATGAGACATAATTTATAGATGCAAACGAACATTCACGTTGAAGTATAGGTGCAATCAACCGATTGCTGTTTACACGTTACATGGTAGAAAGTAAATACTGACTTCATTATTGAGTGCGTCAGAGCTTCTTAATCATAATTAATGCACTATTTTTTTTATTTACTTACTGAAAGGATTACAAATTCTATTTGACATAAAGCACATAAACATGTAAAAATGCATAACATTACAATTATTGTAAACATTTTCAACATAAAATTAATAGCATATGGAAGTATTAAAAAAAAAACTAGTACTGCATAACAACATTTTAATTTTTTGTCTAGTCAAACATAACAAGGATACTAAAGTGACGATAAATTTATTACGTAATATAATTAATCATTCCCTACAGAAATATGCATAAGAACACTAGAAACTACTTTTGGTTAAAATTACTTTAAAAGATCAAAAATGGTATAAAACATCGACGACACTAAGAAATTAAATAGAATCATATGAGACACATAACATGAAGAATGACTAAATGAGTTTTACGCTGTGGATGAATAATAGAAGCATACCATTTTAAGAAAGTGAATAAAATATTTTTCTAAAACAAACTTTATCGCATATTACCACCGCTTTAAAATTGAAAATCCTAATTTACTATAAAAAAAATTATTATGAACAGTAAATATAAAATAAACAACAGAGTAAAAAAAAAAGAAAATAAGAGGAAGATATTGAAAAGAATGTAGTTCGACTGTAATACAGAACAATTCCGAGATGACTGACAGAAATCACGTTAGCACTTCATGAATACCCAATAATTTAATTCAGCTATTAAAATAACATGAGGAATAAAAATACACAATCATGCGAAAGACGTATTTAAGCCTATGATATATATATATATATATATATATATATATATATATATATATATGTGAAAAAATGGTTGTACTAATAGTAGTGACTAGTTAGAACGACGAATAAGATTTGCACAAACAAAACACGTACATGTTTCTGGACATTGAATAGATGGGAAATATGGAACAAAATTGTCAAACGCCAATTGAGGATAAGCATCAGCAACACTTAGAAATGCACTATATTAAAATAAATAAAAAGTAACACATAAGAATAATTGGGTGATTAAAAAATGACGGCCCATTGAAGTAAGAATAGGGAAACAAGGTGCATTCTAATCTCAAAATATGAGAATACAATAAACTTAGTTTAAACATGGAGGGAACGTCCAGAGCTTAAACAGAATAGGTAAACATGAAGGGTTCACCTAGGCGAATTGAAAAACCTTGATTCCAAGACACCGTTGTACATGAGCTCCACAAGCCTAGAGGAACGAAAGGTATATAGACCAACTTGGTTATCGGGTACCTTGAGACTATATCTCCTCATGATGTTCCACTGCCTTGTGGACTAGTATGAAGGTCAAAGGATCGGGGATCAGCCTCTCAAGAAAACTACCTACTACAGTTGGAGCAGTATCTCATCATCCCATATGCAGTTACAACTATTATGTATTATGGAAAAATGGAGGTGTTTATCATAATGCTTCCCAGTCGAACGATATTTATACTTATGCGACATTTACTGACATTCTAATGAAAACGTTTTGATTATTTTAAAAACCCTTCTTTCCCAGCTCTCTTATTTCCGGTTTATTTTCAATGCTTGTTCTATCCGCTCATCAGCTCGTCCACGGTGATAATCCTGTCCTGTCAGTTTAATCTACAGTCGCTGTATAGTAGATTTTGTTGCCGTTAATCTCGAAGTCTGATTCAGCCTTTCTGAAGCCACATGTGACATTTAAATTGGCCTCCTTCAATGTTCCCACATTGACGCAGATCGAACAGATAGGCTTGGCCATGTGTCTATAGAAAGCCTTCACATCGACGTTCACCGTTTACCTGAAACTCGTATTCAGGACTCAGGTAATGTACTAAGAATTCGTACGTCCTCCCCTCCACCACCATCTGTTGATTCGAAGAGCGTGTTCGACGTTCACTCATCCATGGACTTTCTATCATCGGTGTCTGGGTCGCACTAAGCGATAGGGCAAAGGCAGCACTAATTGACTGGATCCCTTATGTGCTGTTATATTAGAAGGTTTCATCAGAATGAGAAACGATGTCTCTTCGTAGTCTCCGCGTATGTATAGACAGACTTGCAGCCTGGATGCAATCAATGACGAATTCTACCATTATTTAAACTATCTTCTCATAAAAGCGCATTCGACAGATATCGTAGTACTAGCTGCAGATTCCGATATGCACGTTGAGCGTCTAGTCACAGAGAACGATAGCCTAGGTGACCAATGAGGACTCAGTGGTCGCATGTCAGATAACGGTGACCGTACTCTACAGCTTTGTGCAGACTATAACCTGTTTATGGCCTGCATCAACTTACGGCACAACCACCGACGATATGCCGCCTGCACTTCTCCCTCTGCAACCCAAGCCTGGACAAAAACTGATCGAAATTGCGATCAGTTACCACTGGTGTGATTGTGTTCAAGACAGTCGTTCATTCTACAGCACCTATCTATACTCTGATCGTGGTTTGGTTTACGCTACGCTAGTCTAGTCTAGTAATTATTGGCCTAAATGGATTGATACTAGTAAATTGCCCTCAACTTCTGTTGTCATCAAATAATAATCCGAGTTAGGTTCCAGGCTGTCTTAGTTCACCAGATAGCATAGAAGAGCATTGACAGTATTTTCACGACGCCATAAAAATGTCTTTTTTGGTTTTAAGAAACATCCTGCCTATAAACAAGTTATTTACAATTAACTGAGGCACGTCGGTCCATTCCGATGACCCATGAGTTTGATAATAAACAAAGATTCATACCACAGAAAATCGTGAAAATCTTGCGTGAAAACCGGGGAACTTGATGGTCTGAAGGTGCTAGAGTTGGAGGCAGCAGCTGCATCTAATAACTGGCGGAAGCTCCTCCAACTCTATCAAACCACTGGCAGCAAGAAGTCGTGTCAGTTAAACAACCTGCGAAGTTGATTGTACACCAGTCACTAACATCCAAGATCGTCTTAGACGATGGGCTGGAATCCACGTGGGCCAATTCAATTTGTCAATTGCTTCAACAACTTCGATCAGATTGTCTTGCTCTTCGTGACTGGTGACGACTGACCCACCTAAACAGAAGGAAGTCCGAAAGGAACTCCAACTTCTGAATCGAAACAAATCACCAGGCCCGGATGACTTATTTTCAGCTTTTTATAGACGTAGTGACGAACTCCTGGTTCAGGATCTGATGAGGTTGTTTGGGGAGGTTTGGGAAACCAAGAATGTTCCATCATCTTGGGATGAAGCAATTATCGGTATCATCACTAAAAAGAGTTAACGTAACAATGTAACAACTATCAGGGGGTAAATCGGTTGTTTCCTAACTATTAGCCTCCATCATATTTAGTAGATTCTCCAAAACGTATAAAAGGTTGACGCACGAGGAGTAGGTTGTTTTTTGATCAGGTTGAAAATGTATTGATCACATTCTCACTATCCACCGAATACTAGAACACCACACATCTTACAAACCAATAATTCTTGTGTTTCATGACATTAAAGCAGCCTTCGATTCGTTGGGCAGGACTGTGCACTGGAATTGTCTGTCGGAAAAGGGTGCCTGAAAAGTTTATTAACACCTTAAAGGCTCTGTATACAAATACTTGAGGCACAGTGCGAGTATACAACCACCTTTCTTCACTGTTCTAACCATGCACTTAAAAAGTACAAAGTACTTTTGCAAGACTAGCAGGAGTATGCGAATGATCTTATTTTTTGTGATGAACTGCAAAAATTAGTCAAAAGTTCGTGTATCTGTGTAGTTATGTGAGCGCTGGTGGTGATGTCAGGCTGGCTGCAAAATAAAATGTTTACACCGCTTCGGTGAGAACGGTCCCGTTCAATGTTTGCGAAACCTGGTCCTGCCGAGCTAAGGATGTTCAGTGTCTATCTATGTTCGATCACTGTTGACTCCGAATAATTGCTGATATTCGGTGGGAACATCACGCTAGTAATGCTAAGGTTCGGTTTGTTCGAGTGCAGTAATAACAACTCAGTTGATGCCACCATTTTGAAATACTGGCTTCGGTGACTTGGTTAGGTTTAACAAATGTCATCCCAGAGGCTTCCATGTTGTATATTATTTGCCGACGCTGGGATCGGTTGGAAAATGCAGAAAGGTAGTCAGCTTATGACACAGCAGTGGACTGAAGGAAAGGTTTATGCAATTGACGTCAGTCTGTTCATTAAGACTTTCTGGTTGGCAACCCAGAAATGGTGTAAATCAGTGGATTGAGACGTTATCAGATATAGCATATAATGGAAGCTAGTAGCGATCAGAAAAGTATGATGACTTCCCTTAAAATGAATAAAATCTTGTTGTTTGCATTTCTGTTCAAACTGTATCTCCTGCCTAATTTGTTGATTTATTAAATTTTGCAATTTCCCCTTGACTGCCTTCTTTTTCTCCTTTCTTCACAACGTTACTTTTGTACTTGTGTGGCGCAAATATTTTTAATGCCATTTTGTACCAAATTTTGTGTTCAAGAAAGTTAATAATAAATTATATTTAAACTATCTGCGTTTAAGTAACTGTAACGACAAAATCTATAGCTATTATAGAAACAAACTTAGGCTCGAGATAGTTTTTAGTCATTAATTTCAAATTTCAAGTAACTGAGCAAACAATTAATATACAAACTCTGTACTGTTGCACTTTAAAGCCAATACAGGCAGTGAAATTCAGAATGTGCATTTGATTCAACCTCGAACTTGCCCATTTTATGATGAGGCAAACTGGACTCTGAAACGCTTATATTCGGAATTTGTGGAGGAGTGATTTAATAGATAAACCATTAGAAGATAGGCCGTTCATTCAATTGCTCCATCACTAATAAGTTCGGCAAGCGCTAAAACCAGTAAATTAGAGCAGTTACACTGCAATAAAGCTGTACACTTTGTTATGTGTAGACTTCTCCATATTCGATTAACATTAATAGTATGGTAAAACTTCAAACGAGAGTACTTCTAGGCAGCATAACAGACAATCTAACTAAAGTCAAGTAGTCAATACGAAGTCTAGACTGAAGTTTACTTTAAAAAAACAAAGAGCATAAACAACTTTAAGTAAAAAACGTACATAAATTTACCTTGAACAATACTTAGTAACAGACTGGCGACGCAAATAATGACCACCAGGTGATACGCAGCGTGAATTTTGTGGATTTGATGGGTCATCCACATCAAATTCAGTCACTTGAACACTTTCACCGGTACTTTGTTTCACACTCAAATTCGTTGGCATATCAGATCTATTGCCAGTGTCCACAGCCAAACGTCCACCACGAGCTACCTCAGCTATTAGTCTTAAAGCTATTGCATGGTAACGTAAAGCTAAAGGGATTAAACTGGCCTCCTTATAACCCGTTATATGCTCTAAAATTGGAGGCCATAATGGTTGACGTTGTTCTTCTTCCAATCGCATTGCTTCGAGATCAGATTTTATTGAGGGGTCCAGACTATCAAATGTAGAATTTTCAGAAAAAGAATCCATCACAGAGGTTGAGACAGCGTGATTATGACTACTCGGAGTGGAATGAGGTACACTTGTGAGTTTCGAAAAATTCACGCACTTCCCATCATTGGATGATTCATCCGAATTATCACTAAGGAGGAGAGTTTAGATATGAGAAGTTGTGTATAAATATTACATAAAGTGTACATTACGTGAACCCCTAAGAGATACACAATGAAACAAAGAATGTTATTAATTTTACCTAAATATAAAAGTCAACCAGTGAAACATGAGAATATATAAAATAGTTGAATTCACTTTCTGATTTAAATTTCAGTAAATATAAATAGACAAAAAAAGCTTTATATTGTGAATTCAGAAATTATGTTAAAACAATCAAGGATTTTTCTGTATAACTAATCGTGCACAACATGCAGGGAAAAATTCCGAAAACAGACGCGTTGGATTTCAAGATAGTAAAGTCGCTTTAAGGATTATGTACATTTATGTTGGTAAAATACTACAGAATTTCGTTGGATGATAATTAGATAGGTTATCATTAACCTGAAATGATAGTTATAGTTCTCAATGCGGTTAAAGAATACTTACTCTTATCCTACGGATAGTCGACATTGCTTAGATTTTACAATTGTATACATTGTTTGTCCTGAGGTCATCGATTTGCTGACCAAACATATATATATATACATATATATATATACATATATATATATATATATATATATATATATATATATATATATATATATATATATACCTAACAAGATTCTTAATGACAGACTTATTTATGCAAGATAATATAGACAAGAAACATTGACAGGAACACATCTTGCGGCATCCTTCGTATTGTATAACTGGTTAATATGATCATAAGTAGGAAATCCGAATCTAAAATCTTCACCATGAAGCTGTAATACGTATTTATTTACGTTGAAACTGAGTATTAGACACGATTAATAAAAAATAATAGCTCCGAGGATGACACATTGGCGTTTTAAGAAAATGGACTGAGTCCCAGTCGCAATATGAACATCAACGTTGGGATGTAGATACACATTCAACCAACGAGTCAAAAAGTGCAATGAAATGTGCATCTTGGATTCGACTAAGAATCATAAATCAAGTTTCATAATACGATAGTAGGCTACAACAAATCATTGACAGTAAGTGTCACAAAATAAATTACATGAAATCTAACACCAACAATTACTAAACATTTCTGTCTGTACATCAACAAAAGGAGAAGCAAAATGCCGGAACTAGCAATATGATGCCGAATTCCTAAAGCTAACTGATTACTGCTAATCCTAAATATACATAAACAATAAAAACTATTTCTAAATGTGAAGAAAATGGTACCAGCTGCTTATTTTAAATCTTTGTTTCTCTCTGAGAACTAGTTGTGTAAATAGGAAAACCTCTATTTTAAAAATTGTGAACTAAGTTATATAGCATTTATATGATATCACATCAAGGCTGAGTTTTATCTTAGTTTTATGTTTGAAGAAATGTTCTCAACACCTATTGACCAATTTTAGATAACAGAATGCTCGCAGAGCTACACTTTGTGAAGTTTCAAATTACATAATTATTAAGTAGGATTATTAAATTAAGTAAGTATAAATATTGAAAGTCAGTAAATATTGAAAAGTTATACCACCAGAACGTTTCTAATTTTTAAACTGCAACAGTATATCAAAAGAGTAGTATCAAAAGACATTATCCACTCACCTGCCTGTAGATAAACTATAAGGAGTCTTTTCTGTGAATTTAGACTGGAAAGATTCAAAGTCACATGAATTCGTTGCAGAGAGATCGTAAGTAGTTATGTCTGCAGTGGGTGTCACGAACTGGGTTAATCTGGACCGTGCATTATTCTTATGGTTGATCTTAGACTTATGACTTCGGCAGTGTGCATAATATGCTTGAGCTAGGGGATTATTTTGTATTAACTGTCTGAGCTGATGTACGTCAGCTCTACGTGTCCAATCGGCATAGGCAGGATTACGGAGAACAACTCGAGCCAGCCACAATACAGCTGCAGCTTTGCGTGATTCGCGTTTCAAACTAATAGCATGGCTGTGCATACCAGCTTCTAAAAGGAATCGTGATGTAAACTGAACAGGTCCACTATGCGCATCTAAAACCTAATCAATTTTGAAGAGAGAAGATTATGGTTTCAATAGTAAAGCAGCAAAGAAAATTGTGCTCAGCTGATGAGTAAATATGCATAAAATTTAATTGCGCTAGTAAAAATAACTGCCCTGATGTATTGCATTTTTACCTAGTTTTAACAAACTAACTACGGTACAGAAAAAGGAAAAAAATCGATTAAACAATTAAATAAACAGTACTCTTTACAATTAAGTTGAAAAACGCAGTGTAAAAGTGTTGGTTCTATTTTCTACAACTGCAACAGCACAAAGAGAAAATCGAGATTTCGAAAAGCACTGAAACTAATAACGAAGTAACAAAAGTTTTAAGGTTTAAAGGAACGCAAAGTATTATGCAAACCTGGATCATATTACTCATCACTTTCGCTCACCTAACAGCAATCAATGACTTTTACTGGTCAATAAAACAAGTTATTCCACCTATCCTTAACCTTCGTGATCAAATTTGAACTCTTTAACCAGTGCCGATAAGCAACTTTCTTTCTATTATAAATCATGTCTACAAATCTGTGATTAACATAAATTATCTTTGATGAATGAACAGAAAAAAGCTACTTTAATTATATTACCAAATCTCATGATATAGTAAGGTGACAAAATATATGTAAATTACCCTAGCATAACGACGCAGAAACACATATGGATTCGGACGATGTACAGCAAAATCGATTGCATTCAGTAGACGACGTTCAGCTTCAATGAATTCTTCTTTTGTATATGCGTTGTCTGTTATGTACAAAAATTCATTTAGATGAGACATTTGCCGTTCTTCATGTTTACAAGCAACCATAATAGCAGCACAGGCCATCAATTGTATTTCACGTCTGGAATATTTACGAAAGAAGTGTTAGTTATATATCTTTATAAAAAAAAATATCACGGCAAAGCTTAGGAATCTTGCTAAGTACCTACTATGGAAGTTGACCGACAACAAACTTAGATGATACTGACCTAAAATCCTATAATCAACGTAGATATTACCATTTATATTACTGCATATATCAACAGGACTCAGAAAAAGTCAGACTTCATAAACTAATGTCATGTTTTGATTTGACCGACCCTAGCTTTCGTCTATCCTACACAATGCTACCAACCACTGATTGTTAATCGGAAGAGATCCAACCAGGTAACCTGAAACTATCAATATGGTTATGACTTTAACAGTTACTTTTGAATCTGCTTCTACATTAGCCAACAGTGTGCTTCAAAGTAGGTGATGTTTGGGCACAATTAACATACATACTGGCTATTACAATCGTGTCAAGCGATTTGTCATACTTGCATGGAATCCCAACTCTAACCTCAACACTAATCCCAGAATAAGCAAATAATACTTTGAAGACATCTACAACTGAAAACAAAATAAATGCTTTCAAACACCAAGTTTCAAATATGAAATCGGAGCAGACTTCTGTAAAATATACAGGCTCCTTGGTAAGGAAACCGATATATTGTCTACGACGCAGGGGATGAAAAATTGAGAAGCAGAAGTTGACTTTTTGAACTTGTGTTGACATTTTGTCAGACATCAACCGACGGGGGTTGAGTCCTCCAAGTTGAGTGTTTAACGCCCTCAACTACTTTATTCTTATGATCAATCAGGGCATTGCATTTAGGAAAGGAGAAACTCATCTCAAACAGTGGGGAAAGTGCATCCACTCTTTATCCTCCCTTAAATTATGAGCTCAACATTATTTTGTACTCTTATTTCCACAAATTAATCCCAACTTTCAGAATCATGTTTCCATGTTCACTTTTTTAAAACAACTGATACTACTAACACTTCTGATACTTTGTTATTAATCCTGATGCGATAATGGCGTGTGACAACATGTACCGACGTACCGACGTACGTTATATATGACTAACTGAGAGCATAATTTAGCGCAAACAATAAGCTCACTAACTTAACGCAACTACACAGACCTGTGTAAATTGACGGTAAAATTAGGTGGGTGAAATACGGAATTTGTGGGCACAGATTTTGCTTGCGCTTAAACACAGTATATCTTCAAACTAATGACATCCTTCGCCAAATGGTGAATTGCAGCTCATCTAACGCAACATTTCAGTGTCTCTTTAAGAAACTACTAACCATTTAGCTGGTTATGTGAGTAACTAGGTGAAACTACGTCAGTCAATTACAACGTAGAACATGGTATGTGCTTACATAAGTTCAAGCCGCCATGTCTCAATTAGCAGATAGAGAAGAAACTGTTGGATCAAACTGGATGAAACTAATCAGCCGTCTAAATACAGCTATTATTATTATTATTATTATTATTATTATTATTATTAAATTCAGTCTGCGTACCAGTAAGCTGATTTATGCTTATGAATGTTAGATACTTAAATAAAATTCATGTCATAATACTAGAATTTCTCTTGTGCGCCATGTACAGATTTCTGTACTCAACTTTGAACTTCACAATATTTGTGCGAAGACTAATGATACTACTCGGTTGCCTAAATCCAAATAGGAGGACAGCATTCGGACCTCCGATCCACCTGATTGGAAGCTAGGTGTTCTAACTCCTAGGCAATGGCGTTACTACATATTTAGATATGAATTTAACTAAGACTACAAAAACTCTTAACAATAACGAGAGTAATTTTTTAACAACAAAGTGGATAACAAAAGAAATAATTACCGAGCAAGTGGTTGACCGCGATCCAAAAATGCATATAAAAGGCCCCAAGCTAAATGTATTGTTTCATGATTTAATGCAAAATTTTCCTGAACCTCGACTAACCAGTCAGCTAGTGTTGTCAACATATCAGCACTGAGATTAGGTTGTTTACCAGCAGCCAAAAAGTCACTCACTTGAAAATCTTCCTAAATTATCATATAAATATAAAGTCCATTTAGCTTGACTTTAAAATTAACCAGGAACAATAACTCATGTAAAGACACTATCTATTGTCCAAGACGCTAAAGGCATGATATCAGTTATCCGTATATTAGGATAGTGAATAATTCACGGTTAAAGTTTGAGAAGTGACGGTGATGGTTGGGAAATGTAAGTAACATAATTAAAAGATTGAAGTAGTACAGCCAAAGTACAGCTAAAGTTTCAACAGGATTCTATTTAATATTTATAATTCCTGATTCACTTTCATTCACTTTTGCGATTCTATTTTTGAATAATGTTTCTATCGATACTTTTGTGAGACAGAGCATATACGGTTGTTCGAAAGTGTGGCCAAACGGTGATTACTCACGAAGCCCAGTTCCTAGAGAATATCTCCGGACGAGATTGAAACTAAAAATGCTTCAAGGTTCCTTTTTCTGATTAAATGATATCCATGTATAAAATATTAAACAAAAACAAAAGTGATTAGATGCTACTTAAGGCGATGATAAATAACGAGTTTACATATCACTACTTCACAGCAAAATAAGACCACACTATCAAATAGTAAGTGAAGGGTAAACTTCATAATAAGATTGAAAAGGTTAAGAATGATAAAGTATTTGTTTAAGTATTCCAAGCAGAGGTGACAAGACGCCGTTCTCTATGTTACTTAAACGCAGAGATAAACTTCAAATAATGATCCCTTTCTCTTACTAAGCTTTGTTCTGTTTTAATTTCTTAAAATGTCATCATGTAAATTGCGTAGCTTTAGTAACCTAGATGTATCAAGTAAACCAAAACTAAAATTGTCAAATAGAACTTTCAACCTCAGTAGTAACATAGTGGACAGACATGCCCACCAAACCAACTTAGGGGAGATCGAATAGGGAGCATATGTTCGGATAAAACATATCTTAACGAATGCCGATACAAATGAGCATACAGAATTTGAGAATTAGTTAAGAATTAAACGAAATGAGGCACCACAACCTGTATCAGGACGAATAACGCTTTGTTCATTTCGAAAATTGCAGAAAACATTTAAGATACTTGGTAAGTGAAGCAATTAATTCCAAGCATTCTGTTTTTAAAATACATATATACATTATAGTGATTACGGCAAACCGATGATTATTAAAATGATTAGGAACCACTTCAAAGAGAACCATACTTTTGCTTCTCGTGTTTGTTCATAAGCCATTATGCCAACAATATAGTCGGTAGCCTCCATCATACGGTCAACTGGAGAGCGGTCCATTGCTGAGATAGCAAAATCAGCCCTTCTACATTCTGCTAGAAGCTCTTCTAACTGAACACGATCAGCAAATGCAGCTCGAACAATATCACATGCCAGCTGTAAAATATTGTCGTCAGAGGTAAAAAAAAAAACAAATGAAAACTAATTTTATTCTATTACAATAAGGACTTAACTATTGGTGACACAACAACTGTAACTGCACATCCTTAAAACTAGGTGGATCTACTACAAATGTCTAAGAGTAAAGTGCTGCCAGTTCTTTAGAACTATAAAATTAAGATGTTGACTAGTGCAGTGCACTTGAGAGATTGTCGCAGAGCGAATAATTCATTTCATTCATTCATCAACAACGTAGAACCGGACACACGCCCATAGGTTCAGGTTGCCATACCGCATTAGCACTACGAGGAAACGAAAGTAACATAATAACAGAATACAAGAAGGGAGAGCAAAGCAAAGGTGTGCAGAGAAGAATAATAGAATTTAGGATCCAGATAAGGGTAAAGAGTGAATGCACTTGCGCCAATGTGACCGATTCTGATCCATATTACCCAGTATCTCCAATCATTTATTGCGATCATCACGCGGACCCCAACCGGGCAATCTGCACCTACCAAGATGGCTTAGACTAATAGTCAAAGACTTCATGAATTGATGCCAAGTTTTGATTTCGCCACCCCTACTCTTCTTCCATCCTACTTCAACCCTAGCCAACATAGGAAAGATGAGGTAGGTGGTGGTCGGGAATGCGCAATACATGTCCCACCCATCTCAGTTGATGAAGGTGAATGACATCTTCAACTGATTAACTATATTCCCCAAGAACCTTTTGTCTAACCTCAATATTACTTATTCGACTGGTTAATGATATACGAGCGACGCTACGAAGATTTCTATGGTCAAATACCTGAAGTATAGTACACCCAGCCTTTCGTTGAGAGATGGATATCTTGCCTGCGCTACAAGTGGCGTAAATTGGCGAATGCTAATCAGGTTTTCTAAATCCGTGCTGAGATTTCGTCAGACACCAACCCACCAGAAGTAATGAGACTTCCGAGATAAGTGAAGCGGTCAACGCATTCAATTACTTCACTCCCTATAACTAATTTAGGAGAAGCAGGCCAGTCCTGGAGTAATATTTTGCATTTAGAAGCGGAGAAGTGCATCCCGAATATTCTTGCGTTGTTACTCAAGGTGCTCAAAACACTCTACATATTGTCTGCGTCTTCACCAAATAGGACTATGTCTGACAGACAGACAGACATTCGCAACGTAGAACTTGGTACATGAGTACGTCAGTTCAAGTTGCCATGCCTCAATTAGCAGATAGAGATTAAATTGTCGAATCAAATCCCAGAGTGGGGAAGGTAGTAACAGAGTTAGTATTCATGGAAGGGAATAGAGACCGAGAAGATTTAAGAAAATATGATCCAGTAAAGAGAAAATTATGATAAGTTCAGAAATTTAGGATTTGGAGGAAGACAAGGAATGGATGCACCTGCGCCATTGCCAACGATTTTGAGCCATATCACCCAAAGTCTCTGACCATTTATTACGAGCGTCACGCGGACCCCAACCAGGTAGTCTGCACCTATTAACATGGCTCAGCCCAATTGTCAATGACTTCATGGACTGGAGCCATGTTTTGGTTTGGCCGCCCCTAGCTTTCTTCCAGCCTACTCCTACACCAGACAGCATTGCTCGTCGAGGTAGGCGGTGGTCAGGCATACGTAACACATGTCCTAACCACCTTAGCTGATGAAGATTTACTACTTCATCAATAGGCTTACCGTATCTACCTAGTACTCTATTCCTAACCCACGTATTGCTTACTCGGTGGTCCCAGAAAACACGAGCAACGCTTCGAAGACATCTATGATCGAATACCAGTAGCCTACGAATATCCTCTATCCTTAATGGCCGTGTTTCGCATCCATAAAGTAAGACAGACCGAACTACTGCGCAGTAAACGCGTCCTTTGGTCAGTAGTCGGATGTCTCGCCTATGCCACAGATGACGCAAATTCCAAAAAGCTAATCGGGCCTTATGTATGCGCGCAGAGATTTCAGCAGACACCAGACCGTCAAGGCTGATGAGGCTGCCAAGATAAGTGAAGCGGTCAACACGTTCAACTGCCTCACTCCCTATCACTAACTTCGGTGTCGAATCAATCCAATCCTGAAGTAACATTTTGCATTTGGGTGGGGAGAATCGCATCCCAAACATCCTTACATTCTTGTTTAAGGTAGTCAAAAGATTCTGCATTTTATCAGCATCTTCGCCTAAGAGGACTATATCATCTGCATATTCTAAGTCAGCTAGTTTATCTCCTGGAAGGAGGTCAACCCCGCCGAAGTCAGACGATGAAAATGTCAACTCTAAAAGTATATCAATGATAAAATTAAATAAAAATGGGGAAAGCGGGCAACCTTGACGAACACCACTTGAGGTAATCAGTTCTGATGACAATCTGCCATAAGCTCTCACTTGACATGTGGTGTTCGAGTAGAGAGCTTGTATAAGGTTAATGTACTTCTGTGGTACGCCTTTCATTGACAGACATTGCCACATAACCTTACGATCGATAGAGTCGAATGCCGCCTTAAGGTCAAGGAATACAACTATTGTTGGGCGTCTAAAAGTGTGTCTATGTTCTAGAACCTGCCGAAGTGTGAATAGGTGGTCTATGCAGCCACGTCCAGGTCTGAAACCACCTTGGTTCTCTCTAGTCTGCTCTTCACGAGCTTTAGTTAGGCGTCGAAGTATGATTGAAGCTAATATTTTGGACACTATATTAGTTAAGCTGATTCCTCGGTAATTGTCACAGGACTTCTGTCCTTTCTTATAGATTGGAACAATTAGTGTTTGAGACCAGTCGGGTGGGATTACGCCCAATTCCCAGATTCTAGCCAGGATCCCGGTTAATCTCGCTGCTAAAACTGGACCACCATCCCTAAATATCTCAGGGGTCAACCCATCGGGTCCTGCTGCTCTACCTCGCTTTAGGTTCCCTATAGCCTTCTCAACCTCACTAAGGCTTGGGGGACCAGTATTAACTTGCCATTCAGATTGTTTGGGAATGGTGGGCAACTCGGATGACGCCGAGGGCCAATTGAACTGTTCCGTAAAGTGTTCTGCCCATCGGCCCAACCTTCTGGATTGACAGTGAATAGTGCTCCCATCTTTTTCTGCGATAGTTTCACTTACAGTTGGATTTTTGATGCCCGTTTCCTTGATAAGTCTGAACAGTTGCCTACTGTTACCTATTGCCACTGCCTTTTCCATCTCTTTAGCTTTCGCTACCCACCACTGCTCACGATCATTTCGTAAGCTTTTAACCAGTTTGCGTTTAAGTTGCCTTCGCTCCTCATCGTATTTAGGACTAGACGGGATGTGTTGCCGAGCATCTATCAGTTCAGTAGATGCAGCTGAAATCCACTGAGTTTTCCTAACTTTTTGGTTTAGTTTACTAGTAGATATCACTGCTGTTTCAACAGCTTTTTGGATATCATTCCAAGCTGACTCGGGGTGGGTATCGTTTATACAGTTGACTAATTGATTTTTGAGTTGTTCCTGAAATATATTCTTGACTTGTTCATCATTAAGTTGGACTCTTATGGGGATCTTTGCCGTGGGTCTTTTACGTCCAGTGAGACGCAGACTAATACGCGCTCGTATTAAAGCGTGGTCTGAGTCTAAACATGTGCTCCAAAATGAGCGGCAGTCTTCTATCGAGCCTCTCCAACGGTGGCTGATAGCAATGTGGTCTATTTGAGACCAACGTTGAGTTGACTGTGGAGGCCGCCATGTCAACTTATGTCTTTCTTTATGTTTAAAGTTAGTGCTTGCGAGAAATAGACGATTATCTGAGCACAGTTGTAATAAACGGTCGCCATTATCTGTTCGTTGGGCCTCGACACCATAGGATCCACCTAGGTGCCTTTCAGTTTCGTCTAATCTACCTACTTGGGCATTAAAGTCACCAGCCATAATCACTACATCAGTACGCTTAGCTTTACGAAGGAGGTCTGAAAGCTTTCTGTAAAATTCATCTTTTACTTCATCTGAGCTGCAATCAGTGGGAGCGTAGGCAGAGACAACAAAGAGGCAACGGCGTGTGTCCCTATCTTTCCGAGTTCTTACCGTCCCTCCCCTTCTGACAACCGGAGCAACAATTAATGTACTCGACCGACCTCAAACAGCTGTCCCCTGGACACTGCGGTCACACTCTCAGGTCATCACGACCTCCTCTAATCCTCTTTCTCTTTCAGGTTCCTCAAGAATGACCCTTCCACGGTGTGGGCAACCGGGAAGTGATAACCGCCCTCATACCTCTAACAGCACAAGAGATCATTTTGCTCGAGGTCAAATCCCACCCTCAACCCTCAATAACTCCCTTATTCCCACGATTAACCCGACGAACCTAACCTTATCACCTCACGCCTCTAATGCTAATGGTTTGAGTTCACAAAACGTTATTCCTGGTCTCCTGAAACCTCGCACTAAACTACATATCGGAGCTTTTAACGTTCGAACCTTAGGCCAAATAGGACAACAGGCCTCCCTAGCCATGACCCTTAATTCTCGTTCCATCGATGTCTGCTGTGTCTCTGAAACGCGTATACAGGATCCAAGTACAATCATTCACCTGACCTCACCTTGTGAAAACAAAGAACCGGTCCGGTTCACCCTTCGTGTTTCCGGAGACCCCCACCGCTACCACTCGAGGCCTTGCTGGTGTAGGTATAGCACTAAGTTCAAAAGCTGAACAGGCTCTCCTTGACTGGATTCCCATAGACAGGACTATGTCTGCGTATTCTAAGTTGACGAGAAGACCTCATGGAAGGAAATTAATTCCTGAGGAGTTAAAAGAAGTGAGTGAGACTTCTAAGAGTACATCTATGACGAAACTAACTAAAAAAGGGGACAAGAGGTAACCCTGATGAACCCCACTTGAAGAAGATATTTATCGTGATAATTCACCATATGCTCTGACTCGATCAATGGTGACCGAGTAGAGGGTCTTTATAAGGTTAATGTACTTTTGAGGTATGCCTTTTAATGACAAACACTGCCACAAGACTTCACGGTCTACGGAGTCAAAAGCTGCTTTCAAGTCAAGAAATACAACTATAGTCGGACATTGGTACATATGTCCACGTGCGAGCATCTGGCGTAGGGTAAATATTTGATCAGTGAAACCACGTCCAGGTCTGAAACCAGCCTGGTTTTCTCGAGTCTGCTGTTCTCCAGTGTTGGATAAACACCGAATGATTATAGAGGATAATATTTTAGATACTATATTAGTCAAACAGATTCCTCTGTGGTTATCACAAGAGCGAATAATATCGACAGTTGTAATTATGGACGTAAAACAAATTGCACAAACACTACGAGAGATACTCACCTTCGATTTGAAAGGTCTCCTATCATCATCTGAATCATCATCAACACAAGACACTTGAGCTTGGAAGGTCGAATCAGACTCATCATAACGAGGTCGTTTGGAAATTTGCTTTGAATTTAACGATTTAGGGCATAGCAGTGACTGTGTTAAGGAACTTGATGTAAGTTTAGATTGCTTGATGATGGACTCAGTGTGAATGCTTCTATAGCCACTATCACCACATGATGTTGAACTGAAACCATTATGACTCAACGGGCATAATGCCGTTGAAACTAACGATGAACATTCAGCTCCTGTGCCTAATAACTTACTATTTTTGTGAACTTGTAAAATATTTGGGATCAAAACAAAATAAGATTAATTGGTAACATTATAACACATTAACTAGAGAAAAAAATAATGAATATTAACAAAACATAACCATTCCTTACCAAATTACACTGTTTTCGTACAACTAACGGTTAAGAGGTTAAAAAACTTATTTGATAGCTTCTTAACTTACCACAGAGCATTCTAGTTACAGATTTCGTCCTTTGATTGATGGTAAACCCAGGTCTACTAACCTCCGAATCCTGTGGAAACAAAGGTTACTTAGAAAGACGAAATATTGTTAATAATTATAGCAATCATAGTTGAATTTGGGATCGACCAGGAAGCCGGGTAAAAGTGTCGGTACAAATCGAGATGCCCTTCAGAGCTTCTGCAGAATAGCAATTCACAATACTCAGTGAACTGGATATGATAGAAAAACAACTACTTACAGTAAGCCTTGAACCATCCTTAATGCGTGTTTGTAACACTTACTTATAAATCTAGTTAGTCAGTTACAAAGTAGAACTTAGTGCATGCATACATCGGTTCAAGTTGCCATGCCCAAATTAGCAGATGGAGATTAAATTGTCGCATCAAATCCCAGAGTAGGGGAGGTAGTAACAGAGTTAGCATTAATGGAAAGGAATAGAGATCGGAGATAAGATTTAAGAAAACATTACTCAGCAAGAAGAAAATTATGATAAGTTTAGAAACTAATAATTTAAAGGAAGACGAGGAGATTATTTGCACCTGCGCCATTGCCAACGATTTTAAGCCATATCACATAAGGTCTGTAACCATTTGTGACGATCATCACGCAGACCCCAACCAGGTAGGCTGCACCTCTTAAAATGGCTCAGCCCAACTATCAATGACTTCATGGACTGATGTTATGTCTTGGTTTGGCCGCCCCTAGCTTCCTTCCAGTCTGCTCCCACACCAGACAGCATTGCTCGTCGAGTTAGGCGGCGGTCAGGCATACGTAACATATGTCCTAACCACCTCAGCTGATGAAGATTTACTACCTCATCAATAGACTTACCGTATTTACCTAGTACTCTATTCCTAACCTACGTATTGCTTACCCGGTGGTCCCAGTAAACACGAACAATGCTTCGAAGACATATATGATCAAATACTAGTAGCCTAAGAATATCCTCTATTCTTAATGGCCACGCGTCCTTTGTTTAGTAAACGGATGTCTCGCCTACACCACAAGTGACACAAATTGACAAAAGCTAATCGGGCCTTATGTATACGAGCCGAGATTTCAGCAGACACAAGACCGTCAGAACTGATGAGGTTTCCGAGATAAATGAGGCGGTTAACACATTCAACTGCTTCGCTCCCTATCACTAATTTCGGTGTTAAATCAAGCCAATCCTGAAGCAACATTTTGCATATCAATGGGGAGAACGGCATCCCATCTTTACATTCGTGTTTAAGGTAGTCAAAAGATTTTGCATTTTATCAACATCACCTAAGAGAACCATACCATCTGCATATTCTAAGTCAGAAAGTTTATCACCTGGAAGGACGTCAACATCGGGGAAGTCAGACGATGATAATGTTAACTCTAAAAGTATGTCAATAACAAAACTAAATAAAAGTGGGGAAAGCGGACAACCTTGACGAACACCACTTGACGTAATCAGTAGATACGACAATCCACCATAAACTCTGACTCGACATGTGGTGTTCGAGTAGGAAGCTCGCATTAGGTTAATGTACTTCACTGGTACGCCTTTCAATGACAGACATTGCCACATAAACCTATGATCTATAGGGTTAAACGCCACTTTAGGGTCAAGGAATACAACTATTGTTGGGCGTCTAAAAGTGTGTCTATGTTCCAGGACCTGGTGAAGTGTGAATATTTGGTCCAGGTCTGAAACTACCTTGGTTTTCTCGAATTTACTCTTTACGAGTTTTAGTTAGACGTCGAAGTATTATTAAAGCTAATATTTTAGACACTATATTCGTTAAGTTGATTCCTCGGTAGCTGTCACAAAAGGACTTCTGCCCCTTTTTATATACCAGGACGATTTGTGTTCGAGAAGAGACAGATGGAATTACATTAAGTTTTCAGATCCTAGCCAAAATCCCGGTTAATCTCGCTACTAAAACTAGACCACAGTCCTTAAATATCTAAGGGGTTGACCGATCATGTCCTGCTGCTCCTCCTCACTTTAGATTACTTATAACCTACTCAACCTCACTAAGACTTTGAGGAACAATATTAATTTGCCATTCAGATTATTTGGGAATGGTGGGCAACTGGAATGAGGCCGAGGGCAGGTCGAACTGTCCCCTTTAAGTGTTCTGTCCATCGGTCCAACCTTCTGGATTAACAGTCAATAATGCTCCCATCTTTATCTGAGACAGTTTCACTTACAATTGGATTTCTGATATCCGTTTCCTTGATAATTCTGAACAGTTGCTCACTGCTACCTATTGCCGCTGCCTTTTCTATCTCATTAGCTTTCGCCATCCACAACTCACGATCATTGCGTAAGCCTTAAACCAGACTGTGTTCAAGTTGCCTTCGCTCGTTATCGTGTTCAGAACCAGATGGGATGTGTTGCCGAGCATCCATCAGTACAGTAAATGCAGCTGAAATCCACTAAGTTTTCTTAGCTTAATGGCTGAGTTTACTAGCAGATATTACTACTGTTTCAACAGCTTTTTGGATATCATTCCAAGCTGACTCTGGATAAGTATCGCTTACACAGCTGACCAATTGGTTTTCTAGTTGTTCCTGAAATGTATTCTTGACGTCTTCATCATTAAGTTGAACTCTGAGAGAGATCCTTATCGTGGGTCTTCTATATTTAGTAAGACGCAGACTAATACAAGCTCGTACTAAAGCATGGTCTGAGTCTAAACATGTGCTCCAAAATGAGCGGCAGTCTTCTATCGAGCCTCTCCAACGGTGGTTGATGGCAATCTGGTCTATTAGAGTCTAGCGTTGAGTTGATTTCAGAGGTCGCCATGTCAACTGATGTCTTTCCCTATGTTTAAAGTTGGTGCTTGCAACAAATAGACGGTTATCTGAACATAGTTGTAACAGACGGTCGCTATTATCTGTTCTTTGAACATCGACACCATAGGATTCACCTAAGTGCCCTTTACTCTCGCTTAATCTACTTACTTGGGAATTAAAATCATCAGCCTCTATCATTACATCAGTGCGTTTAGCTTTTCAAAGGAGGTCGGAAAGCTTTCGGTAAAATTCATCTTTTACTTCATCTGAGTCGCAGTCAGTGGGAGCGTAGGCAGAGACAATGAAGAGGCAACGGCGTGTCACTATCCTTCCGAGTTCTTACTACAGCGTGTAGACGGGCAGCGCACATGCTACTGATTATGGGAATCTGCTCAAGAAGAGCCTGTCCAGCTTTTGAGCTTAGTGCTATACCTACACCAGCAAGGCCTCGAGTGGTAGCAGTGAGGCCTCCGGAAACACGAAGGGTAAACCTGGCCAGTTTTTATTTTGGCAAGGTGAGGTCAAGTGAATGATTGTACTTGGATCCTGTATACGCGTTTCGAAAACGCAGCAGAAATCGATGGAGCACGAATCTAGAGTTATAGCTAAGGAGGCTTGTTGTCTTATTTGACAAAGTTTGAACGTTAAAAGCTCCGATATATAGTTTAGTGTGCGGTTTCAGGGGACCAGGAATGACGTTTCGTAAACTCAAACCATTAGCATCAGAGGCATAACGTGATAAAGTTACGCTAGACGGGTTAATCTTAAAAATAAGAGAATTATTAAGAGTTGATAGTAGGATTTGACCTCGAACAAGATGATCCCATGTGTTTTTAAAGGTATGAAGGCCGTTGTCATTTCCTGACTGCCCACACCATGGAAGGGCATTAGTTAATGAAGTACCTGAAAAGGAAATTGGATTACTATTGGTCATAGTGCCCCGGGAACACGATCGCAGAACCCAAGAGGCAACTGCTTGAGGCTGATCACGCATGACCCTGTTATGGGAAGTTTTCGAGGTGTTAGACCCGTTCTTTAGAAGGCCTTACTGCCGGAGACGGAAATCCGTGGAATAAGGTGAGGTGTGACGTCCCTAGGGTCAACCTGTTCTAACTCCTTCCTTTCTTTGTGAGAATGCAGCATTGCTGCAGATGCTAGTTATCCGAGGGAAACACCTTACTGTTGTCACACCCCGCTGCAGACAGCAGTACGACTTCGCCCCCAGACCTTAAGTTGCTACCTTTAGTCTTATCGCTCCCCAACAGACCAGCTAGGTATGTCAGGACTTAGAACATGCGTTCCAGCCAACATAGCTCGACCAAGTTCTACGTTGCAACTGTCTGTAGCTCGGCCGGGTTATCAAGATAGGCAAGCCCGACCACCACTTTAAGGTAGCATCTACGGTCAGGTATAAATCGAGCCGAATTCCAGTTAGAAGAGAGACCGAGCTGATCACACGAGAAGCACTTTGACTGATTTACGCATAACGCACGAATGAAATTCCTTTGAACTACTAACATCAGTCAATAATCGTCTACTTATCTTATTATATAACTAGATCTCTTGGTTAGAATCCATTAATTGCATACGAAAATAGCGACATAAAGTAGAAATGAAATGCTTTCAGTAGCATGTTTTTCATGTTTAGTTTCCACAATTCCGAGACCCATTCCTTAGTTAAATAAAGAACAAATTGATTTCTATCATAGTTAAATTTTAATTTTTCTGGTATTGAAGTTGTGAATAACTACTGTTATGATAAGCATAATACTGTTTATATATACTGGCTGTCGGTGAAAAACAAAATAAGAATAGTGTACTCGCAAGTTAGAAAAGGACGGTGGCCTGGATCTGCATTGCATCTATCTTAAAGACGCAATTGTTGCGTAAACATTTTACCTGTAATTAAACGCTGATTTTACGTTGGGGTTCTATAACCTTAGAAACCTTGCCAAACGTGTAGAAATGGATGAGCTCAATACAAAGCTTTTAATAGGTGCGGATCTGACAACAATGCTACGTTACATTAGCAGTGTAAAAAAGCATCCATTAACCTGTTTAACACTCTCGGATGACTCCAAAGAAAAGACAAGAAGTATTATTTTGCCTACCATACTTCTTGAATATTAGGTACACAAATCAAAAGCGTGCGATCAATAACGAATTGGTAGTAAAGATATATCGGAAAAGGATTTTGCAAAATAATAACGCCAGATTGTAGACATATGAAGAGATTTGGTCGCTGACAGTATAAGGTCCAACCAGTACATGTCGCCAGTGGTAGATTAGTGACTAAAGTTATCCTAACCAGTAAATCACTGGTATGGAAACTGCTTCAAACTCTTCGGTCCAGGGAACGAAACAGTAACACTAGCCTTGACAAATGATGTAACGTATGAAATTCTTGCTAACTATTACATCTTAGAAGTCCATGCATCAATATAAATAAGATTTTATTGAAAAGGTTGGTACTCGAAAGTAATCAGAGTGGTATCACGTAAATGATCTTGAGTACTGTTAGGGGTATAGTGGCGGTTATCATTTTCCAGTTGCCCACGTTGTGAAAAGGTTTTCTTTTTTGGTGCACTTGAAAATCAAAATGAGTTAGGTCGGTCTTCAAGACCTAGGAGCGTAACCGCAGTGCCCAATCATACACGACCTTTCCAAGATGCTATAGTCGTGTTGGCTACGCATTAAAATCGTACTGCTAGAGGAAAAAATCTATGGAGCAAGGTGAGGCGTACGCTTTCATGACAGACTTCCTTTAATTCCACCTCTCCTTTGAGAGCAGGCAGCGCCGATGTCATTCTGAAAAAACCTCACTGACGTCGAATCTTTGTTTAGCCGGCAGTACGACTTCGCCCTCGGACTTCAGGCTAATAATTCACGCTGGAACAGTTTACATGCTAGCCCACTTAAGTATCCATACGAGAATGTTTCTAATGTAAGTAGTCCGAACCGAGTATTTGTGTACTAGTGCATAACAAAACTTGACCTAGTGTGCAGATTCCGTAGACTGAATGTATTTTCTAGGTTTAAGAAAATAATCACTTTCGGAACGCAATGGTGATGTCGCCTTTTGATGATGCATTTTGATCTTCGGAAGGACTTTTTACAGTTAAGATGATACTGACGATTTTAATATGACCACTTTATGAAAACAACTGTCATTCGCAATACAACTAGGTGAAACGATAGCCAGCTTGCACTTCCCTACCTAATTTTAATGACAGCCTACCCAATAAAAGTACATAACATCCGTCTTTTTAAAATATTGGGACTACCGCTTGAGCACAATATGAGACACTGTGATGTGATTCATAGATTCATATCAGAACAAAATCTTTAGGTGTATGAAATCCAAAGAGAACGTACGCACAGATAGGTTCCATAAGTTGATGAGGATTCATTATTCTATAGGGGCGCTACAGCCTTGACGGAAGCTTTGGAATATACAAATATAATTTCTGCAAGACTAGAAGTTATCACGTTCTGTGATAACGTTTGATCCATTTGTCAAAACATATTTGGCATGGAAGCACATGTCGCTGGCAAACAACAAAACGCTAACGAAATCTCAACAATCGGTAAAAATGACAGGTTTGAAAGGGAAAACAAACTTAACTTACATCCGGAAACACTAACACTTACTTGGAATGGATTGAGATCCAACATATGTTTGGTGTGCAGAATCTTCCTGGAAAAAAACACATGAAAATAAACGTACAATTTACCCTTAATCTGTTTGTTAGGTTTCCTAGAACAGTGCGGTCAGCCAACGGCTTTTTTGATTCATATACCTCATTACATTTGTGAATCAAATTTTCTTGGTTATGGACACTTTTGAACTGGTAGTAGCTAGTTTGAGGATCCAAATCCATAACATAAGCAAATGCGCTAACGAACAAGGATTTGTGAATACGTAGGTGTCAAATAGGATGTTAAAAGACTGTCCTTTAAAAAAGTGCTAGATATCGAAGGATTTTAAAACTAGATGAAATATAAAGCAAGGAGAAGATATGATCGCAACATGGATGTCGCAGCTGTTCTACGAATATCAAAACAGCGGTAATTTTGTAGATTTGCTATTCCGAATCAACTAAACAAAATATGTAATTTGAATCAACTGACTAAATAAAAGTTAGTTAAGTGATTCACGCAATACTTAAAAGCATTTAAATTTTGTTCTTATATGAAAATCATAAAAGTGGGTCAAGTAGATTAACGTTTTCTATTGTCTAAGCCACACTGGAAGATTCGTATCCAGTATACAAGCACTAGAAAACTCGTGTATCAGTGTTATAATTACAAAAGACGTCACCTTTCACTGTTCTGGATAACACAGTGCTAGCTGGATACTTGAATGCAACGGCAGGAGGAAAAAGCCTTTCGGGTGACCAATCGACATCCGATGGTGTCAGGTAGCATAAACATGACTGTCTCTTGCATCTTCTTGCAGATCACAGCCTGTTAATAAGAAGCACTTATTTCTAGGTACAACATTCAGGTCGAAATAAACCAACCTCAAATGACCTTTAATACATTCTTTCGAAGGATGGTGCCAAAATATTGACTAGGCGACTGACACAGTTGTTTACAATGGTTTGCGAAATATCATCCTGGAATGTAGCGATCGCCATTCCAATCTTGAAAACTGACTCACGTAACAAGTGTGACAACAATCAGAAGATGACTCTACTTCAATCGCTTCCCTCATACTCCACAGATTGTGAAATATCCGTCAGATTGATTCGAGAGTAGGAAGCGGCTTTTAGATATGGTCGTAAATATGTTGATCACATATTCGCTAACCATTATGTGTTAGAACAGCAATTGTTTCTTGATATTACAGTCGCCTTTGATATGTTGGACATGATTTCACTATGGAATTATCCGTTGAAGAAACATCCCTGATTAGTTTAGTATACAAACTCCGTAGCACAGTGAAGGCAAATAACCATTCATATTGTTGCATTCTACCATTGGGGTCAGACGAAACTCTCTAACTTCACCGTTCTTCTCCACTTTCTTAATAATGCATAAGTTGCTGATATTGCAACTAATCAATTGACAGTTAGTTAATGAAAGTGTGGCATGTAACTTGCGTCATACGAATTCATAGAATTACAACAAAACTAACAATATCTTCTGTCCGCCTTCAATGATTGTGACGACTAGTTACGGTTAATAAGTTCGTGTAACTTGGTTTTCGTAAAATTGCTGTATTTGGAACAAAAGACGAAATCAATCTACCTATAAGAACGTCAAACAAACCTACCCCAATCTAGGTCACTTATGAGAACGTTGTGATTGGATTTATAACGTCTCAGAAAGAACAGATCTACCTCACACTCAGAGCTGAAAATGTTCTTTCATGATTGTTAGCTCCGAAAGATTGTTGGAACTCAGTAGAAAACTCATGTTAGCATTGCTGTGGTTCTGCGATATGCGTCAAGTTTCCGTGATGACAATCCAATTTGTATCATCATTTTGAAAAACTGGTTTCGGTAGTTTAGGAGTCTTATCCCTGTGCCTTCCATATCACGCTTTATTTGCCAACGTTGGGATTGGAAGGAAGAAGTAGAGGTGGCCATCTTGTGATTATACCATGATAAAGGACTACATAGAATTGGCCTCTATTGACCAATCCATACTCCAGAGTTTGTGCAGGCTAGGTTCTTGAGATCTTGTAACGTATAGCTGAATGGTACTCCTATTAAAGCTTGTAACTGAACTGCAAATACAGTGTAATTAAATAACATCTCGCAAAAGTAACTTGGGGGGTTGATCTTGTAAGGACATCCGTCAGTTAGATGAAGGCTTATTTTTATTACTCATTTGTCAAGTGCAGATTCATCCAAAAAACGGATTATAGAGACTGTTTCTTACAATCACGTTCAGATTTCTATTTATTGCTCGAAAGCTTGAACTTAACGAGATATATTGAGTAGGGACCTCAAGCACCAACACAACTATGAAACATAATTTATTGATGCATACCAAACATTCACGTTGATGTTCAAGGGATTGTACTCTCAAGCATTCCACCTATTAAGGTTAGTGCAGTTTATCAGCACACATGCAGTTACAACTATTATGTATTATGGAAAAATGGAGGTGTTTATCATAATGCTTCCCAGTCGAACGATATTTATACTTATGCGACATTTACTGACATTCTAATGAAAACGTTTTGATTATTTTAAAAACCCTTCTTTCCCAGCTCTCTTATTTCCGGTTTATTTTCAATGCTTGTTCTATCCGCTCATCAGCTCGTCCACGGTGATAATCCTGTCCTGTCAGTTTAATCTACAGTCGCTGTATAGTAGATTTTGTTGCCGTTAATCTCGAAGTCTGATTCAGCCTTTCTGAAGCCACATGTGACATTTAAATTGGCCTCCTTCAATGTTCCCACATTGACGCAGATCGAACAGATAGGCTTGGCCATGTGTCTATAGAAAGCCTTCACATCGACGTTCACCGTTTACCTGAAACTCGTATTCAGGACTCAGGTAATGTACTAAGAATTCGTACGTCCTCCCCTCCACCACCATCTGTTGATTCGAAGAGCGTGTTCGACGTTCACTCATCCATGGACTTTCTATCATCGGTGTCTGGGTCGCACTAAGCGATAGGGCAAAGGCAGCACTAATTGACTGGATCCCTTATGTGCTGTTATATTAGAAGGTTTCATCAGAATGAGAAACGATGTCTCTTCGTAGTCTCCGCGTATGTATAGACAGACTTGCAGCCTGGATGCAATCAATGACGAATTCTACCATTATTTAAACTATCTTCTCATAAAAGCGCATTCGACAGATATCGTAGTACTAGCTGCAGATTCCGATATGCACGTTGAGCGTCTAGTCACAGAGAACGATAGCCTAGGTGACCAATGAGGACTCAGTGGTCGCATGTCAGATAACGGTGACCGTACTCTACAGCTTTGTGCAGACTATAACCTGTTTATGGCCTGCATCAACTTACGGCACAACCACCGACGATATGCCGCCTGCACTTCTCCCTCTGCAACCCAAGCCTGGACAAAAACTGATCGAAATTGCGATCAGTTACCACTGGTGTGATTGTGTTCAAGACAGTCGTTCATTCTACAGCACCTATCTATACTCTGATCGTGGTTTGGTTTACGCTACGCTAGTCTAGTCTAGTAATTATTGGCCTAAATGGATTGATACTAGTAAATTGCCCTCAACTTCTGTTGTCATCAAATATTAATCCGAGTTAGGTTCCAGGCTGTCTTAGTTCACCAGATAGCATAGATGAGCATTGACAGTATTTTCACGACGCCATAAAAATGTTGAGTTACGTCTTTTTTGGTTTTAACAAACGTCCTTCCTATAAGCAAATTATTTACAATTAGTTGAGGCACGTCGTTCCATTCCGATGATTCATGGAGCTAATTATAATAATTCCAGTTTTCAGGTAGTAGGCTCGAGACTTGCTTTCTTATATTTTGACTTCAACAGCAGAAAAATCTTACTAGCTCGCACATGAATGTGCCCTAAAACCAAGGACACGGATCCTCACTTCGAAGGTCACTTCATGTTAATACCGAAGTGCATAATCCTAGAGAATCCAAATTTGTAAGAAACTGAAGCATTTTTCCCTCTCCTGTTATACACGCGTTAAATTTTGTGGTCCTTATCTCAGCATTACACAAGCTTCAGTAACAGCTCTCTTTGACCATCAGTTTTTGTGCTTGAAATCAAATTTAATACAGCTGTATTGCATGCACTTTGGGCACGTTTGAAGCTCGCTTTACGCTTTCACTCGTGCCAGCACATTTTACACAAATAACTGTAATCCTGGTTATAAACTTGCCGCTACCCAATAAAAGAGCACCTCACACTGAAGTCTGACTTTGCTCTATAGAACACGACTACTGAAATCACAGTATACGCGCACCACTTAATTATTCAGTAAGATCCTATTTGGACATGGCTCGAAATTAGACAGAAGGTCCAAGATTGATAGCCGTTCCCCTAAAAACCCTGAATTTTCTCCTAACGACCGATTTGTCACTGAACCGCAGATGGGAGACAATCGTACACCACCTGTCAAGTCTATCAGTCTAACTGATCTAAACAGTGACATTGACAACTATAAATGCAAAGTCGAAAATGTACAGTTAGCATTTACCAAAATACTATCTATCTTAAGTGACCTAGCCTCGTTAACCAACTTGTTTGGAAAATGTGATGACATAGACATAGATAAGGCAATAAAGCTGGAACATTCGTTGATTTCATTGCAGCAGAAGTTGTGAAGCTATTCACCTCGCTTCACAAAAAAACCCATTATCTACAGTGTAACCGAAAATGCTCCACTCAGAAAGGCTAGAGCTACCCTATTGAAGGCGAGGGCATGCCTCATTTTCCATGCAAATGTAATAGACTGCGAAAAAAGACTGGCAGACTAGCTGTCTGATTCTATCCCACTTTGCATCCACCGTAGATGGCAAGCGCTTTTAAAGTCAGTGAACTATATTGGATTTGGCAGTGACTTCAAAAATGTTCTAATGGTTGTTAATAAAACGCCTCTACAACGTAGGTCTCTCAACCTTCACGTTGCCCCTGCTTCTAACGTAGAAGATTCCAAACTTGAATCAGCCACTCTGAATAAATTTTTCTAAACAAACCCCTTAAAGCGCCCTAGTGGTAGTACAACACCGCCAAGATTATTCACGCCACCCATAAAACTGGAAACTGACGAGCCACCTAGCCTATCCATAACCACAACCTTACCTAGTATAAACACACAAAATCCCTTACAACTAACAATAATGGCAGCGAACTAGTAGGCCTAGACAACACTCCAAGGAGGGCTACAATTATCTCACAAAATAAACAGATGAACATGGTGCAATCATGCAATTAAATCCATCAACCTACCGTTAAAATGGAAACGAAATTCATACCCTATCCTTACAATATGCATAATGTCCTTCCTATCAGTTAATCCCGGCATAGCCTCATCTCTAACATCCCGAGAAACAAAACAAGCGACAAACGCCAAATCACTAGGCACAATATTTCCGAACCACTAGATCCGATGGTCAGTGCTAAGAACAACAACATACGATTTTTCTCCCCCCACCCTGTGTGTTTCCTCAATACTTTGAAAACAATACAATGACATATGCAACTGAGTCAAAGCACCGTGTGCCAGTGATTCCGATTTCCAACTTCAAATTGAAAGCCTCCTTCCTCTACCCATACCATTTTTATCACAACCAGATACTGAGAAGAATAATTTTAACTTGGGAGATTATTCGTTCTACCAACATAAGAGTCCTCATAGACATGAAAACTTCCGACCTAAATACTCTCCTACAGTAAATGTCTCTAACCACAATAAGTTGGCTGCATCCCAAAACTTATTACCGAATTACTATAATCCCTACGTCACGTATGCACACTCAAACAGCCTTTAAGAGAATCCTCATTCAGCAATTCACGACCCTTGTCAACTCTACTCACTGCTGCCTCATGCATCACTAAATCAACTACTGATGACGAGCTCAGACGCCGCCAACTTTTAGCTCTGCCACTACTAAGTAACCCTGTCTTTACTTATCAAAAAAACACTGTGCATGAAAGATCACTATGGCAGTCACGACCGAAACATTGATGGCCTGATTGGCCACTCGCTTAGTCTATGACTACTGAATGTACTATCAGTATGCAACAAAATGATCGACTTAGCTCTGCTTGCATCAATCTACCAACACTTAATTATTGTGGTAACTGAGGCATGGAATAACCTTAGTGTCACTGGTCTAAATATATCCCTGTATCGTAGTGATAGGCCACATGGAAGTGGAGGGGGGTTGTCTTATATATGTTAACTCGAGGTTAAACGCACTCCTATTTGATACAACAGGCTTAAATAAATTACAAAACTCAGTGTGAATCGTTATGAGGCCTATTGTTATGGAATCTCATTTATTCGACTGCGTATACCACTAGTCTAGCCAATCAATAGAGGATATAACCTTACTGTCAGACATTTTCACATTGGCCTCCTCCCTACCTTTTACAAGTAAGGTTATTCGTGGAGACCTGCGTGAAATCTCATGGTTTCCTACCAAAGCTCTGAAGCGCCATGAATTGGTAATAGGAAGTTAAGAGCTTGGTGACTGGTCATAATCTGTCTGTAGACCTACCAGATATAAAAACATTTTGGACTTAACTTTTATGAGTGAATTGACCCTTCATGTACCGTACATACATGGAAACAAATTCCAGGTAGTTACCACATTTATGTAATGTGCAGCTTCGACTTAGGGACTACAATGTGTAGATGCCCTGTTGCAATGCCATGTAGACCTTTCCACAAGATAAACTGGATGAGCTTGAAGACTTACTTTATACTTTTAGATTGAAATAACTGCTTCACGGAAGACAATGCTGATAAGCTGACTGGTTCACTCTACTATAACATTCATAATGCGCTTGACACAGTTGCATCCTCAAGATACACTAAACCAAAATTCCGAAATGTATGCCTGTTACCACGACTGTAAGAAGAAGCATGCATAGACATGCATCTAAATTTTATAAACTTGAAGAATTTCCTCGATTGTAACTGTGAAAGAAATGTTGATTAAGGCCAAGGGAGAACGTATACAAATAGAAGTTGCACTAGAAAAACAAGCTACTGAACAAAATACCTTTACGAGTCTACTGAAGACCTTCCGGAACAAAATCAGTAGCTCCAAGGTAGAGGGTGAAAACCTCTTTATTTGTGGCAATAAAATATATGATGAACCCTGCCGTATAGCTGATTTATTCAGTGAGCACTTAGCCACTTTACTTACTATTGAAAACCATATAGATGGGATCGAACCCGATACGCCACTATCATGCGTAATCAAGGATATAACATTCACTATAGAAAATATCACGAAGGCTATTACTAAACTAAAACACTTATACGCCCTAGTCCCTGATGGTATACCAGCTAATGTAAGTAAAATGGTGGTACTGACTTCCACCTGACACTTCTTAAACTATCCACAGTATCACTCTATACTGCATACTACCATAACCCATGGAAAACCATATATGTCATTTTTAAGTTTAAATCCGGACCTCTAAGGAATTTAGGGAACCACCGTCCTATCAATCTAACCGCTGTTGCATTAAGAGTAAGAGAAAAAATAATCGAGTGGGGAATTGCTTTAATGTTTACTTGAGAACAAATTGATGTCCCCCTCCCAAAATGGATTTTTAAAGACTAGGTCGTGAGGTACATGCTTGTTGGACTACCTAGATGACATAACTACACAACGGAACAAGAGGCTCCTAGTGTCCGGACTATTCCTCGACATCAGTAAAGCTTTTAACAGAGTCCCACATAAATGACTGCTCATTAAACTAAAGTCATTCAGGTCAAAGACCGACTTCACTCATGTTGTGCACCTTTCCTGGAAGGAAGACAGCGAACAGTAGGGTTGAATAATAGTAATAATCATCACCTAAACCAATTACCAGTGGCGTTATATAAGGAAGTGTACTGGGTCCCCTATTATTTATTGTTTGCCAAAATAACATAACGTTACAAAACATGGCCGACCGGATTCATATGCAAACAGCGTCAAGGAAGTATATAGATTTAAACCGGATGCATTAGAAAAAAGTATGAATCTAGTTCAAAAGGACCTCAACATCCTAACTGCCAGGAGCCGAAAATGGCAACTATCACTGGACTGCAATAAGTGCGGAATCATGCACATAGGCAACTGTAACCCCCCCAATTCACGTTTTACCTAAATGGGTCCAAGTTCCAGATACTCAGATCAACAAACGACTTGGGTATTAAATATTCTGGTAACTTAAGGTTCACGAAACATACCTTCTTTGTAATCTCCAAAATTAAAAGATTAACAGTCCTTCTTCTTAAAAACTTCCATACGACGGAGGCCAAACTTACTTCGTTTAAGATATGCGTCAGACCTACACTGGAGTATTGCTCATTTATATTTTCCAGCATGAACAGCATAGACACGATACATGTTGAAAGTGTAAAAAGAAGTTTCACACGTCGAATTTTGGGAACAAACAGAAACATGGACTGCACGAATTGATGTGAAGCACTCTTTTTAGAACCCCTGTGTCGTCGCTAACCACAACATAACTTAATATTCTTATATAAAACAATCAAGTTAATATCATTCTCAGCTTTCTTTCCCTTGTGGAACCAAACGCCTAGATAAGATCTTCCGAACTACGAAGCAACAATACCTATTAATAAGTACGAAACACAATATCTCTGTAAGTTCTTTATTGTATTCAACAGCAAACTCAGGAATAAACTACCACGAAATATTTGCACTACTGATTCTCCCCTAAGATTTAAACCACTGCTCACTTCATATCTATAGTCTAAAGATATGTACCTAATCTTTGACGACTTACCACTTAATCTCAGATGAGTCATAAGTGGTTCATAAGGGTTATAAACACTAAACACAACAATTATGTAAGTTATAAATAAAAAGAAACAGATAAAATAAGATTCCGATTTTAAAATTAAATGTTTTAATACCAATTATTTTTATCTTTTACGTTCTTAAGCATCACCATCCGAAGTTTGTAGGCTGCCCTCATAAGGGATTAGTCTGTTTTAAGCAACTTACTCCTGATACTGATTAGTAACTCACTTAATGTGCCAACGACTCACCGTTCAAAATCCACGCACATAGAACCCACCACCACGGAAGAACCTCCCTATATGAGTTGCGTTGTCACACTTATCTATGTTTCGAATTCTTTTGATCATATCCCGTATCTGGATATTCTATATGGTCCACCCCTTTTACTCCCAGCTGTTTCCTGGAATCAAAGATTCATGGATCAAAAGCTCGCAGCCATTTGTTAGGAGTGCATTTAGCGGCAAACAATCCCTAAATAAATATTCGAATAGTCACTCGTCATCGATGCTGACCATGTTCACTTTAGCGGACATGACTAGTTGAAGACACTTGGTCAGGCATCAACACCAGATCACGACACGACACGATGGGCGGAAGCAACTCGGTTTTTAGGTAGCCAGCCAAGACGCCGCTGTCTTATTAACTTTCCACTCGTAATCAAATGTAACTTCTCTTCCAGCCACCACTGCCTTCTGATTTATTCTTATTCGTACGTGTGGCTTTATTCGTTATAAGTTGTTCTGGTTATACGACAAACGTTACTTGGTCATATACCGGCTGCACTTCGTTGATAAGCAAACGTGAACTGGACACGATCATAAATGTGAGTTCATTCCTGTCAATGTTTTTTAACAGAGTAATTCAGTATAATTATATTTTTATCATATTTTCACCATATTTTTGTATTTTCATATTGGCACTTTAAGGAGGACTGATTAGATATGTAAGATTATTAGGATTTTAACCCCCATGCCTCTAAACTTCCATCTCATCCTATTTTGGGCGTAAAATATTGGAGCCTGGCCCGGCAACGTAGAATCCATGTTCCAAAACCACACCGTGACAGATCCGCGCGTTCAATTCCTCGTAAGGCCACTTTCGTGTAAATTGATAAGGTACGTCACCGCTTTTCTTTTCATCTCCTGCTGCCTAGAACCTTACGACCAACTCAAAAGGTTCATTTTCAAACGTCTTGACGAACTGTTACACAACATTTAGCTCGGCAGCTGTTCATCGACAGAAATTTTTTCATGCACAAGACACTGGTCAACGCACTTTTGACAAAGCTTTCTTCCGTCAATTCTTCCTACCAAAATTACCACAACAAGTACAAGCAATTTTGGTAACGTTACATAACAACCCGGTAGATGAACTAGCTCCATCTGCCGACCGAATTCTGGAGATCACCAGAACTCGTCACAGTAAGGCCTCATGCGACCGAAAATAAAGCAAAGAATCTGTGCAACATACTCGTTTTTTAGACCTACGGGAACAACAGAGATCAAGCAATTCCCGAAAACGAAGTTTCTCAAGAAGATCTTCATCTCAACTTCAACGAAGGAAAATTTAGCGTTTGTGTTGGTACTACAGCATCTATAGCAAAGGCTCAAGACAGCGTTGGGATCCCTGTTGTTTTCGCAGCTACAAATCCACTACGGACGCATCAGAGAACCCCGGCCAGCACGCATTATCGGCAACCGTAGCCTCCTGTTATTCACCACTGATGTTATACTAAAGCTTCGCTCATCGTCAGTAATGTTCTAAAAGTCGAAGTCCTGATTGCAACTCTTTTAGATCGCCAACATGAGGCACCCGTAAAAATTGAGGTTTGGGAAAAATGGATTCATTCATATGGAGGAGCTGGTACCAATCCACCTATCCACCTGTCCATGGTCATAATGCTCCTGCACCGTTCTGCTGCTTGTTTTCCATCTTTCCTTTCAGCGCTTCAAGATTGATTTATTTTACGCGGAAGGTTGGATGTCTACATTCTCCGTCAAAATGTAACCCCTCGTCATGGTGGCATGAACCCATCATGTCATTCTCCTGCAACACAAGGTCGTCCCGGGGCCATGTTTGTAATGGACGCTAAATATATGCCAATTTAAAACAAAGTTTATTATCCCACTATCTCTGTGTATCATGGTATAATAAGTTCGCATAACAGTTAAACCATTTCTACTGTTTGATATGTCATTGTTGATCTTGCCTATAAAAATGGCTTGCTCCTGATATTCAGGAAATAAGTTATTATTATTATTACATATGGTCCTGAAAACAGACAGTAGTGATTAACGTCCCACCAGTGATTACTGACGACTCAACGCTGAAACTACACCTAATCGTTACTCCTTACCACACATCCACAACCTAATGATCACCTTGAAGTTCATGACCGTGTTTTTGAAAATCGGCGTAGTTAAGGCATGCAACCAGGTACCAATGACCCGAAACGACATCTTCAGTACTGTAATCATGACCCCATTTGGCCTTTACGAGTTGCTTTGTATGCATCACGACTTGAGAAATGCAACACAGATATTCTAACGTTTCATTGATGACGTCTTTCGAGGGACTTGACTATGTCCATCATACGTCGACGAGTGTCTGATTGCAAGCCCAGATGAGAAAACACATATGAAACATCTGAACACAGCTTTAGGAAGACTGACAATTAGGAGTTACAGTAGATATACAAAAATGTCATGGTGGAGCAACCTCATTGGACTTCCTTGGTGCTGCTATTGATACTAAAAGGCATACAACTTCGAAAGCTGGCAACTATTCTGGAACATTCGGAACCAACCACAATTAATCTGCTGCGAACTTCCGACGGACTGTTAAGCATATACAGGCGATTAATGTCCAACTGTATATTCACCATGAAACCACTGACGGATGAAACTCGCGCAAATTAAAAGGTAGTCACAATGGATGCAGAGTCAGAAAAGGCCTTCACTACGATAGAAGATGCAATAGCCGATACGATTATACTGACACACCACAGTATTGCAGCTCCTGTGTTCATCTGACTCAACGATTGGCACAGTTCTGCAACAATGGATAAACCAGGCTTCACAATCCTTGTGATTCTTTTCACGACGGTTGGAAGACACCGAATCGAGATACAGCACTTCCGGACGTGAACTGTTGGCCATGTACAGTGCTGTACGACATTTTCAACACTTCGTTTGAGGCCGGGAATTTACTATGTTCACCGACCATAAACGACTGACGTTTTCGGTTGTCATCTTCAGATAAGTACTCTCCATGAGTCTATTCGTTTTGACTGCGTGTCCCAATTCACTACTGATATACAATATATATCCGGAGTCAACAATGTATTCACTGACGCCTTATCGAGGAAGCATTCCTTGAATCGTATCCAAGGGATCGACTTTGTCGAACTAGCTCGACTTTAAAATGAAGACTACGATCTTCATAACTAGTTCTCCACAAAAACGCTCAAGCTCCGAACAAAGACGATTGAAAGAGGTAAGAACTCTTCACTTTGTGATTCTTGTATAGGTACAGCCTAACTAGTCGTCCCCCAAAGTTATCGGTGCATCATCTTCAATACATTGCACAAACCTCTTCCACCCTTGAGTACCAGTTACAACTAAGCTGATTACCCAGGGGTTCTGTTGGTCAAAGATGAACAGGGATATCAAAGAATGGGCACACTCCTGTGCGTTCTACCAAACGAACAAGGCGACAAAACGTAATGAATGCCCTCTTGACACTGTTCCTATCCCCGACGCGTGATTCGACCACATCCACATTAGTCTTGTAGGACCTCTATCAGAATCCAACAAATTATATGTAATCTTCTGTCATGTGTGGACCGATTCACATTCTAGTAAGAAGCAGTTTAACTTTAAGTCATAACTAGTAAAACGTCTGCTTGTGCTTTTTTTGGACGATGGGTAGCAAAATTTGGTTTTCCATCTACAATAACGACAGACCGTGGATGTCAGTTTGAATCTGCATTGTTCCACTCTCTAACCAAAACTCATAGACCTAGACCCTTCTGACTAATCGAGCTGGCGCCGAACGATGGATAGAAAATTTTGGCTGTCCATCTATATAACTACAGTCCGCGGACGTCAGTTCCAATCTAGTTTGTTCCACTCTCTGACCAAACTTCTTGGAGCTTCGCGCTTCCGAACAACCGCCTACTATTCAAAATCCAAAAGCCTAGTAGAAAGATTTCATCGACAGCTAAAGGCATCACTTTCAGCTACGAATATCACATGGTGGACCAACGCTTGTCCACTAGTCTTACTCGGAATTCGCAGCACTGTGAAAACAGATGTTGGGTGCAGTGTGGCTGAATTAGTATATGGAACGACTCTTCGACTACCAGGTTAGTTTGTAGAAACCGCTTCCACCTCGACAAACCTGGATCTCAATTCTTAAGTGAACCGGCTTACAAATGCTACGTGTTCAGTTAAGGCAGTCCAAACTCGACAACAATTAGCAGACACTTATATCCAACCTGCTTTGAAATATAGTGCACACGTTTTCGTACGTCGTGATGCTCTACTCCGACCTCCTAGTGAGACTTACGAAGGACCATACAAGGTTTTGAAACGAGAAACAAAGTGCTATACGATCGACAACAACGGCCACGAGGAGAACGTCAGCATTGACCTCCTCAAAGCGGTCAACCTAGAAGCCAAATCTTTCGATGTCGAACTCACCACAACACCCACCGAAACGTAGAATGAACGAAGCTGCCACGCCTTGAGTAGCGACCAACAAACAAGTGGAAATTTCGAAAAGCTCCATAACGCCGAGAGCTACACGTTCTGGTAGGAATATGCACTTTCCAGAACACTTAAGTGAATACTACGTCTGTGTATTTTCTCTTAATTTTCCACTACCTGCGTATTGTAAAGTTTTTGCTTTTTTAAAAAAAAATTGAATATAATCATTTTTTACTTTACGGCATGCATTTTACACATTTTCGTATGTTTAAAAATATAAAAAAACATGTTTTATTGATACTAGTGTTGCCGATATTTTATGCGTTTTCGTATCCGCATTCGCCTGCCAAAGTGCTTTATATATGTATATATATATATGAAATAAATAAATAAATAAAGTTTTTATTCTCCAGTATCATTGTGTACATGAGAGCATGCCAGTTTACAGGCATGATCTGAATGATATAAGTTTACATACATACAAATATTTCGACGAAGTGTTAGTGTTAGGACTTTCCTTAGTATAAAGATATGCATTGAGAACCAAACCAATTGCAACAATTTTCACAGTATTAGGACACCATTTATATGTGTTGTAGCATGTTGCATATATGACAAAGTCCGGCGCGCTCCTTGACCAATGCGTTACAGTTCCAAAAAACGGCTAAGGGTTAGCCGATTGGATCACTGTGTATGTTCAGACGCGAGATAGGACCAAGGGTACTTGGAACTTGGGTGTTGAGGAGAAGGCAATAGTTTTGTGCCAGTAAGTTCCATATTTATCTTGCACATAATTTTCTGCAACTAGAGGAAAGACAAAAGAAGGAAGAACACAAAACAACAGCATTCGTATTCCAAGGTTAACAAACTAATGGGCAGGATTAGTAATTATACTTCCAACATGCCACTTATGCTTATAGGCTGATTAAAATGGAAGAATACTATCATATGACGAAGACAGGTGAGTGGTGCTCACACGTTCAGAGTCCCTATTATTTCGCTAGTGGAGTAAGAAACAATAGTTGGTGTGAACATTTTTAACGAGATTTCAGAAGAGATGAAGTTACTAACATGCCGTACAAATAAAGGAAGTGAATCTGTTTCCCGAATGGCTTGAGGCAAATGGTTCCAGATTCTCGAGAATTTGTTTGTAAAATAATTCATATAAAGAACGGATTTAGATTGCGATATTTTTATTTTCGAGGCTGAATTGCGTAAGTTATAGCAAGAGGGTTCCTCGAGCTGGATTGTATTAGGCGATGAAAACGCTAATTTGTTTAATATTTTATAAAAGAAGATTAGGTTTAATTTTAGCCGTCGCCTCCATAAGGTATCTAGTCCTAACTTAGTGCATCTAGTTTTATAGTCTAGAGTACGATCAGCCTCAAGAATACGAAGAGTAAAGCGACGTTACACAGACCCCAGTCTGAGTTTATCAATATGGAAACATTACTGAGAATAAAGGTGCAGTATTCTAGCAGAGGTCTTCATCGTATGACAGTCCTCTGCCAACATTCCAGTCTATCCTAGGAAGGTTAAAGTCTCCTGTAATGACTTTCGCATTATAAGGGAGAGCAGAGGTATGTATAAAAGCATTAATAATGTTATTATCTACAGTAGTCGAGGTGTTAGGAGTTCTGTATATACAACCAAAGAGTAAATTATAGTTCGGGGTATTGATTGATATCCAGACCGACTCTGGTACCTTACCGAGTATTTCGTCATCGATTTTGTTGGATGACAAACAAACATTTACGTATATTAGACAACCACCACCCCGTTTATATTCTCTATTGCCGCGATATAAGATATAGTCCTGAATGGCTAATTCTGAGTCAGTAACTGAGGAGGAACACCATGTTTCTGTGATAAATATTAAAGAAGGTTTAGTTAATAAGGCTATAGTTCTTAGGGTTGATATTTTATTAAGAAGTGAGCGGGCGTTAATTACTAAAAAGTTTAGAAATGAGTGAATTGTGAAGAATCGAATAAGATCTTTATCTAAGTCGTTCGTGTTTCGTATAACTAGATGTTGGCTTGAATAGGCAGTCTGACTGTTTGGGCTAATGTCTGGGCAAGCTGTATTGCTAAGGGGACTAATGACTGCCTGATCCCAAAAAATTTATTATAGTAGTCAGAGATATTAGGATGTTCAGAGCAGTTTGAGTTAGGCAACATGGCAGCTCGTTGACGATGTGCATAAAGTGGAGGGTGCCCTAGCAACCCACCATGAGCATAATTATAATCAAAATAGTGAGGAGGAAGAGAAGAACCACTTACACGATCTGAATAGGCGTATGGTGAGGGGTTATTAAGACTTACAGCATACTGGTGTGTATTTGGCGCCCTAGAATTTCTTACAAAGCTATTTGCGACAGGGTAATAAAATGGGTCATGTACTTGTTCGCCGCTTGGTTTACGCTGGTATTTCAATGCGCTATGTTTTGACTGGTTACGTACAACCTGTGGGCGCTTACGACCTTCATTACTACTGAGTCGATTACTATTAGGCAATGAGGCCTTATAACCCGCCTTGCTATATAATGATGTGGTGGGCATAGTAGCGTCGTGCTCTCATTGTGTAGATGAGATCATAGAACCTTCCTTGGAGCTTATCTTTCGTTTCGATGATCTTTTTGTCTCGTTTTGCATTATACCTAAGTTGTTTAGTGGGCTAATCGTGGCCCTTACTTGTACTTTGGGAGTTAGCATTTTGTCACCTAATGAAGCACTAGAGAGCCTAATATTACTGGAGGTCGTGTGGTCTAAATCTGTATCATCCGAGGGGTGGTTGTCAGAGGTTTGACCTGTAATTTTTACGGATATATGTTGATAAGTATTATCATTATAGGATTCTGTAGCCGTACTAACTGGTGTAGTCAGGCATTTTACATCAGTGGTGTTCCGCCCAACTTTACCTAAGTGCGAAGTATCTAGTCTCTTGTGTCTCTGGATAACGGTCTTATCCTCTACTACACGTGCATTTTTATACTTAGAAGTTGGGGTTATTAGCTGTTCAGCCAGTTTTAACTTATTTGCTGCCGATTGAGAATCAAAGCGGAAGAGGATAGGGCATAAGTACTCTTGCTGTTTTTTATTAAGGCGGAGGCATTGACAAGAATAATCTGAGAGACTAGCTGCTTTTAATATAGAATGCCTAACGGCTCTGAGTGGTGCCTTATCCGGTAGACAATTACGTTCTGACGGGATATCATACGTTTAGTTACCTCTGTAGCAATGAAGTCTATAACTGTTGATACTTTCGAAACGTCTCCAAGTACAGGTGGATTTGTGTCCCTGGTCAGTAGCAGCTTAAGAGGCGACAAGGTGTTAAGTTCTTGCTTAACGCCACAAACTAATACTGAGAATGACTCCACTTGAGAAAGCGTTTTTGAGAGCTGCTGAGTAAGATGTTGTAGTTCGCATCTAACCTTCTCGAGACTACTGCTCTGTGGCAAAGATGTGTAATCCATATCAGATATTTTCGGTAATTGAATCACTGGTGTGAAATCTAGCATTACTGGGTCTGTCAAATCCGGGGTCACAAGACTAGAAGTTTGCTCGATAGTGGAGTTGTTATCAACTGAATACTGTGGGCTTTGACGAGCTCGTTTTTTAGAGATACGACCCATAATTAAATAATTATAGGCAATATTAGCTAGCAGAGGTATTAGATTTGACCAAAACTGACAAGTGTAATGATAATTAGCCTTTTTTAGAAAACACACAATTAGTTACCACAAAAGTTGAACGTACCGCTCATAAGGAACTAGCGCATACTTAAATTTTTTTGGATTTCCAGGCCGTCTGGAAACGAACAGAAGAACACGGGAGAGAACGGTTATATTTTGCATAAATGTTTTATGTAATGACACCCTAGCTTAGGTACTGACGCCTATAAGTTACACAACATCGCAAACTATCAATGGAATATTTACCAATATCTAACGCATTGGGTTTTATCCATTGGTTGGCAAGTCGTAGGGTCCTCATGAACCCATTAGGGAGGGTGTCAGCTGTAGCGGTAAATAATCATCAAAATAAATAGTTACATGGGTCATTGACGTAGACGCTGACCAAGTTTATTTTGGAGAACATTACTAGTTTAAGACGCTAGGTCACGCATCACCACCAGATCATGTCATTCCTCACCGTGGGAAGCATCTCTCTCTAGTTCGCTAGCCAAAATGCTGCTATCCCATTGACGCTCTATTCGCGATCAAATATAACTTCTCTTACATCCTTCATTGCCATCTGATTTATTCTGATTGGTAAAAGTGTATTTAACCGTCAGAAGTTGATCTGGTAATACCACAAACGTTGCTCGGTCATATACCGGGTGCACTTCAAATCCCTATCATCTCTTTGAAGTCCAGTCGTAATTGAAATTACTTCTGTCATCTATTGTATGGATGTCACTTAGTTGCCTTTATACCTTGTTTATGCAAAGAACGGTCAAGCTTACTGTATACTGGTGGGCTCTCATGATGCCCTTTAGTTATACCCTATGATTGTCATCATACAGAAACTGGACCTCATTATTGGGAACATATATTGCACAAAATACACAATCACCAGTCCAGAAACATGAAATCGACATCTTGAACTGTCGAATGTATCCAGATTTTGCAATACATAATTACTAGTTGGCTCAAGATAATCGTAATCCTAGTTTGATTTCCCGCAATATGACATCTTTGTGACCTTGAGGGGATTGGCCCGTGGCGGCAATTTCTCATTTACCGCGTGGCAGACGGATCGTTCTATAATGGTTCCCATAAATTTCAATGACACCCATATTTGTGGAGAAATATGGCTATCAATGGCTGAATCTTCAGTTTTTACTTATCTTCTCATTGGATAATAGTTGCTTGGCCTATTCATCACAAGAAGTGACTTGATATGAAAACAGCGTCTGAAAATATAGTGCTCAGTCGATGATTTTTCAGTTGGGATGATTTAGAGCAAACAACTGAAGAGTTTCAGTCTGAAAGAAAAGTAAATTTAACTCAGTTGTAGATTACTTGCACTCATTATGCTCATATGCAAAGTCAACGAGCCTCGTTTCCGTATTTTAAATACATTTACGTGGTTTTTAAATGTACACTTGATATTAAAAAAAAATCTCACGGAATTAGTCGGAGAAACAAATTATAAGGTGAACTATAACTATATGTTGCTGGCACATCTAAGGTGCAGTACATTTAATAGTAAACGTCTTAGTTACGATTTATTGAGTCGACAGTTGAAATTATGCTGACATTGTATACACATTTCCGACGCACGTGTCCCGATAAACTATGTTACTCCATTTCCGAAGCTGTCCAAACGATTACTGCAAGAATGATAAACACACACATGAATGAAAGACTAATTTTTCCGAAGTTTGGTGAAAGTTTAGCAATGCTAGTGTTTACAAAGATTGAAAACTATGCAAAAAGAAATTCTGAGAAGATATGAATTCAGTTTTCTGATTGTCTCAATCTAGTATATTTTTCTGTTTTCTACATGCTTTTTGATCATCTCGCTCACTAAAGATTTCTGCTTGTATCATTCAATATTAACGAATTATCTATAATAAATGGTTCATACTTAATAATCGCCTTTCGTATTTCTATGTTTAAAGTTGTAGGGAATGGTAAGTAATAAGGATCGTATTGTACGGTAAACGGTATTCTAAATCATAAGGTATTCGCCTACTGTAGTTTACGTACATTAGTGTATTTCTAGTAATAACCTTAATGACCAACACGAACAGCTTACTCGCCTTGATCCTTGACCTTGAATATAACCAAAAATACTGAAATTGTCTATAGATAAATATCTCTCGAAGATAATCAATCTTCTTTAGGTGCCCGGCATATCACAACTGAACTCCAATAAACTCTGAATATGTTGGCCGAAGGTCTATATGTATCAGTAAGCAGCTTCTGGATCTCAGTTGTTAAGACAGCGGAGGTTATATAAACTTTGGTTTTAAGTTGTTGAACTTCCTTTACACATTTTCATCACTCGCTAGTAATGCCATCAGGAACCCTTTAAATCGTTCCAAGAATGATTCGGTATTAATTAATAGTCTGACTATCCATCAACATTCGTACTACAGTCTCACTCATACTTCTCTTATAAGTCTGTGCTTAACAGGAACTTCGTAAGTTTAAACAACTTAATTGAGGCAGTATCAGGCCACCACAGCACCATCTGCGAATGAAAATCAAAAAAGTAAATAGGAGTTATACAACCATTGCATGCAAAATATAAATATAATACATCAGTGATTCACAGTTTGTTCACTACAAAGTAAAAGCAACATAAAACATCTAGGAAAATTTGGTGTCATATCAACCAAACTCAGATTACCTAAATGATCTTAGATGACGTCATTACACTGCGATTGGTTCTTAACGATAACAAAATGAAATCATCATAACTTATAAAACTCACAGTGATATATTTTAGAACAAGAAAACCATATAAAAGTGTAATTCCAAATGTATATACGAAAAGCCCAATGTGGCTCAATGTTTTAGTTTACTGGGTCCCAACTGAAAAATCGTCAACCAAGCACCATATTTCCGAACGCTGCATCCAGCTAGTCATTTCTTGTGATGAACAGGCCAAGCAACTATTATCTAATGAGAAGATTAGTAAAACAGTAGACATGACTTTTACGGCCGAACTTGAGCGACTATAAAATGACCTTGGAAGTCTTAATCTAAATGAACCAATCACAGCCCTCTAAGTCAGAACCGATTTAATAATTTATTAGAGATTTCTAAATTCAGACTTTTGTAGTATGTTTCCCCCACGTAAATCGTTGGTAAATTATAAAATATTTATCCTCTAAAATTATATGCATACACCATCAAGACTTAACCATAAACCGAAATCCAATGAGAAATCCGTCGTTTCTAATAAACTATTTATGATTGAAATTGATAAATCATGCGGGATATATTGTTTTTATGTCATCCAAAAACTTGTGTAAGTTATTCTCGAATTCCCAAGACCTAATATCACGATGTATTTTATATAAATATTCATCTAGATGGCTCCATAACATCCTTCCTTGCGATCGATAGTACGGATAGACTTTCCAACTGTCACTATATATTATTGTTCCGGGTAAGATGTTTTTTTCTACCAGAGGAAGAAGTATAGCAGCCGATCTAAAGCGAATCCTTTTATAATGTCCTTTGTTTAATGCTCTATCCCATATACCAGTTAGCTACATATTTCATGGCAATATTCATATCACTGAATTGCCGTTTTTCAGAAACATCCGCTAGTAAAGCGTCTGTCGTTACTTTAATGCCAATTACCCATCCGTTTATTAAAACGAGGATTTGTTTTACTTCTAGCTTGGAACGAGCAGAAAAAGACTTTTTGCACCAGCTATCAGTACAACGCAATCAACAGCCTTCTCGTGTCCCTTGTTTTTTAAAAAACTTCTATTTCCTTGCCTCATTGACAGTTTGATGATTTTCTTAATAATCCCATAGTTCGCGAACGAACAACTGGATTTTTATCATTAATAAGATCTCGAACACTCTCTATTGTTAGCATGATGCCTTCAAGTGGCCGCCATGACCTTGAAACGCCTCCTCCGTTCCCTATTGGTTCGGCCGTATAAGCCATGTCCACCGTAAAAACTGAAGATTCACCCATCGATAGCCATATTTCTTCACAAATATGAGTGTCATGGAGACTTTTGGAGGCCACGAAAGAACGAGCTGACTGTCATGCTGTTAACGAGAAGTTGCCGCCACGAATTTATGCGCAAAGGGTCAAACTTTGCGGGAAATTCGAACCACGACGACGATCATCTTTTGCAACTACTACATTACTTCTCATGGCGAACACCCAGGATGATATATTTGTTATAGATAAATGCGGCTCATCATTGTAATTTGATTCTTAATTTTGGTGGTTACTATGTAGAGATGAAATTCATTCCAACATTACTTATGACTTTACGGAATTAAGAGAAACGTCTCCTGCAACCACCTCCCAAAGTTTCAAAAGCCGAAAACCTGTGTACGGAAAGCGCTATCACGAGTTTGACTTTGACAACAAGTTTAGACCTGGGAGAATATCGTTAGTTTTTGTACACACTACTCTACACCTAATTTCAATTGTAGACGAGAGCTAAGAAGGGCACTAAATTTGAGTAGTCATGATATCCCAATCCATATTTATCGTATGAGAACATTAGGATATCCTCCTGGTTGGCTGAAGAAAGCTGTTGTTGGGGGCAATCTAATGATGTTCGATTCAGTTAACGTGGACACCTTGTCATCTAATTGTGAGTTGAGTCTTTGATTGGTTTTGCGCTTTTTCTAAGTAGACAGTTAGTGTAGGTCAATTAGTTTTCGGATGTACATGCTTATCGTTCTGATTATCTTGAACTCTTTATCCTTATTTACTAGAGTAACTACTTCGTAATGTATATCCCCTAGGGAATTGTTAACTCCTCACATCATAGTGTATAATTGTCTCACTCTATTCATGAGGTTGCTTGCATATCCTATGATGACAGTCGACTCTATGACTTTGTTTTAAAGTGATACTGATGTTGCGTGTTCTGTGATGCATTTATTTTCTTAAAGCGCTTTCAATATTAGATGTATTACGCAATAAGGTAAATGCATTGAACGAATTTTTCAGTAAAGGTACTTCAGATGTATATTTAGATAGTCTAATCATTATTGTGTCAATATTTACTAATTCCTCTGCATGTGTCACAAGGTATTCATGTCATACTTTAACTGGTTCACCGTGTTTACTGTATTTTGTCGGCAGGTAAGCAGACGTATAAGATCACAACCCAGCGATGTAAATTTGTGGTTTGCTTGTTGGTGCGCGTTTAAGCTATTAACTGAAACATATATTTGACTGGAGAGTCAGGCAGCTGATCGTCCTTTAATATATTTATAGTGATGCTGTGTTTATGTTATTGGGATGTGTTTCATTCCTTATTAATATCGTAAAACAAATATTTGTGGGGACTTTCTTCCGAGTCTTAAGTCAACACTTTTTTAAAAATAAAGGCGTAATCATGTGAGATCTTTTACTAAGGTTGTAAATAATTGCATGGAAGTGATTGCCTGCCTGAACACTCGGTTAGGTCTTCCCTCCTTGTTTCTCTGAAACCTTTTACTTACATTTTTATGTTTTATGTGGAAACAGCCATTTGCTTAGTGTCTCATTACATTTTTGTGGTAATTATCTGGCAGTATAGGATTTCTACTACTGTGAAACCACAGTACCATTAACAAAATTATGGCTTTAGAAACTCACAATTTGGACATCCCAGTAATATCTCTAGTCATGTAGTTATCGAAGATTTTTTTTTCTACCCCTTTGTTTCTCACTTCATCTGTTCTTTTAAAGCTATGCGAAGTCTACCACTGCACAATGTTTTATCTAAACACCTTGTGTACAGATTCAAGTACTATATATCAAATGTTAAATTGGTGAATGTAGCTGATATCGTAGTATGTATCCCGGTTGATTGCTTTAGTCGTTTAACTATTCCATTTTAAACTGTCATGAGCGAAATAGTAAAAGCTTGTATTAAGTAGATAGTTATCTTTCATTTAGCATTTCACTCTTGCATTTCGTACCGATAATATTTACTTTCAAATGTGCATGAAATATTGAGATGCGTTTCCTTCGTTTAATTACGTGTTACTGTTCACTTGCAGTGTACCATCTTTAGAGATTTGAATATTTTTTGTACAGGTAAAGTGTCATACAATAAAAGCGCTCTTATTGGTTATCCTGGATTCAATATTGAGTTGGACCGCTCAGTCAGGGATGAGTATTTGTATTTAAAATGTCCCCCGATGCAAAAACATCATATGCTGGATAACTTCTATGCTTCATTGACAAGTGAAACTTCATGCAATCCTACAAACACAATTGTCAGTCATTCATGTAAGTCTCACAAGGTTGATCAATACGTACAATAAAGTCCAACTTACTAGTCTCAGTAATATTGCTTATTCATTAACGTTCATAGCATACAAGAAAAAACAAGATAATATATACGATTTGCACCAAACTTTTAGTTACTTTTTTCCAAAAATCTGGACTGAAAATATGCATGATCGATTCCATATACTACATTCGTAGATAAAGTATGCTGAGTTAGGGCTTCTTCGTAGGTTCTCTTAGCCACTGATAAGCATTACTTCCAACTATAGTCATTAGATGAATATGACGATTCACTTCTTGTACATCGTCTCCAATTTTTTTTATAATGTTTTACTGATATGAAGTATTGTTTTAATTTCTCGCCTTTTCTGCTTCGTGTATGTATTCGTGGAAATCGTTTGCATTAAAAGTTGTTTCCAAGCCCTTGCAGATATTATATTCATATTTGTTAAAGCACAAAGTATCCTATCTATCTCATTCAAGTGGTAATCTTAGTATACATGATGGGGACAGTTAAATAAGCATTCGCAGCTTCCATTAACCTTTTTGTTCCAGCCGCATAAATATATCACGGTAGGGAGTTATTTGTATAGACCGGGTACGTTGTCAGAGAATCGAAGCGTGATAATCATACGTTGAAATAATCACTTTGATTTAAATAATAGACATTACTTATAGGAATCGTTACGTAGCACTAAAAGTGATTTCATGTGACTCTATGCCGATTATCCAACACCGATTTTAAGTATTTTATAATATTCGCAGTTCACTTTGTTTCTTTTTCATCGATGTGTAGTCCCGGAACTTGCATCATTAGGCTTTATTACGTTTAGACTTAATAAGTAGTCAGCGCTGTTCATAGAGATGATGTTTTTCAGTGTTCCACATTTCTTGGTATGGCAACTTGAACCGATGTACTCATGTGCCAGGTTCTATGTTGATTATACATGCATACATACATAGGTATCCCTGTTTTGATAATGACTATTTAATATAGATTCTTCGTTCATAAATCTGTAGCTGTATGCTCATTTTAGACCTACCAGCAGAAACTTGTTACTCCTTTTAATTATTTTATGAATAAACCTCTCGTATCTGTTTTATTTACTTGACAGCTTGCAGTAAAAAGGAAACAGTCGAAACTGTTATAACACTTTCCGATTGTGAGTCTGGTGAAACTAGTTCAAATAGCTCACTAGCAGAAAGTTTAAACAAAACTGAGGAACCTAATTGCACACCGAATGTATTGGCAATTCATGAGCCTGTTCAGGGGACGCCTACCCCAGTTTGTCCTCTAGTTACTAGAAATGACTCTTCTAATGAAATTACCGACCATTCTCCCAGTTTACCACCTAAGCGTCCTTCTTTAGAAGCTTTCAGCATGGGTATACAACCATTTAGGCCGTTTGAAAATCTTCCTGGTGTACATGGTGGTTATCAGCGTGTTCTCAACTCACTCAAGAATTCACGTGAATATTTAATTTCTCTCAGTAGCTCATCAGATTCAAAAAATTCCCAAGATAGTGATTCTCACTCATCATCTGATCAATTAAATCGTCATAATGGCAGTCACTCCTATCACAAAAGGAGTCGATATTAAAGAATACTTACTGATCTGTTTTCGATTGCATTTTATATCTTTCATAAACGTTTTAACATTAAAAAATGTGTATATGTAAATTATTCTATCAGTATATATATATATATATATATATATATATATATATATATATATATATATATACGGATTCTTCGTTAACTAACAAACCTACTAATTGTTAGTGCTTGTTTAAAACTGTGTTATACGTGTCAGTTGTTATTAAACACTTCAATATAATCTTCTAGTCTTCTGTTTTATATATTTTTCACTACAGTTGGAATGGAATTGATGTCATATTATTGATTTATTTACTTTTTCCAGGGAGAAGAACGATTCATTAAGTGGATAGTTTACCAGACATCATTGTTCTCTTTACTCAGAAGCATTTTTCTATTTTAGTAGGATAGAGAGCTCTTATTTCCATATACTTTGTTTGCTGTCTAATTGCGTCACCAGGTATGAGCTATTTCTAGAAAGCCCAAGTGGTGTATAGTTCATCTGAAAGCCAATGTAGTACTAAACTACCCTACTGTTGGGCATGTATATACTTGTGTTAAGCAATCGATTATTATTTTAAAAGCACTTGCTGTCCAGATACTGGTTTACAGATTCAAGTATTTTCCCATATGTCCCGGTTTAAGCCTCCAAATATTTTCACTATCTGCCTTACAAGATTGTGGCCTAAAGTTCAGTGAGCAAACCTGTTATTGATTAGAGAGTTTCAAAAAATATAAATAAGCTCGGAAAATCTCGGCGTTTCGTTAACTGGTTTGGCGACTACTTGCCATTAGACAAATTTTAGCATGCTTCCCGATAATATTTCAGGAGTGTATTTTGTATGTCGTGTTGGCACATTCATGGGCGCAACATCACCATATAGTGCTTTTCAAGTTCCTTAAATCTCTTATGACTAAACAAAGGTAATGAGTTAACTACAATGACGACAAATATTCTATAAGTTTTTTGTGGTATAAGTGCGCTCTAATGAGTAGTCCTAAGCCAAAATAAACAGTTGCAGAATGCTCCCTACTTTCCAGTATTTTTCTAGCTTGTATTGTTCCTTGACAAAAGCTACCTTCAGAACGATTACACACGAAATAGTAAGACATTGAGTATTTACAGCAACATGATTGTATAAAGGTCTATTATATGTCGGCTTAACACGTCTTGTAAGTTTTCAAAGATATTCGTACAAATTTTCGAATCTTTGCAAATGCTCTCTAGACATCGTTGCATTCCCACAATATTCGTCTCTTCTCCACATTTATTTTAGAGAATCATTCGGTTTCATAGTAACTTGGTAACCCACGGCAGCCCGTCGAAGGAGATCTTAGAATAATTTGTAATTGATTTTTTTGGTTCGTTCATTTACCAATGAAATCATTTTGCTGCTATAATTTTCATTCAGATGAAAAATCATTTGCAAAGAGTACTGAAAGCTCATTTTAGAACAAATATACGCATACTAAACTGACTTAAATTGTTTGTATGCTTTTTAGGAAGTTAGTGGTAGACTTGTCACTTTTCGCACTGTGCAACTTAATTTTCATATGCATTTGATAACATAATGGTTTTGTGAGGCGTGACATACTTTAATTTGGCCTGCAATTTTTGTTACGAAGATTACTTATGATGATATATGTGTATACCGAAATGTCTGCCAATTACGAACTGTATGTCGCTCTACCAAATTTAAAGATTGCTGTTCTCATTCCTCGACTCTTGTTTCGTCAGTTCGTAATATGTCAAACTAAGGCAGTTACATCAGTCCTTGGTGTTATTAACTGTTGATCTGAATCGTTTTGTAGATTCAAAATACTTGATTTGGGTTTATGTGATTGGTAGCTGGTGTGTATTTTGTAAGAAAGTTCATAATCACTGAAATGCAACCAGTATTCACTTCCATTTGAAAGTTCAATATTATTTCATGCTCTTTCCACTAAATAACATTTAAATTATGTCTTAGTTTAAATGACCAATCCACACCTTTCTAATTCCTGATTTCATCACCATATACACGTTCTACCTCAGCGGTCACTTGGTTTAATGATTTTTGTTCATTCATAAGACTTCACAAAGTTTAATAATCCAAGTTAACTCTGAGTGCTTAGGTATATTTACTGAACGTGAATTGGTGGATCCACTTACGATTTTTACAACTAAGAGTTTTCTAAATTACTCGGTAAAATAGATTCCGAGAAACACCACAACTATTGATTTTGTCAGCCATCCACTGTACACACAGAGCAAACTATGCTCAGTTTTACTACGAAAGGAATTTCTTTTACGTAAGTTTTTTCCTGATAGATATTTATTATCCATTAAAACGTCGAAAGTTCCCCACCCGCTTATATTCATTGAAAATGAGTAGCCTGAATTAGTCGGATGCAGCAGATTGTTGTATAATCATAGGAACAAGGATGTAGAGTACTCTTCAAGAGTATAAAAGCAACTCACATTAATTGTTTTGAGTGCTACACTTATCACCGAGGTAAGTGCTTTTAAACGGAAGTATGGAATAGTATGTACCTTAAAACTGAAAATAGCGACTAGGAGTTTGGGTATCGGTATATATATATATATATATATATATATATATAATATATATATATATATAATATATATATATATATATATAATATATATATATATAATATATATATATATATATATATAATATATATATATATAATATATATATATATAATATATATATATATATAATATATATATATATATATAATATATATATATATATAATATATATATATATATATATAATATATATATATATAATATATATATATATATAATATATATATATATATAATATATATATATATAATATATATATATATATAATATATATATATATATAATATATATATATATATATATATAATATATATATATATATTATATATATATATATTATATATATATATATATATATATATATAATATATATATATATATATATAATATATATATATATATTATATATATATATATTATATATATATATATAATATATATATATATATATAATATATATATATATATTATATATATATATATTATATATATATTACTGATTCATGTGGATAGAAATTGGCTTTATGGATTATGGTGGTTCGCTAGTAGGAGACATTCGATTAAATCTTCGATAATACGACTCAAAATGAATATGCATGTACTCCTCCACCTTTCAATAACAAACCCTACGTAATGTCCTAACTGATCACACATAGAATCATTATGAAAAGTTGTATCCCTTGAGATCGTGATTCGGATATTTGGTGCACAACTCATCGGTGTGCTATACGTCATGCTTTTAGCCTCCAAAATGGCTACTGTATTTTACATCTCAACTATTGTCAGGCTTTTTCAAAATAAAATTAGTGTGACGGTAGTGAAATAAGTAGTTATTATTACAGGGGAATATGTAGTAAATCATGTTTCAGTTTCTTGTGAATAGTGGACACAGTGGTTTCGGAATATTCATACCAGTCAGCGTATAATAGAACTCAACTGTCACACCAGACAGATCTTTATATTCCACCATTCGGATATTTTTAATAGGGAAATATCTCTGAGATAGTAATATAAACATTGTCTGATAAGGAGTTTGTAGAGATTTGCTAAGTTCGACGATGGTTTTATCACAGACTAGCGTCAGTATGGAGATAATTGGAATAACCAAAGCAAAATGGATGCATTTGGCTGTGTTTCACAATTGTGGCCTCATGCTTAGAATATTGAGAAATTAAGCACTTGAAATCGCTGCATTCGAAACAAGAGGATAACAGTATATATATATATATATATATATATATATATATATATATATCCCCTAGATGAAGAATGTTTCATATGGCATTTTTATGATTTGTTTTTAACAAGCTGCATAATGATTCCGAAAAGCAAACAATTCAAAGGAAGATCAAATCATATCCAGTTAACAGAAAAAGAAATCAACGATTTTATTGCTCACAGTAATAGCGAAGATAGTGAAAGTGATTGGGATGATATTGGAGAAATTGACCTGTCAACTGTGCTCTCAACTTCAGCAGATATTATGAAGGATAATACCATTAGAATATGCACTAGTGAAGTGACTACATCGTCTAGTCACAAATCAACTAGTGGGAGTATTAAGGGTAGGATTATTTTAGTTACTCAATTTGTGTAATGTACGTACTTGATTTGTAAATCGTAATTATTCATCTTGTTACTTATTGAATTGATCTTCAGAATTTGCATTCGTTGTTTGCAATAAAGATCAATTTTGTACCATGATAAATCAATTTTTCTGTTGATTAAGCGTTTAACTACCAACTATTACGTTTAAGCTACAATACAAGGGGGCTCTGTTCTAGTATTTAATTGCATTACGGTTATTATTACTATTACTACTAGTGTAAATCTATTGTTTGTGGCAGACTGTTAATATCCCTTGGATTAATGAAGAAATGTCTACAGTTATGGCATGTATCTTGTCATGAAAACATTTTATTAAGTGCAGCACTTTTTTATTCAGAAAAAGATAGTAGACACAAAAAATGAATTATGTTTTACATAGTCATTATCGCAGTAAGTCAGCCATAAGCAACATAGTGTCGCCAACCATCGGTTTCAGTAGTTTCGCTCACCTCAATAAGGTATTTTGGATCTACCAGTATGGCTTAGTTCAACAGCCAACAACTTCACAAATTAATGTCACATTTTAATTTGACCACCCTCACCTTTCTCCCAACTCAATCCTACGCCAAATAATATCGTTGTGGTATGCGGTAGTTGGACATAACACGTTATTTGTTCCAATCATCTAATTTAATGGAGATGTACAATCTTATTTACTGGCTAACTGTTTCTTACTAGTACTCAGCGTTTTCTCTCACTGGGTGATTCACGCAGTAAGAAACTATTTTACACTATTAAGTAAAGAGGGTATTCAGTTATTTTTATTGTCAGCGCTTAGCTTAATACCTAGTTATTGTTGTGACGTCAACAAAACTGCTTACGACTGATGAAGGCATGACTAATTAGTTGGTGTGATTTTGTGCACACGAGGTTGCAATAACACATTCCAATGAGAGTGCCTAGCTGGTCCCTGCACGTGTCTGCCTGATGCCCACCCAATCCTAACCCGGAAACAGGAAGAACACAAGCAGATAAATCAATCGGACAAATCGTATTCTATTTCATGCATTCTTTTATATATACATAAAACCTGACCACACATTCAGCCAATTAGGGATTTAAGATTAATACAAAACGAGTAAAGTAGTGGTAGTGTACAGCGGTAACGTGTACACAACTAATTGCAGTTTATAAAGAAAATATAATATACCAACAGTAAATACGCTTAACGGGAGGATAAGGCACGAGGGAAAACTATGATAACAATAAAATCCCTACATTACGCACAACTGAACCAATTGATATAGCCTTCTAAGACATAGTTCTGAAAGTTAGTTACCCTTCTTTAATCGTCCAACATAACAGTTATAAACGCATATATATAATTCACTACGATTAAAAGTATAATATGAAAGTTATGCAAAAGACATGTAAGATTAAACAATTAATCTTCAGTCATTTGATTTTATCATGGAATACGCCTTGTCCTTATAAGTTTATATCTTATGTGACAGTTAAGAGTCAACATAAAGGTGAACCTCTTACTAACGTCGTAGGTTATTGACTTCGTTTTAGGCTACTAGATGGGATCTCTAAATGTCACGTATTGTTAATGCAGACTGAATCACAATTTATTTTAAAATTTAATTTTTCGAATGCTAACTAAAATTATAATCTCCTACCGATGTCATGTAAATTTCATGTTTTCCCTTGTGTTAGATGTTGGCGTTAGTGATTTGTTTGGCACAGTACCTTCCAATCTGTTGTTGAATGAAAAAGAAAATAACATGAATATATGTGAATTGTTCGGTGAGTCTAATCCAAGCAACTGTAATGACGATGACAGCAGTGAAGGTAATTTTAACGAATTACAAGGAATTGAAGATGGTTAGTCCTTTCTGTTAATGTTATATATATATATATATATATATATATATATATATATATATCTTGACGTAATGTTTTATAAAAATACTTTCCAGCTTAAATTGTTATCGTTAATAAATCCACTAGCAATTTAACTTTTAATTTCTTTACGGAGTAAATCCAGATCAAGTGAAACTTATTAATAACACCGTTTCATTTGAAAAGCATTTTAATTTGATTTATACGTTAAGTCATGAGAAGTTAATAATAATAAACTTTCTAAATTTATAAGACAAGTTTTTGCGTCTATCATTCTTATACGATAAGTTGTTTTAATTTGAGACAATTCATATGTTTCATAATAATCTGTTGAAGATGATTGCTTCTTATGATCAGCGGTCCTATTCATTTATGATATACCTACATAACGGTCGGTCAGATAATGAAAAAGAGAAGGATGAATAATTAGGAAGGCCGAACAAATAGTGTGCAGAAATTAGGTATATATTCATTAACCGAGATATTGACACGTATTTCTCATCTACGATATAGCCTCGAGATATTGGATCCGTTTGGATTTTGCATCATATTACTTGCTTAGATTCATCTTGCCCATTGAAGCTTAACAGTATACTTCTATGCCTGACTACTTTTAGTCCTATGAACTACTTACTTTCTAGTCACTAAGATTCTAATAAACATAATCTTTAAACAGTAGTGAATTTATGAAACATTTCCCGTTTATTATCCTATTCACCTATCATTTTTTCTGCTTGCGAGTAGATGAAAATAATTATGGACTGTCAGAAAATGGGACTAGTATTCATAGAAGTTTATCAATCAAAGAACAGTTTGAAAAGGAGAAGTTAATTGAACATCATGTTAACCAGGCGATTCAGTTAGAGGAGGTGAAGAAAAATTCTGCGTCACCCGCTATATCTAGTAAAAGTAATACCAATATTGATAGCAATAATTCAGTAAGTATTGCCTTGGCAGCATGTGCCTTACGACGCCAAAAAGCACGTGAGTTGTACATATATTATATTTGTTTAATTACTAACCCTTAAAATATGTGACCGTTTTATTAACCCTACTTCTAAATGCAACCATATTACATTTGTCTTGCACTCGATAGATAGTGAATCTGAAATACTTGTCGTTTAGTCCTTCAAGATGATCGGTAAATGATGAATACTCATCTTTTATGTCTACTAGGTACCATCTCAGCTGTCTGAAGTTTAAGCATTCATTACTAGGCTTCGCTATCTTGGATTTGACTTCTGGTGTGTCTATGGATACTCACTTTTGAAAGGTCCCATACTAGTACCTCATAGCTTGCAATTGTTGTCCATAAAAGTCAGTGCATTATATGATGCATTGAATTTTGTTTATGTAGCTATTGTTGAATATCATTTTAGGCTACTTGTGACTGATATAAAAGCCTTTCTAATGCGATCTATTCATTCTACTTTACAGATTCTTGTTGTTCTAGTCTTGTGTCAGGACTATTGAGCTGATTAGGTGTATAGTGCTTCAAAATTATTCACTAATTATTTAGCTAGAAATTAATACTGTCTTTGGTTGTGGTGTTGTATGATACAAGTTATGTTTTAGAAGGAGCTTAAGCTTCTTTAATCATGTTCCACTTGTGGGTTGCGTTTACCAGTAAGCCAAAGTATTAAAGAGATCGAGTCGATTTATCAGTCAGTATCCTGACAACTCACTCTGTCTGTGACATTCATCAACTAGCATTTTAAATAATCATGTTGGATTTTTTCATTAGTAATGAACTTTTAAACGGGAGTGGTTATGAGTAAATGCATTAATTGTTTGTTTTCTTATAAAGTACATATTAGTATCCTTAAAAGTCACTCTAAACTTTATACCTTGGTCATATTTCATCACTTTTCATAATCGCGAATCATGTACTCTATTCAGTTTCAACTTTATGATTATAATTTCTTAGTATACTTATGAATCAATACAATTATATTCGATAACTTCAGGAGAATTTCATAAACTGATCCTATTTCATTAGGATTAGCTTGTATTTTCCCAAATAGGACGAAACACGTGTCCTGGATTCCGCTTGCCAGTCACAATCCAACTTAAATATATGATCCTATTTCAGTATTATTTCGTCGATTGAGTAACGTTTGATTTTAAAGTATCGTCGTCCACCTTATCGATATTACTTTTGATTATGTTGAGTAACATTTAATTTCTTAGTACTGACTTTACAATTTTATATTTTCTCTCTCTTATCGTCAATGTATTTAATTTTCGGATTGTTACTAAAATGCGACAGTCGTGTTTTTCTACTCCTTCTCTCTACATATATATATATATATATATATATATATATATATATATATATATATATAATTATGGTCTGGTATATTGACCACGTAATACTTAGTATTAGTACATACTGTCTTATTTATTCACCATTTTAATGTTTTTTTATAGTCTCTGCATTGAATGCTTCTGCTTTCACTCCTGCTCCTGTCATTTCAGTTAAATCTACCGCTATAACACCTATTTCAAATAATAATATTAATAATAAGTCAATTTTCGGTGAAAAAGATTGTTGGCTTGCAGTCCCTACAAAACTTAGAGTTTAGTAAGTTTATAATTCTTTTATTGTGTCTTTCAACAAACGTTTTATTGTGTAGTTGTGGTTTATTTCACCTGATATTGTCTTAGAATAAATACATTCCTAAGCATTCTATCCTAATCACAGAACATTTTTGAGAAGCACCATGTGTATATAAAGAGCTACTGCGATAGTATTTTTTTATCGATTTTATTTTCAGTGTGAGATTGTGTCTACAATCAGTATTTCGACTTTGAGACATTCTTTAGATTTAAAAAATGGTATATTACTCATCTATCAAATGCGAACGTGTACTAGCTTTGCATCGTACCATTATGTTTATGAGGGCTTATTACTCAACAGCATAACTCAGAGTTGCAGAGTCAGCGACCTAAAACACAAATACTTTCATTACTCAATTCTAACGAAGAAGAGATAACCAGCTAACATGCAATCAGTATCACATTCTAGATGCATGATTAAAGTGACTATCGGTTAGTAAGGAAGGTAAAGAAAACTTTGCACCACTGTAGTTAACTGAATAGTTTGATTGTTGCCCATCATAGTACATAGATATGCTTATTAAACTTCAGCACTTGTAACATTTAGTTTTTTTTTCTAAAGGGTTCATCATACTGAGTATATTTTTTTTATTTTCAAGTCTACAATTCAACAAACATTTTGACACTCCTCCTTTTGCAAAATGTTTGATATAACAAATGACATCTTTTGGATATTCACGAACTATTTATTTCCCTTCACTTAGTCGACCGCGTATCTCTTCTGAACTTTGGTGCAGCAGAACCTCTGACCGCGAGGTTCTCACTCTACCTCAGTACATTCAACGTCATCGTAATCATCAATTTGTTAGTAAAGCTAAAAAATCCTTCACTAGTGAATCTGTTGTAGTTGGTATCGTTGGATCAAAATTACCTCCACGTCGCTCTCGTAATGATCGCATTTATTCGGTTTGGTGTCTAAGTGATCTGGAAAGTATTGGTCCTGGATCTTCTTCAGGTTGTGTGAAATTGTTGTTGTTTGGAAATTGTCATGAAAAATTGTGGAAAGAGCCTGAAGGCAGTGTGGTTGCTGTTCTAAATCCTCGTTCACTTGCCTCTGCAAAAGTAAGCACTTATTTTAGAAAACGACATATATGGATTCTGTTTTCAACTGCAATAATAACTTCTTGAGTAGATTTATATAAATGTTTTTTGGTATTCTAGCTAAGATTATATTTTATGGTATACAAATCATCAGTAAAGTCAGTCTGTAAAAGAGAATCATTTCACAGGGTTGTAAACGTTTAATGCGAATTAGAATGTATTTAAATCTTCCCGTTGATTTATCATGGACTATAATTGATCAGTCTGGGATGCAGGTACATCCATCTGATGAGCCCCAAATAGGACGAAACCCGGTTTATGGATTTCTCTTGCCGGTCACAATTTAACTCAAACAATTCAATGAGAATATTTTACTTTCATTTACTAGTTTATTAAACTTTTCGAGATATTCGGATATAAAGATGAAGGAACATAAAGTATGTTTTGAGCATCTAATTCAACCTTCCGACTACCTAGGAAAACTTGAAAATAAGTCAGCAATAGATCTGTACAAGGTAAGAATATAACACATAATCGACTTTGACGTAACGGAAATTCTCCAAGAAGTTTTCAGTTCTTATAGCTGGAGATTAACTTACTATTTCCTACATATGTGATTATACCCAATTAGTATAAATATATGAAGCAAACTACCATTTGCTATACATTTAATGATTACTAAGTGTATTGAAAATAAATCCACTACTGTAAAATCCTTTCATTTTCAGTTACCATGGCACCATGACGACTTATAATTGTTATTAACTTTTCACGTTCGGCCTGTTATCAAGTGTCTTAAATATTATCGAAACTTTTCTGGAACTAGAATTCAGTTATCCTCAATTCACTGAATTTGAGTGGCTTAGCACTATCCTTGATAATGAAAGCACTATTATTCAGTCAACTACTGTATTGATGTTCACGCGAAGACCTGAACTCAATTCATTCGTGTCATATGCAATCGCGTTTTCTACTGAACTACTGAATCTGGATAATCACACTGATATACATATGATTTGGAAGCACTTGGACCTATCCATCGATTAGTCTTTGTAGTCTTATGTACGTTGTCAATAGACTGCTCGATATTGTTTCATATGTATAGTAAAAAATAAATTGTAACTGTCAGGTGAACTGGTCATTACTATTAAGTGTAGCTTATAATTATGCATCTTATTAAATTGCTATGTACTGATAACGATCAAACGTTTTCTTTCGATAATGTATATTATTTATTTTCAATCCATCCCTTGTTACCGTATCAATCCACTGAGTCATCATTTGTAAATCTTAAGCAGTCAAAATATGAACGTGTTTAACATAATCAACAGTAAGATTCAAACACTTTAAAACTTATCTGTACATACCCGTTGTACAAGTGTTTTTGTCTTGACTCAGTAGCTCATTGGATGTTGTTTAGTACAAGTAAACTGAATTCGAGTATGTTGTGTACACATAATACGGATCCATCTACCTGATGCGTTCTGGTTTAGGTTGAGGAACTCATCTATGTGGCTGAATTCCTTCTCGCGAACCTTTATATTGGTGTAAGCAGTTTCCTAGTCGGCACTATATACTTTCAACTCCAACAGTTAGGTTTTTAAAATGCCCCTTATGAGCAACCAATTGATGGAGGTAACAGAATCTTTTGAAACATTTGTAAACCTTCCAATCATCTGCGTAGATAGTGGTTCTAAGAAATACACACTTCCAAATTGTTGGGAGTGATGTAGTCAATTTCGTATCAAGAAAATCCTGAAGATGTTTTATCCTTGTCCCTCTCTCCCAAATACTAAAATTCTACAACATTACAGATCACTCTTATCAAACCAGCCATTTATCCAACTAGTCTTATTACCTCTACCTTTATTATACATGCTCTTAATTATTCAATATTTATTAAATACATAACAATTTACTGACTATTAAAATTGTACATTCTACTGTTATATCATTACATTATCACTTTCAACGTCTTCGGCGAATGCTATTCTTCATTGATTTATACCTCTTGACATCATGACCCGCTATCTTATGATTAGTCACTCTTTTAATGATCATTGTTTGGCATTATAAGTCATGATAGTCGTAATTTCTTTTCAGTGTTTCGGTTGGTTCATTTTCGACATTGTTATATAATGTATCACCTAAGAGCCACATAAAAATTCAAGTACGTCGAATGAACTGTTTTACTAAAAACAAATGAAATAAACTACTTTTCAAACATTAAGATGTATATCATTCGTTAATAATGTCTTTATACGGATAAATTTATATTACATTACAAAATATTGACGAATCCGTTAGTGATTAACAGAAAAAAAATTGTACACGATAAATAACACTTCAGCAGCATGATTTATTTAGTCTTATCGTATTCAATTAGCCTTAGTAAGGAAACGTGTGATGTGGTAACTCAATGATTAATTTACTATTAAATTTGAACTAATTTATCTCATACTCGAACCTATTCTTAGTTATTTCATTTCAAACATTCGTTTAATGTTCACTGTTTTTTCCAAATTTAAAGAAGTGTTGTCTGAAACCTGAGTACACTAATTTGTACTTAGTCCTGAAGGTAACTAACGTGTATTTCAGCTCGTATTCATGTTGGTTGTGTAGTTTGTTTCCTGCAGTCTTGTCTTTTTTTGTATATTATCACTATTGATATGTTTATTTAGTCATTTACAGATGATAAAGATGTCAGCATCACATTGGAGTCACCATTACATCTTATGATTTTAGGTGAATCTCCTGATTATGGAATTTGTAGTGCAATAACAAAATCTGGTCAATCATGTTTCCATATTGTCAACAAGTAAACTAATTGTAATTTTTGTCAACTATTAATTATCAATGTTCTCTTTTCATACATTTTGATTTCAGCTGATTATTTCATTGATAGTTACAAATACTTGTTTAGATCTGCGTAATAATGCAATACTCCTGGGAACACAAAATTATTATGTAATCAGTCTGTTTAACCGTTTGCACTTTGCGTCTCGTCATAAATTGTCAATTCGTGTAGATCATTAGCCTTATGTTAAAATTGTGGGATGGTCGGTTGTACATCTGAACTACTTGCTCATGTGTTTCGGTAGCTAACAGTTAATTCCAATTTCAACTTAGTATTCTTATTCATATACCTGAAAATCCGACAGAACGATCAATAATCAGATAGCCAAGATACAGCACGTATATTTATTGAATTGTTGAAATATTGCATATGTAAAATGCAATGAAGAATAAATGACAGTTCTCTGTTAACTCAAATGTAATACTCCATTTATCAGTCTGCACTCAATAACCAATTACAGTTTACATAGGCCGCATATATCGCTTCGACGTTCATTTTAGTTGTCATAACAATGATCTATTGATTATAAGCATGTTTTAATAACATTATAAAATGCATTATTTGCTATTCTTCTTAGTAGGCCTCCATATAATCTTGCGTCTTTAGTCATTAAATATGAAAATAATCCTCACAATAACATCTCAGCTTTTAGCATTCATTAACGATTGACTTGATAACATTTATATTTGGCCTTGGTCAGATGAGCTATTATGATGGATACTACTTGCAACACTTCGTATAAGCAGTTTAAAGCGAAACGTTGTGTAAAGTGGCGACGATGAACAATTGACGAAAGTAGAAGCAGGGTGCATGAAGAATACGCAGGAAATGAGGAGATAAGCAAAGGAGGACAATATGAAACCAACCTGGGGTGAAGAAGACAGCGATGTGCAAACTGGCAAGCGAAGATAAGCTATACACAATATATCACGATCTGTAACTTCATGAAATAAACCATTCTTTCTGTTCAGTTGATCGTTCCTTACACTATGAATCCGAGCTCAAATGACCGCACAAAAATGTCATGTTAATTAGTTTAAACTCGAGCTGTAAAGTCGAGCGATACCCCATTGCATCAGCCTTTCGATTTTAGTGTATTAAGTCTCACGTCAGTTCAAGCTAGAGTAGTATTTCTTGTCCATACGCGTTGTGTGTTTCGACTAAGCCAAATACGCAAATCTGTAGCTGGTGTATAGCTTTTTCTGTTTAACTGTTATAACAAGATAAACTACTGTATATAAATCGGCGTTCTATTCATTCGATTTCGTCGTCATAGACTGATTAAGTGATTAGTACTGAATCATTGAAACAATCTAGTAATTGTAGTTACCGATCAATCTTGACAGAAACATGTGTCTACTCTTATATTATCTTTTCAGTTAATTTCCAAATAAGAATTTAAGTTTCTGTTTATATTTGGTATTGTACGTCTTTTTTGTGTATTTTCTTCTCTCCAATGTATTCAGGACCATTTGTCGCTATTGTGATTTTCATGTGAAAAAGGCTTATATAGAGGCCAGTACTTCCCGTCCGGGATTTGTGAGTGCTAGGTAAAGAATGCGGTACATTAAATGTTCTATAACTTCAACTTTCTAATGTCATATATATATATATATATATATATATATATATATATATATATATATATATATATATATAGTCAATTGATTCGAGTTGGCTTTACCTCTGAAGGTTTAAATATTTACGCCGTAACGCAATAGTTTATTTTGACTCTCTTCTGATGTTTAAATAATGAATAAGTAACAGTTAGTACTAATGACAACATATCGAGAAATGACTTGTTAATTAAAACGTTTAACTTTTATACACTAACTTTCAGGCTAAAACTGCCCTCTATCTACTTCCATTTCATAGCAATAATAATTATACTTCTTATCAACAAAATATAGACCATAGCTTAGCTCATAAATGTCTACTTTTAAAATGAATTGTATCAAAGTCATCTATGTGTGTTCATTAAATTAGTGTGTACGTATAAAACAAAAGAAGAGATGAAACCATCATCTTTGTATTGTTGCCTCACATTCTTATCATATAGCAATAAAATAGTTCTTTTTTAGACATAAAGATCCTGATTTATTTGCATTCTTTAATATATTTATCAATCGCTAATATTGATTAGTGCATGTTGTAATCCAATTCTATGGATCCAGTTGGGGTTTGATTGCTAGTCTGAGTGACCTCACATCGTTGTCATGTTAGCCAGTTCAGTCGATCACAAACAGTATGGAACCTGGCACGTATGTGCATCGGTTCAAATTTCTACACCCCATTAGCACAGCAAGATGAATACCTAAGTATTAAAAGCTTCATTAATATCAGTAATAATTATACGATAAGTTAGACAAAGAGAATGCGATTCGACACGAAGTAATTTGTGGAAGAAAAAGTATTTCAACGCTTCACAGCTCAAACTTCAAAGTACACAAATGATGAATGCACCTACTCTATTGTGATTGGTTTTGAGCCATGTTACTCAGTCCCCAACCAGCGATAATCGACCATACCCAGTTAGTTCACATCTACCAGCTTGCTTCAGACCAACATTCAACAATTTCATAGACTGATCGTACATTTTAGCTTGACCGCCTTAAGCTTCTTTCAATCCTACTCCTACGCCAGCAAGCGTTGCCTATCAAGGTAAATTGGTTGAACATACGAAATACATTTTCTGACTACCTCAGCCTGTAAAGACTCTAAACCTGATCAACCGACTTGCTACTTTTCCGTTGTACTATGAGTCTAACCTCAGCTCTACTTACTCGATGATCCTAGCAAACGAAAGCAATGTATGGGGGGGAGATAGTTTTCTAGGACAGGTGTACCAATTAATACGAAACCTAGGTCTAGGTTTTCCCTGCCAACTTCCTCTAATCATCTATCAGATGCTATAATACTTATCATATTATTACCCACATATTAATATGTTACGCAATCTAACGAATCAAACAGCATACTTTCAAACGTTTGTGAAAATATACGTGTATCATTGTTGTAATTTTCATGAAGAAGTGTAATTATTTGAAGAAAGAAAGTTAATTGATACTATTTAGAAAAAAATCTTCAATACTTAAGAAGCGAACCCAATTTGTTAAGTTATGTGCAGTTTATTAACTTAAATTAGATTCACATAAAAGTGATTGGATTTCTAATCATTCACGTGTATTGTTTTCAGAATATGTAGAGTCTTTTTTTGCTAGAAAATATTTAACCTTGTTTTATTTAGACTGAAGTCTTCTGTGTTCTTTTAACTTTCTTTGAGTTATTCACTAACTTATGCTTTTAACATTCTTTATTTCTTTTTTGATTGAGCTAGCTTACCTGGTTTCGGTGGGCACTCACGTAGATCACGATACAATGGTGACCGTCCTCCAGATGCATCTGAACCTAACATATTTACTCTTCCAATAAATACAAATTTTATGGTCGATAAATGCTACAAACCCGTTGTGTATGTGATATGATGAGATTTTTGGTACCGAAAATTATTGTTTTATAATTTTATGAAAAAAACATACTCCTCAGTTTTTACCTCATTCAATGTAATTTGGTTACCACAAGGGGTTTGTGGAAATTGTTGCTATTTACATCATAAATTCATTGTAACAATTATCGAAAACCAGGATTCACTGGACAGCTATTTCTTACAGAATTTTAAAAATCGTTATAATTACAGAGGAAAATTCAATTACCTTTGGTGTTTCACGTTTGTTCCTCTTACATTTTTCTCTCATTGCACTTATTATATATCATTTTATTTACCAGGTAGAGGTCTGTTTACGTGACTTTAAGCCACACTTATTGTTTAAGGGCTAGTGATACTAACTCATTTTCGCGAACCCAGTGAGTCGAGCGGTGTTTGGACCTGCAACATATAAGATGAAATTTTAGTACTGTAATCACTAAGCTATCAACGTGCTTAGTTTGGATCGATATTTGTGTTACATCTTACTATAGAGTATTGGACATTATCATCTTGGTCCAGAACTCATCTCATGATCACTCAGTCGCTTGTTGTTTTCACCTTTCTTAAAGTTTATTACTGCTATTATTTTGTTTAATTTCATCGTACGTATGTTTACTAATGTCACTCGTATTTTATTATTTCATTTTTGAATTAGCCGTACAGCTAAAGTTAAGCTGAGTGTAACCAAACTAAAAGCGGCAGGTTATCAAGTAGATACATCTACTGGATTAGGTAGAAATCCAGAAACAACTAAAACACCGGATGCATCATCGTCGTCTATAGATGATAAGCAAAACACAAGTTTGCTGGAAAAGGACATCCCACTGATTAGGCGAAACGACTCTTCACTTATCATTGATAAAACTGTCGAGAAAATAACTAAAGATACCTACGAAGAAAACACTTCAAATCACAACGATCAAATACAAGCTGAACTTAATGAAGCAGAAAGCAAGCTTGTATCTGTATTACGTCGACCATCTGCAGGTTCTTTAAATTTATTAAGACATTTAGAGCAAGAAGGTGAACATGAAACTGTCTCCGACATTTCGAAGACTACTAAACAATCTGTGGAGAAATCAAATTATACGAAGTCTGCTAGAAACTCTCTGGAGTTGTCTAGTTCACGTCTGAATCCAGTATCTCCTGTAACATTTGCTGGATTTTTCTCCAGTGTTAATGAAAAACGTAAGCATACTGTATCAACATTACCTGCTATTAACAAGCCTAGTCTGAGTACTAATTCAGAAGAGTTTATTGACTTAGGCCCTATGCCATTGCCTAGTAATCAGACAGAATTGTCACACTCCACGTCATCATCAATTGTATCAGATCCAGCTCGTCTACGTGCTACTGCTTTGGTTAATTCTCAAGGTGGTGTAAATAAAATGCTCGAAAAGGAATCTTTAAAACGTAAAGCAAATTTTTCAAAAGTATCATCTCGTACAAATGCATCGTAAGTATTTTTTCCTATTTTCGGATTGTATGATTTTTAAGTAACTCGTATAAACGAATATTGTTAGTTGGTAGTCAATAGTATCTGGATCTAAGCTTCATGCTGGTTAGCATTAAAACCTGGTTCACTCAACTTTTGAAGCTGAGACGCTACAAACGAACTTTTGGTGTTAGTGATCAATCAGTATGTACATATGAGTCTTACAAGAGGTTACTAGTATGGTCTTTCTTAAGAGGCATCAGTCCTCTCTAGATTGCCGGTATATCTTACCTACGAGTGGTAATCAACGCGAAATCTCTGTCAATCATGATTTCTTGGCGATTAATTCGAACCATTTAACAATGAAAACGTGTTGTACATGCTTTCACACTACTTAGACTCGTGGCTCTACTGTAAGCTGATCGGCAGGATTCCATCATTTTTAAGGATTTGTCAAACGCGATTTCTGTCAATCAATCAGTGCCATTGCTTACATTGTTTCGGTAACGAAAGTTTACTTTAGTCAATTCAGATTATTATAAGAAACATACTTATCAGTCCGCCATTTTAGACGGGAACTTTAAATAATACTTAAAGTTCGCAGATACCTTTTTTCTTTACCTTTATTCTTTCTCTCCATTTATTTTGATTGTTTAATGCAATATGATGGTAACATTTTTACTTTTATCGTATATCAAATGTCCAATCTGGTTTTTTCAGTTCACTTTACACGGAACAAGTATAATGGAGGAATAATAGTATTTTTAACGTTTCTTACTAATTGTGATAAGCTCTAGACTGTCGTTTGTGTTCAATCTTTGTCAAATTTCCGAGCAAAAGGTTTGTGGTAGGCATATAAATATTATTATCTTTTAACGTAAGGTGGTCAGTAATTAATTCTGGCTTAAGTTTAAACATTAAATGATGTGAATTAGTACGGTTTGGATTGAATTCTTTGCTCTATATAAATTACCATTAGTTAATCATGATCAGTATGCAACCTTATACAAATGTCTAGTTGCTCATGTTGCCCATTCCACTGAAGCAATCAAAAGAAGGTATATATTAAGAAATATTAAACCCCCGTGATATAGAGTAGAATAAAGAAACATTATTCGAAGTACTAATGAAGCTTGTTTGGTCAGGATTAGTGGGTGTGATAGTTTATGAAAATCAATACTCAAGCTTTGTTGTGCATCATAATATATGGAGTTTGTTTGAGATATTCTAGACTTTCGGCAAGTGGATTATACTGTTGTGAGCTCGGAGGTTATGTACATGGCTGAACAAACATATTTTACTATTGGTGTATATTTTGTAATCTATTTTCCCTTAACCGATTTGTAGTTTAATTTTGCAGTGTGAATTCATATATGAGCTGTAATAAGACAGACAGGTTACGTTTCACAATGGGTGAATATCATATCATTGTTTCAGGATATCCTTTGTATGAGATTGCAGTGTAATTAGTGTCAATATACTATTGTATATTCCTTATCAGGTTCGCTATCAATAGTCTGAATACCGTGTCTACAGACATATATACCAAGACACCTAAGCGTATTGATCAACCTTATTTTCATAAACACTTACTTTGCATGCATGCTAAAAAATACCCCCAAATCTCAGACATTCATGCTTTAAAACTGATTTATTATAAAAATCTGAAACTCGATTGTTTACATTATTCGTAAATCATGATGATTGAGTGGAATACATTACGCAGTTCATCTGTTTACTTGTATTTCTAATCTCGCAGTGACTGGACTCAAGACCTTGATGCATCTAGACCACTGAGTTATCATCTTCAGTTCCATATTTCCTATTTTCAGTCATTTCCTGAATCCAACTATCATCTAGTGTCGTAGATGAATTTTAATTATTGCTTTAGACTTGTTTAATTGGATTGATAACAGCCTCTAACCATACCTCCGAAACTATAACATGATTTTTTAGCGACTAGAACTATATGATGATTGTTTTCCACTTGCATATATATATTCTTATGGTTCATTTCTTGTACAGCCCTTTATCTGAGATTCTTGACAACAATCCTTCAAAACGTGCTAAACTCACCTCGTCATCACTATCAGATTTAGTAACTAATTCACAATCAAAAAATGCTTCAAATGAAACAATCCAAAAGCAATTAAAAGAAAATCGTGCAAAAAAATTAGCTGAATTAGCTAAGCAAATTAATCAAGGTTCATCACATTCAAATTTAGTAGATGAACTTGAAAATCAAACAGAACAAATTCGTCTGGCTAATTTAGAGAGACGTGATGAATTTGAACAGAAACTTGTAAATCAAAACAAAGAATCATGTACATATGTGATATGTGAAACTGTAAGTCTAACTGAACTCGATTTATCAGAATTCGTTTATTTATTCAGCCTTAAATTATGCATTCACTTTTGTCTTATGAACTAGTGATTGTATCCAGTTATTCAAAATGAACTAGGTGAAGGGGTCAGGACTTGCAGCCTCTTCGTTAAGAGTCGAGTATTTTAACTACTGAGACACTAATTTGACTGTACCACAATAGAAATTGTGGATTGTATCAGTGATATGATCATTTGGGTTTATATATGATATTGTTGAATAACAGATCCTTTAATTTATTTACTTCTGACGTTCATCTTATTTCTCTTCTTACTTCTCTTACTGGATTTATTCCAACATAATTTGACAATCTTCTGTTTAAGTTACTAGTTGTATACACAAGCCGTCATTTAGATTGACTTCCTTATCGAGATCTGTATAAAAGGTTTGTTACAGTGCGAAACATTATCTCTATTGGATGTTCTTATTACTAAAATTATTATAATACTAAAACTTTTGTTGTAGTCATAACACAACAATATCATATCTACAATATTGAAGTTATATTCAATGAATAAATAACACTAGTAATGCAAACAATTTTACAAACATTTTACAATTCACTGAATTAAGAAGCCAATAGAATTGAATTGAATATCCATTAGAAAGGCCAGGATTAGTATTCAAAATATAAACCCCGGGATTGTAATAGTAACCGGGCATGTTCTAAACTTAATAAAAAGACGAAAAGGTGAAAAGATGTTTTTGTTTTCAGTCAGTTTTTTTCCTTTTTCAGGACTTTTCACTTATATATATGTTCTGTATAGTAAAATGATTACCGGTCAAATGAAGTAGTAATAATAAAAAGTTTCTTATGAAAATGGTTATTTAACAACAAAATAGATGATGGTAGCGTGGAACAAATGATTCATATTCAATTATCTTGATTGATTAAGTTGGTACAAGAAATTCTAGAAATGATGGTTTACATAGAATCTATTATAAGAATTGGAGAGATTACTAAGAAATCAAATGCTGATGATAATCGAGTAGGACCATACGGAGTAATAACAGTTATGTAAAAGTAAAAGTGACAAACAAAATTTGTAATTTCTCGACAACGAAAGAAAGCGGAATAATTAGATATTTTTAACTCACTCGATTATTGTTATGCCGTTAGAAAAGGGATGATATGATTGATGCGTGTAACCAAGTATTTGATGAAACCTTGCTCGGGAGAAGTCACAATAACGAGCGCCAATTAGAGTTTCTAGCTGGTTCCAAGCCGGAAACAATAGAACACAAGAGTGACAAACCAACCAGACAGAATCATATTGCATTTCAAACATTCCCTTATATATACACAAAACCAGACCACTTATAAAACTATTATTACAGAATAGGAGTAATAGTAAATGTGAACTGGACCAACGTTTACACGATCAATTAACCGGAGTTCACATATGGAAAATGACACATTAATAGTCAATGTGTTAAGCAGGAGGATAGGGCAGGGGGAACTGAATAATAATACAAATAAAATGTCTACATTGTATGCAACCAAAATAATTGAATTAGTCTATAGACAATCAGTTCTAGAAGATAACCAAAATTTCTTTAGGTGCCCGGCATATCAATTATTGGCTATGATGTAATGACCAAGGTAACGAAGGTTGAATGAATTTCTTATGAATGAATAAATTGTGTTGATTGATATAAATACCAGCGGCTTTTTCTGTATGCAACATGTGCATTCACACTCCATGTTATAGATTAAGTGGGATATGGTAAATCATTCGAAAGACTCAATATGTATTTATTAAATGATGCACAATGAGGTTTTTCATTGTCTTTAATTGCTGTTAACTCAACATTCTAAATTGTAATTCTATAAAAATCAACGTCAACCAAACGATAATAAATATGGTTACTTTTGTGGAGATTGGTTATTTATTTGATTGAATATGTCACAGATTGATGTTGGCAGGGTACCATTGAAAACCAAGGAGCACTGGACAGCTGTTTCGTTCTAGTGTGGAACTCCTCAGCAGTGCGCACCCCAGATTTCGCATCAGGGGCTTCAGGTTAACCTGAAGCCTCTGATGAGACGTATTTAATGTGACATATTCAATCAGACAATAAATATGTTAAATTGTTTCATGATTTACGATAATAATATCCATTATAAATATCTGGTCTTAGTCGTATTTCAAGATGATGAAGATAAAATGAACGTGTAAAGAAAATCTATATAATCTAATGGAACAATACATCTTGGTGAATAAACGAACATCGGTCGAATATATAAAACGGTACATAAATAGAAGCTCATAATTATTCATATAAGTGAATGTACCATTAGGATAAGAGGACATTTTTTTATTAAATGATAGTTTTGTCCTATCACATGCATTCATCAAACTCTATCATTTTTAAAAGTCTTCGCTAATATTGATAATATATTCTTGTATTCAATATCATTTTCACCAATCTTTAATATTTTTAGTGGGTTTGTTGATAATTTTGACAGCCGTCTGCTTGAAAAGTATGGTAATCTGTACGTTTTCATAAACTCAAGAAGTTGTCAGTATGTCTTCCTGTTGGTTTATTATGCACTGAAGTTGATCAGTCTCTTGCCATATATTCATCCTGAACGAATTGTCTCGATACAGTGGTAGTTCACGATTATGAATTGGATTGGATTGTGGCTGGTGATTGAAATCCAGGGTATGGGTTTAGTTATATTTGGGGCTCGTCAACTGGATGTACCTGCCGAAGAAACAGATACCTTCAAACTGTATATACACGCTCGTTGCACATGTGCAGCTGTCTGGACTCAGTGGTTTAGTGGTGAACGCGGCTGCGTTAGATGCGTAACGAACTGAGTTTGAGTCCTGGTATGAACATCAACACTAGGATGCGGGTGCATCCAGCTGGCGAGTCCAGAACTGGACGAAATGCGCGTCGTGGATTCTACTTGCTAATCACAATCCAAACTTAATTAAAGAGGTTGTAATAATTCTTAACTTACAGTGCCAGTAACCACTATTGAAGTCAGCAAAGTTTGTTTCTGTTCACTAATCGTAAATTTTCTGTCAACCTTTGTGACATTCTATAAATTCAGCATGTTGTTTACTTTACACGTGTTAATTTTTTCTAGAACTTCTGTCGGCTAATTACTTGATGCTTCTCATAAGCGACTAAGTTGTTCCGTTTAATAATGCGAAGGTTATGAACTATTGGATTTTTTTCAGTAATCTACATTTTCCCTATTCACTATTTCCCATGGAATTTCTACTTGTGAAATGTTGGGATATAAATGCACAAGTTTTATCGTAAGGAAAAGCTTTTGCTGCTTATTATTTCATGATGACAAGTGCTTTCTAATAAACCACTTTCTTCAAGGTACCCAAGTATTAATTTCAGTGTTATAGAGAGGGTTCTAGCAGTTTCGAACTCCACTTCTCTTGGTATTAGAGTGTAGCTCTCAGCTCAGAACACGAATCTGTACGTGGTTAATGAATTTATAATATCAAGACAGATGTTAGTGAATATACAAATTCATTTCTTTTCTGTTTTTAGTGTAAATATCGGGCTTTTAAAGCAACTCCTAATTGTCGTACAAATAATCATACATTGAAATATCTGAAAGGTTTTAAACATTATTTTCGTTGTCGTCAATGTTCGAAACGTACTGTATCATTGGATCGTTATCCTTCAAAATCGTGCCAGTAAGTATTTAAAAGTATGTTACTACAATCTTTATTTCTATTTTGATTAGTTAGAAAACTTTAAACATTCTTCTTATATAATTACAATCTCTGTTTAGAAGAATTGTTGTAAATCGTATGAATTATCCAACAACCAATTTAATCAGTCACTGTATATTATTGATAGAATTGTTTGCATTTATTTAGCCACATTTGTTTCATATCTTTGCATAACTTGTTTAACATGAGTAGCAAAATATTTCACTATGGTTATTTATATTCACAGCTTCATTATGCTTACAAACAGTCGCTTCGTTAGTCGTCAGTTATGTTTAACGTGGAACTTGGAATATATAAGCATCGATTAACGTTCCTATACCCTACTAACATGGCAGGATGACTACCAAAGTAGCAGAATTCGTAGCAACATTGTTGGTCGTCATCTGGTAGTAGATAATGAGTTTGTGCATCTACGCTGTTTATACTATCGACAGTTGAGACCAGTTAGATAGTATTCTATAAACCTCCTACACTTCAAATAACGGGTGTTAATCCATCTAGTTGCACTGCTCTTTTTCTCTTCAAATTAGTTTCTTTCAATTTCGAAAACACTGGTGGGCTTATTTAAATTTTACACTCAGACTGTTTACAAATGATATGTAGCTGAGGGCCAGTTGGACTGTTTTCTGAAGTGTTCCATCTGTCGTTCTAAATATCCAAGCTGAAAGCAGATAACAGACCTGACATCAAGACAGGCTAACTAAACTACTAACAACTTCACATTGCCCGTTATCATCATTTTTACCATCAACCTATTATCACTTTGTTACCTAGTGCTTGTAATGTTCTTATCTACTGGTCAGGATTAACCATATTACTAAGAAAATTGCATAATCTGTGACACCATTTTAGTGCATTAACTGAGTCGAATAAAGGTAATTTTGTGGAGATATGTATTGAGTTCGTTGTTTGTGTTCGTCACAGATTGATGTTGGTCGGGTAACACTGAAAACCACGGAGCAATTAATATCTGTTTCGTTCTACTATGGGACTTCAGCAGTATGCATCTTGGATTCCGCCACGGAATCGAACATATAACCTCACAGCAAACGCCCAACCATCTATACCGCTGGGTCGACTTCCAACGGTAGAATGCCCATTTCAATCGATTTTTGGTGTAGAGGTACGATAAGTCAGTGTCATTGGTGATAATTGTCTCTCTTCTGATAAGCCAGAACTTCATCATTCACGAACACAAGCAACTAAACTTAATATCTGTTGTTAAATCTATTTAACAGATTTAAACCACACTATAGATTTACTCAGATATCCAGTATCGTTATGAAGACTTGTTGTATACGAAATCAGAATCTACTTAAATATGATAAATACGCATATGATTACAACCCTTATTTCGTAAGGTGTCTAGGTGTCTATGTTTCGTCTAATAATTAACAAGGGAAAAACTTTCTACAAAGAAATAAGAATTTGCATAAACCTGCAAGAAGCAACAGACACCATTTCAGGCTCATTATGTCGTTCAGTCAGTTGTTCTTGAACTAATTCTAAATCAGTTTTCGTTCGATCCAATATTTCAGTTAAGCGTCGTACCTCAGAAATTAATGGAGCTTCAGTTAAGTTAAGTGATTAGTTCAAATTTGGTATATTCGTTGTTTGATACTTGAACACCAATGGTATAGCTCACTTCTTGCAAACCTAGTGGGCTCAGCGTGTAATCACTATTTATCTCGTAACTGAATAAAACCTGACATATCATGTGACTCAACATACCTTCTTGAGGAGTTTCAGTGATCTTTAGACTCGTCTTCAGACATTTGTACTATATTCGGCCCCATAGATTCTTTTGTATCTAGACAATTTCCTGACTTAGGTGATTTAAGTGACTTGTCGTCTGGTTCGAATTGTACCCACCCAAGCGTTGTTAAAGTGCATAGGGTTTCCCAGAACTTTTGATACGTTGATCCATAACGCAATGAAAAACTGTAACATCGGTTCCAACCAGCAGTCTTTCTTGTGTGCTCCCCGTGGATCGAAATTGTATTCCTTCTGGGTGTTTATACTGGAATAGTTTCGACTTTAATGGTAATTTTACTTCTGTAGGCATGGTGTCTATTGCATGTGCTCTTTCTAATGCTGACTACACTGTTTCAATCCTAAAATTAACAACTTCTGACATTTTGGCGATAACTCCATCAGCAGATGAGATTCTTAAGTCTACATTCGTTCCTTGTATACCCAGACGCTTTGCAATATCACTTAACAATAGGGTGGTATTCGAACCATTATTCAATATCGCACAAGACTTTGAACACTCTTTGCGACTATGTATTCGTACGGGCATAAATCCTCAATACACTCACTCTTTCTGACTTGACTATTATAACCACCTCTGTCTTCTTACAGTAACTGGTGGTACCGCCTTTTACAGCCCTCGATCCCATAATAAGGTGCTTGATAGTACTCAGATATTTGATTAGGCTTTAAGCAGTTGAAACACTATTTAAATCCCTTTAATACTTCCACCCGTTCCTTAGGTTTTATGGATGCTAACATCGGACACATTGTTATAGTATGAGCGCTTGAACGGATTACGCAAGTGTCCAGTTTAATTTTCAGTGTAGCGTCGTCACTACGGAGATGCAACTGTGCCTTCTCCAACACTTTTGGGTGTGTCTTTAAACTCTCACTATCTGCCCGTATGAATTAGTAGCAACAGATATTCGCCTTTTTAGATATTCTAATACATCGTGAAATTTTAGCTCCAGTCCTTTCTTTGTGATATCATCTGCCAATTATGTTCATTTAAGTTGTAAACCGCCAGGTAATCTCTTAATGATACGTTTCACGTTAGTTGAACAGTTTAGTTTAATTATTCATCCCATCTGCGATAACGCTATTTCTCAGATTATTATTTGTCTCACCAGTTCCTGTAAAATTGATGTGTCGTCTATTGATATGGATGGACCAGCTCAAGAAAAATGGCCCGGTTATGTCATGTTGCTTTCTAAATTGTCTGTAGAATATTTATAGCTCTGTTTTATCCTTCATCTTCGGGTAGTATTACGTTGTGTTCAATTACCTTCTTGGCTTCATCTTCACATTAATGTTAAAAATATACTAACCTTTTATTATTATCGCTAAGTCTATCAGCAACACCCATGCTAAAGCCTTTCATAAAAGCCCAAAACTTGGTAGGTTTAAGCAAGCTCATAGTAGCCGCTAACAGTCCATTTGAGTGGAAGTCGGCACTAAATTCCCTATCATCACTCATCTCCAAGCGAGTATACTAGTTTAGTCTTCGATCAGCTCTATCCATTCCACTGGATCGAATCCTTCCGGTCACATAATTTTGCATACCCTTACTAAGGTCATTTGTATGAGTATGGTCAATCTCTAAAAGTCGTTTACGAAGCTCCAGCTCCCTCAATTCTATTTGGATAATTTCTTTTTCTTGTTCCAACTCGCTCTTACTCTACTTCAAACTGTGACTAACAGTAAGACTACCATCTTCGGAAGTTGGTGTATGAACATTAACAACATCATAAAGAATCAAAATTACATTGGGGATCGCTTGCTTTGTGACTTTCCATGTGATTGTCTTCGTTCTCTCTAATGTTTCCTGTTTTCCTCTTCAATCACACTGTGAATCACGTTCTCAAAAGGACTTCTCGTTGTGAACCAAATTAATAACCGGATTTGCGTCCAAAATTCAGAACTAAATACCAAATGATTTAACACCACAAAACCACATCACTTTAATTGTAATAATCAACTCACTAATGATTGGCTTCAGGATGTTTTTGAAATTTTAATTTAAGGTCGTGACTAGTGGAGTTCTAGCTTGTCAGAAGAGAGACAATTATCACCAATAACACTGACTTATCTTACCTCTACACCACAAATCGATTGGAATGAGCATTCTACCGTTGGAAGCTGACCCAACGGTATAGATGGTTGGGCGTTCGCTGTGAGACCTGGAGGCTAGAACGGAACAGACATTAGTTGCTCCGTGGTTTTCAGTGGTACCCGACCAACATCAATCTGTGATGAACACAGACAAATAAAAATTTACTTGTTCATCAACAAATCTGCCTCTTGTTTTTTTTGGTATTTTGATTTTACGACTACGTTTACAAAAGTACATTAGTACGTACACATCAAACATTATGTCATAATATAATTTTTGTCTTCATGATTTTGTCTTCATTTAGACATTGTGGAGAATCTTTATTTGAGAAAACTGGTATAATGATGGTAAGCGATTATGTGAATTCATATAATTCTTATATTGTCAGTTTTTAGTAATTAGACTTTTCTCATAGTATTGTGTTTAAGTAACCTTCTCATTATAATTGGTCTACATTATCATTTAGAATAATGTCGCATCAGTTTGACCTTTGCTAACATGTATCACTTGTGGCATAGGCGAGACATCCGTTTACTGATCATAGGCGAGTTTACTGCACAGCAGTTCGCTACATTCTACGTTATGGGTGTGGAAGTAGCCGACTGGAAAAAGCTCGGGACGGCCAAACCAAACATGACACTAGTCCATGATGTCACAAACAATTAGTCTGAGTCATGTTAATAGATGCAGACTACCTGGTTCAGGTTCGAGTGATAATCGTAACCAGTGATTAGAGACTTTGATTGACAGGGCTCATAATCGTTTGCAATGGTGCAGGTGCACCCATTCTATGTTCTCCACAAAACCTAAGTTCCTGAATTCATCGTAATCATTTTTTTAATCGATTTGTATTTTTTAAAATCTTATCTTCGATCTCTAATCCTCTACACTAATGCTAACTTTCTTACTACCTCCACTATAGGATTTGGTCCGACATTTTCGTATTTGTCTGCCAATTGAGACATGGCAACTTAAGCTAATGCACGTATGTACCGAGTTCTACTTTGTGACTGACTGACTGAATGTTGCATCATTTATAATGAGTTTGTGTGGATACGAAGCTTGCCAGTGTTTTACAATTAAGAAATAAAGCATTTTCACAAGTCTTGAAGATATTTATTATGTACAGTTTAATTATTACTCTATGTAACCGTTAATCTTATGATTATTTAACCTTCTAAAGTGTTGTGGGTAAATTAGTACATCTATAACTGAGTATTCTAAATGAACGGTGCCACAAGTAGATGCGAATTATGACTGAATGTAATAAACGGTACAATGCATGTTTTAGCGTAAATTTTGTATCTTGATCGACTGAATACAACTGTATCGTGGTGATAGAACATCACACAAACATCATCTCACTAACGATTCCACCGATAACTCTATATGATGCCAATTATTTAGATTTTTATTTTGACTGTTATTAAACGAGTTAATGTGTGTGTATGTGTGTGTTAATAATTACAGTAAGTGAATGTTTGTAGCTGCTTAAAATAGTATTAATTTGAACAAGAAATAGAGACAATTCAGCAAGGAAAATCTTTTTTTTTTCGACAAAGCGATCATTTACAATAGCTGCATAATCGTATATATTGTCATTTCTATAAGATATTTGTCTATAGAGAAACAGGAAACGACTACATAATACATTGTATAGAAATTTCAAGTATTAAAAGAATCACAAGAATGTTTAGTAATAGTCTTATTGATGAAGGGGTTTTCTAAAATGAAATTAATTTACAAATTGAACGAATGAACGGTAATTGTTCACTTGACCAAGATGAAACGAGACACGGACTGAAGATGGCACTCATTCTAAATTGATTACAGTGTATGAGAAATTATAGAAATCATTAAAACAGATCACATTTCACAAACCTTCTCCCTCAATTACTAATTAATTATTTAAAACACTAGGTAGTCAAAAAAAACTTTACATGACAACTAGTAGAAATTCTTACAATTACTCGTTGAGTTATAATTTCTGTGTGTAATGATCAGGCTTGAACTTCTGGATTGTTGAGCCTTTAGCAGTGTATTGGATGTTTAATCGTTTCCCCTCTGAGCTCATTTGTCTATCAATTTAGGTGATACTGAAGAATGATCTCGAGGAGGGCGAAACATGAACCGAGTTGATGAAATGTTCTTGTATTAAGCTGGTAGTCAATGTTCCTTCACCTTTTAGGACTCATGCTGAGTAGCGTTATGAGTTGTGTTTGGAAAATGTTCACTTTGTTCAGTGTAGATGCACATAAATATTTCTCGTAGCAGAAACTTATTCTTAACACTGTCGAATAACGGTCGGCAAGAGAACACTATTCAACGACTTTTAGCATAGGATATTTTCCTTAAAGATTTTTAAATTTAATCTTTCAAAATTTCTGCTGTTGTAATTCCATTAAATTCAATATTCATGACAAGAGTACACTTTTATACTATCAAGGATTTTTAAAGTTGAGGTTAGAATCTTGGGTTGTTATCAATGAACCTTACTGGATAACCGTTCTTGATAAGTATTTGTAGAAGTTTAGATAATTTCTCATGAGTAGTATCGCTTCGCATATTCATCTGTTCCTTGAGAAGAGCATGTGGATTAGATTTCTTTTCCTACTAAAGGGGATCCAACTATGGATATCTATTTAATTATTTGATATTGGTTTTCTGTAGCCCGATCGTTGTAGTTAACCATCTTGTCTTCTTTTCAGCAATACATCAAGGAAAGAAAGTCCGAGTCTGTTTCTATTATTTTAGTTTCAAGTTTATTTAATGTTGACAAGTGTTGAACCTTTGCAAGATGGTATTCAAATTTATATTTTCATCACAAATTATGACCTTAGTCGTCTAACAATGCATATAGATCCTTTTGAATTCCTTTTCGGTTGCAAATGTAGAATGCAATATCTAATTACTTTATTTTGTATATATATATATATATATATATATATATATATATATACATATATATGACGTTTTTATTTTGCATTTCAAAGGAACGTAAAGGTGCATCACTACCATACGAACAGCTTTTACCTCGTGGTATTGAAGAGAAATTCCTCAGCTAAATTGTACTGTTATTGTTAACATCTGTCGAACATCTAGAAATATTGCATTTATTTAATTATTTTTATTAATTATGTCTATGTAACTAGATACAATTTAAAAGTTATTCTGATTTCTATACATTATTGTATTGTATTGTGCATCCTATTTTCATCTACTCTTAAATTATTTTCTCACAATCTAATGTGTATGTATTTTGTTTCAGTGGTTCAATTCAAATTATGTATGTATATTAAATAAATTGTACAAAGATTAATAAAGTCATTAATAATAAGAGTAATAGCATATCCATCTTCAGATATGTATATGGTTGTTGTGTTCTCATATACAACTGGTCTTTGGTTGCTAAGTCGAAAGATTTGTACGACTGCTTAGTGATAATTAAAGCAGAGAGTAAATTGTAGTTTCGCTGTGATTAATAGTAATTTATACATCTGTTAGTCTTTATAAGTAAAGAGGGATACCGTTTTACTGTGTTTACTCAGTAATAGCTATACTGTAATACTTAATTCGGCGCATACTAATACAAGTATGTAATAAATCATAATGACGTAAATCATTGTAATTTCCACAGTCTTAAAAACATCTGACAGCTATTGAGTAAATGATCAGAGGAGTGTTAGGGTTGTAGCTTTTTATAACTCTCGTTGTTATTGCAAACTAATCTTGCGGTAACAACATTTACACGTATTATCACCAAGCAATAATCAAATTGACTACTTTTTTCTATTTTCAGGATTATATTGATGTTGGAACATCAGATATTGTTCGATCATTTTATATATATATATATATATATATATATATATATATATATACCGAACATTTTAATATATACTTGTAACCGTTTGATTTTCGAATTTGTTGGTTGTTAAGTTAATTAACTATTCGTTCTTCGTTTTGATTTCTCATATAGACTGACTGCCTTCTGTCAGTGTTAGTCAATTAGATAACGAAGTATATAGTGTTTAATATATCATTTGAACTACGCAGCCTAAACATTAGCGTTAAGTTTATAACAGATCTACGTTCCTCGCGTAATACATCCAAATACTTAGTAGCCTCCAGTGAGTTTATGCTGCTTTAACTTGTCAGTAATAAAAAATCTCAATATTAAATGCCAGCTATCCTGGAATAACAATGGTTATCTCAGTAGTGAGTCTCATACACTAGTATAAATTTAGATTGTATTGATTAACCCTAGAGCAGTGTTGTATTTTGAAACAGCTAATGTGCTTCAATGTGATCTGTACAACTGGCAAATATATAACCAACCCAAAATGGTTAGCGTATTTCTACTACTGGATCTGTCTTCAAGGAATTCATGGGAAAATAAACCAAAGAGAAGTAAGTTTTTTGTCTGGGTGATCCATGATATTTATAACTTTAGGGAGCAAAAAGTCAGATGTGACATTCTTCAAAAGGCATTTCTGATCATAGGAGTCTCAATCACCAAAATTTTGAACTATTGACAGTGTTGCCTGATAAAGTAATTTAATACTCAAAATAAATAATTTTTTGAATATTCGACGCTGACCATCCTAGCGTAGAATTGACCTAAATAAACACTAATTCTTGTAAAAGTTTATTAACACCACAAGATGCATTGGATTTTAATTAGTATGCTTCCTGACAAATGTTCTGAACAATATTTATTAAAATGATAACTCTGTAACCTTGACTTTCGTTTGCCTCTTTGTGTCTGTTGTCGCTCTCTACTGTCATCTGTCAAATATATATATTCGCCCTACTAACTGTTGTTAATCGATTACCTGGTGTCACATTAGAGGATTAATTCGTATTTCATATTTTAGTAACATGTCCTTAATTCCACTGGTGCTGTTGTTCTGGGTTTCTACGTCTCCGGCTAAACTTACATAGTTCCGAATCTGCTCCGGATACCATGCTTAGTTTTGACTATTTAAATTCACGTATTTTGCGTAAGCATTCCGCGCTAGTTACACTTGTCTTACTGATCATTTCCAAAGTAAGACTTAATAACTCCGAATGAACTGGTCATTGGTTAGTTTGCTTATAAAAATTAGTGGTATGCATTTCTGATGTTCCAGTTAGTAGAAATTAAAGTTTCCTGTGAATAATTCTTTAGCAATAGGAACAACGGGTCATGAAGGCTCATTCGTGAAGTCTTTAGCAGAAAAACTCTGTGGTCCTGCAATGAATATCTTAAGAAAGGTTTACGAACATTATGTGGGCGGGAGTTTGTAGATACTTCATATCGGAAGAGCACTCGTAGTGCACGATCTGCTCAACCTAATCTACCTGCCCTCCTCAGAAGACCAAATGCTCATTAGTGAACCTTTGCACTAAACTATCCACTTAACTGCGGTACTGGATACAGTGTAACCTATCTATATCAAGTCCATATCCTCCCATCCCCTCCAATATATGAAGAAAAAGGAATGGCTTGACATTTGTTTACAGACAATGAAATGTGGAAAAGGGTTACAAAGTGGTGCATATAATGACTATGTCTATTGAGTTAATACATTGCAGTGAATATTGTCACGACCTGGGAACCTTATTGAACGAAGTGACTCCAGTCTATTAAGGATCAACTAAAGAGAAAAGTAGATATGGCTGAGCGTTTTACCAGCTGATAGGAAGGTGTCTTGAGTTAAGTGTGGGGTGATCCCGCTTAACTATTTCGCAAATCTACACCATCTCTTTGCTGGTACGACTTTCGCATTTGAGTCCTTTGGTGACAATCTCTAAGCTTGTCGGCTTTAGTTGTGATATGAGTCTGTACAAAAAGCTACTGCTTTCTGGATTTATTTGGATAGGTCTGCTTGAGACGACATTTAGTTATCTCTTACACTAATATTACATATTTTGTGTAGTATAAAGTAGGTGACTTGATCAGATAACTCGAAAGATGTTTTTCGTTCGTGCCATGCCAGTTTTTCCTTTAGGCAGCCAACTAGCAGGGATTCCAGCCCATGGCCAGTCACTGGTGTCCAATGAAAGACAGGGAAAAGTAGGACTTTCCATCAAGGCACAAATTGTGCTCGGATATAATGAATTCTTCACACGTACTTCGCTGATCATTTGCAATGTCATGGCCCAATTAGTGGCCTGAAGAAAGACCGTGATCATTCTGATAAACAGCAATAAAAGTAACACTGTAAAATTTCAGGGCAAGAAACTGTCCATGTGGGTCGCCGCAGGCTCTATAAAGGTCAAGCAACATATAACGGCCCTCCCTCCACTACGAGTATCCTTTGACACTCCCGAAGAGGCGGGGATGACTTTATTTACCTCTCAGAAACCATCCATTACAAGCAATATTGAGATTGGCGCTAGATCGACTTAAACCTAGGCGAAATATAAAGTAATAAACAGCAAACAAGCTCGGAAACGAACACATTCAAGCAAAGTATGGAGTTCCTAAACCACTTGACGGTAGCCTGGACAAGCCTTATTTGCATGACCTGCCTGAATAGAAGTGGCTTTGGAGCCAACTTAACCTGAAAGGCGGTGAAAGTCTGCTGGCTATCGGGCTCTAAACGAATAACTAATCTAAATCATATTGCCTAAGGACTGGTAGAAACTATCTATGGACCAAAACCAATACACAGTCAAGAGTATCATCAATAATTCAACCGCAAGATATACCCTACATTATTAGGGAAACCCCCCCCCCCCAAAAAAAAACGAACGTGTGGTTTAGACAATGGACCGTACACCTTATAGTAAAAAAAGCATTGGCATCAGTGGAGAAGCATGCGAAGGATCGCCGACCACGATTTGTACGTATGTCTACGGAATGGATACAAAACACTTGTCAGATACCACAACAAAATGGCTAAAAAATCCTAGGAATGTCCAAGATAACCGTACAGCCAACCCGAACATCACGTGCTCCCAGTGGTATCCACTAACCAATACTGAAGCAGCCGATGGTTTTAATGCCAGATAGATAAACTGTCCTTTAGTAGTTGCTGCCAACCTGGGGTTTACACCTTCGAAAGCAGAAATTGAGCACATCGAGATTAAACTTAGGTTAGTCTTGAGAAAACTTAGGGGAGTTAAAGCCCAGCAAATTGCTGGGCCGCGACAAACTGAGGACGGTAATATCAAAGCAGTACTCCAATGCACTAAGCGACTCAATCAGTAACCTTCCTCAAGGGAAAATATTATCCTCAATCTATAAGGTAAGAAACAGAAGGGGCACCGCCTGCTATAGTCTGGAGGCAATGCTCTCAATGCTAAAAAAGTTTTCGGATTGTAATATGGATGCCCAAGTACGGATATTTGCCCTGCGATCTCAACCTGTTGCACGAAGCATAACTCAGCTTCCACTGATAAACGTCCTGTAACACAAACATCATTCTGGCTTAGGATGACTAGACGGCCTTTTCGGACACAAACACTCAGGTTCACACAACATCCTTGAAATTCTCAGAAGCCCTTGAGACTGTGTCTCATAGCCTCTTAGTCCATATGGTAGTATCGATGGGATTCACAGAACCGTTGATTTCTTGGATATGGAACTATCTGTTGGCGGGGAAGTTTTGTATTTAGGTGAACAAAGTGCTCTCAACCTGAAGTCTGGCAACGTCTAGAGTATCACAGGGCTGGACCCTTGAGACATTGTCGTTTCTACTTGTCACCAACGGCCTACTGACAAATATTCTCTCATCCATTCTTACATATGCGGATGATGTAAAACTGTGGAGAGCTACAAGAGATAACAGGGACACAAAACTCCTGCAACGGGACATAAATAAAACAGAGGAGCGGGCAGGTAATAGTGGCTTAACTCTTGATATGCGAAAATGCCATATAATGTACTTGTAGCAACTTAGCTTGACTTGTTAAAAGTTCACTTCAAACCTTAAGCATACGACAAAACAATTAAGCTCCAGTATTCATTTACTTCCTTATCCTGCCTAAAGATTATATTTCCTATTTGCTTAAACCGAACGTTGAGAAGTATTTGTGTGTTTGAATAACTAGAACCACGCTCCACTGTCTCCTGCCCACGCTATTGAATAAAGACCTATTCCCAAAATAGTCTGGTTTTATCTGTCACTAGATCAGGATATACCTAGGCTCTAAACTGGTGAGCCTTGTGTCGAATGTAATATTTCATTTCTGTTGTTCACATCACTTTTCTTTTTGTATTCAATCGTAAAAATAAGCCTTCAGTTATAGCACAACTCATTGCGAGTGTTAAAAGTCTCACAGAGGCTGTCAGCAAAATGTAAATGAGTCATAGAGACAAAAGTAGGCCATCACAACGATCAGGAATTAAGTCAGGGAACAGGTTGCAAGAGTCCAAACAATCTGGACAATTTTGTTCGTATCACTAGAAATTTGGTGTTCAATTAACCAAATGCAGTCAACCATGCGCCTAACCCAAACAGGTCCTGAAGAATAGGAGGAAACAAATAACTTCTCCACAGGTCACAACGACTGACGCGGTATGCCTAAACAGTTGCTTCTTTTACGTTAGAGATAAGAATTCAGGCTTGAACTTTTTGGTGGATACTGGTGCTGCACTTAGTATCATTCCTAAGAACAAAACCGAGCTGGGTCGAGAAACTTCCTCAGTCACACTTCAAGCTGCTAATAAAACTAAAATCGCTACGTTTGGGCAGTAAACAATGACATTCGATTTGCGGTTTAGAAGACAATTCCTCTGGGTTTTCACTGTAGCCGATCTAGATCTGACAATACTAGGAATGGGTTTCCTGGAGAGATATGAATTTCTAGTTGACACTAATAAACGACGCTTGACATTAAAAGAAACTTCGAAATACACAAAAGGTACAGAAAGTCATATCACTTCTCCAAATTTGATACAAGCTCCGCCAGTAACAACGGAAAAGTTTCAGGATATACTCGCGGATTTTCCAGAATTAACAAAACCGAACCCTCAACCATCCAAAAGTAAGTTAAAAGTATGTCATACAATCAAAACGGAGGGAGCACCTGCTTTCACTAAACCCAAGAGACTAACACCTGATAAGCTTAAAATAGCTAGGGCTGAATTCGATTACATGCTACAGCTGGGCATAATACGTCCATCTGATAGTCAGTGGGCATCTCCTCTGCATACGGTCCCAAGTACACCAATTAAACAAGAGGTGGATACTATCAAACAGTATCCCATCCTTAGCTCCATAATACAACTTAGAAGTTTTCTCGGCTTAATAAACTTTTGCGCAGATTTATACCCGGTTGTGCACAACTAATGCAACCATTAACGGATGCGCTTAAAGGAAAACCCAAAGAGTTCAAGTTGACCTCTGAGGCCGTCGATGCTATAAAAGACATCAGCACGCGGTACGTTCAACTTTTGTGGTAACTAATTGTGTGTTTTCTAAAAAAGGCTAATTATCATTACACTTGTCTGTTTTGGTCAAAGCTAACACCTCTTTTTGCTTAAATTGACTACAATTATTTAATTATGGGTCGTATCTCTAAAAAACGAGCTCGTCAAAGCCCACAGTATTTAGTTGATAACAACTCCACTATCAAACAAACTTCTAGTCTTGTGACCCCGGGTTTGACAGACCCAGTAGTGCTAGATTTCACACCAGTGATTCAATTACCGAAAATATCTGATATGGATTACATATCTACGCTACAGAACCGTAGCCTCGAGAAGGTTAGATGCGAACTACAACATCTTACTCAGCAGCTCTCAAAAACGCTTTCTCAAGTGGAGTCATTCTCAGTATTAGTTTGTGGCGTTAAGCAAGAACTTAACACCTTGTCGCCTCTTAAGCTGCTACTGACCAGGGACACAAATCCACCTGTACTTGGAGACGTTTCGAAAGTATCAACCGTTATAGACTTCATTGCTACAGAGGTAACTAAACGTATGATATCCCGTCAGAACGTAATTGTCTACCGGATAAGGCACCACTCAGAGCCGTTAGGCATTCTATATTAAAAGCAGCTAGTCTCTCAGATTATTCTTGCCAATGCCTTCGCCTTAATAAAAGACACCAGAAGTACTTATGCCCTATCCTCTTCCGCTTTGATTCTCAATCGGCAGCAAATAAGTCAAAACTGGCTGAACAGCTAATAACCCCAACTTCTAAGTATAAAAATGCTCGTGTAGTAGAGAATAAGACCGTTATCCAGAGACACAAGAGACTAGATACTTCGCACTTAGGTAAAGTTGGGCGGAACACCACTGATGTAAAATGACTGACTACACCAGTTAGTACGGCTACAGAATCCTATGATGATAATACTTATCAACATATATCCGTAAAAATTACAGGTCAAACCTCTGACAACCACCCCTCGGATGATACAGATTTAGACCACACGACCTCCAGTAATATTAGGCTCTCTAGTGCTTCATTAGGTAACAAAATGCAAACTCCCAAAGTACAAGTAAAGGACATGACTAGCTTACTAAACAGCTTACGTATACTGAAAAACGGGACAAAAAGATCATCGAAACGAAAGATAAGCTCCAAGGAAGGTTCTATGATTTCATCTACACAATGAGAGCACGACGCTACTATGCCCACCACATCATTATATAGCAAGGCGGATTATAAGGCCTCATTGCCTAATAGTAATCGACTCAGTAGTAATGAAGGTCGTAAGCGCCCACAGGTTGTACGTAACCAGTCAAAACATAGCGCATTTAACTACCAGCGTAAACCAAGCGGTGAACAAGTACATGACCCATTTTATTACCCTGTCGCAAATAGCTTTGTAAGAAATTCTAGGGCGCCAAATACACACCAGTATGCTGTAAGTCTTAATAACCCCTCACCATACGCCTATTCAGATCGTGTAAGTGGTTCTTCTCTTCCTCCTCACTATTTTGATTATAATTATGCTCATGGTGGGTTGCTAGGGCACCCTCCACTTTATGCACATCATCAACGAGCTGCCATGTTGCCTAACTCAAACTGCTCTGAACATCCTAATATCTCTGACTACTATAATAAATTTTTTGGGATCAGGCAGTCATTAGTCCCCTTAGCAATACAGCTTGCCCAGACATTAGCCCAAACAGTCAGACTGCCTATTCAAGCCAACATCTAGTTATACGAAACACGAACGACTTAGATAAAGATCTTATTCGATTCTTCACAACTCACTCATTTCTAAACTTTTTAGTAATTAACGCCCGCTCACTTCTTAATAAAATATCAACCCTAAGAACTATAGCCTTATTAGCTAAACCTTCTTTAATATTTATCACAGAAACATGGTGTTCCTCCTCAATTACTGACTCAGAATTAGCCATTCAGGACTATATGTTATATCGCGGCAATAGAGAATATAAATGGGGTGGTGGTTGTCTAATATACGTAAATGTTTGTTTGTCATCCAACAAAATCGATGACGAAATACTCGGTAAGGTACCAGAGTCGGTCTGGATATCAGTCAATACCCCGAACTATAGTTTACTCATTGGATGTATATACAGAACTCCCAATACCTCGACTACTGTAGATAACATTATTAATGCTTTTATACACACTTCTGCCCTAACTTATAATGCGAAAGTCATTGAGAGAGACTTTAACCTTCCTAGGATAGGCTGGAATGTTGGCAGAAGACTCTCATACGATGAAGAAAACTCTCTTACTACAATAGATATGCACTGCTGGACATCAAAACATTCTTGACCTAGTTTTCTGTCATGATGTCACTCCTCTGTCACTTCTAGTTAGCAAAGAGCTCGAAAGCAGTGACCACAAAAAGGTTCTATGTGATCTTCCTTTTGATTTTAGTCACCCTAATATTCATAAATTACAAAAAACTAGACAATATCGAAATTATAAAAATGTGGACTGGAATCTTCTGCTTACCCTTCTAAGTTGCTCTGACTGGGACAATTTTTTCTTATCTAGTAGTCTTTCACTAGCACTAGATATTTTTTATCAAATTAATAACTCATGTTTAGATACGGTTGCACCTATCAAGCTAAGCAATATAATTAAGTCAAATGATTTATATATACCACTTCATTACCGTAAGGAGCTAAGACGTCTACAGAAGAGTTATCTTAAGTCAAATGACTTCTCAGCATTTATGGGAATTGCCATGACCTTCAATCAAGTAAAAGAAGGCCACTGGTTAAAGGCGATTAACGAAGAGTTATCAGCAATGCACAGTAGTTCCAAGGTACAAAACTTGGTACGGCTGTTCAATAAACGTCTCAAACCTCAGGATAGTGATACTCCTTGCATTTTACGAGATGGATTAATGATTACCGACCATAATATCACAACCAATGTGTTCAGCGATTTCTTCGCTAACAGAGGTATACCCCAGGATGACAATGAAGTAGTCATTGTCAACTGAACTACAAACCATATGGAATCCGTTACCTTCGCTTATGACAATATTTGTAAATCCATAAACTCGCTGCGGACGTCAAGCAGCTATGGAGTAGATGGCATAGCATCCATTTACTTCAAACTCGGAAGACCTAATTTACCATTAATCCTATTAAAACTGTTTGACCTTTCACTAAAAACAGGATCTTACCCTAATCGATGGAAAACCTCAAACATATGCCCTCGATTTAAATCAGGTGACAGGACAAACCTGCATAACTATATGCCTATAAATATCCCCCCGGTTATTTCTATAACAATGGAAAAAATAGTATGCGATCAGATGTCTGATTATTTACTCTCCGAAAAACTCATATTTAATTCCCAACATGGTTTCCTCAAAACTAGGTCCTGTATGACTTGTCACTTTTAATTCTTTAATTTACTCTTTACTAAACGAAGTTTTATGCACTTGGTATTAGTATTGTACTTAGACACATCTGAGGCCTTTAATATGGTTAAACCACAAGCTTCGTGTAGGCAAACTCTCCTCTTCTGGGATTAGGAATCCATTACTTGCATGGTTAAACTCTTCAGTAATAGACATCAAATAGTTAAAATTAATTCCACTCTTTCGAAGGCCGAACCAGTTACAAGAGGTGTTATACAAGAAAGTGACTTAGGCCCATTGCTCTTCACAGCTTACTGTTATGCCGCCGCTGATATGTTTTCCCTGCCGGTTGAGACAAAATACGCGTGGGTTTTTTGGACTTAATACGGTTCGCATACGATCTCTAGGGTAGCCGAATTATACACCTGATTGCTACGATTTTTCTCGATACCGATTAACTGCAAACGCTACTTCGGACACTTGTACCTCTGTCGGATACCACAAATTGATTCCCAACCCACGGCTATTTGAAAAGACGGGATTGTAGGGAGATTGTATTGTGGAGCAGAACGGAGAGACGACTGGCGAACAACGTTATATATATATATATCGATTTAATTTACAGTGATGAGTCATCAAGTAATTTCATAAACCTTTTACAAATACAATTGAATGTTATTAGGAGTAAAACTCACAATAATTTTAATTTAATGTAATGAGTTTACAAGTCAAGCTTACAAAACATCAATACAACTTCTCTCGCTTGATCTAATTATCCATTGTATTTTCGGGTATTCTAAATCCCCAACACTTACATAAACGATATATGCAAATGCTTCAGCATGAATAGACCCTTTCTATACGCAGATGATCTCAAAATAGCGTACTCATTTCTCCCTCACGAATTTGCACACACATTCAGTGGCGTCACTGCCGAGCTCAGCAAGGTCGCAGTACTGTGCTCAAAATGGAAGTTATATCTTAATGCTTCTAAATGTGGTTGGATATGTTTTGGGGACAAATGCCTCAATTTTGATCTGCCCATATACGGTAGTAAGCTGTCTAGGCTTTAGTCAGTAGTTGACTTGGAACTAAGGTACTCTTATCACCTGTCTTTTACAGAACAGATCAATATGCAAACATCTAAGTCACATCGACTACTAGGTTATATACTACGTAACTTTTATATCAACGATTCTCGTATTCTGCTATACAAAGTTTGTGTCAAACCTTTGCCAGAATAATGCACCTTTATTCTCAGTAATGTTTCCATTAGGGATAAACTCAGACTGGAGTCTGTGCAACATCGCTTTACTCTTCGTATTCTTGAGGCTGATCGTACTCTAGACTATAAAACTAGATGGACTAAGTTAGGACTAGATACCTTATGGAGGCGACGACTAAAATAAAACCTAATATTCTTCTATAAAATATTAAGCAAATTAACGTTCTCATCGCCTAATACAATTCACCTCGAGGAACCCTCCTGCTATAACTTACGCAATTCAGCCTCGAAAATAAAAATATCGCATTCTAAATCTGCTTCTTGTATGAATTATTTTATAAATAAATTACAAATAAATTCTCCAGAGTCTGGAACCATTTGCCTCAAGCCATTCGAGAAACAGATTTACTTCCTTTATTTTTACGGCATGTTAGTAATTTCATCATTTCTAAAATCTCGTTAAAAATGTTCACACCAACTATTGTTTCTTACTCCACTAGCGAAATAATAGAGACTCTGAAGGTGTGAAGTGCATCCGATATATGGCCAAGTTACGTTTGCGGTATTACCAGGGCAACTTCTGACGATTGAACCCACTCTTACGAATGAGAATAAATCAGAAGGCGATGAAGGATGGAAAGGAAGTTATATTTGATCGTGAATATGGCGGCAATGGAATAGCAACGTCTACGCTGGCAAACTAGAGAGAGGGTTGCTTTCCACGATGCGACGTGACGTGATCTGGTGGTGGTGCGTGACCGAGCGCCTTCAACTAGTAGTGTCCACTAAAACAAACATGGTCAGTATCAATGTCGAAACCTATGTAACTTTATTTTGGGGATTATTTACCGCTACAGCTCACTCCCCCCTAATGGGTTCGTGAGGACCCTATGACGCACCAGCCAAAGGATAAAACCCAATGCGTTAAACATTGGTAAACGTTCGTTTGATAGCTTGGAAGTTGTGCAGCTTCTGGGTGTCAGTGCCTATTCTAAAGTGTCGTTACATAAAAAAATTGTACAAAATGTAATCATTCTCTTCCGTTTTCTTCTGGTCGTTTCCAGGCGTCCTGGAAATCCAAAAGAAGAAAATATTTAAATATTTGCATTTCATTTATATATATATATACATTTTTAAAAGCAATTCGGCGGCTAAATACAGCTACAAAAACGCATAAAATGTCGACAACGCTAACATGAACAAAAAAAAGGTTTTTGATATTTTTTAAGCATACGAAAATGTGTAAAATGCATACCGTAAAGTTTAAAAAAATATTTTTATTTAATTTTTTTATTTTATATATATAAAATTTACAATACGCAGAGTAGAAAATTAGAAAAAGATTAATAGACGTAATATTCGTTTGAGTGTTCTGGAAATCGTACATTTCTACAAGAACGTGTAGCTCTCGGCGATACTTAGCCCTTCTGAATTTTCACTCGCTTGTTGGTTGTTGCTTGATGCATGGAGACTTCGTTCATGTTAAGTTTCGGAGGTGTTGTGACGAGCTCGACGTCGAAAGGTTTACCTTCTAGGTAAGCTACTTTGCGGTGGTCAATGCTGACGTTCCTCTAGTGGCTATTTTTGCCGATCGTATAGTGCTTTGTTTTTCGTTTTAAGACCTTGTATGGTCCTTCGCAAGTCGCGTCGAGAGGTCGACGTAGAGCATCACGACGTACAAAAACGTGTGTACTATATTTTAAAGTGGATTGCATGAAAGTGTCTGTCGATTGTTGTCAAGTCTGGACTGGCTTAACTGAACGCATAGCATTTGTAAGCTGGTTAACGTAAGAATTGAAATCCAGGTTTGTCGAGGTGGAAGCAGTTCCCAAATACTCACCTGGTAATCGAAGAGTCGCTCCGTGAACTAATTCAGACACACTGCACCCGACATCTTCTTTTACCATGCTCCGAATTCCGAGTAAGACTAGTGGCAAAGCCTCTGTCCACTGCTGGATGTTCGTAGGTAAAATTGATGCTTTCAGCTGTCGATGAGATCTTTCCACCAAACCATTAGATTGTGGGTGGTAGGCAGTTGTTCGGAAGCGCGTTTCTCCAAGAAGTTTTGTCAGAGAGTGGAACAATCCAGATTCAAACTGACGTCCACGGTCTGTCGTTATTGTAAATGGACAACCGAAATCTGTCATCCATCGTTCGACGAAAGCGCGAGCAATCATTTCACTAGTGATGTCTTTCAGTGAAATCGCTTTTGGTCAGTATGTAAAACGGTCCACGCATGTCAAAAGATAAAAAAATCCATTTGATTCTGGTAAGGGTCCTACCAAATCAAGGTGGATATGGTTGAATCGAGCGTCGAGAGTTGGGAAGGTTCCAAGAGGGCATTTATTGTGCTGAATTACTTTGCTCTTTTGGCAGTCCACACAGGAGCGTGCCCATTCTTTGATGTCTTTATTCATCCTTGGCCAGCAAAATCTCTGGGCAATCAGTTTAGACGTAGCGCGGACTCCAGGAGGAGAGAGGTTGTGAAATGTGTCGAAGATGATTCGTCGGTAACTCTTGGGAACGTTTAAACGGGCTGTACCTGTAGAATAATTACAAACTAAAGTGTTCTTACCTTTTCCAATCGTCTTTATTTGGAGTTTAAGCGTTGTGGATAACTCGTGATGAAGATCATTGTCTTCATTTCGAAGTCGAGTTAGTTCAACAAGGTCGATGCCTTGGATACGATTCAAGGCATGTATTCGTGATAAGGCGTCGGCAACCACATTTTTAGCTCCAGATATATGTCGTATATCAGTAGAGAACTGGGAAATGTAGTCTAGATGACGCTACTCTCGCGGGGAGTACTTATCTGAAGATGACTTCATAGAAAACGTCTGTGGTTTATGGTCAGTGAATATTGTAAATCCTGGCCTTCAATGGAATGTTGAAAATGTCGTACAGCACAGTACATGGCTAGCAGTTCACGACCAAAAGTGCTGTATCTTGATTCGGTATCGTTTAGTCGTCTCGAGAAGAATGCTAAAGGTTGCCAAGTTTGGTCAGTCGATTGTCGCAGAACTGCGCCAATCGCTGAGTAAGATGCGTCAACCGCTAGGCTGACAGGGGCTTCGGCACTGCGATGTGCCAGCATAGTCACATTCGCTTTTGATTCTTTAGTCGCAGTAAAGGCTTTCTTTGAGTCTACATCCATTGTGACCACTTTTTTATTTCCACGTAGCTGATCCGTTAGTGGTTTCATGATAGATGCACAGTTCGGTATAAACCGTCTGTAGAAACTTACCAACCCATTAAAAGCTCGCAACTGCTTGATGGTGGTTGGTTCCGGGTACTCCAGAATAATCGCCACCTTGTGTTTTTGGGGTTGTATACCATTCGCATTAATAGTATGCCCCAGGAAGTCCAACGAGGTTGTTTCGATTTGGCATTTCTGTATGTTTATGGTTACTCCATATTGTTGCAGTCTACTAAAGACTGTGTCTAAATGTTTGATATGTGTTACCTAGTCTGGGCTTGCTATCAGGCAGTCGTCGACGTATGCATGGACATAGTCAGGCTCGCGGAACACGTCATCAATGAAACGTTGGAATGTTTGTGCTGCGTTCATCAACCCAAAAGGAATTCGGAGGAATTCGTAAAGGCCAAATGGAGTTACGATAGCGGTTTTCGGGATATCATTTTCAGACATTGGTATTTGGTTGTACGCCTTTACCAAGTCGATTTTTGAAAATATTGTCATTCCCTTCAGAGTGGCCGTTAAATCGTGGATGTGCGGTAACGGGTAACGATCAGGCGTAGTTTGGGCGTTAAGACGTCGGTAATCACCGGTGGGACGCCAATCATTGGTATCTTTCTTCGGGACCATATGTGATGGAGATGACCATGGATGGGCGTATTATTCCCAGGCCAATCATATGATCAAATTCGTTTTTCGCTATCCTTAGTTTTTTGGGTGCGAGTCGGCGTGCTTTGGAGAATACAGGTTGACCTGTAGTCGTGATGTGATGTGTAACATTGCTGGTTACACATGATAATTTCGATGACGCCTTATTCAGATCTGGATACTTGTCGAGTATCGGCTGAAAATAAGGGTTAATTAAATGTTTAAAACAAAGAGGACATAAGCTACAACCTGTAGCAGCGGTTCCACGAACGTAGAGATTTGTGGTACTATCCACTAGTCTCTTTTTACTAGGGTCAACAAGCAAGTTGTGGTGGCTCAGTAAATCCATGCCTATGATAGGTATTTTCACATCGGCGATGATGAAAATCCAGTGTATAGGTTTTCGTAAGCTCACGTTTAAGTAGACATATCGTTTACCATACGTAGCTATGTGTTTTCCATCGGCTGCCTGTAGATCGAACGCAGTTTCATGGTGGCGATCAGATGAAGCTGCAGGAAGAACGTTAACTTCTGCGCCAGTATTGACGAGGTAGCGAACCTTCGTTATCACATCAGTGATAAATAACAGGCGGCTGCCCCCACCGGCTACGGTTGCCGCTAACACGTGCCAGGGGAATGGTTTTCCGATGCGTCGACAATCGGTTTATGTCTAGAGAAACAACAGGGGTCTCTACACATCTTGGATTTTTTTCCATAGGTGTTGTGGTACCAACACCAATGTGAATTTTCGTTTCGTTGGGGTCGAGACGATGACCTTCTCCGTGATGTACTTCGTCGACGAGAATCATTCGGTCAGTGTCTTTCCTTCAGGTCAAGAAAACGAGAAGGAGTATTACACAATTTTGTCACGTCGTTTTTGGTGGCATGAGGTTTTTCAGTAATGGAATAAACCTGATTATCGCGAGTTTTGGTGACCTCCAGAATTCGATCAGCAGATGAAGCTAGTTCATCTACTGGGTTGTTAGTGAACGTTACCAGAAGTGCTTGCACTTGTTGTGGCAGTTTTGATAAGAAGAGTTGGCGGAAAAGACCTTCGTCGAAGGTGCGTTGACCAATTACCTCTCGCATGCGCGACAACATTTCCGTCGCTGAACCGTTACCGAGCTCCATAGTGTGAAACAACTCATCAAGACACTGTTTGTCGGATAAGACTCCGCGTTTGAGAATTGATCTTTCGAGCTGGTCATAAGGTTCTAGGCAGTCTGGGCTGAAATAGAAAGAGGTGGCGTACCTGTTCGATTCACGCGGAAATGACCTCACGACGGCAAGGTATTGAACACGTGGATCTGTCACGCAGTGGTCTCGAAACTCGGCTTCTGCGTAGCAGAACCAAGCTTCTATGTTTTCTGTCCAGGAAGGAATGAGCTGAAAGTTCGGGGGTGTGGGAGTTTTAATCCTATGGAACTTAGGAGTCTGATCAGTCATGCTATATGTGCAGTAGTTTAAGTAGACATATCGTTTACCATAAACGTCGCTATTGTTTCCATCGGCTGCCTGTATATCGACGCAGTTTTCATGGTGGCGATCAGATGAAGCTGCGAAGAACGTTAACCTTCTGCGCCAGTATTACGAGGTAGCGAACCTTCGTTATCACATCATGATAATAACAGGCGGCTGCCCCCACCGGCTACGGTTGCCGCTAACACGTGCCAGGGGAATGGTTTTCCGATGCGTCGACAATCGGTTTATGTCTAGAGAAACAACAGGGGTCTCTACACATCTTGGATTTTTTTCCATAGGTGTTGTGGTACCAACACCAATGTGAATTTTCGTTTCGTTGGGGTCGAGACGATGACCTTCTCCGTGATGTACTTCGTCGACGAGAATCATTCGGTCAGTGTCTTTCCTTCAGGTCAAGAAAACGAGAAGGAGTATTACACAATTTTGTCACGTCGTTTTTGGTGGCATGAGGTTTTTCAGTAATGGAATAAACCTGATTATCGCGAGTTTTGGTGACCTCCAGAATTCGATCAGCAGATGAAGCTAGTTCATCTACTGGGTTGTTAGTGAACGTTACCAGAAGTGCTTGCACTTGTTGTGGCAGTTTTGATAAGAAGAGTTGGCGGAAAAGACCTTCGTCGAAGGTGCGTTGACCAATTACCTCTCGCATGCGCGACAACATTTCCGTCGCTGAACCGTTACCGAGCTCCATAGTGTGAAACAACTCATCAAGACACTGTTTGTCGGATAAGACTCCGCGTTTGAGAATTGATCTTTCGAGCTGGTCATAAGGTTCTAGGCAGTCTGGGCTGAAATAGAAAGAGGTGGCGTACCTGTTCGATTCACGCGGAAATGACCTCACGACGGCAAGGTATTGAACACGTGGATCTGTCACGCAGTGGTCTCGAAACTCGGCTTCTGCGTAGCAGAACCAAGCTTCTATGTTTTCTGTCCAGGAAGGAATGAGCTGAAAGTTCGGGGGTGTGGGAGTTTTAATCCTATGGAACTTAGGAGTCTGATCAGTCATGCTATATGTGCAGTATATGAAAATATAAAAACAAATGCAATCGAAATATGCAAAAAAATGATAATCACACCAAAAATACTGTTTAAAACTATAAACAGGAACGAACTCACAGTAAGGAATGTGTCAAAATCACGTCGGGCTCACCAATGAAGTGCATCCGATATATGGCCAAGTTACGCTTGTGGTATTACCAGGGCAACTTCTAACGATTGAACCCACTCTTACGAATGAGAATAAATCAGAAGGCGATGAAGGATGGAAAGGATGTTATATTTGATCGTGAATATGGCGGCAATGGAATAGCAACGTCTACGCTGGCAAACTAGAGAGAGGGTTGCTTTCCACGATGCGACGTGACGTGATCTGGTGGTGGTGCGTGACCGAGCGCCTTCAACTAGTAGTGTCCACTAAAACAAACATGGTCAGCATCAATGTCGAAACCTATGTAACTATTTATTTTGGGGATTATTTACCGCTACACTTGTGAGCACCTCTCACCTGTCTTGGTCATATGATAGTGTTCCTCCATTTTAATCAGCTTATAAGCATAAGTGGTATGTCGGAAGTATAATTACTAATCCTGCCCATTAGCTTTGTTAACTTCGGAATACCAGTGCTATTGTTTTGTGTTCTCCCTTCTTTTGTCTTTCCTCTTGTTGTAGAAAATTGTGGATGACAAGTATAGAACTTACTGGCACAAAACTATTGCCTTCTCCTCAACACCCAAATTCCAAGTACCCTTGGTCCTATCTCGCGTCTGAACATGCACAGTGATCCAATCTGCTAACCCTCAGCCGTTTTTTGGAACTGTAACGCGTTGGTCAAGCAGCGCGCGGTACTTTATCATATATGCAGCATGCTACAATATATATATTTAGTGTAATATATCTGTAAACGTTGTTGCAGTTGGTTCAGTTCTCAATGCAGAGCTTTATATGTTATAAAAGTTTTGACAGTAACACTTCGTCGAAATATTTGTATGTATGTAAACTTATATCATTTTGATCATGCCTGTAAACTGGCATGCTCTCATGTACAAAATGATACTTGAGAATAAAAACTTTATTTATTTATTTATTTGTAAACTTGCTCAAACATCTATATTAACGTATCCGAATTCTCACTACCCACATACCATAATGGTAGATGCTTCAGACAAAGCCGTAGTCGGTACTTTTAATCAACAAGTTAAAAACACCTGGAAACCGATCGCATTCTTCTCAAAAAAGCTTGCTCCAGTAGGGACGAGATATTTTACTTTTGGTCGAGAACTCCTCGCACTCTACCTAACCATCAAGCACTTCCTGCACATGCTGGAAGGCAGGGAATTCACAGTTTATACGGGTTATAAGTTGCTAACCAATGCATTAAGTGCGAAAACTGATAAATACTTGCCCCATGAAGTCCAACACCTTGACTACATACCACAGTTCACTAGTGATATCCGGCACACTAAAGGTGAAAACAATCAGGTGGCAGACGCATTATCTCGATTAGAAATGAATATAATACAACATACTACAGTAGACTTCGAGATTTTAAGAGACAGTCAAGAAACTGATCAAGAATTACAAAACTTACTGTCAACTAAGTGCTCTAGTCTGAAACTAAAACATGCCATCACCTAAAGTAGATGTTCTGATTTACTGTGACGAAGAAAACGGTGCCTCAGCATTTCGTTCCCAAAGCTATGCGGTGGTTAATATTTACTAAATGCATTCATTGTCTCACTCCGACGTAAAATCTTTGACTAAACTAATCAACGCCAGGTACATGTGGCCAAATCTTCAGAAAGATATACATAAATGGGTAAGAGAATGTTCGGCGTGTGAACAATCAGAAGTTAGCCGACACACAAATTCACCCATCGGAATTTTTGCCCAACCGAATGCGCGTTTCGCACATGTACATATCGACTTAATGGGCCCTTTACCGCGTTCAAGTGGTTTTATGTACCTGTTTACATGCATAGATAGGTTCACGAGGTTCCCTACAGCCGTACCGATCCCGGACATCACAGCCGAAACAGTAGCCAGTCTTCATACAAAACTGGGTGGCCATTTTTGGTACACCTATTACAATAACGACAGACAGAGGGGCTCAATTCGAATCTGAACTATTCAATAGTTTGACTAAGCTTCTAGGCTCAAACAGAATTTGCTGCACGGCATATCATCCTCAAGCAAACGGGATAGTAGAACCGTTCCATCGTCAACCAAAGGCTGCTCTTATATGTCATTCAAACCCCAGTCAGTGGACAGAATTCCTACCATTAGTTATGTTGGGAATTCGAACAGCTATCGAAACTGACTCACAACGTTCAGCGGCAGAACTAGTTTTTGGGACCACTTTGAGACTTCCAGGTGAGTTCATTATGCCTCACACTGACAGTAAAATGGTCGACTTAGGATCTTATGCAGATCAACTGCAAGACCAAATGTCTAAACTTAGACCGATTAATACTCGTGAACAATCACGAGCAACATTTTTACCTAAGGATCTAAGCAATTGCTCGCACGTCTGGATAAGATGTGACAAAGTTAAAGCACCCCTTAGCCCTCCTTTTGAAGGTTCATTTAAAGTTATTTCAAGAAAACCTAAGTATTTCGTGATACAAAAACAAGGAAACATCGACTCAGTAAGTGTTGATAGGCTAAAACCGGCCTACCTAGATATTAATCACCATACGTGTTATTAGATCGTTTATCTAATCAAGCAAACACGAAATAGGCAAGTAAGAGCATAAAGGCTACAAAGGTAACTAATAGAGTTAGATGGGCACAATTGATTATTCAGGCGGGGATGTCCACAGTTTTAGTTTCGGCCTAGAAAAATAATTACGTATCTCCTAAAATTTTCAAGCTAGTGAATCTATAAAAAAATAAATGAAAAAAAGTAAAAATAAAATAAAGCAAAAATAAAAAACCAATATCTTCCCCTTTGTCGACAAACGTTATCGGAATATTAGTACTTTTAAGTACAATTCTACCCACTTCTCCTCTGACCTAATCTTTTGATGTATGAACAGTAGTCATTTTATTATTAATTTTTTAATACTAAATACTTAAACTGTTTCTTAAACAATTTGGCGAGCAATATAAGTCGTCAATATTTTAACTGAGGCAAGTCACTAAGGAATGAAAAATCTTCGATTTAGGCGAGTGTTGTGAGCATGCTTTGCCTGCGGAACTAATCATTTTTCCAGATTTCGCAATTACTAGTTGACAGTGAGAAAATTGAATGAGGGCACTGAACTAAACCACATAGATGCCACAAATCACACAATGAACCCTAAAAATCAGGATAAATTCCGAAAAGTACGTAGATTCTACACCATGTTTATTTTCTTCTAGATGGCCATGCCGTCCCAGAAACCAAACACTTAAGTAGAAATGAACACTTATCAATTATAATTATATATATATGTTGTACATTGAATTTTTATGCAAACACTGGAGCACTTCTTTAGGTGTGATTGAGTTTCATCGTTTCTGTTTTATTCTAAAGTAGATTCTTCTTTAAATTTTACTTGAGGGCGACTGAAGAGGCAGGTGAGTGAACACCTGATTGCTGGACAGAGCATGGAAAAATCGTACCTCACCAACAGAGTGTTGGGTAGCCTGCTCGCGGTGTTTCCTCAGATATTCCTACTTTATTTTCTTGCCCTCTTATTTTTCAAGCTCCAGTCACCGTTAGAAGGTCTAGTTCAGCAAGTATTCCAGCATCCTTTGTAGGAGAATGTAAATGCTGCAAGATTAGATAAGAAGTTCCTAAAAGAAAATTTCATCCACGCAGTGTCGTCAAATACTGACAGACTGATTGCCGCTGATTGAGTGTCAGGCGCAGGACGAGCTAGTAATTCTGAACTAAGCTACAGCTACAAAACTGGGATGATTTTTTTTGGTATGTTGATCGAACCGACGTTTCTACGGAAGTCGTTTCTAAAAGGGAGCTAATGTAGCAACTTAGCTTGACTTGTTAAAAGTTCACTTCAAACCTTAAGCATACGACAAAACAATTAAGCTCCAGTATTCATTTACTTCCTTATCCTGCCTAAAGATTATATTTCCTATTTGCTTAAACCGAACGTTGAGAAGTATTTGTGTGTTTGAATAACTAGAACCACGCTCCACTGTCTCCTGCCCACGCTATTGAATAAAGACCTATTCCCAAAATAGTCTGGTTTCATCTGTCACTAGATCGGGATATACCTAGACACTAAATAACTAACGAATTCCAGATGGTATTCAACCGAACTATCATTTAGGCGGGCAATAAATAATCATTACATTCAAGGAACGAGAACTAAGTTAGGAAAAACTATAAAGTGGGTATCACTAAAGCATACACCACGATGCGCCGAGTCCGTAGGCAGAGGGACGTGCTGATATTAGACCTGTTTCGTACAATATTTAAGACGTACATAAAACCATATTTGGAGAACCACATTGTCGCCCTCACAAACTTCGAATTAGACATTGACCTTCTGGAGCGAGTACAGGATAAAGCAAGAAAATGCGTATCTAGACTCAGGAACAAACAATACTTCGACCAGAAACGACAGCTAGGGTTGTTCACCCTGAGCCATAGACGTGGAGACCTAATTACCGTATACAACATATTGAGCACGACTGAACATCCGGAATTAAAACATACTTGTCACTTCAAATGCCCATACATCTTAAAAAACCACTAACCGTTGCCTGTCAGAAAGCACGAACAGAGGCGAATTTTTTGTCATTAAAAGCTTGCTCCACTTGGAACGTGCTGACTAAGAACGTAACAACAGCTTCCAATTTGGCTTGTTTCAAAAGGAAACTAACAAACAGTGCGCACTACTACGGTGTACCTAGGGCCTGCTTGAATAGGAGCTGCAAACTTGATATTCGTTGCAAATCTTGAGCCTCAGCATCCCAGACTTTTATCTATTCTAAGGTAATCCTGTAAACTTCACTCACGAACCAAACTACCATGGACGGAACGAAGAGATGGTGGCTAGTGCAAGAAAGGAAAGATGATAAAGAATCGAAATAAAATTGAATTATAAGAAAAACAAAACAGATTACTAAAAAGTGAATGAAGAAAATAAAAAGAAAATGGAAGAGGATAAAAGAGAAATAGGAAAAAACTGAAAAGAAACCAGTAGAATCTGCCAGAGCTTAAGCGGTTGAGTAGTGAGCCAACTATCGGAAGAAACCAAAGACTTAGAACCATTATAGTGATACTCAAAACGTGAGCACAAAAAGTCAGTCATTTCACAATATTTCGTCATATAGATGTATTGGATGAATCGAACGACAATGCGCTTAGTACGTTAGTTACGCTACATGCAAGCTTGGAATTTAGAGCGCATACCTTTGCCAAATTTCTCCACCTATGTAGTCTATACAACGGTATCTTTGGTAGGATCCATATTCCATGTGTGGTTTCAAATGAAAAACAATGTAAAACACTATAGTTTGCAAAATTCCACCTCACTATATTACCCAACTTTATCATTAACTCACTTCGTAGAGGACAGCTGGTGTTTTTGGAGCCTTATAAATTTTGGATATTGTTTGTTAATGTTTGCTGCCAGGGAGCTCCAGAATAATTTTTTTGGACAACTTCGAAGTTCTGAAGATTCACATATTAGAGAAAATTTTTCTAGTTTCATTTTTTACAAAGTGGTTTTTATTTATGGCATTCTTCATGTTGAATCTCTTCACGAACTCCTTCTTTGGGCAGCGTGGTTTACTATACTTGGGTTTCTACGTCTTTTAACTGGCCTTATCAGAGACCGCTCTCAATACACTCTCCGTTGTTCTGATTTCTCTCTTACGTATCAGGCCAGGATATTCCTACTTTGTTGTTTGCTACTTTTTCTCAGTAACGTTTTAGTGATTATTTCAATCATAGTTGGTGCCAAGCATTCTCTTCACACTATGTTCTTCATGCTTGCCGAAGTATTCCAACTTCTGATTGTTTCTGTTCATGTCATCACGTGGTATGTAGTGTATTTATATTGCGAAGCCGTTTCCCGATCGAATGCTGATGACAAAGTATACAACCGTTTTGTATTCCTTTATTACACAGAGTTAGTTTTCGATACGTTTGCTGACTTTGGTGATGTATTGCATAACTTACATATGCTATTTTGGAATAAACTCCAGATAAACATGTCAAGTATCATCATTGCATTGCATCTTCAGCATTTGTACTACAAAGTGTCCAGACGTTTTACACATCACACACGCTATAAAACTCTGATTAAGGCTTTGGATTCTCGGATTGTTTATTCCAAAGTAAGTATTCGAGTTTTATTTGTTAATATACTTTATTTGACACTAATGCAAACATCTTTTCACTCTACACCCTACTCAAAAGTGTGTTTTTTTTATCTTAGGGTATACAACTCAAACCGGTGAGTGTACTTGTAACGAGGCCTAACTCTAGTCTATGTAATTGAATCTTGAATACGCTATTTGCTGACCACAAGGTGCCATGTTTATGCGTTTTACGCAGATTATATATTTACGGCTGGTCTATCCGTAGTAAATAGACAGTTGGTTTATTCAAACTGTCTAATCACAGAGTAATCATATTGCCTTATTTGATGACTACAAAGCTGTCACATGATGTAATTGAGATTCATAATTACTTATTAACCATTTATTTACTACGGAACTATGCTTTTGTTAGTTGATCGATAAATAACTATAGTAACATTGTGATAATGTGTATTGTAGTTACCACTAAGCTTTTTTTCCATCTAATTTTTCTTAGTTTTTAGTACTATGTTGCTTAATACTTTTTGTTATCTGACTGCCCGTGTTTTGTCTTCACTTCTTAGTTTCCATATACCATTACTATTAGTGATTTCAGAATTATAAAGGAAACTGGAGTTAAAATATGTGTGTGATACAATCTCCAGTCGACGGAACTTTTGCCTGCTCTCACTCCATGCGTTTAGAATGGTGCGTGGGACACTTTAAGCATAATTTCGTTTGGCCTCCAGCTACTCTGCAGTAGCCCACTATTCCAAAACAGACAGATTCGACGGTAGTCGAGGTTGTTAGAGTTATGGTTAATATAAAGCGAGGAACAAAAGCAAGACTGAATGGATTATCTTCGGGTGACTAAGTATAGAGGTCCAGTTTCAGCAAGCTAGTTGACTGATATTTCAACTTAAGTTTCCTCTGAGTAGTCTCGATCACTAACCTCCCCAGCCTGTGATAAAATACAAATCCTCTTGTAGCAGTCATAAAAGAATCAGTCTTCCTAATATGTCTTATGTGTTACCAGTAATTATAGGACATTGGCTTCAAATCTAGTCAATCAAATACTCACAGTTCGTCAGGTTCTAGAATATAAACTCAATTACCGAATCGGCAATATCGGCGGTTTTCGTTCTATTTTATTTTATATAAACAAAATATACAAACGGACACCAAAAATATGCTCCATACAAGTACAGAAATATTAAAAAAAGGACAAAACGATCAGAGAAAAGGTAAGACAACAGGACAAGTAAGAGGCAAAATATATTCAGATAGGAGTACATGAAAATACCATTCATTTAAGAGAATTCGTCGTACTCTAACGAAACACGATAATATTCGGATTGACATGTTTTTCCCATATACCTTTAAATCGTTTTAATTGTAGTGATATTTTGTATTTTCCACAAATGTTTATTTTTTATGTGGCTAGAACGAGTAAACGTTTTTTGCCTTTACTTAATTAGCTTTACACACAGCATAACTTTAACGTTGTCTTACTCTTGATTTGTATATTTTGCTTCCTATATATTAACTTCCAACATTATCATTTGTTTACTTGAAATGTTTTCTAGACCGTAGTAGCTTGCTTAGTGTTATGGTATGTCTAGTTGACCACTCTCCGGTTTCGAGTTGTCATGTTTGTTACAATTACTAACTACTTTGTGTCTGACGGACACGAATATATCGCATCTCAATTTCGTCCTCCATATTTTTAATGATTATCTCGCATTCTTGAATTTGATCTTTATTCAGATAGCTTGTTTGGTCCCTTCTTAATTTCGATTATATGTATTATATTTCCACGCATTTCCTGTTTAATAGCTGTTATGTAAATTCAAGATATGAAAGACTAATTATTCAGTTTTATTTAAAAGTAGACAGTTGCAGCGTACTCTCCCCTCGTACGTAGTCCCGAAAGTAATATCACTTAGTGATTAAATCTGCAAGCATACCTTTGGAATTTACTGTTTATCACTTTATTTTTTTGGCTCTTACTGCTTATGCTTATTGTTTAACTAGACTGACTTGCCTCATAAGGAAAGTATCTTTTTCTCTATTCTCATTTTAATTCAAGGAAAATTGTTCTATTTGTTGGGAACAAATGAACAAGTCTTGCCAACTACCCTGTGGACATATTTTCCACACTGCCTGTTTATATCTATGGATCGAACAGAACGCCAACTGCCCTATATGCAGAAAGTGCTTTGATGACTTAACCGATCTTTCTCCAACCACTTCAGGAACAAATTTATCCACTGCTTTCCACTGTTCTTTTTCTACTAGTACATCAACCGAAACATTAAGAGAATCAAGTAGTGTGTCTAGTTTTCACTTATTATCACCTCCAATCAACCAGATAGATTTAAGAACTGGAAATGAGCTATATGAAGAAAAACTATATGAAAGAAGCGTTCCGAATACAAAAGTTCCTGGTTTTCCAGAGCGTCAACTAATGACGGATTCATCACTTTCTACGCATGAGTTCATTCCATCTGAAGAATCTCATTTTTCCGCAATGGTTAGTATGAACCGATTGTTAGATGTACATGATCAGTTGATTGCAGAGGATGTTGCTAATGTTCGAACTCCTCCAAAGAATCTATTGTCTGCTAAATTCTTATCGGTTCTAGAATCTGAATTGGTTAGTTTTAGCACTTTTAACTAGTTTACACGTACCTAACATGCGCATCGTTTTTACTGTTTTTTGTACCTTCACTAGAAATATTAATTATCATGTTTATCCATCGAGTAGTAGTTAATCATTATGTATTTTGTAATTCTATTTAGTTTTCTAGTTCGATACTGCGGCTATATTTCGTTGTGAATAGATATTACACAGCTCAATTACATCGATCACCGTAAAATGAATATGCTCCACAAACGAATCATCTGCACGTGGAATCGCGTCATCATTTAAACATTTCCTTCACTACATGACCTTCAGTTGGCAAGTTAACAGTAAATTCAGTTATTGGTCAGTCATTACCAATATAGAACGTGGCATATAAGCACAGATTCAAGCTACCATACCACATTAACACGACATGATCACGTTTGCAAGAACAACGTGACAATGGAATACAATAAGGAGGAATAAAGTAAATGTTTATATGAAAGGATAATAGAGCCTGAAATCTAGATAAAAATAAAGAATGAATACGCTTGTGCCACTGTGACCTATTCTGAGCTGTGGTTGGGCATATGTAACACATGTCCCCACCACTTCAACTGATAAATTTTCACAATCTCATCAACTAACTCACCATATTTTCCTAGTTCTCTATGTTTAACATCAGTATTACTTACTCGATCATTCCATGATATACCGGTGATACTACGAAAATTTATATGATCAAAGACATCCAGCTCACGTATATCTCTTATTTTCACGACCCACGTTTTTCATCCGTAACTTAAAATAGACGACTTTTGCACAGTACACTGGGCTCTTGGTTGAAAAACGGATATCTCGCCAACGCCAAAGTAACGTCAGATATCGACCCACTAGGATTGATTAGACTTTAAGACAAGTGAAATGGTCAGCATACTCAGCTACTTTACTTCCTATGACTAGTCTAGGCAGTGATATAGACTAATCCTAAAGTAATATTTTACATTAAGAGGGATAGAAGCGCATCCCAAATGTACTTGCAATGTTACTCAAGGTGTTAAGAAAATTCTTCATAATAATAGCATTTTCACCGAACGGGACTACATCATGTGCGTATTTTAAGTCGGCAAGCGGGCTTCCTAGAAGGTCGGTTCTTTAAGTGTTGGGTGAAGAAGTTTCAACTTCTATGAAGAAAATATATATCGAAGTTAAATAAAAGAGGGGGGAATGCTTACGAACCCCATTTTAGATTGACAATTCTCATGATAGCTCCCTATAAACTTTATCTCAACCAGTCGTGTTCACGTAAAGGGCATTTATGAAGTTTATGTACTTTTGAGGACAATTACTGCCACGGAACTGCTTTATCTACGGAGTTAAAATCTGCTTTCAAGTCAAGGAATACCACTATTGTCGGATGTTGGTAAGTATGCCTATGTTCTAGGAGCTAACCTAGCGTAAATATTTGATCAATCCATCCTCGCTTAGGTCTGAAACCAGCCTAATTTCCCCGAGTTTGTAGTTCCATGGCACATGTATGCATCGGTATACCTCATCGGCACAGCAAAATTAGCACCATATTAGTAGAAGTAGAAGTTGCTTTAATGATAACAATACTACAAACAAAGAAGAGTGAACATATGGAATATGGTTCAGGGAGAAAGAATTGGTGCGTAGAAAGGAAGTTATGAAATAATTGTATGCCTACAATTTACGGGAGGATAATGAGTGGATACATCTGCGCCACTGTGACCGATTTTGAGCCATGTCATTTCAAAAGTCTCCAACCACTGGTTACGATATTCGCGCGGACTCCAACCAGGTAGTCTGCATCAATCGACACGACTCAAAACATCAGCCAGCAACTTCATAGACTGATACCATGCTTTAACTTAATCTCTCCTAACTCCCTTCCATCCTATTCCTATATCAGGCATCATCGCATGTCGACACACGGTGATTGGGCATACGTAACACATGTCCCAACCACCTCAATCGATGAAGATTAATAACCTCATCGACTGATTTACCACCTTTCTCTAACACTCGGCATCTAACCTCGTTATTGCTTACTCAATGATCCCAACTAACACGAGCGATGTTTCGAAGGCATCAATGGTCAAAACTAATAACCTACGAGTGTCGTCCACCCTTAATGGCTACGTCTCACACCCGTGCAGCAAGACAAGGCCAACTGCTGTATAGTGTACTCTTCCTCTCATTGAGGAACGAATATCTCGCCTACGCCATAGGTAATGTAATTTGGCAGAAGCCAAACGAGCTTTTTGAATTCGTACTGAGAATTCGTCAGAGGCAAACCCACTAGGGCTTATCAGACTTCCAAGATAAGTGAAGTGGTCGACGTTCTCAACTACTTCACTTCCTATCTTTATCTCAGATGTTGACGAAAACCAGTCCTAAAGCAACAGTTTGCATTTAGAGAGAGATAAACTCATTTCGAACATGCTTACATTGTCGCTTATTGCTGTCAAAAGATTCTGCATTTTACCGGCGTTTTCGCCAAATAGAAGCATGTCATCTGCGTATTCTAAATCACTGAGTGGATTTCCTGAGAAGAAACCAACTGCTAAAGCGTCATACTACGAGAATGCATTTTCTAACAGTAAAAATCAATAATGAAATTAAACAAAATTGGTGACGATGGGCAACCTTGACGGACACCACTTAAAGTTGCAAGTTCCGTGACAGTTCTTCATACACCCCAACACGAATTATAGTGTTTGAATAAAGAGCCTTAACAAGATTTTTGTACTTCTGAGGTGTATCTTTCAATGATAGGCACTTTTATAGAACTTTTCTGTCTACAGAGTCAAATGCTGCTTTAAAGTCATGAAAGACTACCATTGTCGAGCGCCGAAAAGTGTGTCCATGTTCCAAAGCTTGACGTATGATGAATATTTAGTCTGTATGACCACAACCAAGTCTGAAATTAGTCCGGTTTTCTCGAATGTGCTGTTGTTCACGGGTTCTTATTAAACGTCTAATAATTATTGAAGCTAATATTTTAAACACTATTAGTCAAGCTAAGTTCACTACGGTTATCGCAGAACAGTTCTAATCCTTTCTTATATAATGGGATGATTAACGATCGCCATCAATCAGATAAAATTATGTCCAGTCCCCAAACCTTAGCTAAGATATCAGTCAGCCTAATTGTTAAAGTGGAACCACCGTCCTTAACACATCCGAACCCGCTGCCCTTCATCGCATCTCATTATCTATAGCTTTTTGGCTTCAGCAAGAGTAGAGGAACCTAAGTCGACCTTCCATTCAGGCTGCCTGGAAATAGTGGGTAGTTCTAAAACATCTGAAGGTCAACTGAATTGCTTTTTGAAGTGTTCAACCCGTTTTTCTAAACGTGTAGACTAACAGCAAATAAGCGTTTCATCTTTTTCGGAGACTGCCTTACTAACACTTTATTTTTTAACCCCGGTTTTTTCTGTTAGTCTGAAAAGTTGTCTAGTGTTGCCTATCGACGCTGCAATTTCCATCTTGTTTGCTTTCGTTACCCACCACTGCCCACGATCATTCTGCCAACTTTTGCCAGTTTATATCCAGTTCCTCTTTGCTCTTCATCATGTTCGGAGTCTGACGCGATAATTTTTCTGGATTCCATCAACTCAACAGATGTTTCTTAATCCACTGATTTTTATTGATCTATCGATTGAAGTCTCTGATAGATGTCACTGCAGACTATAGCTGCTTGGACATTTTGATAATTAGCATCTAGGTGGGTCGCTTCTCTATAGTTGCTTAAGTGATTTTTTTAGCTGTTCCTGGAATTTAATCTTGGCTTTCTCGTTGATAGACTGAATTCGAATAGATTTTCCTGTGGTGGTTTTTCTTCACTTTGTAAGGCACAAGCTGATGTGTGCTCGTACTAAGGTATGATCAGAATCTAAACATGTACTCAAGAAAGATCGGCAGTCTCCGTTCGAGTCCATCCAACGGTGACTGATAGCGATATGGTTTATTTGAGTCCACCGTTGAGTAAGTGCAAGAGGTCGCCATGTTAGACGATGTCATTCCTTATGCTTTAAGTTCGTGTTTGCTAGAAACAAACGATTGGCTGGGCAAAGTTGTAGCTGTTATCCGTCCTTTGAGCTGGAACACTGAAGTACCTACTCACATATCCTTCAGACTGATTCAAGCTACCTATTTGGGCGTTAAAATCACCAGCTATGAGTACCAAGCCTGTGTTTGGCCCCATGAATAGTTCAGAAAGTTTTACGTAGAATTCATCTTCCACTCTATCTGGGTTTCAGTCAGTGGGAACGTATGGGGAAATGACGAAAAGATAACGACGTGTGTCCTTATCCTTCCGAGTTTTTACCGAACCATTTGATCGGACGAACATAGGCAACTGTCGACAGGAATCCATTAGGGAAGTGCCTGTTCTTCCCTCATTCTCAACGCATTACTTACACCGGTAGGCTTATGAGAAGTGTCTGACGAGTCGCCAGATAATGGAAGGGTGTATCGTGTAGGTTCTTCTTACTGGCTAGGTGAGGTCAAATGAATGACCACGTCAGGATCCCGTATGCGTGTTTCGAAAATAACATACATCAATGACGCGGGATTTTAATGTCTTTGCTTGAGAGGCTTGCTTCCCAGCTTCACACGGTTCGTACATTGAGTGCATTAATGTTAAGTTTAGAGCCTGGTCTCAGCAGGTCCGGGGCATTATTTCGTTGGCTAGAGTCGTTAGCACTAGTGATACATAGAGAGTTTGAAGATGAGGATTTAGGTCTGAAAGTAGGGGTGGGAGAGGTATTGGGAATAGAAGAGGGAATTCTACTAAAATGATGATGATCTTGTGTATTGTTAGAGGCGTGAGGACGATTATCACTTTTCAGTTTCCGACGTTGTGGCAAGGTTCTTCATGATGTACCTGCAAAGCGAATTGGGTTAGGGTTAGTCTTAAGGACCTGGAAACGTGACTACAGTGCCGAAGGTACAACTGATTAGGGCCTGTCATACACGACTTTTTTGAGTGAGGTTTTTGCGGTATTGCCCGCTACCGCTTCCAAAGGTTTTGGTTTTGTTGCCCACCACTGCTCACGGTCTTTACACAAACTGTTTGTTTGTCTACGTTTCAGTTGTCGGCGCTATTCGTCATTCTTAGAGCCTTACGGAATTACGTGCCTTCATCAATTCGCAATTTTCAGGGATCTATTGGTCTTTCATAACCTTTGAATTCTTTTGGATTTAGATACCGCTACTGTATTTGCGGCTGCCTTATATTTGCTGCAGGCTTCGAGATGAATCTACTGTCTATGAACAACTAAGTGCTTAGCTAAACCTTCTCCGAATACACCTTTAAGTCTCAGACTGGCTTCTAAAGGATTTTCTTGTTGTGGCCTCTCTGCGTCCAGTAACACGCATGGAAGTACTTGCTCGCATATCCCTGTGTTTTCGAGTTCATACTATGTCATTTTAACGGAAAACACATAAACGACTGTCTACAGGAATCCACCCGAGAAGTACTTGTTGTGCGTCCAAACGTAGTGCTATGTCTACACTGACAAAGTCACGAGAACCTGCCGTCGGGTTCCCAGATAAACAGAAAGTAAATCACACCATTTCTCCGTATTGACTAGGCGAAGTCAAGTGGATGACGACGCTGGGGTCTTGTATGTGTTTCGAAGACAAAGCATACACCAACAGCAAGAGATTCTAGAGTTTTAGCTAACAAGGCTTGTTGACTGGTCTGACACAATATGCACACGTTAAAAGCCCAAACATGAAGTTTAAAGGGCGGTTTCAGAAGACCTGGAATGGCATCTCTAGTACTCGAATAATTAGTACCAGTGGCATACACGGGGGAAGGAAGTAGCAGAAGGTTGAGGGTGTGAAGTATAAGTAGTTGAAACATAAGGTGGAGGACGGGGTGGATTAGTACGGTGTAATCTCGAGTGTTTTTCGATGTACGGGCGGTAATCACTTCCCGGTTGCTCACACTATGGAAGGGTTCTTTTTGAAGCATTTGGGAAGAAAGTGGATTAGAGAAAGTCTTGACCACCCGAGAGTGTGAGTCACATACGGCCTTTTTACAAGTGGTTTTTAGCGAGTGAGCTACGTAGTTGGAAAAGTCTGGCTACCTGGAGATAAATCTGTGTGGTGAGGTGAGGTGCACATTTTTAGGTTCGACCTCTTTTTATCCCACTCTCTGTATGAAGGTAGTATCACCATCATGCTGATTACCCGGAGGAAACACCTTACCGCTTTCACACCCCTATGCAGTCAGCAATGAGACTTCACCCTCAGACCTTTTGTTCGCTGCTTCTAGTCTTACTGTTGCTCATCCAACCTGCGTGACATGGTGGGACCTGAAGGAACGATTGTTTCAGCTATTATAGCCCAATTGATTCGTCATGATAAGCAAGCTCGACCACTACCTCAAGGTAACAGGAATAAACGATACGTAAAATAGTAATTAATATTATCACAGTATGTTAACACTATTATAATGAACCGCTAAAGATTTTTATGAAATTTTATAGACTAGGTACGCCTTGTCGAATAGATACAATTGAGTATTTTATATTTAGGTGCATGTTACCACCGTACTAGCATAAACAGACCTCTCGTATATATCTTGTAGATGGTTATAAGATTAAGAGTAATGTTATAAGGATATCTTGACTAGCGAATGCTTAACTAACGCTTAAATGAGTGCACTCTTATTAGTCCATATGTCAGCCGATCAGCACCAACGAACAAATCGAGATTCATATGCCCAGTTTATAGAAGCTACTATTTTTACCACTCTTCTTATTGAATGTTTCTCTATCAATCTCTGTTCTAACTTATGAAGGGGAAATACAATATTTTCCGTTTAACAAACTACTTACCGTATGTTTAACTTGGGAAGCTGAGAACGTTTTTACTGAACAATAGCATTTCAAAAATATTTAGACATGCGCGATATCCACCGTTTCATTTGTTTGTTTCTACCATTTAAACGTTCTTATTTGATTCTTAGAAAAATTGTGTCATTAACATGTCTGACAGCTGTTCGTACTTGACTAACACAAAACATTATAATATTGTTATATTTGTCAAGCATTTGATAATTATTCTTCGTTTTTGTCATTTCACTTGCCTCCTACTAGTTCGATAGAGTTAAGTTCTCATAGGAAAACTATTTGATGCTGAGATCAGTTCGTCTTCATTATGGTTCCGTCTGTGGAATGTAATCTAACCTCTTTGATAATAATATTGATTTAATGGTAATATTTCGTCTAATAACAATTGTACTTAATAAGTATATGGAATTATGTAGAGCTTTTGGCTGTGATCATACATGAGTTATGCCCAGATTTCCCAAATGGTCCCAGTGATGCTTGATTAAACTCTGTAACCAAAATCATCTGTTTATGTTCTCATATAAATGTACCGTTACAACTGTGTAAATTCATTTAAGAGATCGTACACTTTTAACCCATTTAGCTCCGACACTTTCGTCTGCCTGTTAATTTAAATCATTTGGAGTCATCTATGCGTAAACAACAAGTTGGCTCGTTGACTGAACGTATTATTAATTCATCTGACCAAGAATGTAGCTCGTTAATCACTGATCGGAGTCCAGCCATTTCATCAACTGCCAGTGCATCGTTTTTGACATTGTATTCGTCGCATTCTTCGTCAGATTCATCTTATACTGATGATGAAGACAATGAATTCCCACCAAAGCGTGCTTTACGATTGGTACGTTTATATTTCTGTTAATATTTCGCCGGGTTCTTTTACATCTTTCGTATTATGTTTATACGTTTCGTGTTGATTCGTAACTTGTACTACTTCGTTCACTTTTGTATGAATATCTTGAGTTTCGTGAATAAGTTGGGACGTTCTATCTAAAATAAAACAATCCAGTCCACTTATGTACAACGTAGAACCTAGCACATATGTGTATGTCCCATTAGTACGACGAGATGAGTGCCAAGTAGTGGCAGTATTGACATCAGTGGTTATAATAAGAATTAGACATCGAGAATATGATTCACGAAGTATTTATGGAGGAAAAAGTGTATGAAAATTGCATAGATTAGGCTTTAGATATACACGAAGAATGAATGTACTTGCACCACTAACTGATTTTGAGTTATATCACAGTCTAACCACTGGTTACAACAATCAAGCAGACTCCAACCACGTAGTCCGCATCTGCCATCACGACCCAGACCAACAGTCAGTAACTTCATAGATTGGTTCCGCGTTTTTGTCTAACCCCGTGTAACTTATCTTACTCTTACAACAACCAGGAGACCACCCATCTGCAATCGCAAATAATTAGCTATACGTATAGAGTTACGTACCAAATAGACAATAATTTGTTATATAGATATTCTTCTTAAATGTTCTTATACACACACTGCCTAAATTAATTACTATAGGAATATATTAAGACCTAGGTTTGTTTCTTCTTAATCGATATGCGATTATTGTTTTGTTACCTTGCTATTTATTCGCATGTATTAATCGATTATTCAGTAAGAATCGATATCACATTGCCTTTAGTGCCGATTGCATTGTATTTTTTGAATTGCTATATGACCACTACATTAGGTCGATTTCGTAGTGGACTTTTGTACTAAGAGTAAACATTATATACTCAGTTAACAATTAACTACATGTTAAGATGTCTTGAAATCCTATGAAGTTTAACCTGTCTGCTGACATTTCAGGATAATTCTCATCCAGTCGTTGATTTATCATGTAGTAAATACAAAATTATCCATTCTAAGCGTTTTGTTTTTTGTCGTCTTACATATATTTTTTGATTATTATAATTGCCACGTTCAGATTAGGTATAGATAGTCATTGATAGACTAACTAACATGAGAACGTTGTGAGATATTAAGTAAAGCCTATTATCATGCTTATTTACTTGTAGTTTTACACTAACGAAGAATGCTAAAAACTTGAAACATTTTCCGTTTGTTCGTGAACGTCTCAATTTTTTAAATGTTTACAATACCAAAGTTGTACCACTAGTTCTAATGTTATTATAAATTCGTGTTTATACTGGAGCAAGGATTTGCCCAGGCACACCATATACAAAATTGTTTCTCTTTACAACCATCCAATTAGTTGTTGTAGGCTGGATAGCTTGCTGGTGGGAGATATATGTACAACATAATCTTCAGTAGCGTTGCCATAATATTGTCCCAGAAAGTAACAGAAACTTAACTGGTACAAGGATAAACTTGTATATTCCCGTTGATTTGTTATAGACTGGAGCTGGTCAGTCATTGTTGCTATATGTGCATCCTGAGCGGATTGCCTCGACATAGCGAATTTTCCAGCCTCTGAGTCCCAAATAGGACGCAACGCACGTCCTGGATTCCACTTGCCAGTCACAATCCAACTTATAATTAACTGGTACAATTTTTTGATTAGTCTGCCTAGTAAGATAGGTTATTTTATAAAGAGATATCAGTTGGTTAACATAGGACCTGGCGTGAGTATGTATTTACAAAAGTTTACACATTCTTTGTTAGCGCAGCTGGAAGAAATTAGCAATACAAGGTTATGATTGGAAACGATATCGTATGCAGTAGAAGTCTAAATGCGAGTAAATACTAATGAAATATAGTAAGTTAGGAATGATATCTAACTCAAGATTTATAAGAAGGTAGGGAATAAATGCAACTGTGTCAATGGGATCGACACCACATCGCCCATTGTTCTCAATAATGAAGTCTGCACCTTACGATATGGATCAGAACTGCAGTTAATAACTTCGTGAAATGATATTATTTCCTAATTCGCCAGCATCTAGCTTTTCTCCAATCTGCTCCCAGGAGATCCAACACTATAACTCAAGAGTAGGCGATGATTTAACATTCGTTACATATCCCATTCACTTCAGCTGAAGGAAGTATGCAGTCTCACCAATTGATTCACCTTTGTTTAGTCTCTTACCCCTAACCCCGGTAGTAATCAGTGGTGGTTAGCTGATTCCCGACCGTAGCTGCTACCTTGACGTGGTGATCGGGCTTGCCTATCTTGATAACCCGGCCGAGCTATGTTGGCCTGACATACCGAGCTGGTTTGTTGGAGAGCGATAAGACTAAAGGTAGTAACTTAAGATCTGGGGGCGAAGTCGTACTTCTGTCTGCAGCGGGGTGTGACAGCAGTAAGGTGTTTCCCTCGGATAACTAGCATCTGTAGCGATGCTGCATTCTCACAAAGAAAGGAAGGAGTTAGAAAAGGTCGACCCTAAAAATGTCACATCTCACCTTATTCCACGGTTTTCTGTCTCCGGCAGTAAGGCCTTCGAAAGAGCAGAGCTAACACCTCGAAAACTTCCCATAATAGGGTCATGCGTGATCAGCCTCAAGCAGTTGCCCCTTGGGCTCTGCGATCGCGCTTCCAGGTCACTATGACCAATACTAATCCAGTTTCCTTTTCGGGTGCCTCAGGAAGTAATATCCTTTCATGGTGTGGTCAGCCAGGAAGTGAAAACCGCCCTCATACCTCTAACAGCATATGAGATCATCTTGTTCGAGGTCAAATCCCACCATTAACTCTCTTATCCCCTCAATTAACCCGTCTAGCATAACTTTATCACCTCACGCCTCTGATGTTAATGGTTTAAGTTCACGAAACATTATTCCTGGTCTCCTGAAACCTTGCAATAAACTATATACCGGTGCTTTTAACTTTCGAACCTTAGGCCAAATAAGACAACAAGCCTCTCTAGCTATGACCCTGGATTCTCGTTCCATCGATGTCTGCTGCGTTTTCGAAACGCGTATACAGGATCCAAGTACAATCATTCGCTTGACCTCACCTTGCCAAAATAAAGAGCCAGCCAGGTTCACCCTTTGTGTTTCCGGTAACCCCATCGCTACCACTCGAGGCCCTGCTGGTGTAGGTATAGCACTAAGTTCTAAAGCTGAACAGGCTCTCCTTGACTGGATTCCCATAGACAGCCGCTTATGCGCTGTCCGTCTAAACGGGACGGTAAGAACTCGGAAAGATAGGGACACACGCCGTTGCCTCTTTGTTGTCTCTGCCTATGCTCCCACTGATTGCAACTCAGATGAATTTTACAGAAAGATTTCCAACCTCCTTCGAACAGCTAAGCGTACAGATGTAGTGATTATGGCTGGTGACTTTAATTCCCTCTAGTAGGTAGATTAGACGAAACCGAAAGGCACCTAGGTGGATCCTATTGTGTCGAGGCCCAACGAATAGATAATGGCGACCGTTTATTACAACTGTGCTCAGATAACCGTCTATTTCTCGCTAGCACTAACTTTAAACATAAAGAAAGACATCAGTTAACATGGTGACCTCCACAATCAGCTCAACGCTGGACTCAAATAGATCACATTGCCGTCAACCCTCGTTGGAGAGGCTCGATAGAAGACTGCCGCTCATTTTGGAATACATGTTTAGACTCAGACCACGCTTTATTACGAGCGCGTATTAGTCTGCGTCTCACTGGACGTAAAAGACCCACGGCAAAGATCCCTATAAGAGTCCAACTTAATGATGAAAAAGTCAAGAATACATTTCAGGAACAACTAAAAAACCAATTAGTCAACTGTGTAAGCGATACCCATCCCGAGTCAGCTTGGAATGATATCCAAAAATCTGTCGAAACAGCAGTAATATCCACTAGTAAACTAAACCAAAAAGTTAGGAAAACTTAGTGGATTTCAGCTGCATCTACTAAACTGTTAGATGATCGGCAACACATCACGTCTAGTTCTGAAAACGATGAGGAGCGAAAGCAACTTAAATTCAAACTGGTAAAAAGCTTACGCAATGATCGTGAGCAGTGATGAGTGGCGAAAGCTAAAGAGATGGAAAAGACAGCGGCAATAGGTAACAGTAGGCAACTGTTCAGACTTATTAAGGAAACGGATATCAGAAATCTGACTGTAAGTGAAACTATCTCAGAAAAAGATGAGACCATCATTCACTGTCAATCCATAAGATTGGACCGATGGGCAGAACACTTTAGGGAACATTTCAATTGGCCCTCGGCCTCATCCCAGTTGCCTACCGTCATCAAACAATCTGAATGGCAAATTAGTATTGGTCCCCCAAGTCTTAGTGAGGTTGAGAAGGCTATAGGGAACCTAAAGCGAGGGAGAGCAGCAAGACCCGATGGGTTAACCCCTGAGATATTTAAAGATAGTGGTCCGGTTTTAGCAGCGATGTATGTATGTATGTACAGCGAGATTAACTGGGATCCTATCTTGAATCTGGGAATTGGGCATAATCCCATCTGACTGGTCTCGAACACTAATCATCCCAATCTATAAGAAAGGACAGAAGTCATGCTGTAAAAATTACCTAGGAATCAGCTTAACGAATTTAGTGTCCAAAATATTGGCTTCAGTCATACTTCGACGCCTAACTAAAGCTCGTGAAGAGCAAACTCGAGAAAACCAAGGTAGTTTCAGACCTGGACGTGGCTGTATAGACCAAATATTCACACTTCGGCAGGTTCTGGAACACAGACACTTCTTGACGCCCAACAATAGTTGTTTTCCTTGACCTTAAGGAGGCGTTTGACCCTATCGAACGTGAGATTATATGGCAATGTCTGTCATTGAAAGGCGTACCACAGAAGTACATTAACCTTATACAAGCTCTCTATTTGAACACCACATGCCGAGTGAGAGCTTATGGTGGATTGTCGTCAGAACTGATTACCTCCAGTGGTGTTCGTCAAGGTTGTCCGCTTTCCCCACTTTTATTTAGTTTTGTCATTGACATACTTTTAGAGTTGACATTGTAATCGTCTGACTTCGGCAGGGTTGACCTCCTTCCAGGCGATAAACTTGCTGACTTAGAATATGCGGATGATATAGTTCACTTAGGCGAAGATGCTGATAAAATGCAGAATCTTTTGACTACCTTAAACATGAATGTAAGGATGTTTGGGATGCGATTCTCTCCTCCCAAATGCAAAATGTTACTTCAGGATTGGCTTGATTCGACACTGAAGTTAGTGATAGAGAGTGAGGCAATTGAATGTGTTGACCGCTTGACTTATCTTGGCAGCCTCATCAGTCCTGACGGTTTGGTGTCTACTGAAATCTCTGCGCGTATACATAAGGCCCGATTAGCTTTTGGGAATTTGCGTCATCTGTGGCGTAGGCGAGACATCCGACTACTGACCAAAGGACGCGTTTACTGCTCAGTAGTTCGATCCGTTTTACTTTATGGATGTGAAACATGGCCATTAAGGATAGAGGATATTCGTAGGCTCCTAGTATTCGATCATAGATGTCTTCGAAGCATTGCTCGTGTTTTCTGGGACGACCGATTAAGCAATATGTGGTTTGGGAATAGAGTACTAGGTAGATACGGTAAGTCTATCGATGAAGTAGTAAATCTCCATCAGCTAAGGTGGTTAGGATGTGTGTTACGTATGCCTGACCACCACCTACCTCGACGAGCAACGCTGTCTGGTGTAGTAGTAGGCTGGAAGAAAGCTAGGGGCGGCCAAACCAAGACATGGCACCAGTCCATGAAGTCATTGACAGTTGGGCTGAGCCATGTTAATAGGTGCAAGCTAGCTGGTTGGGGTCCATCATCATCATCAACAGCAACGTAGAACCGGGCACAAACGCTCATAGGTTCAAGTTGCCATACCACACTAGCACTAAGAGATTATTGAAGTAACGTATAGACAGAATACAAGAGGGAAGAGTAAAGTAAAGATGTCTAGAAAATAACAATAGAATTCAAGATTTAGATGAGGTTAGAGAGTGAATACACTTGCGCCACTGTGACCGATTTTGAACCATATCGCCTAGTGTCTCCAGCCATTTGTTGCGATCATCACGCGTACCCCAACCAGGTAATCTACATCTACCTACATGGCTTAGACCAGTAGTCAAGGTCTTCATGGACTGATGCCATGTTTTGGTTTGTTGCCCCTAACCTTCTTCCATCCTACTTCAGCCCCAGCTAACATCGCGCGACGGGGTAGACGGTGGTCGGGCATGCGCAACACATGTCCCAGCCATCCCAGTCGATGAAGGTTAATGACTTCTTCGACTGATTTCCCGTGTTTCCCAAGAACCTTTTGTCTAACCTCACCATTACTAATCCGGTTATTTCATGGTATACGAGCGATGTTCCGAAGATTCCTATGGTCAAATATCTGGAGACGACGCATATCTTGAGTTTTCAGGGCCCACGTTTCGCAGCCATATGTTATAATGACGCGGACTGCTCCGCAGTAAACCCGGCCTTTCGTTGAGACGAGGATATCTCGTCTGCGCCACAAGTGCCGTAAATTGGCAAATGCCAATCGGGCTTTCTGGATCCGCTCTGAGATTTCATCAGACACCGACCCACCAGGGGTAATGAGACTTCCGAGATAAGTGAAGCGATCAACGCATTCAATTACTTCACTTCCTATAACTAATTTGGGAAAAGAAGCAGGCCAGTCCTGGAGTAGCATTTTGCATTTGGGAGGGGAGAAGCGCATCCCAAATATGCCTGCATTGTTACTCAAGGTGTTCAAGAGACCCTGAATGCTGTGCGCGTCTTCACCAAATATGACTATATCATCTGCATATTCTAAGTCGACAAGAGAACCTCCTGGAAGGAGATTAATTCCTGAGGAGTTAAAAGAAGTGAGTGAGAAGTGCCTGTTCTGTTCGTAAGCTTAGTGCTATGCCTACACCAGCGAGGCCACGTGAGCTTGCTGTAGGGTCCCCAGATAAATGAAGAGTGAAGTGTGCTGTTCTGTCGCATTGACTAGGTGAAGTCAAACGGATGGCCATGCTGGGATCCTGTATGCGTGTTTCGGAGACACAGCATACATCAATTGCAAGAGATTCTAATGTTTTAGCTAAGGCAGCCTGTTGACCGATTTGACACAGCGTACGCACATTAAAAGCTCCAACATGAAGTTTAGAGCGTGGCTTCAGGAGACCTGGTATGATAATTTGAGAACTCGGGTAACCAGTTAAAGTGGCGCGCATAGAAAATGTAGGAGAAGAAGTGTTACAAGTAGAGACCAGAGATGGAGAACGTGTTTGATCATGAACAAGGTGAACTCGAGTGCTATTAGAGGTATGAGGGCGGTTGTCACTTCCCTGTTGCCCACACCGTGGAAGGGTCATTCTTGAGGAACCTGAAAGAGAAGGAGGATTAGGGGAGGTCGTGATGACCTGCGAGTGTGACCGCAGTGCCCTGGGGACAGCTGTTTGAGGTCGGTCAAGTATATTAATTGTTGCTCCGGTTGTCAAAAGGAGGGCGTCGGCCTCATGGCTTCCGAAGGAACTCGGCTTTCACTATGAAGCGTCATATCAATCCTTCCAATTCCCAGGGCAGAGTTAAAATGGTTATAGAGGTTTTTACTTGTAAGCTGTTTTTTAGCATGGTAGTTGTTTTACGGGGTGGGGTTGCTAACCCCATGCCTAACCCTCCTCCTTTATCCGGGCTTGGGACCGGCAGAAACCCTGTGGGGGCTCCAGGCGGAGTTTGGTTGGGGTCCGTTTGACGCTCGTAATAAATGGTTAGATACCTTGGGTGATATGGCTCAAAATCGTTGGCAATAGCGCAGGTGCATCCACTCTTTGTCTTCCTCCAAATTCTAAGTTTCTGAACTTATCATAATTTTCTCTTTATCCAATCATATTTTCTTAAGTTTTATCTCCGATCTCTATTCCCTTTTTATTAATACTAACTCTGTTACTACCTCCCCTACTCTGGGATTTGATTCGATAATTTGTCTCTATCTGCTAATTGAGACATGGCAACTTGAACTGACGTACGCATGTACCAAGTTCTACGTTGTAACTGTCTGTCTGTCTGGCTAGCTGTTATAAAAGCACATGTGATTAATAACCCATAGCCTAGTAATGTATTTTCATGTAATGTATTTTCGTAGCCAAAATCTTACAACCATATAATTATACAAAGTGGATTGCTACATAGTTAACTGACATACATCTCACTACATTCATCCTAAAATTTCATTAGATACCAACTCATCAGGGCTCTAGAGATTTCAAGGATAAGTTGAGTGGTCAACGCACCTCACTGTTGCTCTCCCTGTGGTCAATTTAGGCATTAGCGTAGATTAGCCATGAAGCCAGTGCTTGAAGTTTAGATAGGAAGAAATATTTTAAACAGTTTATCAGAAGTATTTTGTATTTCTTTGGTATACTATTCACAGATACTGTCGTGAAACCTTGTCTGTCAACGGTATCAGCTTGAACATTCTTGTTAATTTGCGTAACTGGAGTCACCTTTGTTCAATATACTGACAAGAGGTGTATATTTGATACACACATCTACACGTTAATGGCTTGAACTAACTTCCGTTTAAAACAATTTGTCCCTTTGATAAATTTGGATAATGCAATAAGAAGACGAATTTTATCAGAGCTATGTGATGTATTTGCGCAATACCTTTCGAACAATCTGATCACACATACACTTGTTAAGGCATTTATATATGAAAAAATAAAGGTCACTAGACAATTAAGAGTATAAGCTAAGTAAACAAAGATAAGTAAACGAAGATAATAAAGATTACAATGTAAGTAACACTCTACCAAGGTAGGTTGAGGGAAAATACCAATTGTTTTTGAACACACAAGGGGGGTTTAAACTTCCGTATAGCTAAGGCTTCAATAAACTTTAGTATACGTCCTAAAGCACTTTTATATAACACCACAAAGGCTGATTTGATATCAACTATGTGGCCTGTCTCAACTAAGTGTTTAGCGATAGACGATGAGGGTTGTTTATCCTGTACTTTTATTTCTCCTTTCGAGTCCATTTGTTTTCGGAGCCATTTAGGTATGTGTTCGAAATGTATTGCGCAAATATATCACATAGCTCTGATAAAATTCGTCTTCTTATTGCATTATCTAACTTCCGTTTCTCAAGTTCACAGTTCACATACTTCAATTGGGCGTTAGGTGATTGCGGATGCTGATATACTAAGGGCTTTATTTGTCAAACAGTTTAGTTTGCGATTATCACAAAAAGATTTCCATCCTTATGAAATTGGACCAGTTTTGTAAAGTTAAGAATGTTTGATTGAATAGACCTCATCTCATTTGTAGTGAAATATAAACAAGAATTATGCTTATTTTCATTTGAGGACCTGCAATGTAGTTCAAGTTTTTCATACTTATTCAATTGAAATTTCCTTATCATTGCTTATGTTTTATTATAATTGTTTATAGAAGCCTAATGATGCACTTCATCCTGCTTGTAATAGATCATTTTAATGTACTTATATTCTAATATTTTAACCTTAAAGCCGGCTCTTAAAGTAACATTCATTAATTGAAGCACAGATGCTTATCACTTTTGAAAGTTAAGTTGGGATTATCGTCCATGCAAAAGTTATTAGTTTTTACTAAAATATGTTATAGCTGTGAAACAATTTGGTTCGACGTATGTTCGTGTTTAACGTAGCGTATGCCGGTTCGAAATTTCAGGTAGACGCTCGATATCCACAGGAATAAAAGATGAATATTACTAGTTGGAACTATCAACGGAAATCGCGTAGGAGCTAAAGACGTTTCACCCCATCGCTTCTTAGTAAGATTTCCAGGATCGTTGGTGTGCTGCCGTTTAATTGATCAATAGCACAACTCTTTTCTTTCGTTTCGAATGAATTATACTGATGATTTCTGATTGGCTCAAAACTATGAATACAAGGGGTTTATTGTACACAGTTTACACCCACTGTGATATGCTTGCCTTCTCTTTTATGTTCTGATTTGTGACTTGTGAAGTTGTACTGGTTTTATCCCAGAGGTGGCTGTTTTAGTTTCAACTACAAGATTAATCACTAGCAAAGATTGATCAATTGAGTTTTATTTAAAGAAAATTGGTTATAGGATATAACGAGCTTTAATAAAATTTATTAGATAATTTCATTGGTTTGTTGTTGGTTATATCGTATGTATCTTTTATTGTTTACAGGCTATTCGACGGCTACTGCAACGAGTTAGTCAGTCACTTTTAATGTCAGGGAAGATGTGTCAATGTCATGCATCAAACATTTGTTCACATAAGTCTAGAATTTATGATAGACATAAATCGTCATCAATACAGTCCACTTCACTTGATAATATAATTTGTCAAACCTCAATTATTTCATCATCATTTCCTTCATATTCTTCTACTATTTCCCCTTCTTTATCTTTCAAACAAAGTACTAAACATCAGGAAACATCTGCATTGACTTGTAGTGATACAATACGTTCAATTGACATATTACCACTCGGAAATCACTCTAGTTCTGTTTTAGATTCGCATACCTATCGTCCACTTGATGAACAACAGGTCAGTAATATGAATATACTTTGTTTAATATTGTAGTATGCATTTAACGTATCGTTTGTGCGTACTCTAAAAATAGTTTTGAAAAAGTATCACAGTCGAGTGTTAGATTGAAAAAGGAAACTGTTTCATCGCTTTGAAACTTGATGTTGTGTATCTTTTCAGTTCTTGTTGGTTACTTCAAGAATAACATACTTTATTTCAACTTGTTAATCAATTTTTCAACGGAATTATGAAATGAGCCTTCCTTATGCAATGCCAAATATTAATTTATTTTTCATTATTTTAAATTGATAACCAGAACAAAGTTCGTATATCAAGTTTCAAACTTCAAAATATAGAACGGCTATTCACATCAATGTAAATTAGATTTAAGCTTGAGACTCAGTTGTTTAGAAGTCGCAGATTCATAACACAATATCATTATTGACTGGTTTCTAAAAATGCATAAAGTCAGTGGATATTTTATAGCAAGATTCACATAGTGAAAATATTTGGATATCAAGATCACTTATAACTTATAATGAAATCGAGGTAAAATGCAGTATTGCATCATAGTTTGCGAATGAGCAATACACCTTGATGGTTACACTTAATTTTAGTCGTTCACGTTTTATAACATATAAGTTAGTTTTGATTTTTAGGGTTGAAATTGGACCATAGACTTTTAATTCAATGCATTGCTTACTATATAGAGACATTTTTATTAGAACTTCTGTTGTTTATTGTTCAAGAATGGTTATGATTAAACTATGCTGTTGCTGAGTTCGTAATTATTAACGTATTGCGCTTTAATAACACACCCTGTTACCCTTGCGTGAGTTATTAAGGAACGTCTTCTTCGAATCAAGAACTGTCTGAAATGGATTAATCCTTACTATTATGTCCTGTGTCTGAAACATAGCATATCCATGATTAGACCTGGATCTATCATTTACATGAGGGTTTAGATAGGGTGCGTTTATATTTAAGATAAGTTATCAGAGCGGATTATTTTTAGCTTTTATTGTTTACAGGCTATTCGACGGCTACTGCAACGAGTTAGTCAGTCACTTTTAATGTCAGGGAAGATGTGTCAATGTCATGCATCAAACATTTGTTCACATAAGTCTAGAATTTATGATAGACATAAATCGTCATCAATACAGTCCACTTCACTTGATAATATAATTTGTCAAACCTCAATTATTTCATCATCATTTCCTTCATATTCTTCTACTATTTCCCCTTCTTTATCTTTCAAACAAAGTACTAAACATCAGGAAACATCTGCATTGACTTGTAGTGATACAATACGTTCAATTGACATATTACCACTCGGAAATCACTCTAGTTCTGTTTTAGATTCGCATACCTATCGTCCACTTGATGAACAACAGGTCAGTAATATGAATATACTTTGTTTAATATTGTAGTATGCATTTAACGTATCGTTTGTGCGTACTCTAAAAATAGTTTTGAAAAAGTATCACAGTCGAGTGTTAGATTGAAAAAGGAAACTGTTTCATCGCTTTGAAACTTGATGTTGTGTATCTTTTCAGTTCTTGTTGGTTACTTCAAGAATAACATACTTTATTTCAACTTGTTAATCAATTTTTCAACGGAATTATGAAATGAGCCTTCCTTATGCAATGCCAAATATTAATTTATTTTTCATTATTTTAAATTGATAACCAGAACAAAGTTCGTATATCAAGTTTCAAACTTCAAAATATAGAACGGCTATTCACATCAATGTAAATTAGATTTAAGCTTGAGACTCAGTTGTTTAGAAGTCGCAGATTCATAACACAATATCATTATTGACTGGTTTCTAAAAATGCATAAAGTCAGTGGATATTTTATAGCAAGATTCACATAGTGAAAATATTTGGATATCAAGATCACTTATAACTTATAATGAATCGAGGTAAAATGCAGTATTGCATCATAGTTTGCGAATGAGCAATACACCTTGATGGTTACACTTAATTTTAGTCGTTCACGTTTTATAACATATAAGTTAGTTTTGATTTTTAGGGTTGAAATTGGACCATAGACTTTTAATTCAATGCATTGCTTACTATATAGAGACATTTTTATTAGAACTTCTGTTGTTTATTGTTCAAGAATGGTTATGATTAAACTATGCTGTTGCTGAGTTCGTAATTATTAACGTATTGCGCTTTAATAACACACCCTGTTACCCTTGCGTGAGTTATTAAGGAACGTCTTCTTCGAATCAAGAACTGTCTGAAATGGATTAATCCTTACTATTATGTCCTGTGTCTGAAACATAGCATATCCATGATTAGACCTGGATCTATCATTTACATGAGGGTTTAGATAGGGTGCGTTTATATTTAAGATAAGTTATCAGAGCGGATTATTTTTAGCTTTTATTGTTATATAAACCGGTGTATGGTGATTGTAATCATATTTAAAATTAATCAAACAGCTATTGTTATGTATGTACTCCTGGTCCAAATAATTTTTACAAAGTGACGGTCATTTCTCACTCATCTAGGATCAATTGGTTTAAGCTTACCGTCGGAATGTTTCCATTCGTCTATCAATAAACAACTTAGAATGAATTAGATTTCGTTGACAATTTACTCACACTACTTTTTTATCACTCAAGATATACGATATTACCTAAGGTTGTAACTCGCTACTTACTAACTTAAAACAGAATGCTGCATTCATTCCATTTGACTAACCTAACAGTATTACAAGCTCTTCGTTTTCTAAATTCGTCAGAAATAAAACCGTCCATGTGATATATATTAATGCATGTAGTGTAATTTATAATTTTTTAACTGTAAAAATTATAGCTGTTAGTTCCTATCTAAAAATTTGGTTCATATTGTCATTCTCTCAGTGGTGCCATAATGATGTTGATCTGTCTGTAAAAAGTTGTTAATAACTACGTAGTGATCTCAAACTCCTTTTTTAATTTTTTTGTCTACTTTTGTGAATTGTTGTAGCTTGATAATGATATACGATATAGTTGTAAAATAAATAGATCGTATATAGAATTTTTTTCTCCGGGTTACTAACAAACGCAGCGAATTCAAAATAACTCTCAACAATAAGTTTCAGGTATTTCATGATCTACTAGAAAAAGGTGGAACTAATATGGAAGACAACTGGAAAGAGATTAAAGAAACAATAATTTCAACATTTCAAGAGGTTTTGGGTCCCAAGGAACAACGCCAAAAAGAATGGATTTCTGTTGGTACTCTGGACAAGATCCAACAAAGGAGGAACAGGAAGTGTTAGTGGGATATAGACCGGATTAAAGCATGCTCAGTGCATGATCGTGATGGCGCACGCTGATTGGCTACTTCTAAACCAATCAGCTCTAGTGGATTGTTGCAGAAGATTCTGGAAGCTTCTTATGTAAATACTATAAATACATTAACGTTTGTCTAACTAACGATTCCTACTTCTGTCTACCCTTGTTATTTGGAATATAAATTTGTTCCTGTTCAAACGTGTTCTGATTTGGGATCTTGTCAAGTGTTCGGTGTCTAAGAATACTAAGCAATAGAAGTATTTGGGTCGTTATACCTTAGAAACATAACAGGAAGATAGCGATTAATAACAGCCAGACAAGAGCAGAGAAAGCCAAGGCACAGGCCGAATACACCGACGTCAGCAAGCAAGTGAAGAGGAGCATCAGGTCGGATAAACGGAAATTTGTTGAGGACCTAGCAATGACAGTGGAAAAGCTGCCATAGAAGGAAACATGATGCTCCTATATGATACAACGAAGAAACTAGCTGGGAAATTCAATTAGCCAGAACGGCCAATCAAGGACAAGGCTGGCAAACCAATCACTGACGTGCATGAACAACGGAACAGGTGGGTAGAACTCTTCGAAGAACTCTTGAATAGACCAGCCCCACTGAACCCACCAGTCATCGAAGAAGCAGCCACGGATCTCCCTATAAGCACAGACCCACCAACAGTCGAAGAAATCAAAATGGCCATCAGACAGATCAAGAATGGTAAGTCAGTAGGACCAGACAACACACCAGCGGGAGCACTGAAGACAGATATAGAAGCAACTTCAAAGATACTTCACATTCTCTTCAGGAAGATTTGGGAGGAAGAACAAGTTCCAGCGGACTGGAAAGAAGGGTACCTTATCAAGATACCAAAGAAAGGTGATCTCAGCAATTGCGAGAACTACAGAGGCATTACTCTACTTTTAGTACCAGGAAAGGTCTTCCACAGAGTCTTATTGAATAGAATAAAGGACCCAGTCGACGCCCAACTCCGAGACCAACAGGCCGGATTTCGTAAAGACCGATCGTGTACCGACCAAATCGCTAGTTTACGGTTCATTGTTGAACAATCAATTGAATGGAATTCACTACTTTACATCAACTACCTCGACTATGAAAAGGCATTCGACAGCGTGGATAGGAGAATATTATGGATCCTTCTACGACATTACTGCGTACCTGAGAAGATAGTCAACATCATACGGAATTCTCACGACGGACTACATTGTAAGATCGTGCATGGAGGTCAGCTCACAGATTCATTCGAAGTGAAGACCGGTGTCAGACAAGGCTGCTTACTCTCGCCCTTCCTCTTCCTACTGGTCATCGACTGGATCATGAAGACTGCAACATCTGAAGGCACTCTCGGAATACAATGGACAACATCGACGAAACTAGATGACTTGGACTTTGCAGATGACACAACTAGCTCTTCTTTCTCACACACATCAAATGCAGAGGAAGACCAACAATATAGCAGCAGCCTCAGCAGCAGTAGGCCTCAACATACACAAAGGGAAAAGCAAGATCCTCCGATGCAAAACAGCAAACACTAACCCAATTACACTTGACGGTGAAATTCTGGAAGACGTTGAAACCTTCACATATTTGGGCAGCATCATCGACAAACGAGGAGGGTCTGATTCGGATGTGAAGGCGCGGATTGGTAAGGCAAGGGCAGCATTTCTACAACTGAAAAACATCTGGAACTCAAACCAACTTTCAGTCAACATTAAAGTCAAAATTTTCAACACAAATGTGAAGACAGTTCTGTTGTATGGAACTGAAACTTGCACCGAGAACTACGAAAAGTATCCTTCAGAAGATACAAGTATTTATAAACAACTGTCTGCGCAAGATTCTTCGGATTCGTTGGCCAGATACCATCAACAACAACCTTCTGTGGCAGAGAACTAACCAACTTCCAGCCGAGGAAGAGATTAGAAAAAGACTCTGGAGGTGGATTGGACACACACTGAGGAAACCATCAAACTGCATCACAAGACAAGCACTAACTTGGAATCCTAAAGGCCAAAGAAACAGAGGAAGACCCAGGAACACATTGCGTCGGGAATTGGAAACAGACATGAAGAGAATAAACAGCACTTGGAAAGAGCTAGAAAGAAAAGCCCAGGACAGAGTTGGTTGGAGAATGCTGGTGGGCGGTCTACACTCCACTTGGGGTAACAGGCATTGATTGATATAGAATCCTTGAACCATTGAAGATGCCAGAATATAAACCGTTTTTGAGCCGAAGAGATAGCAATTTTTTGAATGTAATCATCTCTGTAGTGACAGTCTTTAAGTCATGTAATCTAGTAAAATCAGTCACTGATCCAATAATCTTGTTTATTTTAAGTGCACTATCAGAAACTTAAATTCAGTATCGTGTACATTCATAATTGTATTATTTTTTGAATTCGGTTATGTCATGTTGCTAATCTATTCAAATCTGTCGAGTCACGAGTCACGCAAATTCTCATTGTTTGAATTACCTGACAATATACCATATGACCAAAGCCTTAACTTTTAGTTAGTTGTATTTTTAGAGTTGTTTTTGTAAAGAAATTCTTAAGCACTTTGTTTTTTTTTACTCCACTCTAACTCAGTTTTCTTCTTGATACTTACCATAACAACTGGATTGAAGAAAATAGAAAACCACATTTATAAATCTAATACCAAACAGTGTTGTTTGAAATTTGTTCGTATCTATAAGCATACACGATTTTTAAAATAACACTACCATTGACGTATAGTTTTGTATCATTAAGTTGCTAACTGGGTAGTAAGTTCGCTTTATTCTGTAACCATAAAAACTCTATGATGCGTACAATAAATAGAGTGAATATATATATATATATATATATATATATATATATATACACGTTGTACAATCGACTATTCTTGCATATTATTGAGGTTTATTGACGCTGACTCATTAGTGCTGAGGATCAAAGTTTATCACTTGTGTTTTACTTCACATATTTCAGACTAATTAGCTGTGGTAGCTAAATCGTTGTTTGGTTGTTATCCATCTAGTATGCAATAGAACCTATTTAGGACAATTTATTTTTACGTGGCTACTTTGCATCAAAAAGTGGTTTCCGTTGTTTAAATTTTAATATCAGATTATTAACCAGTTTCCTATAAATTACTATACTCATTTCTACTTTTTTTTAAGTCAAAAAGTTTTGTCGGGGTCTTTTATCATTCATTATTATGATCGTGCATTATACCTTTGTTTTCCAGTCACCTGTTGAGAGCGAATTCCGTAAGCGTAGTTTGTCTTTGGAGGTGCACCACTTCAATAGTCATATAAATGAACAGCGGGAAAAATGTTTCATATCTCGACGGGAACACTTTAGGCGCCCAGCTAAACGTGTCTACATAAATAAAACGAAACAGAAGTAATTGATTCATTATTACATCATACCTTCGTTACTTATTTTCCAACTTCAGAACTTTGTCCATAATATCTCATTCGCTTTTCCTTGTTTCATTAAACTAGTTTCTCAATATTTTATTTGTCTAGATAATTATAAAGCCGTTTATGCAACTCAACTTGTTTCTTGCTTCTGTCACTTAATGCATTTCTCTCAAATAATAGTTTACTTTTGAATTTTCTGTACTACGCTTTCACTGTGCCCGCCCTTAAATTGATGTAATCGTTCCATTTTTCTAAAGAGGATTGTCTTAGGGTGATACGTACTTATTTTTGCCTTTTCTGTTTTTATACATAATAAGATTCCTTTGTGGTGTTTTCTTTATTTTTTGGGGATAGGCTTGTACATAGTAGTTCATATAGGTATTAACTGTGTAGTTCTGCAGCTGGATTTACATTATTTATCTACGTCTTTAGGGTCCCAAATAACAACATATATCCACGCTGAGAAGGCGTAACCAATATATTTCATGCTCTGCTGCATCTCGTAATAGGATTGTGATTAGCAGTGAGGAAGTTATAATGAACCAAATACTACAGTGATTTTCGAATTGGTTTATAGAGTTAATAAATAAGATCCAATACATTATGATACAGTGTATAAAGTATTAGACGTCCCACCTCTAGTTGGAGTGTTAAGACCTAATGACTCCAAAATGCTCATTTCTACAAGTTACCAGATGAGTTCCTTATGGGGCTCGCTGACCTCACTCTCCACCTGATAGTCTCCCTAAGAACTCATTTTTGTGTATTAATTAACTTCTGACTGAAGAAATGGTTTTATTGTGCTGGTATGCTTGTAGAGTGACCAAATGAGACCTGATTACCAATAATTCTCTTCATGAAGTATCAAAAACTGTAAAATATTAAATATTTTCGGCACCGTTAAGATCAGATGATATTCACGCTCAAAGTGAGGGAATAGGTGTTTATTTTGAAGAATATGCCGCGAGATATCCAAATATGAAAATAGTTCCTGGAATGCGCACAATTCGTTTTAAATATGAATGTGGTACATAAGTGAATAAATTAGATTGAAGGACACAGTTAGTGATTCTTGATATTATACTTCTGTTGGGGGGTTTGTAGAAAATCAAAAGTCAAAGTACTACTACAGGGGTTGGCATGCAACTATAACTAATAGACAAGAAGACCAAAATACGATATCCAGGCAAATATGAAGATTAAATAACACTCGATGTAAGCTGAACGCTAGGCGCATGAAGGAACTAATCTCAATAGAGACTAAATGTCGTAGGGAATAAAGAGCAGGAAACTCATCAGGGAAAGTTAAGTCCGAATGAGTGATGAAGGGGAAGTCGTCAGTATGAAGGTAACATGCGCAAACAATGACAACCACTAAACTGGGATAATAGCTGTCAACGAAGGTGACCATTGAGTGCTCGGTTTGGTCGATTCCCATTATCAGCAGCCATTGGTTTTAGAACGATTGGTCGGACGTCTGTGTTACTTTTGGAGTCCATATTATTCAGAAGTACATTTCTATTTGTTTCGTGTATTTATTGTATTATTCTAGACTAAATTTGCTTATTCTTACAATAAAAGTTGAAGTAATTAATCGTTTTCTGACGACTTATTGTTATTTGATTGTATTGTGGAAATAGTCATGGTCAACACTCGATTAACTAAACGCGCCTGATTAGTAGCAGAAACGCATCACTGTTCTGAACTTCAGTAACTGCTCAGGTGATTCAATAATGCCTGGTTGGAAAAATCACCAGAAATGTTTATCAGTTGGTCTTCGAAACTGCTTTCTCATTATGAGCTTCCTGCACTTAAGTTTGCAGATTCGGGTCTGCAAACTATGCGGAGTATCTGGGTTGTATTCCATTAGTTTACTAGATCAGTCTACTTACTGGACGATGCTGTAATGCAAATCCAATAATAGTATTTATGATTCCTATCAGAAAATATAGGTACACTCTGGTTTCCCAAGTTTATCTATGCAGTAGGACAAACAGAGGATAGTGACAGACTTTATTAAAGGAGCCATTAGGAAATGAAATAAAAGGATGATAGAATGAATCCCAGAACGAATGGAAAGTTCACGACTGCTTTTGATATCTGGAACTTTTTGGTGATGAACAACTGTGAGCTGTATATAGGACCTTAAACTTTCGCAAAATCACTCGACACAGTTAATCGTCTAAATTCTTGCCTGGTACTTAATTTTATAAACGTCAATCGACGTTTGATTAAATGGCTAGGGGATTATTTAAGAGTAGGACCAACAGAAAACAAAGTTCATTCTGTCTTGCCTAACTGGTTTGCGGCAGCATTAAGAGCTTCATATAACTGGCTTTCCTGATCATCTTAATTATTTTTACTAAAGACCTGTATTCTGCCCCAGACTCCCAAAGACTGGTACGCGCGGCTGATTATAATACTCATAGAAAGTTACCAGATCCCTCTAATGTTTCGAATTTTTAAGTAGACTGGAACAGGATATTGGGATGACTCAAATATAAACGGCTACCTCCTAGAATTTTTTGAGAGTGCTTCTCGGAGCTAATAACAGATAAGCACCATTAAAAAGGTTGGACTTGATAACTGCAAATAAAATGACATGTGATTATTAAAATTAGGAAAAAAATATTTGCAATAATCCTTACTTACGCGAGTTACGCCTCACAGAGGAGCATAGGCCGCTCACCAGGATTCTACACTGAACCCTGTCCTGGGCAGTCCTTTTCAGCTGTTTCCAGTTGCTGTTCATCCTCTTAACATCTGCTTCCAAACCTCGACGCAGTATGTTCTTTGGCCCTCCTCATTTCCGTTTCCCAACAGGATTCCATGTTAATGCTTGCTATGTGATGCAGTCTGATAGTTTCCGTAATGTATATCCTATCCATTTCCAACGTCTTTTCCTAATTTTCTCTTTGGCTGAAAGTTGATTTGTCCTCTCCCATAGTAAGCCGTTGCTGATGGTTTCCGGCCAACGGACATTCAGTATCTTTCGTAGGCAGTTGTTTATAAATAATTGTATCCGTCTGAGGATGTTTGCAGTAATTCTCCAAGTTTCAGCTCCATGCAGAAGAACTGCCTTGACGTTCGAATTGAAGAGTATGACTTTAAGGTTCGTTGACAGTTGTTTTTAATCCTATATGTTGTTCAACTGTAGGAATGCTGCTCTTGCTCTGCCTACTCTTACCTTTACATCTGCATCGGACCTTCCTTTTTCATCGATGATGCTTTCTGGGTACGTAAAATATTCACTTCTTCCAGAGTTTCTTTATCAAGTTCAGTTGGGTTGGTGCTCTGTGTTGTATTTGATGGTCTTGCCCTTTTCCTGCATGTTCAGGCCTACTGATACTGAGGTTGCTGTTACATTGGTTGTCTTCACTTGCATTTATTTGTGTGTATGTGATATGAGAGCTAGGTCATCCGCAAAGTCCAAATCATCGAGTTGCATCCTACTTGTCCATTGAATTCCGTGCATCTCTTCAGAAGTAGAAGTCTTTATGATCCAGTCAACCACTAGAAGGAAGAGAAAAGGCGAGAGTATGTAGCCTTGTTTGACTTCAGTCCTCATTGGGAATGCATCTGTCAGCTGTCCTCCATGCACAATTTTGCACTATATTCCATTATAGGAGTTCCGGATAATGTTTGCGAGTTTCTCTGGTGCGCTGTAGTGTCGAAGAAGTTTCCATAGTGTTCTCCCATCTACACTGTCAAACGCCTTCTCATAGTCAATGAAGTTGATGTATAGTGACGAGTTTTACTCAACTGATTGTTCAACGATGATCCGTAGTGTTTTGATTTGGTCTGTGCACGACCGATCCTTACGAAAACCAGCTTGTTGATCTCGAAGTTGAGCCTCCACTGAATCTTTCATTCTGTTCAACAATACTCTGTTGAAGACTTTCTCTGGTACTGACAGTAGCGTAATCCCCCTGTAGTTCTCACATTTGCTCAAATCTTCCCTATTTGACATCTTGATAAAATATTCTTCTGTCCAGCCTACCGGCACTTGTCCTTCCTCCCAAATCCTTGTGAATAAAAGGTGGAGTATCCTTGCTGATACATCGATATCTGACTTGAGTGCTTCAGCTGGTATATTGTCAGGTCCTGCAGCTTTCCCACTTTTGATATATCTGATGGCCATCTTGATTTTTTCCATCGTTGGGAGAGTGACATCTATCGGATGATCTGTAGATGTTGCTTCGATCACTGGTGGGTTCAGTGGAGCTAGCCTATTTAGGAGTTCCACAAAGTGTTCTACCCACCTATTGCTTTGTCGTCGAATCTCAGTGAGTGTCTTGCCTTCGTTGTTCCTGACCGGTCGCTCTAGTTTACCATGTTTATCTGCCAGTTTCTTCGTTGTGTCGTATAGCCGTTTCATATTTCCTTCTCTTGCAGTCTTCTCCGCTGTCGTTGCAAGGCCTTCGATGTATTTCCGTTTGTCGGCTCTAATGCTCTTGTGTACCTGCTTATTTGCTTCTGTGTATTCAGCTTGTGCCTTGATTTTCGCAGCTCTTGTTCAGCTGTTGTCGATTTCCGTCTTCTTGTTCCTCCTTTGTTGGATTTTGCTCAATGTCTCAGTGGAGATCCATTCCTTACAATGGTGCTTCTTGCGGCCTAGAACTTCCTGACACGTTGACGTTAGTGCTTCTTTGATTTCTTTCCAGTTATCCTCCATAGTGGTTTCTTCTTTCGGCAGATCTTGTAAGGCTTGGAACCTGTTGTTGAGAGATATTTTGAATTCGTTGAGTTTGTCAGTGTCTCGGAGAAAGCCTGTATTGAACCGTTGTACTGCTGCCACTCCTGTTGTCCACTGCTGCTTTAGCTTCCGTTTGATTTTAGAAACCACCAGGTGGTGGTCTGAAGCTATGTCAGCTCCTCTCCTGGTTCGCACATCTTCCATTGATCTTCTAAATTTTTTATTGATACATATATGATCGATTTGATTCTCAGTAGTATGATCTGGTGAGACCCATGTAGTCTTGTGTATGCGTTTGTGGGCGAATATTGTACCACCTATAACTAATTTGTTGAAAGCACACAGGTTTGTAAATCGTTCACCATTGTTATTTCTTTCTCCCGGTCCCTGTCGTCCCATGATTTCTTCATATCCAGTGTTGTCCATTCCGACTTTTGCGTTTAGGTCCCCCATCAGGATTGCCAGTTCCTTTCCTGAACACTTTGCTATAATTGATTGCAGTCTATCGTGAAACTGATCTTTGTCTTCGTCGTTGACGTCGTTGGTTAGTGCATAACATTGGATAATATTCATTGAAATCCTCTTTTTTATTGTTTTGAAAGATGCTTTGATGATCTTGGGTCCGTGTGGTTCCTATCTCACAAGTTCATCACGTGATTCTTTAGATAGCATCAGAACAACTCCCTGGGTGTGAGGAGCATTTTCCTCTTCGTGGTTGGAGTATAGTAGCATCTCCTCTGTAGCCAATGTTTTCTGTCCAGCTTGAGTCAAATGGGTTTAACTGATTCCGAACATTGTCAAGTTGTATCTCTTCATTTCTGCGGCTATTTGATTTGTCTTCCCGCTCTCCCACATTGTTCGAACATTCCATGTAGCTATAAAAATATTTGCTCTGGTTGTTAGAAGGGGGGGGCATCGGCCTCATGACTTCCGAAGAATTTCGGCTTTCATCATGAGGCGTCATAAACAATCCTTCTACGCCCAGGGCAGAGTTTAGATGATTTGGCTAGTTTAATCTGGTTTGCGTTATTTTAGCAAGCTTGGGTTTTACTGGACGGAGATGCTAGCCCCATATCCAACCCTCCTCCTTTACCCGGGCTTTGGACCAGCAGTAACCCTAGGAGAGCTACAGGTGTTTTTTTTCAACAAAGCTGAGTAATTTGTTAGTTTGTAGATTTTGTGGAACTTAGGAAATAATTGAATTAAGTGTTGATTCCACCTACGTTCCTTGACCAGATCCCTTTAGTCATCAGCGTTTGAATGGTTATGCACGACCCAATTGTCCAGAACAGGTACAACCTCAGTAATTTCTTACGTATCCAAATCTTATAGCAAACAAGTTACACAAAAGATTACTTTGCTAATAACGGTAAAAGTCACGTAACGCAGTTCATATTTGAGATTGGTCACAAATATCATAAAGTGCCTGGATCAAATTGGTGAAATTATTGACAATAATTTCCAAAATTTCTCTACGTAACCACTAAATAAATACAAATCTATAAATGTAACGTATAATATTTGCATAACTGCAAGGTCACCTACCTGTGATACATTCCCAGCCGTCTACAGGCGTTTAAAATATTTATTATGCTGACCACACTAGGACTATTGCAATCGATTGGCCAGATGATTGATGAAACTGAACTTACTGGCGGACTTGAGACAGCCAACGAGAATCAAGGTGATCGTTTTAAAGTCGTGCGTTTAGTTTAGTCAAAAATTTTTACATTGGATTGATTGGTTAGAATTTTCTATGAGGACGTTATTAAGTAATCTACAAGTGTTGATACTTCGTTCAAATGTCAACACCTTGCTGGTCAGAAACAGAGCTAAGTAAATTAGAGCTATCAATGAATTACAAGGTATTCCAGTAGTTGTCATTTCTCGATCTGTCACGCGGAACAGCTAACAACGTCCAATATTGTTACTGCAACGGAACGAGTGATTGATGTTACCAATAGCTGACAAACATTGACAATGGAGCCAAGTGATTTCAAAATGCTGTTGTCATCGGTTCAGGTTCCCTCAGTAATCCACCTTTCTCTGTTTCGGGTATTAATCCAGTCACGTCACTGCTTACCACAAAGAGCAAATCCAACATAAATTTTTTTTCACATTCAGTGTCAGTTTTAGTGTATTGGACACAAAAAGGATCTATGCCCAGTTCCAAATTAAGCGTCACGGCTAGGTTCCTATCGGTGATATGCCTGCTTGTTTACTTATATGTAATACAGTATGTTGACTTTTATATCGAATGTATGATCTGTTAGCTTTGCCAGGCCTCGACCAATAGATGAAGAATCAGTTACCTAATATTTCAATATGCTTTGAGCCATGTAGAGAAGTATTATCAGTCTTAGTAAATTTATTTTAAGTGTATTTAGTTAATATTGTGCAACGTTGTCTTTATAAGTGATTTCTAGCGTACTCCGAGTATTCATTTGAATTTTTGTGATCTGTAATATATTATCAGCTTCCATAAGTTAACCAGTACCGATAAGCTACTTAAAATATATTTTTTAGTCAGTAATAATATAATCGATATAAGGTACTTGTATTACACTTTCAACTTGTGGAATTGGATTTCCCTTGCAATAGAAATATAAACTGTGTACAGAATGTGAAAAGTATGAAGTGCACACAGTATATGACCAAGTAACTTTAGTCATATAAGCAGAGCAACTTCTAATGATTAGGCCCACGTGTACGAATTAAAATAAGCCACAAGGCAGCGTAGAACGGAAGAAAAGTTATGTATGAATATGAGCAGAGCGTCAATGGGATAGCAACGTCTGGGCTGACCAACTAGAAAGCGAGTTACTTCTCCGTTCGCGCTGTTATCTAGTAGTTGTGCTTGACCGAGCTCCTTTAACTAGTCGTGTCCTCTACAGAAAACATGATCCGTATCAATTCGGCAGCCTATACAACTATTTATTTAGAGGATAAATTATTGCTACAAGTATATTGTTTTCAATGTTACAGAGGTAACTGTAGTAGAAACGTGATGCAACTAAGCCTCTAAGTTGTCTTTTTAACCTTTTATTTATAATTTTAGTTAATCTGGTTTCACTAAAGAATTTTGCAGGGATCTATGCCTAAGTATTAAGTACTCGCCCAAAGCCATATAAAGTGTATTTGTTGATCAGTAAATACGACTTGTGATCCATAATAAGCACGGCTAACAGACAAGGACAGTAATTTCTTACGTATCCAAATCTTATAGCAAACAAGTTACACAAAAGATTACTTTGCTAATAACGGTAAAAGTCACGTAACGCAGTTCATATTTGAGATTGGTCACAAATATCATAAAGTGCCTGGATCAAATTGGTGAAATTATTGACAATAATTTCCAAAATTTCTCTACGTAACCACTAAATAAATACAAATCTATAAATGTAACGTATAATATTTGCATAACTGCAAGGTCACCTACCTGTGATACATTCCCAGCCGTCTACAGGCGTTTAAAATATTTATTATGCTGACCACACTAGGACTATTGCAATCGATTGGCCAGATGATTGATGAAACTGAACTTACTGGCGGACTTGAGACAGCCAACGAGAATCAAGGTGATCGTTTTAAAGTCGTGCGTTTAGTTTAGTCAAAAATTTTTACATTGGATTGATTGGTTAGAATTTTCTATGAGGACGTTATTATTAGTAATCTACAAGTTGTTTGATTACTTCGTTCAGAATTGATTTGTGGTTGTGGACTCAATATGGCTCCAGCAACATCCATCGATACACGAAATGTAGTCGTCTTCAGCTGGTGGTTGCTGGCAAAATAACAGGCAGCATTTTTAGCCGGTCTAGATTGGCATTGAGGCAAACCTACATTTTAGTTGTATTGTGGGCGATGCTGTCACCTGCTTCGTTGGCAACGCTCCCATATAAATTTAAGCGAAGTGTCACCAGTGCAGTAGTATCAGCATTGTAGAGACATATGCTCATAAATGCTGTTGCGTTTAAATCTGTTGCTAGGAGGCGTAGAAAAAATTGTCGAAATAAATTAAACATTTATTAGGAAAAGGGAATATAATAGAGGGCATCTCAGAAAATTGAATGGATAAGTACTAACTACTTCATTCTTACTGATAGGTTCTTGGTATTTACGATCGAACATCAGAAAAGAGATACTTCCAGTGTGCCCCAGGTCAAACTGCAAGGACCCTGATACCAATAATTTAGATGTACGTTCTACTAAGATCCACTTATGAGCTTATCGGCCTCTTTGTAGACGGATATGTTTATGATGTCGCAGTTCACGAAAGATATTTTGTAAACCTAAGTACTGGTGTTCACACACAAAACATCGAAGGATACTGGTCACGTCTCAAGGACTTTCTTATACCATGTAAAGGTTCTAGATACAACATAATATGGTGACAAATGGTTAAGTTTCTATTTCGTTCATATTATGAATTCGAACGCAATGAACCCGTCTACAACCTTCAAAAGTTCATAAATCGTGCAAAAAATTAAATCCTGTGTATTTTTTTAAAGATCATATCGTTTTTCATTATAATTCATGATTTCATCGACAAGTACGTTCTCATTAGTTAACAGGTGCTTCAAGGTCATTTGCAGTTGTGAAAACAGGCCGGCAAAGTTTAGTTTCTCTAGATGATCTTTACTTAACATCACGATGCACCTAAAATTAGACCACAACAGTAAAGCACAAGCAGAAACGAATCACTTGATTCCATGCTACCGTGTCACAGCGGTATTGATTATTAGACATCCTACGAATTCTGCTACACACTTTGTGAAGCGCGGAATTCGCAACTACTTCGAATGGGTAACTATGTAAATTATCGGACTCCTACGTTAACCAAGCGGAAAGATAAGCATTTGTCTCCTATAAATATACCTCATGAACACTCAAAAGTGCTAGGTGTTGACCCACGTTCCCCCAGTGACGGAATAGTAAGGACTCCAATCCAAATAAACAAAGATGACCCACGTTCTCCTTCTCCTGGAGTTATACGTACTCCGATTGGAGGTTCTGGTATGCCACTTTGTTAAATAAATTTAGAGTCCCTATTATCAGATCTGTTTGCAGTTGGAACGCTGGACTTTCTTAATTCTGAAACTCCTGATGGTGTTTTAACTGAAGACGATTCTCTACATCGTGGCGATAAGTCATCTGCTTTGTCAGATACTGAAGTTACTAGCAACATTAAAAACGATAGTAAGTGTGTGTTTTTAACATGCTACCCGGAAAACTGATGTATGTCTTACTGTTATTACTGCTTGATGTCATGCAGCCTAATCTAGGAAATATATACGTTTATTTTCGAGAGAAATTCGGGGATGTAGTTAGTCGTAATTCTTCCATCTCTGTATAATTATTAGTCACTTTCCTGAATGCTTGTTGACACTTATTAGAAAACCCATGAGACTGAATATATGTTATGTAGTGCTGGTTGCCTATATGCATTTTACCTTCATTATCCACAGCCACATTCAATTTTATGTAAGATTTATCATACAGTAGTCACTCCAGGCACTTAAGGCTTGCTTTTTGAAGTTGTCTTCAGTGTTTTCAGTACTTGTTTGTGGTGTAGTGATATGTATTTTCACCATATCAGTATTTCAGAAGCTGATGTGTATTATTCTTGTCCTATTTTGATCTTAACATAAGTTATTTCATATCTTCATATGCTTAGAGTTATTGATGCGGAGTGTTATGTAGAAAAACGAATTAGCTAGTTTTGTTCCTAACTTTATTGTTTGTTATATTTTAATAATGCGTTGTTTTAGTCAACCTTCGGGTAGCTGTAGTAATTCTTAGGAATTACATGAATCCGTACTAATGGTTTGCTAGTGGGTTATAGCATTTTCAACTTGAAACCAATTCACAGATTGTCAAGTAAAACTAACAATGTTGAGCCTTAAATTCTTATAAATCGTGAGTGCAGTTTCATTCCAAAAACTGATTGTTCTATGATATTATCTTCTGACATTATTACACCTAACTGGTATTCGGCAATAAACCTTGAATGCCTCCGCTCTTGTGACTGGATCTGAACTATGTTACAGCCTTTCCAGCCATCAGTTACAAATACTTTGAGAATCCCAACCGATTAATCTTCACGAAAATAAGTCATGCTGATAGTTGCTGACTTCATTTTCTAGTGTTGATTTGTTTAGTCACTCTTGCTTTGTAACCTACTACATCAACTAGCATTCCGCGTTGATATAGAAAATAGTTGGGCATAGGTAACTCATTTTTACTTTGGCGAAGACCAACTGAGACTGGTTATCATCCCTTGCTATTGTAACTAACTGTCAATACTTATAACTCATTGTACATGTCCAAGTCCTTGAGGTTAACAGTGAGTGCATTTAGATTCTGTTTGCTTTCAAGTCTCCAACCACCGAGTGTTTCCACTCTAAAGATCACACGGACAAGGCCTTTTTATCCAAATTTAAAATCGACGACCAGAGGTTTCATGGACTCATTTCATTTCTTCATTTAATAGTAATTTGATGCAACTTATTTACCGAGTACGTAACTTGCAGCCATATAGTTTGCGTAGAGCTAATTATATATATATATATATATATATATATATATATATATATATATATATATATATATCCAAACCGGTATTGAGTAGTGATGTATAAGCATGTATGTGTGCGAACACAGTCTTAATCTTGTCGCTTATTTACAAGTATGTTTTACTTTAGCTGGCAGTGTAAATCTAAGTAAATTGTCAATTAACATTTTTAGTTATGTTTGACGTTATTGTTTAGTCTTTTGGAAGTGTGTACGCCGCACCTCTCTAGTTATGACTACACATTTATAACAACTAAAAGTGCTTTTATTTTATGCAGTTAAATAACGAATGTTCATAACTATAATGTTGCTTATCAAGGGGTTGTTAGAACGACAACTCATTCATTTATTTTTATATTTCATTCAAGCCCATATCTGTAACACAAACAATCGGGTCAGACTTTCTTGGTTAGAGAAACGCACTAAACATAAATCTTTAAACGATTCGCCTGGTCTGTTTGTCAGATTTAGACAAAAACAAAATTACGAAAAGTGTAAAACAAAGGATCAGCGAGGTTGTGGAAACAGTGTAACCCATTCACCAGATATCCCACCAATGAACTCATGAAAAGCCGTGTAAGTTTAAGTAGTGCGTTGCATATTCTGATGTAGTGCTATTTAGATACATGTCTTTCTCAAATTCCTTTCTCTTGGCTTGTACATAGCTATGCATTTTCTAACACTTCGTAGTACGAATTAATGTACTTTAATTTTGTTATACGTCAGTTATACTATTATAACAGTTTTATATACCATTACATTTCTTGTATTTCCTTGTTTCATAATTTTTCGCATCTACTCAGACTTAAAATGTAGCATTTGCAGTCTTTCTAAATATAGCAAATGGCTTCTTCATATTAATATTTTCGAAATTTGTGTATAACTCTTTTTAACGGTAATCTATCTGTTACATATATTCTGTTCAGGATTATAGAGAAATCCGTTTTCTTGTTAATTTCTACTGAAAAAGATGTACATGAGTGAAACAGTCAGATTATGTTTAAGAACTTACTAATACTTTTTTCTTGATAACACTGAAGGGGGTTGTAAAAGCAAGCAATATTTTGATGGCATTAAGCAGCAATACAAGCATGTTTAGAATGCGTTCCTTCCTCTCTAAATGCAGAATGATGCCTCATGACTAATCTGAGTCAATATCTACTCTTAAGATAAGGAGTGATGTAGCTCATCGTATTACCTAATCCACTTATCTTGGGAGTCTGGTCAACCGTAATGGATTGATGTTTGACGAAATCTCGACACGAATTGCCTAAACTTGTCTGACTTTTGCCAACTTATGTCATGTATGACGTTTGCGAGATACCAGTTTACTAACGAGACGACGAGTATATTTCTCAGCGGTCCTCTCTGTCTTACTGTACAGATATGGGACATGACCCTAAAGAGTAGATGATATTCGAGGACTACTATTGTTTGATTTTAAATATCTTGGAGATTCTGTCCATATTTGTTTATTGACAACAATCAGTTGATCAGTGTGAATATTTATGGAATGATCTAATTGGGACATGTTATATGTTTGCCCAACCATCACTTAACTCTGCTCGCCATTGGGACTAGTGTAGGAGGAGAATGGAAAAAAGCTCACGGTTCAGGAGTTCCTATGTCTGAAATGCTATAGTTGAACTTTATTAGCACCCCTACTCGTTGGGCCGAACTTAGAGTACAAACTTTTCATTCATTTTAGTTTTTCCTAGTATATAGGCATTCGAGCTGACTGTCAATTTGAAAACATTTGTTTTACAGATAATCTTCTCAAAGTCGTCAGGTCTAGCATCCAAAGTTCTAGTGGTTTCCTTTATGATTAACGCTTGTACTCATTGTATACTGAAACATTTGTGCAATTTACCATCACTTAAAAATATGAGGGGTCCAAGGAGCTTGTTTTAAATCCCTTCACTATAGTCACTTGATTTGGAAATCCTAAGTATATCGTTTTGATAAGTATTTTTATAACTGTCCTTCATATTTGGTTTACGCTTTAACATTTTCTCTTCGCCATTTAGATTTACGACGTCCGGTTATTATGTATTTACACAACTCGTTGTTTATCACATTCTTAAATGTATTTATCAGTCTTTCTCCTCATATTTTTCATGTAAATATAACAAGGGAAGCCTACATTTGATTGTAATTTACATAGTTTTATCGTCTTATTTGTCTTGTCAGTAAAATTCTATTGGATTATTTGAGTAAATATCCGTAATCCATATACGTTTAGTAGTTTAAAATAAATAAGACAGCTTACAGTTAATACGGAGAATTGAGAAGCAAAACAATGTTTTGTATCTATTTGACTTAGGTTTAATATTAGTGATTTGATGGCTGTTTGTTGATCAACTCGAGTTATACCACATCACTTCTATGAAATGGAAAACGAAGGAGTCGATTTAATCTACTAATAAGTATGATAGCGTTGAGGATATGGTTCAAGAAGACGGTGAAAAAGGTATTTTTTGCAGGGATGATGAATCTCAAGATTTAGAGGTAGTCAATACAACCATTTCACTGTAGTCGATTTTGATCCATACCACCCAAAATCTTCAACCACAGATTACGGTTATAGCGTGATTGTCAACCAGTTAGTATGTATCCACCAAAAGTTAACTATTTTGTAAACAGGTATCCTGAAGTTCAGTGTTATGTATGATAAGAAACAAAATTCCAAAAGGTGTGTATGTATATTGCTGAATAGAAATAGCTGTTCAGTAAGTAAATTAGTTTGTCACAATTAAATCTTATTATGTTGAGTTATTTTCTTACCTGAACGCTTAAATGAAAGAGCAGTTGTCAGTGTTTTGAAATAAAATATCGTATCATATGGTAAAATGTATATTAAGCAATCCACTATTGTAAGTCTTATGTGAAAACTGATTAGTTCTGGACAGCAACTTCAGAAATGATTATACATGCTTGCTAAATATGTAAAGAGAGAGTTATTACTCAGGAGTTTGTAAAATGAGTGGGACTATTCTGGGTACAGATATTCAATTAGATACCCTTAGTCCGTATTTTTGCAGGCAATAATTTATTGCTGACAATGAACGGCAGGTTGTAATTAATAAATCATGATAGTTAGTTACATAGGTTGCGCAATTTAGACATATTTCTCATCAGTTGTTGATCTTTATGAACAGAGGAGTGCTTGACATGTGTTTCATTTGAGTTTGGGTCTCTTCATCAGTGGATATCTGTGCTCCTTATAGGGATTGAGCTTTGTACCTTCGTGTCTTAAGATGAAAGATGTACCATTGGTTCAGTGGTTCGGAACCCAATGTTTTTACCGTTAACTAATCTTATGATAGACTGTCGAAGTCCTAGTGCGAGGCCATAACAAATGTATTTCAGTCATGTCTGGAGCGAGATATTGTCAGTGACGTCGAAAGACCTTCGTGTAATATCTTAATTGATTGAGGCCGGAAATGTGAATCGTCAGATCACTACTTACTGGTCAGGAAGCATTGTACTTTTTGCATTACCTAGTGGGCGCTGTTAATGACAATGTTGTCCAATAGTCCTTAGTGGTTCCTCAGCTTGTATCAATGATTCGTTTGTGCCAATTTCAAATTAAGAGTCAACAACAGCTGAAGTTGCTTCGTGTTTGTTGATAACTAAACTTGACGGTAAGTTAATTGGTCTCCAAATAGGTAGATTATGTGCTTTGTATGGGATGAATGCTAGTTTTCAAGTTTTGTTAAAATATAATTAGTCTAATTATTAAGGCATACCTTAATATCGGAAACCCTTATTGGTTAATAAGTGATTAGTGGACGTTAAAAATTTATAGTAAATGTATTTAACATTTGGTGGCACTGTGTAATGATTGATAACTACTACTAATAAAAATTACTTATTTTATTCGGTCCACTCTTCATAATTAAACCTAATTAGCAAATAACAATAAAGCAGTGTGATAGTATTTGGTCAAACAAGTATCTGAGTTATTTTGGCATAATTAGAAGTCAATGCAGCTAGAAATTGTAAATTCAACTTACTACATTCAGATAGCGTAGATACATGAAAAGTATTCAAACCTTAATTTATTTTGAGAAACTGTTTTAAATCTCAATTACGATTGTGCTAATCTAGATAATCTAAACACTAAGTTGTTAACTATGATACCAATTTAATCTATTGTACTTGTGATCAATGCCGAAACACATATCATTCATTGTTTTGTAAAAGCATAGTATGTGTAGGTGCTTGAGAGGTTGGTTATAGTATATATATGACGACCCTGAACAGATATAGGTGTTTCACTTGTACATAGACAAGTCAAAATGTCGTTATTTTAGTTTGTAGAAGGCTTGAATAATTACATTAGTTATGGGAAGTCTTTATATCATCCTTAATAATACAGGCAAACTAATTTTCAATGACTCTTCTGATCGAATAAAACTGGTCATACTTGAGAGTGATTGGGCCGTTCGTATACCCAAAATTTCAAAGTATGATTTAGAAGAAATGTCCATCTATCTTAAACATCTTAAGAATCTCACTAACTTGGCCCTCAACTATGGCGGAATGATTTTTATGATGTTCACGATGAATTGATATTCGATTAGTTATCGTATTGTTCACAACTTTTGAACTTATTGTGAATATTACATTTTGACAGTACTGACTGAATATTATGATACTAAAGTTTTTATTGAACAAATGGTATGAAACATGTACCAGAGTAAACATTAACCCTAGACCCTATAGTCATGTATTATGCGATTGTTAGGAAAATATCTGTAAATATAAATTTGATTGAATATTAGTTAAATTCGGATTGTTACCACATATGATGGTTGTATCTTTTCGTAATTTGTTTGGTCAAGCGTACATCTACATAACATCCTTCACTATATCTATGTTTCTCTGCCGAAGGTCGTAAACATGTCTACATATTAGTGCGTGTTACCTAGCCTAGCACATAATTGCTTTTATTAATATCACTATTTGATAGGTTAGTGCGTTATTATTGGTACTCATTACAGATTTAGATTGGTTTGGTATCATTAAAAACGAGAGAACACTGAATATCTGTTTCGTCGTAGTACGGGACTCGACAGTGCTTACCCTCGATTCCACCAGGGAATCGAACCCAGCGTTTTTAGGTTGACGGACTCTTAACCACCTAAATTTCATCAATTTGTGATACAGCGCGACGATCAGTTAATGGCTTTAGTAACAACCGCCTCACTCCTGAAAAGGTCTGAACTCTACGAGTCACAATCTCATAGCGGGATCGACGGTACGCACTCCCACTGTCCCATATTAAGACAAAACAATTATCCAGTGCTCCCTGATTTTTACTAGTAGACTGAAATGATTATCGCCGTCAATTTTATTATCACCGTTCAATAGTACTACCTCAGTTCAGTGTATGCTGTGATATTTTCACCCTTGAGAACATTTACACGAATTCCTGCATACTGTAACATCAGCAATTATTATCAGACGAAATAACTTGAGATACTATATGCAGTTAAATATTATGAAGGGTGTAGGTAACCACATTGCACGAGTATTGCTAAGTTAAGGAAATACTAAAATCCCAGCGTAAGTATCTCATCATCAACGTCTCTAATCATAAAATCAGACGATATATACACTATCTGCTTCAACATTCTAGGTATTTCCTGTCAGTGAATATCAAATAATTAGAAGTCTAGATTTAAAATTTCCTGTTGATTTTCTTTAACCACCCAGAACTGAACAATATTTAACATGATAAAAGGTTATAGTGTTTTTAAAAAAATTCACACTCATCGAGGGTTGATCATCACCAAGGACTAAACGATATGGCTTCAAGCATTACTAAACGACTACTTAGAGAAAGCTTTAAATGTACAGTCTTGCTGAGAAGTGTCGGGGTTTACAATACACCGATGAGGACGTTCCTTTTCGCCGGTTGTCAAGTCCGATGTCCGGCCTCCCTCCATGCTTGGTTATCGTTGCCTCTATAGGATTGTTAAGGTCCACGGATAAGACCATGTAGATTGTGCTGAGTTTGGGCAGTGCTTCTGAACACAGTAATGATGATCTAACTGATGTCGTCATCTTGAGGAACTTGCTCCAACATTGTCTGTTAGTTGCCGACACTAAAACTAGGTGACAAAAGCGTAGAGTTGGTTGTTCGTCGGAACAGTACCGAAGTATGAAAGAAGGATGTATAGGACTGATGTCTGTCAGTCTGTCGCAACTTCTTAGTTGGAGTTCTAGAGATTGCTCAACTCATTGGTTTGAGACGTTATCAGATATGGCTCACAGCCAAAGTCAATGTTAATCTTATTCTAATTTCTTTAAAGTGGGAGAAACTCCACTAACAGAAATGAGTCTTCTTTGATTGGTTTTTTAAATGGATTATATCTCTTACTATGTGTTATTCTTATCCACTTATTCTTAATGCATCTTATGTTTTCGACTATAATTCCCTCTTCTCTACTTCCTCGCAATGTTCTTGATTTGTGTGGTGCATGTTTTATGGTGCCCACTCATTCCAGAATTTATGCGTATTAAGTAAAATGAAATAGAGTAAGTAAATAGACTTCATCATTTTAAATTGTATTTGTATCCCAACGTTAATATTCAAAATGAAAAAAATATATATGGTTTTTGCTTCTGAAAATGTACTTAAATCTATATTCTGAATATTAGTACTATCCGTCTACAAATTAACTAACTGAGTAGACCTGTTAATCACTGTATCGTTAAATAAGGCGCATAGATCGAATCTCTTATTGTGATCCCCATATTTGCGTTCAGATATTAGACAAGTATGTAACAGATAGACATAACGTTCCTGTGAACGCTAGTTTCCTCTTTGTTCTTTATACATTAGCCACTAAAAACCTTATTTCATTATTTAAACACATCAAATTTGATACAAATGGGCACCAAAAATATATTCCCCACACGAGTACAACATCGAAATTGTAAAGAGAATGGAAAACAAAAGCATTTAAGGGGAAAAGGACAAAATTTAAGAAGTCATCAAGAAAACAGTGAGGGTGGAGTTACAATACAAATAAAAGAAAGATTTCATACGTTGGATTGTGACTGGCCATCGAAATCCTGGACGTACGTTTCGTCCTATTTGGAACTCCGGCTGAATGTACCTGCATCCCAATGTGTGACTGTCTGGACTAAGTATAATTTACTCAGGATGCACGTATAGCAACAATGGCTGACCAGCTTCAGTCTATAACAGATCAATGGAAATATACAAGTTCATCCTAATACAAGAAGATTTCATTTCTATTAACTGAAGTCATCAGACTTTTATGAAGGTTGTATTAAGAAACTGTATAGACCAAATATTCACACTTTGGCAGGTTCTGGAACATAGACACACTTTTAGACGCCCAACAACAGTTGTATTCCTTGACCTTAAGGCTGCATTTGGCTCTATCGATCGTAAGGTTATGTGGCAATGTCTGTCATTAAAAGGCGTACCACAGAAGTACATTAACCTTATACAATCTCTACTCGAACACCACATGTCGAGTGAGTGCTTATGGGGCACTGTCATCATAACTGATTACCTCAAGTGGTGTTCGTCAAGGTTGTCCGCTTTCCCCACTTTTATTTAGTTTTGTCATTGACTTACTTTTAGAGTTGACATTGTAATCGTCTGACTTCGGCGGGGTTGACCTCCTTCCAGGCGATAAACTTGCTGACTTAGAATATGCGAAGATGCTGATAAAATGCAGAATCTTTTGACTACCTTAAACATGAATGTAAGGATGTTTGAGATGCAATTATCTCCTCCCAAATGCAAAATGTTACTTCAGGATTGGCTTGATTCGACACTGAAGTTAGTGATAGAGAGTGAGGCAATTGAATGTGTTGACCGCTTGACTTATCTTGGCAGCCTCATCAGTCCTGACGGTTTGGTGTCTGCTGAAATCTCTGCGCGTATACATAAGGCCCGATTAGCTTTTGGGAATTTGCGTCATCTGTGGCGTAGGCGAGACATCCGACTACTGACCAAAGGACGCGTTTACTGCTCAGTAGTTCGATCCGTTTTACTTTATGGATGTGAAACGTGGCCATTAAGGATAGAGGATATTCGTAGGCTCCTAGTATTCGATCATAGATGTCTTCGAAGCATTGCTCGTGTTTTCTGGGACGACCGATTAAGCAATATGTGGTTTGGGAATAGAGTACTAGATAGATACGGTAAGTCTATCGATGAAGTAGTAAATCTCCATCAGCTAAGGTGGTTAGGATGTGTGTTACGTATGCCTGACCACCACCTACCTCGACGAGCAACGCTGTCTGGTGTAGTAGTAGGCTGGAAGAAAGCTAGGGGCGGCCAAACCAAGACATGGCACCAGTCCATGAAGTCATTGACAGTTGGGCTGAGCCATGTTAATAGGTGCAAGCTAGCTGGTTGGGGTCCATCATCATCATCAACAGCAACGTAGAACCGGGCACAAACGCTCATAGGTTCAAGTTGCCATACCACACTAGCACTACGAGATTATTGAAGTAACGTATAGACAGAATACAAGAGGGAAGAGTAAAGTAAAGATGTCTAGAAAATAACAATAGAATTCAAGATTTAGATGAGGTTAGAGAGTGAATACACTTGCGCCACTGTGACCGATTTTGAACCATATCGCCTAGTGTCTCCAGCCATTTGTTGCGATCATCACGCGTACCCCAACCAGGTAATCTACATCTACCTACATGGCTTAGACCAGTAGTCAAGGTCTTCATGGACTGATGCCATGTTTTGGTTTGTTGCCCCTAACCTTCTTCCATCCTACTTCAGCCCCAGCTAACATCGCGCCACTGGCTTCTTTTCTACACCATATCTGATGAAGTTATAAGACAATTTGCACAATCTCTAGGACCCCAACCAGGAAGTCGGGATGGACCAATAGATGCCGACCCCATACAGCTTTCATTCCACGGCGCCATGTCATTAATTTGTCACCCCCCCCCCGCTTTTTTCACCCAGTCCTATCTTCGTCAAATAGTGCACGATATGGAAGCCTCTGGGATAAAATGCGTACAACATGACCAAACCATCGAAGCCGGTGTTTCAAGATGGTGGCATTAATAAAGTTGTTATCAGTGCCTCCGAATTACTAACATGATGTTCCCACTGAATGTCAGCATTTCTTTAAAGACAACGGCAGTCGAACAGAGGGAGACATCGAAAATCTTCAGCTCCGAGAGACCAGGTTTCGAAAGCATAAAGCAGAACCATTCATCGAAGCACCGTCAACCTGGCCTTTTGCTGCCAGATTCACATCACGACGGCGCCTAAAATAACCCAGTTCTACATAAGCCGATCCGACTCTCATTATCCGTAGATTGGCCTTATCTAGCACACCACCACCAGCAGTCAGACAACTACCCAGATACACGGACTTTTCGATTACGTCAAGCGGTTTACCGCAAAGAGTGAGAGCAGGCACTAAATTCTATCAGTCTTACAGAGATATACTGCATTTGGAAGGTGCGAAGTACATGCCACACTTACGGGTACTATAAATTACACTGTATCGGTTGCAGTATGAAGAGGTAGATGGGACACTGTAATGATATTAAGATTATTAGTGTTGACATAGTGATGTAAATATGTATGTATATGCAATTAACAATAAGCATGTCCACTAAGATAAGTGATTTAATTCATTAGAATCACATCGAATACACCGGGTAGGATTTTTAAAGAGAAAGTTCGTGCTTTTATGCTTTTGTGTGACAATCAACCTGTATCAGGGCTTCAAAGTTATTAAAACCAATGGTGGAATTACAAAAATTAATAGCTCGGAATTTAAGAATTAAACTAATAATCATTGATTTCTTAATAAAAATTAAGTGTTGGCGATTAGGTGTAAGCAGCTTAAAAATAATTATTCTCTTGTAAGTTTTTTATTGAGAGAATTCGGGTTTAAGGGTTAATGAAAGATTAATTTAAGGAGTCAGGGTGTTTTAGAAACTGGTATGATACAAGAGTGGATACGTTTTTCGTGAACTACGAGACATTGTCAGCCTTGATGAACTGTAAAAAATTGAGTTGATATAGAATTCTCATGAGAAATAACTAGTATCTTCTCTATTTATCGATGTTATTGATTGATTGGAAATGAATCAATTATCATATATTTTAGTTTACACTGAGTATGTGAACGCCAGGATTCTATCCTGCCAGGAAATTATTTTAGGAATAGGTTTCATCATCAACTAGATAATCCCTGAAAACCACTCAGTATTAAACAACAAATTCTTCCTGCTACTGGACTAGTTTATATGTGGGTTAAAATCCTTAATTCAGTTATCATCTTCAATCTCATTTAGGGTGTTGACCTCATTTTATGACAAATAAACTTATGTTGAAAGAATTAATGATTAGATCCCAGCTAAATCATTTAAAAACATCAATATTGTAAACAAATCAAAGAGTGTTAACTTCGATTTCGTTCAGAATTTCTGGTTTTAACTGCTGAGAAGTTCAGCTGCTTAATAATAGATACTTCAATGCAAACGTAAATGATTTTTCCCCATATGAGAAATATCCTAAGCAGCTGAATTCACTGACAATAAACAAGATTTATCATATTGACATTATCCGTCCACAAAAGTAGTAGAGTCTATCCTTGTGAGGAAAATTCTAATCGTTTCCTGATGGAATTCACGGCTTTCATGTTTTTCTTTACTTTTCATTCATATGACTAATATTCATCAACATACTTATCATTCATTTGTGAAGTGTAATGTATTGGTAATCTGGATATCTCTTTTAAGTTTGAACCTATTTTATTATGGTATTCATATTTTACTATCCTTCTTATTATTTCACATTCATTACTTGTGTTATTCATTGAAATCTTGTTTATTCGTTACAATTTCTCCGATTTGTATAGGATAGTACTCAGTTTAACTTTTTTTCATTGATTGTACTGATTTTACACAGCTCCGTATTGATACCAAATTAATCGCATGTTTTTACAATATAATTTCTATACAGTTATTTGTAGGATGCGCCTTTTAGATGGTGTTGCTTTGGCGTGTTATTATCTATTCTAATACATCGAGGTTTAGTGTTTTCAAACTTCACTGTTTGCCTGTTACATTTAAAATATTTTAGCAGTTAAAAATACATACATTCCAACGTTACATTGGGCAAGCAAGTTCGAGCTTTTTTAAAGACAGTCAAAAATATCAAAGTTAAGTCCCGACTGTAGCTGCTACCTTGACGTGGTGGTCGGGCTTGCATATCGTAATAACCCAACAGGCTCTCCTTGAGCAGATTCCTATAATCAGTGGCATGTGCGCTACCCGTCTACCCGCTTTAGTAAGAACTCGTCTCTACGCTCCTACTGATTACAGCTCAGATGGACTACAAGATGAATTATGCAGAAAGCTTTCCGACCCCCTTCGAAAAGCTAAGCACACTGATATATTGATAGTAGCTGGTGATTTTAATGCCCAAGTAGGTAGATTAAACGAGAGTGAAAGGCACCTAGGTGGATCCGATGGTGCCGAGGCTCAACGAACAGATAATGGCGACCGTTTATTACAACTGTGCTCAGATAACCGTCTATTTCTCGCTAGCACTAGCTTTAAACATAAGGAAAGACATCAGTTGACTTAGTGACCTCTACAATCAGCTCAACGCTGGACTCAAATAGATCACATTGCCGTCAACCCTCGTTGGAGAGGCTCGATAGAAGACTGCCGCTCATTTTGGAATACATGTTTAGACTCAGACCACGCTTTAGTACGAGCGCGTATTAGTCTGCGTCTTACTAGACGTAAAAGACCCACGACAAGGATCTCTCTCAGAGTTCAACTTAATGATGAAAAAGTCAAGAATAAATTTCAGGAACAAATAGAAAACCAATTAATCAACTATGTAAGCGATACCCACCTCGAGTCTACTTGCGATGATATCCAAAAGGATAAGAATAGAGTACTGGGTGAATATGGTAAATCTATTGAAGTAGTGAATCTTCAGCTGAGGTGGTTGGGATGTGTGGTACGTATGCCTAACCACCGTCTGCCTCGATGTGAAATGATGGCTGATATAGGAGTAGGTTGGGTGTCAGAGGGAGGCCAAACGAAAACATAGTATTAGTCCATGAAGTTGCTGACTGCTGATTTGAGTCGTGTCGATAGATACAGACTACCTGGTTAGGGTCAGCGCGAATACTGTAACCAGTGGTTGGAGACTTTTAGGGCGACATGGCTCGAAATCGTTGTCGATGGTGCAGTTGTATTCATTGTTTGTCCTCTTCCAAATTGGGAGACTAAAGAAGAGTAGCGTACTCTCAGAACTGTGTTTTAGTTTATTATTTCAATTATTTTAACTGCGGGTAGTGTTGAAATTTCATTTTTATGATTGTTACGTTCCTCTTACTCTATCTTTCTGTATAAGATATTTGCTGTTAATATATCGTCCTTTATTATGAACTACAGTTAATTGGTTTTGTACAAGTTACCCCTATTCACTGCCACAATCTCCATGTTTCGTATTAATGTTCCTAAATGGTTAGATGTGTGGTCTGATTTTGTGTATATATAAAGAAGTGTTTGGAATACAGTATGACTCTGACTCTGATCCTGTCTAGTTGGCTCATCCATCTTATGTTCTTTCATCTCAGCCTCGAGATTGATAGTAACAGGACAGACGTATACAGGCACCAATTAGTAGTTATCAAGGTCACGGGCTATAATTTGCTAGTGTGGTGCTGACAATCTGTTGGGGATTCGAAATCCGCAAAAATACATTCATTCATTTAATCAAGCGAAAGGCGTTGTATTGATTTTTTTACAAGATTGATTTGTAAACTTTCACCAACTTGCTAGTTTCGTCTCGTATCTTTGTTCCACGATATAATCTTCCTACAAGTCTAGTCTATTGGAGTAACTGTGGGTTGGGAAGGAACAAATCGTGGTATCTGATTTAATTACAAGTATCAGAGACAACGATTCGCACTAACCGTGCTGACTATCGAGGGAATCAGACATATAATCCGGCAACCCTAGATAATTTAGCTGAATAGTATCGCGGACCGTACTAAACAAATAAGAACCCGCGCGTTTGTCTCACCTAACTCAAAACAACACAATCCCTTTTTTTAGTAAAGAAACTATTTGTTTGCTTTGATTCCCTCTGAAATCGAATGGCTCCTAGTTTTAATCAACTTTGAAAAAAATATTCGAATAATCTAATGTTTTTGTTCATTCCTTCTCGAGTTCTGTCATAATAGATAAACCCTATCTTTTGATATTACTGATTCTATAGATTACTCAGATCAGCATCCGAAGAACAACTCAGTACTTCCCAAAATACTGCTCAACCTTCATGTTTTTTATATTACAGGTATAAATGAATGGAAATGACCAATCCGTTGAAAAGTTGTGGAGAGGAATTTGTTTTCACATGTTCTCTTATGCGTTGCTATAGCGACTTTTAGTCATAACTTTTGAACGGCTCCGCCGATTTCCTTCATTCTTGTTGCATTCAAATCATTTTACGTGTACTATGAGAGTGAGTTATATCAAGTGATCAGTGTTTGCTTGTTATAGTCACGAATTCAAAATAAAAAAGAAAACATTTTTATTTTAAACCTAAATTTCAAAATTTCTATTTTCTTCACTACCAAATGTTATCATCTCCTCGAAAACTAAAGCAATTGATATAATATTCATAAATATATTTGATCAGAAACTATAGATCGTAGTACTTTTTTGATCTTGAAATCAAAATAATAAGAAAAATCTTTGATTTTTGATCTTTATATTTGAATAAATAGTGTTATATAATTAAACAATTAACTAACTAATCTATCATATAACGCAGATGATAGTTTCACAATCAATCAATTGATAACTTAGTCCGTCTATCATTAGAATCATTTATCTTAGTTAATATTTCATGATACGATAATTCTATTTCTTATTTAGGAAGCTTAACGATACAAATAAGTAAACAATATTTATAAAATAAGTGATATATATTTCAATTGAGATCGTTATTTTTGTGGAGATTGGTTATTTTATTTGATTGGATATATCACAGATTGATGTTGGCAGGGCACCATTGAAAACCAGGGAGCACTGGACAGCTGTTTCGTTCTAGTGTGGAACTCTTCAGCAGTGCGCACCCACGATTCCGCACCAGGGGCTTTAGGTTGACGCAAACGCCTAACCATCTGCACCACTGGGTCGGCATCCAATGGTAGAATTCCCACTTCCATCAATTTGTAATATATATAGCGCGACGGTCATCCATTGTCCTTGGTGATAACTGTCTCACTCCCGACAAGTCTGAACTCCACCAGTCACGACTTCTCACTAGAGCTTCAGGAACATCCTGGAGTTAGTCACAAATTGATGGTTATTTATTTCTCTGAAGAAGCGACTTGCACTAAACGGCGAAACGTCAGAAATTTTAATTTCTACTCATCGGAATTTTACAAATATATATCACTTATTTTATAAACAATCTATCCAATGCTAAATTTATTTGAAATTATCAAAGTTAACCTTGGTAATGATATGTATAAGTAAACAATATTGTTTTTATTTAGATCTTTATCAGGCTTTACTTTAACCATACAATAATATTTATATGTAAATATGTAAAATGTTATAGCAATCAAGGAAATTTATTGCTGAATGGTGATAATGAAATAGATGGGTGACATAAATTGTTATAATAAATAAATAGTATAAATTAATAGTCAGAGGAAAGGTCTATACTAATAATAATAATAATAATAATAATAATAATAATAATAATAATAATAATAATAATAATAATAATAGCTCGTATAAATATTTCAATACAAGAAGTAGATAAAAACTTTAAAAAAATTTACTTATTAAGATATGTTTGGTTGATTGTATTCGTCAAACATTGATGTTTGTTGGACACCAGAGAGCACTAGATAGCTGTTTCATCTTAGTATGAGATTTTCCAGAAGTACGCGCTCTCAGTTTCGCTATGGGATCGAAATGGAATATTTCAAGTCTTACGGCGAATGCTTAATTATTTGCACCACTGGATTGGCGCTCAATGATAAAGTTCTCACTTTGATCAATATGTGATAAAGCTGAGACAATCAATCAATACCACTCGTTATAAATATCTCACTTCAGACATATCTAAACTCCACTAGTTACTACTTCTCATTAGAACTCTCAGGAACATCCTAGTGCTAGCTATTATGAAATTAAAGTATTAATTTTTTTCAGTTGGTTGGCAGGTCACCACCAATCTGTGACATATTCGATCAACTAGAGATACTATTATCCACAAAAAATAACCATCTCAAGTAAACTAAAACATTAATTGTCAAAAATAATCACGTTATAGGATGGGCGTGGATAGATCATTCTAATATAATAGGTGGTGGAGACAACAATCTAAAGAAAAGGTTGTGTAAAGGACAAAACATGTTCATAACTCATGAAGACTCCAACGATGTAATGGTGGTGTTACATATTTCTCGCAAACACATAAACTAGAGTTCTTGGTTTGAATCAATCACATTATCTACTGGTATGTTTACCATATCAAGAAGTAGGCAAGTAAATTTTCGTAATAATTGGTATCGAATTGTTTCTTGATGTAAAGGACATGAGAGTATATAGGCTGAATGTTATATTAAACAAATTTACTACATAACGATGACATGGAAATGATGACTGACACTGGACATTTCAATTAAACCCCATGGTGAAGTGAGTTAATTTCAAATAATAATATCAGTCAGATAAATTCATATGGAATGAAGATGGTTTTGTGGAAAACGGTACTAAGTATAATTGATTGTATTGTCACAGACCGATGTCGGCTAGGTATCAGTAAAATCCAGGGAACACTAGACGGCTGTTCCGTTCTTGAAAATCAAATTAAATAAACAGCTAACTAGTTACTTCAAGATGTTCCTAGAAGTTCTGGCGAGAAGTGACAGGTGGAAGCCAGATATGTTGAGAGTGGGAGAGTTATGATTAATAACAATAGATGGTCGTCACGCTGTTACAAGTCGATAGATGTGAAAATTCTACCATAGGATGGATGCCGATCCAGTGGTATGGGAAGCAAAGCATTCACTGAGTGATCTGAAGGTTCTTTATTTGACATGCCAGGGGAATCAAGAGTGTACACCGCTGATGAGTTTCATTCTAAGACGAAACAGCTGCTCAATGCTATATAGTTTTAATGCGTCCGACCGACATCAATCCATGACGAGTGCCATCATATGAAATTAATCAAATTGTTACATGAAGTGTTTTTTGTTATTTTACTTAGGATATGATGAACAGATGCAGATTATAATATTGTATTTAGATATGATCTGATAATCACTAATTAGTCTTTGATGGACATAGTAAGTAACCCAGTTTGTACAATTCTTTAAGAGATAAAAACTGTATGAATGCTGTAATACTGATGGACGTAAATGATTTTCATGTTCACTATGTGACTTAGAAAGCATAATGCTCGTGTAAGTTAAAATATTTCACAGAAGAAGAAACGGAACCTGTCAGATTCTAGCGGTTTCAGGATGCTTATTAAGTTTCTAAGATTTGTCATATGCGTTCCGACCTTCATAGAGCTCTTTAGAGTACCACTGTATGGCTGAGGGTCAGAACGTCCTCTTTCTGTCGGAAAATATCCTTATAGCATTCAACATATTACAATTTATCGCTATGGACATCGCTGAATTTAAAATTGTAACAAATATCAACCAATTAATAAACAACCTTAGGAGGCAATTCTCAAAGTTCTAGTGAGATGTAATTAGTGGAGATCATCTCTGTCGAGTTTGGAGCAGCTACCCATCGATAGCGATTGACGAAATTAATCAAGCATGTTGCGAATTGACTGAATTTAGAAATATCAATCGTTGGATGCAGACTAGCTAAGTATTTTAACAACATGCGTTCGCTTCCTGGGCTTCATTACATGGTGAGGTTATAGATGCGAACTGGTAAGGAGAACGAAACAACTGTTCAGTACTTTCTGGTTGTCTAACCCAGATCAATTCGTGATATTGAATTCAGATTAATCTAATTATTTTACCGTACTTACATCCATCCAGTTACATACAAGGTATGTCTATACATATAGTGTATAGATGCTTAATATATAGGATATTTTCAAACCAGTGTCAGTAATATGTATTTCGAAATAAAACTATTATACGATCAAATTTAGTAAATAATTAATGGATTTGTCTGGGCTACTTAATTCCCAGATAAGTAGTATACATTTCACGAAAAGTGAAAGGTCTAGTAATGATAAATTATCCTCAACAGTGAGCTAATGAATCAATGATACGCAGTTCTAAGAAGTTCCATACTAGGGCAAGATAGCAGTCTAGTCCTCTATGGTTTTAAGTGAAACTCAACCGAGATCAATTTGTGACAAATATGAAAAACAAAGTTGACTACAAATCTCCATAAAACCACTTCAAATCAACAATAAGGTTATTTAAGGAGAACGTTGAATATATATCTTCCTTGAAATTAAAATTACAAATCAGTATTACAACAGTAAGTTTAATGTAAGTCCTAGTCATGTTTGTATATACGTAAATGATTGATTTCTAATTTGGCGATTGCTTAAACAGATTAAACAACTAGTCGGTGATGTAAATAATTTCTAAAATCAGCTTTACGACCTTAATTAAATGTTCAATATTACAGAAGGATGTGCTTTTGCTCTCTACTTTTAATAGATCATGTGGATCGATTTGTTTAATACATCTATGTAGTTACATTTTCAGTCACTGTTAATTGTATGTAATGATCACTGCTACCCATGTACGTATTCCAAAGAAATAGTTTGTTAGTTGCTTGCAGTTTTTCTTATTGAAATGTAATTTCTATCTTCTTAGGTATTATTACCATAACAACGTTTTTCGTTTTAATGCAAAACTATTTAATTCATCATTGAATGGTGAAACGTTGTTATGATACCAAAAAATATAATAATGCTGATTATCCTGTTACTTTTACATCTGTGCATAATATCTAATTGGTTTTAATTTCGTACTAGTGCTGTAGTTTACAGAATTAACCTACGATTCATTGTATCTCATATAAATACAAGGGATCCTATTAAATAGACTTTTCATCAAACATTAGTTGTACTGAACGGAATATAAACTTCAGACTGTGAAATTGTTCTTTGTTTATAGTTTCTTTATAATCAATTAGTTTGATAGAACCATTTTTACTCTAATTATTAATTATTTCATTACGTGTAATAACAAAAATTACTTCCAACTTGTCTAACCTTCTTCAGTAAACAAGTTACTTTATACAGTTTTAACAAACTTGTAAACTGATTAAATGAACCTGAAGTTTCACGTTCACTTTAGGCATTGTTCTCTGTTTTCTAATTTATCTGGAAGAGTTGGCTTAATGCAAAGTAGAGTTGTCTTAGTATGTATATTGGCTATACTTTCGGTTGACTTATTTTAACTTATTATGGGTTCCGCCTAGATTGCAAAATAACTCATATGGAGAGTAACAGAGTCAGTCACAGGATGAATAATAAGTTATACTGGGCAAAAAAGTATATAATTGATTTTATTACCTATATAGATAGATAGACAAGATATTTTCTTGTAAACACTTACAAATAAGAAAATAATCATTTTTAAATTGTATATTTTTCTGATGGATAGCCCAGAATGAGTTAATCCTTAAGACAAACAACAATCAAATTGTTGTCCTTATTCGTTACAAATTGATCTGGATTAAATACCATCAAAAGCCATGAATCATTCGACAGGTATTTCGTCTCAGTATGGGACTAATGAACTGATGATTGTTATTAATTTGATGTTTTGTAGAGTCTGAGTATTAATGTGTTGGCTAACAGTCACGATATATCGTAAATCAACATAAGTTAGAATCTCACCATCAAATCCCGTCTTAGTAAAGTTGATGGTTAACCATTCGCCGCAAAATCTATATGAAAGTCCAGAGTTTAATTTCTGGTTGACATTGTAAGTGAACACTACAAAGTAGTCCTATAATACGATGAAGTGCCTATCAATCAACTTGCCATATATTCGCTCTACCTAACTCATCTCAACATTCCCCACAACAAACCAAGTATAATCAATAGCAGCTTACTAACTACTAACTTTTGGAAACAATTCTTGGAGTTTTAGTGACAAAACGTGACCAAAGGAGCTCAACCATATCGGGTGTAAGGTACATGCCCACCGATGGCTGTATATATATATATATATATATATATATATATATATATATATATATAATGTCTAAGCGTTCAACCCAGACCTTAAAGGTTTTACGTTTTCTCATGACATCGTGGATGCACGCTTCTAAAGATTCTCACAGTAGAATAAAACAGTTATCCAGTGCCGATTTCGAGTTTCCAACGGTTGTCCATGTCAGACCAATTCATGATGTCAAATTCAAATGTATTAATCTCCATGATACATAATTACAATGAGTTCAATATAATCTACATAATTTGTCGTTCTAGCTTTTATAAAGAAATTGCATGGAATCGAAATTGGCTGAGAACTGTTGACTAGTCGTTGAGATCACTTGCAATGTTCAGTTCACCAACAATTTCACTGAAAGAGAAGACCTCCTTTCTTAGGATTATCCATGGCTTTAGTTTAAGATTACGCTATCTGTCGAAGCTTTTAAAGCAATGGTGGTAGTTTGTATAAACGTAAAGTTACTAAAAATTGACAAGGGTAACAGTATGTACTTAAGTATCATTCGATAAACTTCATTCTATTCATTTCCCTGGATATTCGGCAACGAATTGTTACTTAATGACTTAACGACTTAAACGAGTTAGTCGTAAAATGTTACACAGTTACGTATTTCTTCCTCTCATAATTTTCAATAGGGCAAGAGCACCATGCAGACATCTTTTCCTACTACTAATAGCTGAATTTAAATAACTTATTAATGTGTACTGAAGATGTAGTTTCGACTTAAAAAAACCCTAGTTCGCCAAATCTATGAGTTTCACTGGGTGAAATCTAGGTAATATATTTGTACTACATGTCTTCGAACTGCCATGTAAAGTGAATTAACCAAGATGATAATGGATTTATGTATTTCATGTAGAAATGGAAACCATATTACGTCTATACAACTGGAGTAATATAGCGCTGGACTAATATTGCTCGCTAGCCCAGTAGTTCTGATGGATAAATGTTCGCGAAAGATATAGAGATTCTGGTTTTGATTCCCTGAAGGAACACATTTGCGTCAAGAATAAATATTAACTTTAGGCGCCGTCATCCCCCTCTTCCCTACGTCAGAGACCAAGCACATCACCGATCCTAAGTGGTTAGAAAGATTAAGCCTAGCTGACAAATAAAGAACAAATACCAAAACATTATACGAATTTCAAAGCTAATAATAAAAAATTGGTAAAAGATGTATGTTCATTGGTTTAACATCAGGATGAATTTCCCAGTTAATATGTTCCAACCATGTCAACCAGTCAATGCCTGTTACCCGTCGTGAAGCATAGACCGCAGACCAAAATACTCTAACCAACTCTGTTCTGGACTCGCCTTTCCTGTTCTTCTCAAGTGTCATTCATCCTTTTCATATCTACCTCGAATTTTCGTCTCAACGTGTTCTTTGGTCTTCCTCTTTCCCTCTGGCCTTGAAAGCTCCAAGTTAGTGCTTGTAATGTGATGCAGTTTGATGATTTTTTTTCTGTTTGCGTCTTATCCACCTCCAGTGTTTTTTCCTACTTTCTTCCTCAGCTGGAAGTTGGTCTATTCTTTGCTACAGTGGGTTGTTACTGATGGTATCTATCCAATGGACCTGGAGTACCTCGTGTAGACAACTATTTATAATTACCTGCATCTTTAGAATAATGTTTCGTAGTTGTCTGACTATTTATCAGCAAAAGTTAAAATTGAAATAAATTTTTATCACTAAGTAATGACCTGGAATGTTGATTTCTAATATCAATGCTTCCTATCGTAATGCTGAAAGGAGAAGTTGTTTAAAGCTCAGTTGTTAATATGTTAACTTATGAATTATAAGCGTGTAGTGTCCTTCCTAAGTAAATATGTTCAATGGAGTAATTTTTTCCTTTATTTATAATGTTCTACTAATTCAAAACTATTATGTAACAGATAATAGTATAAAAGAATACTTTTGTTGACAATTTGATTTTATATTAAATAGTGATAAATACCTATCTGCAACAATCAGTCACTTAGTAGTGATTAATATCATATAGTATGATCACACACTAACACTCCTGATGAGTACCATACTAAGAAGAATCAAGTGTCAATCTTTGTAGTATCATACAGTCTAGTCATTCGTATATATCAAATTCTATTTATAAAGTTGACATCTCATAAATATAAGAAGTTCAATAATTTAATACGCTTTGTTCATTAAGTAATCAGAGGAAGGTATTTAGCTGATCATTTTAAATAGAAAGGAAATTTAGTATAGTTTTAAACTTTTGAATAACATTTATATTATGCTTAATATTAGGAGGTTATCTGTTTCATGAAGTTCTGTTACAATCAGTGTAGCTAACTAATAATCAATTACTTTGTATATGTACGGGACTAAATTAATTAACAAATATGATTTGTCAATGAGTTCACCTTTATGTACTAACGTTTATTGTAACACAATAAAAACCAATAATTAAACTGATAGTCTGTGTCGTTAGTTTGGAATACTTAACATACTTGCCTTCCTTTCAGTAAAAGATGATACTTTCAAGCGAATAACGGAACAGTGGTGTTTTTGTGGAGTTAGGTATGAAGTTTAGTTGTATGTATTTGGCACAGATTGATGCTGACTGGGTACAATTGGAATTCAGAGAACTCTAGATTTGTTTTTGTTCCAGTATGGAATCCTCAGAAGTGCTCACTCTTGATCCTGCAACGGAGCCGAACCCAAGGCCTTCAGGGTTCTTAGCAAATGATTAATCGTTTGCACTACTAGACTAGTGTCAAGTGGTAGAATTCCCACTTTAGCCACTTTGTGATATAACGCGACGACCATCCACAAAAGCACCTATATCCAATGACTAACTAATAAAGTTTTAGGTAGAAGTTGTGGTTAGCGGAGTTCACACTTGCTGGTAGTGAAACAGTTAGCACCAACGACAATGGATTATCGTCTCGCTATAATTACAAGTTGATGGAAGTGAAAAATTCAATTATCGCACACCAACCCAGTGATGCTGATGGTAAGGCGTCCACCATTAAAGGAATTTAAAACTAACTGATATGTAACATTAACTTCATTTAGATAACTATAAAGATAGAAAGGACTAAATACCGATTGTTTTTTTAGAATAAAACGAATGATCAGTACATATCCAAAACTTCATCAGGGATAGAATCCATGATTTATAAGACTTACAATATAGGGGCCACCTTTATACGACTAAAATAGCATCCTAATTTTAGTCATCAGCTATCATTATAGCGAAATGCCTTAAATCCGAATAAAATAGTTGTCTTTCTCAAAATGGTTTTCACCAGTCATCTAGTTAAAATAGGTATGCAGTTCAAATCAACTGCAAATTTAACAATCCAATCCGTTGTAATTCGAATTGTTTCTTATTACTTCATACTGATCAATTATTGAGAAGTATGAAATGTTATATTACCTAACCAACTACATAAGTTTATCATCATGATTGTTGACAAATTGTTAGTTGGTTATTGGTGGTATTAAGCTTCTTCAGTTGACGATTTAATAATATGCTGCAATGTGGTCTGATATATTCCACAACATGGTTTATTTTATTATCGAAACAATCAAAGTTAACTATCTAAGTATTCTATGTTGTTTAAAGTTGTTAATAAAGCGCCTTATTCCTGTTGTGTAGTAATTTTTTTACAGTTACAAACTACTTAATAGCTCATGATATTCTTGTAACTCTTTGATAAATGAAGTACTGGGAAATAAATAGTGCTTATTGTTGATTCATTGTTCTCAGTAAAATTCATCATTAATTATTTTATCAGTTTACTGATTGATATTAATTACTCAAATAACTGAAGAACATAAATTCACTTAGTTCATTATTGGATAACATGAACTTTATACTGTATACAATCAACTGTGGTATTAATAAATCTAATGTAACACAAGTGAATGTTACGTAATAGGAATATGAGAACATTTAAGTTTATAAACATAACTTGACTAAATATTTTGTATCAGTCAAATTTATTGTTGATCACACCTGTTAAGCATAACGTTTCATCCCTTATAAATAATGACGAAATCTATTTTTATAGAGTAAGTTGAACTAAATTTATTTTGAAATTTCCTCAATAGAATGATTGTATCTAAGATACCACTGGAAATAAGAAGAAACTGGATAGAAGTCTCATTCTAGTATGAGACTTCTCAATAGTAAGTATCCACAGTATCATAGAAAAGTAAATCTATGTGAAAAGAACTTAACCTTCAGACTACTAAGTTATCATCGAGAGGCTTTCATCTTTATCTCAGTTAGTTTGTAATGTTTAACGATCATCATCGGGTTCTTGACATTTGTCACACGTAAACTCTATCAGCCACAGTGCGTCATTAGAACTCATGAAATTACCTCACAAAATAATAAGTCGCCGGTTCGTTCATGCATATTATTATTATTGTAGAAAGTTTGTGGAGATATCTAAATTTTAGTCGTCTAGTTACAATCAATTCATTATGTAAAGCATATCATTCAACCATATTAATAAGCCTTCTTTATTGTCAATATATTTTATTGTCATTCTCATTAACTGTACGCACTTTGAACATAATAAAATAAATGACGAAATCTATTTTTATAGAGTAAGTTGAACTAAATTTATTTTGAAATTTCCTCAATAGAATGATTGTATCTAAGATACCACTGGAAATAAGAAGAAACTGGATAGAAGTCTCATTCTAGTATGAGACTTCTCAATAGTAAGTATCCACAGTATCATAGAAAAGTAAATCTATGTGAAAAGAACTTAACCTTCAGACTACTAAGTTATCATCGAGAGGCTTTCATCTTTATCTCAGTTAGTTTGTAATGTTTAACGATCATCATCGGGTTCTTGACATTTGTCACACGTAAACTCTATCAGCCACAGTGCGTCATTAGAACTCATGAAATTACCTCACAAAATAATAAGTCGCCGGTTCGTTCATGCATATTATTATTATTGTAGAAAGTTTGTGGAGATATCTAAATTTTAGTCGTCTAGTTACAATCAATTCATTATGTAAAGCATATCATTCAACCATATTAATAAGCCTTCTTTATTGTCAATATATTTTATTGTCATTCTCATTAACTGTACGCACTTTGAACATAATAAATACATGATCAGTAAGTAGATCATACATATATAATAGGTCTTCAAATAACTAGTGGCTGCTTTGAAACAAAAAGAAAACCATCAAAATAAACGATAGTAAACAAAGGATAGGACTACAGATTCTGATCAGACTGTGTCATGGAGATGATCATTAATGATAAATTAAACAAAATTTTATTTAAACACATGTTTAATAGTCCTTCAAATTTTTTGAAACCTACTTGTTTATGAAGTTATTCATCAGTTATTCACCAGGAAGATAATATTTCTCGATGTTTACACAATATTGTCAATTGATTAAAATTAAAGCTATAAACTCATGAGTATCAATTCTGTCCTGTTAAAGTCATTACTGTCAACGCTATGTGTATGTACTACTGAAGTGTTTTGTATTACAATAAAATAATAGCCTAACATCCACTAGTTAAGATTATTCTACTACTTAATCTATCTTTAATAATAATTCTTGCTACATCAGGGTAAAGAACCGGAAATCACAATCTATCCAGTGGTATAGAGACCCATACAGTTGATCTATATGTAGTTAAACATTTAGTGGCTATGATATTTGTACTTCTCGAATTATAAGCATTGCACGGACTCATTAATGATTGTCATATATGTCTGCTTTACCTAATTATCGTCCTATTATCTCAAACCTTTTACACAACTACCGTCCCCACCCGCTCCAATCCGACCTTTTCTGTATTTCCTGTTACTAATCGTCAAGTATATCACATAGAAAAGTCATTGCTTTTATTTGATTGAATATGTCACAGATAACCATTCCAGGCGAATTATTGCTTTTAGTTAATAAATAACTTAGTCTTAACTCTCATTTGTCAATGTTCTTTCTTCTAATCCATAACCTCTGAAATAGACTTTAGTCACTCAAGCATCATGCTAAACAATCATCGTTTCCAAATCTATCAGTTGATAATCACAGTACAAGTCCCGTTGACTCGTTTTTCACTTAGACAAGTGTAAGGTCATTTTAATTTTACTCTAATCCGCTGAGCGATAGATGGTTCATACAGATTTTTATTTAAAAACAAGAAAACAGACACTTTATTAGCTTATTTGGATATATTTTTAATTGAATGACATGATAGAAATATTGAAAATTAATTTTTTTTCCGCCCACTCCCACCCTATCTCACTTCACTAAACTTAGTGTATGTACTTATAGTTGTATTACAATAGAAGGAGTAAGAGTTGAAGAAATCCAGTTAGGAAATAACCTTCTTCAGTAACTATCATATTGTATTTAAAACTTCCATTAATAAAAACAAATCAGTTTAAATTACCCGTTATTTTTTATTCTGATAAATACATTTTAATAAATATGAAGGTGGTTTACTTTAATTGTACATTGACGTCGAATCAGATTAATTATTGACAATTGAATTATCTTAAGCGTAATGTAATAGGCATGATAAATAGGAAATCACATGATTCTTTTGAGTAGCTGACATAACCACATACAAACACAAAATACTTTCTCATTTTAATTATCCTAGTTCAAATTAGTAAATGGTTCTATTAATTACTGATCAGAGATGATTTGTGGAGATTGGTATAAAATTTAGCTGATTGAATGCATCACAGATTGATGTTGGCAAGGTACCATTGAAAATCAGAGAGCACTGGAAAGCTATTCCGTCTGAATATAGGACTCCTCAGAGTTGTGTACTGTAGGTTCCGCCCTAGAGGCCTCACGTTGGCGAACACTTAAACCTCTGCACCACTAGTAGAATCCCCACTTTCATCAATTTGTGATATATAGCACGACGATCTTTCATTGTCATTGGCGATAAATGTCTCACTCCCGATAAGTTTGAACTCCATCAGTAGCTATTAGAACTAAACAGCTGTCCAGTGCTCCCTGGTTTCCAATGTTACCCTGCCAATATCAATCTGTGACATATTCAATTATTGATTAATTGAAAATAATTCAAATGTTATTTTATGATTGAAGTGCATTTTTATTTTTAAAATAAAAGAATTTATGGCAATAGTTCAGAGTGAAATCAGTTCATGAAAAATCAACGAAAAAACAAGCGAATTAAAAGTTCAACTTTATATTGATTAATCTTTTCAATTGACAATCTAACTTAATAATGATAATGTTGTATACGTTAGTAACTAAACTCAACAAAAGATGTTGATGTTTATATGAGATATTAACATTTATTATAATGTGATCAAACATTAGTTATGTTATGACATTAACTAACTGAATTTAGAAATGCTAATTATTGACTTTCGAATCTTTCCTATAGTTTTAATGAATTCATACAACTCTTACCCATGGGATCCTAGGTTCGAGTACGACCTCATCTATTTACGTTTAAGTATGCACAAAGTACTTCTAATATGCAGATATAAATTCGATTACAAACAATCTATGCTTGGTAAATAATTAAAAAAGATACTATTAAGTTTAATCTAGTTTACAGTTATTGCTGAAAACTGGTCAGATGATAGAAACTAGGAAAAAACACTAGTTTTCTTATTTTCAATAATTTATTAACTAATTTCATAATATAGCAAAATTACAGTATATTAATCAAAAATAATGCGCTAATAAACATGATCTCATGAAATAAATAGCTTAATAAAGATGATGTTAATATCATAAATTATATGAAGTAAATTGTTAATTATACCACCTAATAGAACATAATTACAAATTGGCTTGCATTTCTCAATTGATAATGAATGAATACTACAAAACAAAAATATACTGTTGACCCAAAAAAAAAAAATAAATAAATAAATAAAAGAAATTCACTTTACTCTTCTATCTAACTAATTAATTTAATTAACAAATTCGAAACTTTACTCATTTATTATTCAAGTTTATTAAAACATTGTACGTTGAAATTTATCAGTCATTATTCATTTAGTGTGTTAGTTATTGTTTTAAAGAAATATTTGTTTTCACATTTTAGAATTTATTACGTTATATAGCAGGACTAAAGAATGAAGAAGAACTAATGGGATGGTGATTTTTTATTTCAGGGTCAGGGTAAAACTAAACTCTACCGACGAACTTGAGAAGGCCAATGAGAATCAAGTTATCTTTCAAGGTCGCGCGCTCATTCAAGTTCAAAATGCTTACTTTAGATCAGCTTATTGCAATTTTTAATGAGGACATTATTATTTCTAATCTACAAACTCTTGAACTACTTTGTAGAGAGTTCATTAATGATTGTGGGCTCAATATGGCTTAAGTACAATTCACAGATAGTCGAGATGGAGTAACCTTTCGTTGTAATGGCTGGTTGCGAAAAAAATCAATCAAGTCTAGAGCGACATTGATGAAGACCTGCATGTTAGTTACATCGTGGATTATGCAGTTGCCTGTTACACTGGCATCGTCTCTTACAGATGTAAGCGAAGTGTCAGCAGTGCAATGGTATCAGCACTGTAGAGACATGCTCAGAAATCATGTTAGGCTTAAATCTGTTGCTGAGGGGCGTCGAAGAATCGCTGAAATCGATGAAACAGCCATTAGAAATAGAAAATATAATAGAGGAAGATCTGTAAAAACTGATTAGGTAAGTATTAATTGCTTTAATCTTACTGGTAGGTTCTTGGTATTTACGACAGAACCTTAGGGAAGGAACATTTCCAGTATGTCCTAAATCGAACTGCAGGGACCCTGATACCAATTATCCAGATGTACGTTCTACCAGGATCCACTATTTATACTGACGACTGGAGAGCTTATCGGCCTCTTCGTAGACTTGGATATGTTCACCATGTCGTAATCCACCAAAGACATTTTGTGGATCCAAGTACTGGTGTTCACACACAAAACATTGAAGGATACTGGTCACGTCTTAAGAAGTTTCTTAGACCTTTTAAAGGTTCTAGAAACAACATAATTTGGAGCCATATGGACGAGTTCCTATATCGTCCATATTTTGAATTTAAACTAAATGAACCCGTCTCCAACATCCAAAAGTTCATAAATCATATGTAAACAGTGTTTCATGTGTAATGTTTTTTAATTTCATCGTTTTTCATAATAAATAATGATTGTATCTATCATTACATTCTCATTGGTTAAAAGGTACCTCAAGGTCATTGGTAATAATGCAAGTTCGTCGGCAAAGCTTACTTTCACCAGTTTTACTTCGAAGGACATATTTATGCGACTGTGGTGAATCTATGTATCAGGATGAATGCTTGGAGAAGCGTGATAAACTTACATTTCGGGGTCATAAATGTTGACGAAAGAAATTACTTAGATTTGGTTCATCCTTTGTGTTTTTTAAAGTTCCTCTCTAGCAGATAATGGTCCTGATGACGTAGTGGTTATTGGAGACACCCGTAACTATAGCTGCTGCCATGACAGCAATTCACACGAATAACATAGAAGCTATGTGGTCTACATTAAAAACCTATCTTCACAAATATAAAGGAATTCGTGAAAAGAATACTTTATAGTCACATGGATGAGTATTTATACACAAAATACCTTGATTTTAAAAATTTACAACTCTTAGATAACCTTGAAATATTAATGATGTAAAATTATTGTATGCATTTGAGTTATACTGCAGTCTGGTAGTTTTTTCTAGTAGTAATATCATTTTATTTTAAACTGCTTTCTTATTAGTCGACTTTCACTTAGTTAATGTCATGATGAAACAAGCAGTCACTTCTGTTGATACCTGTTATTTAATCCTGCTCGTTACAAATAAGCTGCATGATAATAAAATAAAAGCTAAACTACATATATGATTTTAACTAATGAGTGATATACCAATGAGAAATGTACATTTATAACTTTACTGTGGATCAAGTTCATGAGCTTAATCCTTAGTGAAAACAAGTTACATACAAACCATTAAGTTAATATCCATTAATTTATATTTTCAACTTTAGTTAATTTATTAAGTTTATTAATTCATGCAAAATATGTTTATATGTTGTTGTAATGATTTCATACCTTGTTTTTCAATACAAATGTTCAAAATTACTGAACTGTCTAATTATTCTATGCGTTAGTTTTTTTATTGAAAACGAAACAATCGAAAAAGTAGTATATATATACAATGGTTAATCACTCGATGAATGTACTAAAGTTAGTTCATAAATGGACACTGTTGAGAAGTCGTATGTTAGGATGAAACATTTCTTCAATATTTTCTGATCTTTAACCGTTAATTAATAGAAGTCAGTTTGTGTAGTGAACTATGAGAAAGGAATGGTTATTATGTACTAATATGTTTAATGTACTAATATGTTTAAAAATTCCCATGCTTATCAAAAGCAAAGATGTTTGAACGAAGAATATTCTTTTCGATAAATGCTCATCAGATTCTACATTTATTAGTTCAGAATTATCAGTGACAAAAATAGCCAGTTCTGAGGCAGATATAACATCATTTCAATATAAAGAATAATTTGGATATTAATTTTGTCTCTTCAGATTATTTGTAAAATACGAATGTTAATGTTGAAATAATCATTATCATGTAACTTGTGAAATGTAGACGACAATTGAAATGAACAACAAACTTATTAATCCAATATATATATATAGGTGTCTCTGTATATGGGTGACTTAGGAGATGGGGTGGTGACAAAATGCGATTAGACAAAGGCTGAATCCTACTTAAAATGTAACCGAATAGGTAAGAGATTACAAAATGGAGTAAGTGACAATCAAAATTCGTCAAATAGTAACAATAACAATAATAGAAAAAATTATAATCAGTTCATTTGATCGGTCTTAAAATGTTGTAAAGTCAATAAAATTAGGAAAGAAGATTGAGTGATATTCAAATTCATTCTGCGTATCTTGATTAATAACATTAATAATAATAATAATAATAATTATTATTATTATATATATGCATATATGTGAACATAGAGAGTAGTATTTGGACACAAATACACATATAAAGAGAGAAAGATACATATGCATTACTAAATTTAAATCGTCGTATGATTAAATTGGAGAATAGTTTAATGGATCTTGCGTCGGCCATGGCAGGAGAAGGGGTTGAACGTACTTCTTCTGTATGCATAGTTCTGGCCTCTTGATCCGCATAGCTATCGCTTCTGCCGTTTTAAGGACTCTGAGTCTAACCGATCTTGGCAGATACCTGTTAATACAGAATATTATTGTAAATGACTGATCTATGCTAGCCGTATGACCTGTTTAGATTAGGTGAGCTAGTATTGAGCTGTTGATATTTCTGACGACCCCTTTGGTTAACCGAACTGGAAGGTGCTCCCGGGCACGGAAGAGTAAATTCCTTAAGCATCTGCCAATATAACTTGCTCTACAGGAGCAGTTGAACTGATAGATACAAAATGAAGTGGCAAGCTTAGGTAATTTATCCTTTATCTTCGGTATAACCATAGGGCGGGTAGAAAATACCAGTTGTAGTTTTGCGGCGTTAAATGTTTTCCGGATGGAACTACGTAGCCCCAATCTTAGCATTTCACTGGGTGCGTCCTTTCTGAATGCTAGTCTAATGAAGAGTAGCTTTCTATTTACGGTTTGAAACCCCTTTCTATTGATGTTATATCTGCCTCAGAACTGGCTATTTTTGTCACTGATAATTCTGAACTAATAAATGTAGAATCTGATGAGCATTTATCGAAAAGAATATTCTTCGTTCAAACATCCTTATTCTGTATGTGTATATATATTTAATATTTATAAATTAATGACTCAAATATCTATGAAAACGTATAAAAAAATAGCTTATCTTCGCTACCACCTCTTAATCTTTCTCATAAATTACATAAGTAAAGAATAAAAACATTGTACATATATAAAAACAGAAATATATCAGAATTCTTGTAATATGGGCAACTACTTTCGTAATTAAAACAAACATCATAGAAAAATCTTATCTGACAATCATATGATAAACACTTGCATCTACAACAACAATATGATGGTCGTTCATTCTTATTAGGCGATGATATTGTTAGTTGTTTGCAAAGTTTAATGAGAATCGTAAGTTATTCACCAATTTCTATATGTTTGATTGAATATATCACAGATTGATGTTGACAGGGTACCATTGAAAACCATGGAGCACTGGACAGCTGTTTCGTTCTAATGTGGAACTCCTTAGCAGTGTATAGTCTGGATTAAAAATACCAATCTTCACAAAAATAACCATCTCAATTCAGCATATATATATAGGTCAAGAAAACATATCTACCGGTGTAGAAATATTTATGAATTATGTAACATTTAAATTTCTTTTCTTTCAATATTCTCATTTCTAACATTATCATGCAGATCATATTGTTTTACACTACTATATACTACTCATAGATAAGTATTAATCAATATCTATTCATTATGAATGTTGATTTTAACATTTTATTGTTTTTCTTTAAAAAAACAAACATTTCATGGCTTTCAGTAATGTTTCAATCATTTACTACATGTTTCAGAATTTTAGACAGATGGTTAATCTTATATAAAGATAAGTACTGTCAACATTGAGTAAAGTAAATTAGTCAATCTCATTTATTCATAAATCTCTTTTGCTGAGAATAATTATATCAGCATTCGATAGTATACACAGAACTGAGTAAGGTACATATTACATTATATGACTCAAGATGTCATCACTAAGTGATTATGCCTTTTCGGTAGCATTCTGATAAAGGTAAGTCATTGTAAGAAATAAAGGTACACAAAACTGTCAGAATATGGGTCACTATAATCTAAATCAGTCAACAAGATGTTATAATTAAATGCAAAATACAAGATTGTACAGTTGGGTATTGTAGAGATTGTTGGATTCTATATCACAAATGGGCTTGAGTTAGATAACCATTGGAATCTAGTAAGTACTAGTATCCGACCTAACACTAATTCCCAACCACAACGCCCATAGATGGCAATGGATGCAGTCATGTAAATATATCGGGAGTTACGTCGGTCGACCAAATGGATGTTCTTCATAGTGCTGTAGTGACCAGATTACAACCTAGTCAATAAAATTCGATCAGCAATATGAAGGCCTCGATTAATATCTAATTGGTGACTCTGCACAGGGATCAATCAACATATACATTGTAGTCCTACATGGAGTCAGTCGCAGCCCGATAGTAAAAGTCGCAAACTGTGAAGCTGTGATGCTCTGGAATGGATCTGCAGCGGTGCACAGGTTCACATCAAGAATGCAAGTATACTATGTTGACGAGTGCCAGACAGCACGGAACCTACGTTTGCGGTTTCTTCTTGACTACCTTCAAACTGCCTTCCATATCACGAGTTGAAAATATCAACCTCTGGAAGTCGGCCGGTTCAGTGGCCTGACGGTCAAGCGTTTGTCCCGAAGCATGGAGGTTCAAGGGGGGTGGTTTCTTGACAGGATAGTGAATGAGGATTAGTGAACAGTCCAACACTTAGACAGTAAAGCTGTCTAGTGCTTTCCACTTTTCTATGGTTTTATAATATAAACCCTTTTTTTGATATCAAACTCAAAAGACTATGCACTAATAAAGTCTAATCGATTAAATAGAATAAATGAATTCTTAAATTCGGTAGCTTTTCATGTGATCATTAAAATGGTGACAAATAAGTGTGTAAGATGAACTTCAAATTATACTTATAACATGTTTTTATTAAACACTTAGTTTATGAGATGTTTATATTTTCCTAATTAAAAACTTTCATTTCATCCGTCATTACACTTATACCGTTTTTTTGTATAGTTAATGCCTTAGTCTGCACATAACATTATGATTTAATATTTATTGTACGTTGTGATCTACAATTTATCTATGTATTTTTGTGTGTTTTGAATCATGAGGATATGATGATAATAACAGTATGTAAATCAGCTATGCTCTGCTATTTTCTAATTTGGGCTCTAGAACAACATTAGTTTATCCGATTACTATGTAGTGAGAATTTGTTTTATTGGCTAGAATATGTCGTATTGTTTGTTAGATGGAGTTCTCTGAGTTGGATATTGATAGCACTGATTATTGTTAAGATTTGGATATTCCCCTATGATAAGTTTCAAATTAGATAACACTACATTATAGATTCAGTTATTTGCTGTAAACAAATATTTAATTAGAATAAGCTTGTATTTTTCCGTTGATTTGTAATGAACTGAAACTGGTCAGCCTCTGTTGCCATGTGTGCATTCTGACCGGATTGCCTCGATATAGCGATAGTACACAAGTCATATTTAATTTGGATTGTGACTGGCAAGCGGAATCCACGACGCGCGTTTCATCCTGTGTACCTGGGAAGCAGGTACATCCAGCCGATGAGTCCCGAATAGGACTAAAGGCGCGTCCTGGATTCTACTTGCCAGTCACAATCCATTTTAAACAAACATTTGTTTGAATTCTTAAGCTATAAGAGCCGTAAAAATTGTTTTCCCATCTAATAATTCAAAATATTTCGTTTTTCCCTCTGTAAGTTGATCAAAAACCGTACGTTGATATTCTCTCCAATAGACATTGCAGTTAATTCATCAGCTGTTTAAATAGACTGATTTAAGGTATATTATCAGAGTTAAAGGTAAACTATGAATAAAGACCAGTTCGTTAGTGTAATCACTTACTTTAGAGACAGTATAAGTTCACTTACAGAAAACTAGTTAACATGATAAGTAGTACAGTACGAAAGAGAAATTAACAGATCTATTCAAAGCGTCACCTAACAGTCATTAATAGACTAAAGTATTAGGACAATAAAAGACTGTGAATCCTTATGAATATATTTTATTGAGACATGAATAATAAAGCAAATTTATACGAATTATTCATTACTCAGTAAAAACCCCAATCTAAACTATCTTTTTGTTTCATTTCTTGAATTGAATCACTTGCTTTGATTATATAACAGTAGTATTTATCTGATATGTATGATGCATAGAGTAGTTTACAACCCACTACTATCTGAGGGCAAAACACTTTATCTTGTTACTATAATGTTTTATATGTATGATCGTTAGTCTTTATTAAAAATAATACTTTAACATATTGAACTTACCAATGAAATAAACAGGAAAATAACCGAAATTGCTGGATGTAATTCACTAAGTGAACAATGAAAATTTCACGAGTCACCTCAGTCTTTGAGAACCGACTTGTATCTTTAATAAGAATTTCGAATGCAACCATAGTGAATATATCTATGAGAGAGATATAGGTTAAAGCGACTTAAATAAAGACATGCATTTCGTAATATGATTTGTATGTGATTGTTTTACCAACAATCTAACTAATTCTTTATTTAAATTCGATGTCATTAATTGACTTGAGTTAGACAACCACTGGAAATGAAAAAGCACTACATATCTTTTTCGTCCTATTGTGAGACTCCTCATCAACTCCCATCATTAACTTCACAAGAGAACTGAGCCCAGGCAAAATCGCCAGATCTAGTAATGAACCAGTAAACGAAAAAACGAGTGAGTAAGTCGGTATCCAGAAGTTGATATATCTAAACTCAGTCAAATCATGGTGTATTTATACGTCCTCATTCACTGCCAATGATAGGTGTAATGGATGTAAAGTCCGATATTAGAACAAAACAGCTGTCTAATACTGCATGGTTTTTAATAGTTGTTTAAGTCTGCTTGTGATATCAAATTCAACAGTTTCAACAAAACTTAATTATAACTCTTTATTTTCATTAAAACTATCTTCAAATTTCAAAATAAACTAATAAATAAATAGTTCATAGCCTTCGAAAGGGTTTATGTACGAAAAACATTCACTACTGATTACAGAATATCCACTAATAATGGATTTTTAAAGAGGACTGTTGTTTTTTGAGTTTCATGACTGTAAATTAATCGCCGTAGCACTAATTAACTTTTGTGAGCACAGCAGAAGTGTTCTTCACCATTACCATTTGCTTCGTCCAGGCATGAAACAGACAAGCGCAAAATGGACCTGACCATACAATTTAACAAGGGATCACCAAATTTCGCAAAGAACGCTTAACTGCCAGTACCAGTAGGTTCGCGTTCAGTGGTAAAGTCCAGACTACAATCAATATGTAAGGTAGTATGATCAATAAATAAAATATTTATCCCCACAAAAGCACCTTAAGAACATTAATCAGTTCACTAGTGATCTGCTTCAAGAAGTTTCTATTGTTTTAGTGAGTAGTAGTGACTAATATGGTTCAAATATGTTGGGAATGAGACTCTATACTTAGTAGAATTGGCACGTCATCGCCCTATTTTTCACAAACTTATTATAGTTGGGAGTCAACTACTGAACGCCGACCTAGTGGCGTTTATAGTTAAACCTTCCCAGCGAAAACTGAACGCCCTGGATTTCATTTCCTGTTGAGTTTAATGGTGTGAACAGCTGATGAGTCACATATTAGGATATCTATTCCATAGCTCTGTAGTTTTCATTAGTACCAAAATGTAATCAATCTATGACGAATGCCAACATTAAATTTAATACCAATCACGTTTATCACAAAAGTCGATGGTTCTGAAGATATACACGATGAATACTGTAAAACAAAATTATTGATATTTATTTGTAATATTAACATTATTACTTAACTCATGCACTTTAAACAAAACTTTCAATCTTTTATGAATTTGTAAAATGCTAATTTATCATCGTTATACATAATTATCAATATACGCTATAATTTGAGGATAATTTCAATTAAATTGGTTTTTCATTAAGTTGACTGATTAACAGTGTATCCAGGCTTTTTACAACCTGAACACTAGTAATGTAATACAGCCTGATCATATGATACAGCTACATAGGTACCAACAACCCTGGTGAACCTGTTATTACCATAGATTAACAAAAAAGAAATAAAACAGTTTTAATTATAAAATTTGATGCTCCCTTGTTAATATTAGTTTTAAGACTGTAAGGATATTTTCAATGGTCAGTTTACTTTTTTATTTATTTAATTAAATTTTACATTGTGTACTTTTGATATCAATTTATGAAATAATTAAATGATTAAATACGTCACAAATTGATGTTGCAGGGCACTATTAAAAATCAGATATCACTAGACAGCTGTTTTGTTCAAGTGTGAGGCTCCTCAGTAGTACTTATCCCAGATTCCACTCCATGGGCTTTATGTTAGCCAACAACTAATCATCTGCACCGCTGGGCCGGTATCCAGTGGTAAAATTCCAAGTTCCATCAATTAGTGACAGTACCCTGCCAACATCCATCTGTGACCTATTCAATCGAAAATACCAATAACCATCTCAAATAATTAATTAGTGAAAATGGACTATTTCACTGAATTACAACATGGTACTCATTAATGAATTGCTTTTGAAAAAGAAAGCAGTATTCTTTGAATTGAAGCTAAACAGCGACTTGATTGACAAATATCGATTAGTACTAAAGTATAAGACAAATGTGAAGTTCCCCAAAGTTCACTAGTCAATTCATGTGAATATCTTAATCCTACAAGAGGCCATTAATAGCATCACTAACTGTGAATCTAGATAGTACGATTTTCATTTCTATTAGAAGCATGAAATCCATCAAAATTTCAAATTCATCATTCTAATAAATCTAAATCGGCCATAGATTATCTACTGACTATATACAAGCAATTAACATTAAATGGAAACAAATACCTATTGTTAATCATACAAATTGTAGTGTATTAGTATGCATTTATTTTTTCATAGATTGTGTAGATCTTTGAATTTAGATCTAAGTTCAATTCAGTTTCTGTAAATAAGTAAAACTGAAAACTACAATCAAGTGTTTATAGCATTTTAGTATATTTTTCAAGAAGCATCAAACATTATATATATATAATAGATATTGTAAAATAGAATAATATCATAATGATATCAGTGATCGAACATCGTGCTGTGTCAAAAATTGATAGTAGTGAGAATTCTGTCATTAGATAATGGCTAAGTGCAAAGAAAGTTGTGTTTACTGTAAGATCTGAAGGGGATGGGTTTAATAACATGGCAAAATTTTGGATGCTTGCTACTGAGAAATCCCGTACTAAAACGAAACGGATGTTTACTGAACCCAGATTTTCAGTGGTACGCAGCCAACACAGTATTAAACGAATACAATTAAATAAACGTATTATCTATGTTCATAAAAAAACACTTCAATACAACTAGAATAATATTAACCTGAATAGTGACTGAGGATATTCCTGAAGTTAGTCAATAGGGAAAGCAAAGTAGTGACTGGTAAAGTTCAGATATGTCGGGAATTAGACAATTATCTCCAGTGGTATTGGGTGATCATCGAGTTATATGAGAACTTGGTGGAGGTGTCAACTGTACGATTAGACACTAGTCTGCCCAGTGGTGTAAATGGTTAAGTGTTCACCTTGAGAACTGAAGGCCCTGAGTTCGATTTCCCTGAAGAAAATAAGGTTATTCACTTCTGAGGGGTTCAATATTAGGATAATAAAGCTGTCCAATGACTCTTGGTTTCTAGAAGTACCCAACCGACATCAATCTCTAACAAATACAATTAACTAAACCCAATACTTATCATTACAAAAATCCAATTTAATTCAACTAGAATAATATCAGTCTTACTACATACAAACTATGAACAATATTTATCGTGTCGTCATGTTAACTACTTAATAACAATATCGTCCTTAAATATTTAACTTCTCTGCCCAATACACTAAATACAAACAAACGCTTCCCTTGTACATTGAACTACTGAATGAATACACATGTAAGTGTTAATGTATATTTGTTTAGTTTTTTTTTTCAAAATAAAATGTATTCTGGTTTAATATTATTGTCATTTATCTATAATTTAAAGACATTAATTATTACTGATGTTTTAATAATAGTAATAATAATAATAGTAACAATAATACAACGTAACTAGTATTGATTATCTATTGGTCATTTTGTAGGTCGATAGATTATGCACATATTGATAAACGACACATTACTATTGAATACATTGTAACAATCATGTACTTAGAATGCATTTTATCATAGGCATGACAACAATAACAGTTATTAGGATGACAAAACTAACTAATTGCTATGCTAAAATTTATTATCTTTTACCAAGAAGTTCACCTACTAACTTTCAATAACTGGATGATATAATCGTATTTGATGAAAATGATGAAAAAATACAGTATTTTGATGACGTTGAGTAACAAAACAGGCATTTTGAGAATGGGTTTATCTCATGTTGGAATGTAAATTTTGGTTTTTCAGGAGTGGTATGTATCAACACATGAACTGAAGAAAGGGAGTGGAGTAATTGAGGGAGTTGAGCACTTCACTCATCTTAGATGTCAGGTATGATAGGTTGTTATGTAACGAAATTTCAGCGCACATTTGGAAAGCTAGTTTGACTTTTTTTAAATTGTATCAAGTATGGGGTAGGCTGGGTGACTTCCTACTAATGAAAAAAAACTATAAAGCTCAACAGTCCGCTCTGTCTATCGGTATGGATGTGGAACGTGACCTTTAAAATTAGTTTACATTTGTCGTCTATTGATTTTTGATTATTAGTGTCTTTGAACTATTGCTCGTCTGTCATGTGCACCAAGTAAGCAAAACTGAGGTAAGACACATATTACCACAGAAAGATGGTAGAGTAGTTGATGTGGTTTTAAGGCTTCATCGACTGAAGTGGTTGAGACGTGTATTATTTATGCTTTAGAGAAGGAGTACTTTAAGATAGGGACAATCAAGCCAAAACATGATATCAGTTATAAAATCACTGACTGTCGGTCTAAGCCAATTAGGTACTTGGTTGGAGACTGTGCGACTGTCGTAACCTTTGGGTGGAGGCTCTGGATGACATACCTTAGAGTTGGTGATAATGGCGTTTGTGTATTAACTTTTTAACAAACTTAAAATCGTGACATTTTATACACCTCTTTCCGTGGATTAATTCTTTCTTTTCGTATTATATCGTCTATGTCCACTCTTTACATACAACTATTAATGTTATTACCATTAATTTGATTTTAATCTTCCTATTCTAATATGGCATCATGATTTGGACCGTTGCTCACATGTCAGATTCTACGATGTCATGACTCATTCATGATGTAACTATTAAACAAAATAGAAAATGAAAATAGAGTAACAGAATCAGAAGTTGTCATTTTTAGTTGTAACTAGAAGATTTAAAGAATTAGAAACATAAAACCATTAATGAAACGCGAATATGTCCATAACAGTATAATTTTAAATTCATGTTCAGAATACTGTCAACGCTGAAGAATGTGCTGATACGTTGTAAAGAAAGAATAAATACAAGTCGATTTCTTGACAGTAGTTTCTAGTTTTACAAGAAAAAATGATTAACTTAGGTTTAGAATAAGGTTTAGCCACTTGGTCAGAAATCTGTAATGTTTGGATGTCCAACACTTCAATACCGTAGATGATAGAAAATATTGGTTTCACCAAACTATAAACCCGTGAAGAATTCTATTTTCCATAAGATTTGATCTAGAAGAATACTTAGGTCTAGTGTTGTTGTTGATAGCCTTCAAATGTCTAATTCTAGTTAACATGTGTAATGAAAACAAAATGGTATCGAGACAAAAATGGTGTGCAAACAACAATCACAAAAGGTATCACGTAATAGACAAAATTATTTGAAAATATCAAATCATAAATATACTGTTGCCTGATGAACAAAATTTTGATGAGAAAGATGACAGACAATTGGATATGAAGAACAATAATTGTTGTAGTAGTGGCTAATTAACAATAATCATGAAGAACAAAAGAAGAACTGAGTAAACATAAACGATTGTTAAGAAATGGAAGTGTTAAGGCCACTATGGAATAGGGGATTGAACATAGTGCTATTGTACTCAGAGATCAGGCTTGAAAATGTTAATCAATAAAGCCTCTGTAGTACATAGCCAGTTGATTTGTAATCCCTTTGAGCCGTCTCGTCCGACTGAATAGATGACTATAAATTATAACGAAATGTATGTAGTTGTATGTTTTGTGATGTAGAAACATAAAGAAATAACAGATGAATATTACTTAGTAAACGGTACATATGGTTAGCGTTTTAACCAGGGTAGCATTTCTACAGTTGAAAAACAACTGAAACTCAAACCAACTGTCGGCTAACATTAAAGTCAAAATTTTCAGTACAAATTTGACGACAGTTCTCTTGTATGGAACTGAAACTTACACAGTGAACTACGAAAAGCATCGTCCAAAAGATACTTCGGATACTTCGGTACTTCAGATCCGTTGGCCAGATACTATTAATAACAACCTTGTGTGGCGGAGAACAAGTCAACTTCCAACCGAGGAAAAAATTGGGAAAATACGCTGGAGGTGGATTGGACACACATTGAAGAAATCATCAAACTCCATCACAAGACAAGCACTAACTTGGAATCCTGAGTTCGAAGGAAAGAGGAAGACCCAAGAACTCACTGTGTTGGGAATTGAAAGCAGACATGAAAAAAATGAACAGTACTTTGGAAGAGCTGGAAAAGAAAGCCCAAGAAAGAGTTGACTGGAGAATGCCGGTCGGCAGCCTATGCTCCACACGAGGTAACAGGCATTGACTGATTGATTGGAAAGGTGCACCTGATCAAAGCGCTTAGAAATATTAACTGATTTGAAATATTTGTTAAAATTCAGTAATATGGAATCATTGCCTGTAGAATTAAAGTTTCTTACTGACGTTGGACTTCTTCCTCTAGTTACCTAAGTTGGGGAGCTGTGAAATAGCTTAGCTCCCCTGTTGTTGTGTAGTTGGTCATACGTTCGTTAGCAGGTTTTGAGTTGTCTTCTTAATTCGCAAATCTTTAGCAAAAAGCAAATACAACGAGGAATAAACTTATTAAGTAACTCTGGAATAATTCATATTCATCTTAATAATGAATACATATCGACAACTTCAAACAGACTTAATGATATCTAATTTAACTTTAGCTTATTATGCATAGAAACGTTACTAAGAAGTTATTTGCTCAATACGTAGTTATTACGTGAATCTCTTTCTTATTATGTACGAAGCATTCTAAGTAATCAAGGTATTTAATAGTTTTTAAACTATTGATAAACTGCTAAAAAACAGCTAGAAGGCATGAAAACTAGTTCATTTCCATCAATATATAATCTTTTGTGTGTACTCAAGTTTTGGATGAACTAATGATGTATACAATATCATCGAAGCAGTTGAATGCTATACGTATTTATAAGGTCGATTGAATGAATAAAGATACATCCTACCATCAAATAATTCATATAGTTCTAGTGATAAGAAGTGATCAGTCGCGTGTGATGTAATTACCCACTGATGACAATAGATGAGGTTGTGCAAATACACCAACAAATTGATAAAGAAATATCAATCGTTGGAAGCTAGTTAGCTGAGTAGTCTGATGATTAAGCAATGACCACAAAGCCTGAAGGTTCTAGACTCGATTCTCTGATGGGGTAGTGAAAACACAACTGAAAAGTCTTGTATTATGACCAAAAAGCTGTTAAGTGCATATTCTTAGCTTTCAATACAGTACAAAATTTAATAAAAGAAATTAGCTACTACTTATGAAAGCTTTAAACGAAGAAATAAACTACATGGAAATTATAGGTAAGTTATTTTAGACAATCTTATTAATAATGCAATTAGAATAACGAAGAAAAACAAAACATTCATCTTTAAAATATTCGTGTAAATAAAATTAAGGTCAACCTTTCAACATCTTTTTTTATTTATGTATTACCATTCTGAAGGAAATATAAAGTGATTCATACCTTCGATTGCAATAGATACAAATAACTGCAATAGTGATGTTGTTAATTGTTTAGTAGAATAAAATATAAATGATTTTGTACTAATGTAATAACACTAAGTGAAAAATATTACATTCTATGATAGTAGAAGGAAAATTGATTGTCAATTCATTTTTCAAGGCGTATAGTTTCTATTTTAATGCAAAGAATGTGTTCTGATAAGTGATCAGTTTTCGAAAACTACTTTTCAGAAGATCACTTTGTATAACTTGATTGTTTATATAATGAATATTGTTTTTATTACTGATATATATTCTAGCCTCTCTGAGATCCCAACTGACCTATTATTCTATCATATCTCATTCATGAACTACTGATAATCAATTATGTACGTGCTACCTCGTTTTTCTACCATTATTGTCCTTGTTTTGTATCGATCTCAATATTCTGTATGGTCTGATGTGTGGTCTGGATTTCGATGTATATGTATGAATGAAGGATTTATATATACATATATATATATATATATATATATATATATATATATATATATATATATATATATATAGGCTTGGTTTACCAATGTGCAGTTCTTACTATTCAGCTTGGGGGATTAGCGATAACAGGGCAGGAAAATAAGCATATAACAATTAATCTTGTATCATCGTTTTCGCTTATTGGTTATAGAGAGGTTATTATTCTATATCCAGTGATTGATTGAAAATTAAGTCATAATACTACCTTTCTTAAGCATGTTATCATAAATGAGAACAAAAAGGAAGCGAAGAGGTTATGCTATCGATACAACCATCATCTGAGTTATATATATGCATTCAGCAACAAAATCTACTTACAAATAATGTAATTGATGGTGTAAAGTAATAGACAGCTTTACAAAGTAACCCAACTTTTCAATCTTCATACGATCAGTTTAAAGAAAATAATCCATTCGCTTAAATCAACATTTTCAGGGTGAAACTATGTGTATTAAGAAATTCAGTTACATGATATACTCAATGGTCTATGACGGTAACCTCAGAGAACTCATGGATGGGACATTTCTGGGTCAGAACACTAGAGTGTTAGGCCTTCATTGTAGCACTATCTACATAATTTTGGATTGACTCAGACAGGGTTTGTAGATATGAGAATGGAGAGGCATTCCCGTTAAATGAAAGCCATTCAATCCACTCGAGACTAAATAAAGTTAAAGTTCATGTTTACGATGTAGTATATTCAAGTAAAAGTGATATGTCTAATTAAAGTAGACTATTGCATGCACCTATTTTCGGCTACTTAGTATGTTTCAGGCTGGATATTTCAAGCCATCAGCAACTTTGTGATATAATGGTCGTATCCTAAATTGTAAGTGTGCATGTTGGTGGCTGGTCATTGAAGACTTTTACTCTAGAACTTACGAGCAAACTTAGGAATACTTCTTGTGTACTGAATGTAGTGTAACTTTTCTTACCTTAAAAGTTTTCAAACCTGGTAATTGTTTTTATTACTAATTAGTTTATAATGACGTTATCAACGTTGTTGCTGTATCCAAAGCTTGATGGAATGACATACATCACAATATCATAATAAAGAAGGATAAATCGATTCCAGTTAAAACATGAATTTACCCCATAGATTTGAATTTTTTTGAAAGTACAAAGGCGACCGAATTTCGTTATCAATAGACCGTATTTACTTTTAGACAACTTTGACCATCTAACTGGTCAAGTATAGTAATATGTTGCATGTTCACTAACAGTTGCTTCAGACACACGGTCTTGTAGTTCATGAGTAGTCGCATCGACTTGAGCTATTGTTCTAAAATGTTAACGACATCTATATCTTTCTAACAATCAGCTTTTAGTATTTGTAATTCCATAGGATCATATCGAGTACAGCTTAAATCTTTAAAACTCATGTTATCATGACTAGATACTGACATTGTAAAACAATAATTGCTTATATTGAAGTCCATATGACATTCATAAAGTTAAACAATATGCCTTAAAAGGTATAAAAATATTTTATTATTCGCTTCTTTTCCAACTAACCATTGTGAATACTAATTAAGATAGAATAAGATACAGGTTCATCTTAATTACATATGTGCCTGTTGTACAAGTGTGGCTGTCTGGACTTGGTAGTCTAGTGGTAAATGCAGTGGCGTCTGATACGAAACATACTGGGTTCGTGTCACAGTGTGAACATCAACATTGAGATGCAGGCACATCCAGCCGACGAGTCTCAAAAAGGATGAAATGCGCGTCTTGGATTCCGCTCGCATTCATAATCCAACTTTAATAATACATTGTGAATATATTTCCATCTTGTCTTGGATTGTAAAAGAAATCCAGTGTTTAGTAACATCTTGAATAAAAATCGTTGACTTTAATGATTTTTACTTTATCCTTTCAATTCTAGGCTTAGACTTTCTTTTATAAATAATCTGTTTAGTGCAATAAAATGTTGATTTGATTAGGGTTTTATCCAATTCAGTTTACATTTTCTGTTTACTTAATAAGTGAGTTTAGGTTATATTAAAAACTTCATTTCGATCAGAGCAAGTCACATACAACTGACTTTTAAAGTGTGTCAGTGTTGCTCATTAGATATGATGGATGGAAGTTAAGACTTAAAAGGCAACCATTCAAGAACATAGTCAAGGTTACAGTATAAGGACGAGCAAATACGATACTTGAAATGCCTGCACTCAGTTTATGAATGGGCTAACAACCTTTCAGAATAATTAACCATTTTAAGCCAAAAAGAAAATAGTATTTACAACCGAATTGTTTATCAGGAAAAAGAAATTATGTTAAAGGGGATATGAATATCTTACGTGGTAAATGAGTGAAGCGTAGTTTTGCAATGGTGTTGTTGGTGTTAAGGCGCAGAAACAACGACAGCGATATTCGCTGATGTAACTGAAAATCCGTCAGGTCATTTTTCAGGGAATTTGAAATGAAGGCTAATTGTAATATACCTCCCTCCTGTCTCACGAAAATCTTTACCAAAATGCGACGATTTACAAACAGATGAGTGCGAACCGCAGTATTGCTAACCTTGAACCACATAAATGTATGCAGTTCTTACTATAAGTCCCATTTTACTCAAGGTTTCTATGGAAAAGACTAAATATAATAAACATCATCTCATTCATGACGTAAAAACCTATTACCAAATAACAATACAATTATTCTTAAGTACTACTTTCTTTGTCAATCGGGTTATAAACCTAATTGTAACTTTAAATCCTAACTTTATAGCAATTTCATAACCTTGAATTACATTTGCTGAATTATGTTTTGTACGACGGTGATCTATTTTTTGTCCGATTCTTGCATCACGTTTTCTCTAGTCTTAAAATATTGATGAACTTAAGTTCAAGAATACGATTGGGAATAAAGACAGGAAACAGCATTTATTGTATGAATTAATAATAACAACAGAACTGTGCGCAAAAACCTAGTTTTAACAAGAATTTCTAAATCCTAATGCTAATATTAATCCATATAGTAAATGTTGTTTCCTGTCTTTATTCCCAATCGTATTCCTGGACTTAAGTTCAATAGTGCTGTAGGACTGCGCAAAACGCTGTAACACAAAAAAGGCTGGAGAGTGGTACAGAGCCTAACGCCTTTTATGCATTGTTACTAATACTGTACAAACTGTTTTTTAAACATAGTGATTTAGTACCAACCTTTTAGATCACTGGATTGACTTCAATTTAGGCTTGATTCTGGATGGATGTTGGATTGTCTACCTTAGTCCTAGCGACCGGAGTCTCTCAGTTGATCCAACTGAATATGTCAACAGACGGAGCTTCAACTACGTACTGAAGTAAAGAGCCTCGCTCGTTTTAGCTATACTGAGTTCTCCTCGTCATTCTGAACGACTTCATGGGCTTTAACTTAAAAAAAAATCCCACTCGTCGACTATTCTTACTATAAAACCTATGAAACTTGACACAAGATATTATATTTATTGCACTATAAGCCTTTAATGAAAATTCCTAATCTTCGGTCAAAATACTAATCCTAGCTATGACATGTCGTCTATAGTATGGATTTTCAGTTCTAATTCGCGGCAACCTTAACGCCGATAGGGCGTCTCTCATTAATTAATTTGAAGATTTTTAGCGGTCATTTAGGTACCGAGTTTGATCGCTCCTTTACTGTGGTCTAACCATACAGTTTAGTGAACATTGACGACGTAGCAAATAACCTCAGTAATCAAGATTTTACTGACTTTTAAACATGCATATACTTAGAAGGTTGTCTTATAAACAGTACATATGGTCATTTAGAAAAGGGCCTACAATAACACAATTAAGTTACAGGACTTGTCTTTAGTATCTAATCTTGATTGATACAGACGTCAAAACGTTATTTACACGTGATGAAATTCCTTCAACTAATTGATCAGTACGTTACAATAAGAATATATCTGTGAACAAATAATTTTTGATATAGACAGACTGATCAATGAAAAGTGAATTGTAATTAATACCTTATTGTAATATATTCCAAATCATACATTCATTAAACTCCAGTCTCGTTCATCAAATTATCATGAATTCACTTTTGTGCACTGTTGACTGTTATCACTTGATTTTATTAGTAAACATAAGTGTATTCACCATAATTACTGAGTTACTAGAACACGTTCATGTTTGTTAAACCTTTCTAATCTATTGAAGTTTAGTATGTATGGGTTTAGATTCTGCCCCAACCGTTACCGATGATAAATCTTGCTCTCAAACTTAGGCTATCAGTTTGTGAAGTTATTTCATATACTCTAACTTCCGAATCATAAAGAAGATAGAAGAGAACGAAGACTTAACTCCAAGTATCAAAAATGTACAGAAATCTATGAGAATTTAAGGTCTGTGGATGACTTAAAGTAATTATTATGATTAATCCAATCCATACACAAGAAGTTGAACAGCTAAATTATAGGATGGATAGCACATCATATCTGGGAATTCTACTGAACAGCGATTGAATGGAACATTTTCAATCCTAACAAATCTTCTGAAGACTTTATGAAAATGACTATCAGTAGAATGATTTTGTCAATGTTCATTAAAAAGGGCTGAATAGTTTCAATATCTTCACTAAAAAGAAATTCTATACATACTTTCTCCATAAAAATTATAATCTAAGGTGAATGATATTACTTCTTTTTCCCCAATATCATTATATTCAAATTTTTTGTCATTAGAAATAATCACTTGTTCATAAAATAGAGGGTAAATACATACCACTTGAAATAGCTACATCAGAAATATAATTCATTTTCACCTTTGATCATATCTTAGTATAAAATATAAATGATATGATGAAATATTTATTATCATTTTAGATAACATTAAAATATTGTAATCAATAAGAAGTTTTTCACATACTTTATATATACTAATGACCTCGGATATTATTGACTGTTTTTCATTAGACAAATTAACATTGAATAGATATACACGTGGTTTGGTTGGTTGCTCTGATGATATAATCTCATAACTTGTGACTATTTATCAATGTTTTTATTGGTTGATTGAGTTTATCCAATATTCTCTATGTTAATTTATCATTTCCATTCTAAATGATTCAATAACTACAGTCTTCTATAAGTATCAATAAAAGAGAAACTACTCTGTAACAATTAACTTATAAATGATAATCTTGTCGTTTAAACTTACTTTCTCCTCTATGATACTAAAGTCGATTATGAAGTTTATGTTTAATTTGTCATCCCTGACCTCTTCAGTTTGTATAATTCTAGGAAGAGAAATATTGTTTGTAATTGGGTGTTGTGGAGATCGCTGAATGTCAGTTTGATATCAGGAATTGGTGTGAATTAGGCAACTATTGACAACCAAGAAGCACTGGACAGTTGTTTCGTCCTAGTATGGGACTTTTCGGCGCCAAGTACACACGACCATATCTCGGATCAAACTTAGAACCCACTGGCTCCACTATGAACGCCTTATCATTAGACCACTGAGTTGGTTCCAACGGTCGATATTTCGAACTCAGTCAGTTGGAGATACGTTTGCGCGACCTCATCAAGTCTTGAGGTAACTCCTGGAGTTCTAGTGAGAAGACATAACTAGTGGAGTTCAACCATGTTGAGTGCGAGGTAGCTACCCACCGGCGGCAACAGATGGGATCGAGCATACGTATCGCGAATTGGAAATAACAACTGTTGGGGTCCGAATCAGTAATCTAGTGGTAAATGGCTAGCAGTGGAGCCAGGGGGTCCTAGGTTTCATCCGCGACAGAGTCGTGGATGTGTACTATCGAAGAGTCCCATACTAAGACGAAGCAGCTATCCAGTGCTCCTTGGTTGTCTGGTTCAGACTAGTTGATATTAAATTAAGGAATATTGTTGATGAACAGCTATGAAACATTATCACTAATCTTGATTTTTTATTTAAAATATTATATAAGAAGGAATAACTAGGTTACATGAATGATTTTTGTCGCAGGCCATGAGTTTATGCAAAAATAACAATAACCATATAAACAATCGTTTCTAATTTAGTGTAACGAACTATGAACAGATGAATATCCAATGCAATGTACAACTGTCTGACCCACCACTTAATGATTCAAATGACATGGTGATATAATTGAATGCCCAATCTCGCAGATCAGTAAGGAGTAAGGAAGTTGAACATTCTAATAACTAATGCTATCCACTTGTGATCACCATTTATTTTTTTGAAAGTTATTTTAACAGTCTAAGCTTAAATACATCATTAAGAGAAACTAAGAATTAGAAGTAGCTACCTCCTAACAACATTGAAAGTGTTTAGGATAACCGAATTTTCCAGTTAAGAAGGATTCAAGTATATCCCAACCATGTATAACAGTTAGCAAACACAAATAGTAGACATAGTAATGTTGGAAATTGAAAGTTTATAGGAAGGCAACTTCTAATAAGTATCATTCTTCTACTGCACAAACAAGATTACCTTCAATACAACCCTTTTAGTTACCATACCAATACACCAGATAACTTCAGTGAGTAACATGATAAAAGTATGATACATGATAAAGTATAATTAGGAAGATAACTGTCGATAGAAAATGGTGTTGTACTGAGCAGGACAGTTATTATCTGGAAGGATATTTTATTCGTCAGCTATTCATTATTCAATTTGTGAACCATGGAAGAACTATTCAATATTGATAAACATGATATGATACCCTATCAAATCACTCTTAAGTACCTGGTTATTTTCCTTGACTAATATTGACTACAGTTACGTAATTTATGCAGAATTATAATGATTTTTTAATAACTTAAATTTGTATCAATTTATGATATGATTGCCTTTTTAATTCTGTACATAATCTCTACCAAACCTAATTAGTAAATGATAATCATTTTTTAACTAGTGATTGGTTCAATAGTAAATTCAATGGGAATCTAATCAGAATAGATAATCTGACGGATGATAGTAATTTACCCATGATATTCGATAATAATTGTATAATACCACTTGTTGTCTAAAGTTCAGAGTGTAGATAATTTGGCTCTCGTCTTGAAATTTCTGAATTTGTCCCTGTAGGTGTACAGATGCAAAATGTTGAGTAGCGATCTTAAGCTAGAACACAATTAGCAAAGGTTTCTTAATTCTCAAATGATATCAATGTCTCATAAATATTTCCCTTGCATCTGAGTACGGATGATTGTTGACAAGAATTGAAGCTCTTTAGCTCGACTGAATATGAAACTAAGTGTATACACTTATATGAGTTCTAGATTAAGAAGAAACAATTCCCTAATCTCTCTTAGTTTTTTGGCTAGTATTATTTGATCGAGTGGAAGTAGATATCGTCAGGTAAGCACCACACTCAAATTAGTAATCAAACTAAACTATGCAGACGAATATCGACATTCTTTGAAAAAATCGCTACATTCTTACCTCCTGAGAGAAGCACAATGAATTTTATAAACCGAATGTCGATTTAAGTTTTACAGTTAACTGCTTCATTTAACAATTTTCCATATCTTGTCCTCCCCCCCGTTCAAATAACAAACAAATGCGTACTCATTTATGCACAGTTAATCAACATTTAGTAACAAGAAATAGGCAATAAGGCAAAAAAAAGACTGATTTTCTCAAAACAAACTAAGTAGTTGACATTAAATGGTCATCTAATTCAAGTCAATTTCTGATAGGAAATGCAACAATATCCAGAGTCTAATTGCAAATATTACTAGCAAATTAAAATTATAACCATTTCTGAACTTAGTTAACGAATTTTATATAAATAGGACAGTTGGTTCTTCAATGTATCAAAAAAAGAACAACATGAAGTACAAATCATCAACAAGTAATGGTTATAATTGATCTCGAAAAATATAGACTAAAATAAAATATCCAATAAGGTGAAAATGATAGCTTGTCTTGAAAAAATGAAATATTAAAATTTCTCAGCAAGTTATAGTAATAGGAATAGCAAACTTTCACAAGTAAGGGTTTCAGGGGTACCATCAGAAACACACAAGGCTGCAATACTACTCCAAGTCATATCTATTTCGAGATGACTGCTTATACCTATTGTAAGCCATTTTGAAATTACAATGGATGATTTGTTATGATTGGTGCGATCGTGAATCAAAATACAGATTAGAAAAATACCTATCTCATGAGTCAAAGATATAAATTTATGATGCACCCATCTCTTATTACCACGGCTGTGGCAATCACAATATATCAAACTGCTATAAAAGTTACTATTCTGGGAAGATTTCATATCGTGGTTGATACGTGGCACAGTAAACTGAAACAGCAAATCATCGTTCTGACATATCAAAGACTGTGACAAACTTTACTAGTAACGAATGTAATAGGTTGGCATTTATCTTAACTTGAGCCGACTTACAAACATAGAATCCATCTACATACTTGACACACTTTGTGTTACACTTTGGAGCGTTGTCTAAGGTACATGTCTTTAGTGGAAATTCAGTTCCACGAATTAATTAGAAGACATGTATCAACGCCGTACATAAACAACTAATCAATAACTTGAGTGCATTTATGCCTTTATTGTTAATTAAATATTCTTATTTACCAGTAGTAAGATGTGATTACGAATTATCCTATCAATATACGCTAGTATTTAGAGCATTACAAATGGCGGATACTATTTATGTTCATAAAACACTCTTCTCATGTTTTCTTTATTCAATTAGTTAAAATCACCTGGAAAAATACAACGAATAGTAGCATTTATCATAACTACCAAATTCTGTAGTGAGATAAAGAATTCATTTGCAAATACAGTAATATCCTAAATGATTATTAAGGTACAGTAAATAGTACTGTTTAGTTTAACCACAAGCGAAGTGAATGCAATACAGGACTCCAGTGCACAATAATACAAATTAAAGTATACCAATCAAATTGAAATGTATTAAATTATTTCTAAGTAAAGAATACAATAATAGTCATTTTATGTACATATACATTCGACATTGACCAATAATGTAAATATAAATGTAAAATAATCAACAGTATATGAAGGCTTCATTATAGATGTCATTTTGTCGGAAGTGGATTCTAGGAAAAAAGGAAGGTGAGATGGAGATAGCAGGCATACATACACACACTGTGAACAAAAAGAGACACAAGAGAGAAAGAACAAGGCACACAAATAGACGATTAGTCAAAAAATCTAGCTCACTATATATTTTAAACTATTTAAGGGGAATAGCGTTATTTGTATACATCTTAGCAAATAGATAATGCTCAAAACACCATCATTAACAAAAGACAACATTCAGCAATAATAGATACTGTTATACAGCTAAAACTATTTTGACAGTTATTAAGAGCAATAGTACTTTTACATTGACATACATCAAAAGTTGAAATATAACACAATTTTTCTCTGATACCCCCCTCCACACACACACACACACACTACGGGACATAAGAAAATAGTAAAGTACTAATAAAAACGCCCTCTATTTCTCTTATGGTGAATGTATAAATATAGTATATTCACATACAAAAAGACTTACAAATGCTATTTATGAGCAACATTAAAAAAAGACAACAAAGCTCCATCGTCCAAGAATGTATGTGCGAAATGCAGATATGTATACAGTGGGAAGTGAAGAAGGAAGGTCAATAAAGAGCAAACTAAATAGGAGGAGATACATTCATATACACTCACCTACAGCCGGTAAAGAACACTGTTTATAATATTTGGTGTGCGTTAAGGTTATCGAGATGGATAGAAGAAAGGGGAGGACACAAAGCAAAAAGATCCTAACCAATACATTTTCAATTCTTACTATTTAAAAATGTCTATACACAGGTTGAAATAAGTCGTCCAAAAATACTAACAAAAAACAATGTACATACTAGTGTCTGTACAAAAATCACATAGGTTAACATGATGAAATATCTGAAAGGTCAGTCGATAAACATAGTAAAATTGATAATATTATTATCATTATCATAATCACTATTGTTAAGGAATATCGACAATAAATTTACAAACTGGCAAGAACAAATAAGATGGGGAGGGAATTGAATACAAAGAAGAGATGTCAAACAGAGATCATTACATTCTCTTGAAAGATTTGTTGGCAATGTTACAAGCTGCCATTTATTTTTCTTTAGAATAGAAATTAGTACTTAATAATATATCTACAAATAAATTACAGAAACGGAGAAATTAGGTGAAAGTTTCAAAAGCCTGATATATTTGCGACAAGGAAAGAATGTGAACGGGTAAACAAGTTCTACGATCATTTGTTGTTGGGTCAATAGTTAGCCAAGATAAAGCATTATAGGTTTCTAAAACATATCTTAATACATCACATGTGCTATTTGAATCTAGAAGATGTCCTGGACGATTTGATGATGGTCCAACTCCTGGGCCACTCGAACTTCCAGTTGGTGGGGGAGCTGCGGCTGCAGCATCATCGACACCAACCAATGTGGTTTGTAAATGCAGAGCAGATTTTAAACATACTGGATATTGAAATTTGGAATGGGGACAAGCAATCCAAAACCATGAAGGTAATGGACCAGCGGATGCCGTAGATATGTAGTATCCCATTGCTAATGGTTGTTGCATTAAACTAGCCACTTCATCCTAAGAATTAAAGTAGTACAAATGACAGGTAAGATGATAAGAAAAAACATACCACCAAAACAAATCGGACACATTAAATCCGAATAATACAAAATAGATAAATTAACGTTAAAAATTTCAAATCAACTCAGCTACCTGCCTACATAGATCGACCACTGAGGAGTGATCAATGAGTTGGCGCGTAGTAAGGATATCATTACAATTTACTTAACGGCTGAAGTTAACCACTTTATGGTGACTACATCCAAACCATTTTTTACTAATTATTTGTACATCGGTCACAATCGACGAAGAGTATGCAACAGTTTATAAGTTTACTTCAGTCACTGGAATGTAGATACGATTATTAAGAAAATGAAAACGACATCAGTTCACTACTTACTATTTACTATGTCTGAATACTAATGATAATGAATCAAATGAGGAAAGGCAGCTTAACAATTATCACACGATGGTGAATAAGGCGCGAACGACAGGCATTTAAATCTAGTTGTTGGATATGATGTGGTCTATCTAGGAAAAATTTGATTCTGAATCAATGGTATACATAGGTTCAAGGATCATCAATGAATGAACGGCGTATGAACCTACCTTAGTCACTGATTACTATAAAACTACGTTTCCTGATGATCCCCCCCACTACTTTGTGGATAAGACTATAGGGTCAAAGGCTTAAGGAGTTATATCTGAAAGAAACCACTAGTTTCGGCCTGGGTGTTTAGGTAGTATAACAGTCTACAACACTATTTATTATCGTTCATTGCATTTAATTAAACACTCAACATCAAAATTTATTTCGTAATAACGAAAGTTGGAGTCAATAAACTAATTTGTATAACTGGGTGCAACTACGAATCATTTGAAGATTAATTTAGCAGTTTTTTAAACATCCTTACGTCTATGTTAACCAACTTGATGACAAATTTATGAAAGAAATTAACACGAAGAAAGAAATTTACTTACTGTGGGATCATGTATTCCGAAAGGCATTGTGTTAAGAGGATTTATCATATTTCCAAATGAATGTTCACCTAAATAATCATTTAGATGATTTGACCCCAGATCAAGTAATCCAGAATCAAGTCCACGCAAACTCATAACATCAGGGGCATGTCCGTGACTCCGACTATCATGAAAACTGTTGGTGTAATCATTGTGCCCATGCAAACTATCACTGCCATCCCCCAGTCTGTTGTTGGATGACTTACTAGTACCATCATTAACACCATTAACACAAACAGGTGGCCCTAAGTCAGAAAGGCCGAAATTTAATTCAGATGGATTACCGAAATCGGCTAACATTTCTGCTGTTGATCCATTTGGAGGAACGAGATCATCCAGACCAGGATCGTTAGGAAGAAGCCAATCAAATACATTTATATCATCAGATCCCATCCCATAGATGACTTCTGCTAATCCGGAAGGTTCGTGTTCCTAAAAAGCAAAAAAAACAAAGAAATTTATCAAAATATGAATATATGGTAGCAAGTCCGATTTCTGCACAATAACCGTACAAAAGAATGACTAATAAATATGATAAAGTTTATTTATCAAATACAGAATTATGTACTCGACTTTCAGCTACACCATTTATGAGAGTTAATAATACTACATAGTTGCCTAAGTTTGTAATGTTGTCTAAGAGAAAACATTCTGCTCGGTTGGATGTTTTTTTCATTTGCTGTCAGTTTACCTAGGGACTTGCGTCAATAGTTATTTATCCTGAAGAGTTATCAGTCGTCAACAGATAAGGATCTTATTCATCATTTTTGTAGAGAATTAATGGAATGTATACAAAATTAACTTTCAGTATGGCATGTATTAATGGCGGTTATCTCTGTTTTACTAATAACAAAGACTCTTCATTCAAGTTTAACAATCAGCAACTTCAAAAATTTATTTTTGAAAAATGTGTTGTATAAACTGAATAGAATTTTTTAAAATGCAATTTAAATTATATTTGATGTAAGATAATAGGTATCGCCTTTTAAATTTACAGTGCTTACAGAATATACAGTGGTTATATCACGAAGCAGAGTTAATGTAGAAATAGTCTACGTCAAGCATAAACATAAAGTATATGAGTTAGCACAAATTGTCACACCACATTAGCATGACAAATTCAAACCAAGATGAATACCATACCATAATAATTTAACAAGATAAAACGAAAGTATGTATGAAATAATAGTAGAACTCAACGTCTAGAGGATAGAGAAGTACGTCTGTATTACTGTAAGCTATATCACTAAGTCACCAAATACTGACCACAATTACAGGGTGAACACCAACCAGGTCTGCACCAGCAACCAACGACTTTATGCACTAACGTCTTTTAACATCCAAATTCTACAGCATCTAACACAGTGCACACAATTAGGCTCTGGTTAAACAGATGTAATTCAACTTCCAACTAATCGATTGATTATTAGCTTTCATGTAGGGCAGAACGAGGAAAACTTGTCTGAAAATCATTTACAGACAAGGATTTGAAACAGGTTTTAAGAATCGTACATAATAAAACAACAGGACCTGATCAAACTATTGAAATTTTAGTTCACTATTAGAATATCTTAACACAATAGTGATTAACGAAACATAAACTACGATTGTTGTACATAATGATTATGAGGAAAAGGAAAAGAAACTCACAGATACTCCACTTGCTGAAGTACTAGTAGGAAAAACTAGGATATGCGTAGCACTTGGAGTTTCTGTTGACGTTGTTGGCGTATCTAACATCGACATCATTCGTATAGCGAATGGTGAAGCATTAGCTCCATAAAATGCACCGTTAACACCATTACTCAGACCTCCACTACCGCCGACGCTACCTGCATTCCCCAATCCACCACCACCCCCTACATTACCACCCCCACCACCTCCTCCATATGTCCATGATTCATCCGAACATAAACCAAAGCCAGGATATACCCGAAAAGTGCTTTGTGGTTCAAGAGAAACAAGACACGCACTAATCAAACTCGGGAGCTCATGAGTACAACTACTAGCACCAGTGGAACTATTGACAAGGTTCAACATTGGCTTAGAACCATTATTAATCGATGATGAGTGTGATGGAACACACGATGAAATACTACATGCAGAACAGCGTTCTCGAAAAAATTTATTTACATCTTGAAGGCTTTTACGTCCTAATAGTCCATTCCAACCTATAAAGAATTAGCAAACAATTTAAGAATAATAGACAATAAGCTTGTACTGTCAAATGAAAACAAAAGTGGATAATATCGGAAATATTGTCAAATGAGCAAAGATGAGAACAGCCTTTCAATTACTCGTTTTAATATGAATTACTTACATAAGTGATATAAAACTAATGAAAATCAAACGCATAAGTGAAGATAAGTTTGTGGCAAATTAAAACAATTATTTCAGGAAAATAACGATAAGCTGAAAACAATTCCCAATAATGAATTAACGTTTAGAAATATTGTTTTTATAAGTCCTTGAAAAATGTATGATTCGAGAGATCGGATACCAGACAAATAACGGCTTTTGTAAGACTAGAGATTTTAGTCGACAGAGGTAAAGTCGAAGTAGCTTGCTACGGAGAGAAGTGACTGACTCAGTAAGCAGGTCAGTTACAACATAGAACTTGGTACATGCGTAGATCCGTCCAATTTGTCATGCCCGAATTAGCAGATAGAGATCAAATTGTCGGACCAGATCCAAGAGTAGGGGAGGTAGTAACAGAGTTAGTATTAATGGAGACAGTTAGATCGAAGATGAGATTTAAGAAAATGACCCATTAAAAAGGAAATAATGATGAATTGAGAAGCTGACTTTAGAGGAAGACAAAGAATGGATGCGCCTGCGCCATCGCCAATGATTTTGAGCCATATCACGCAAAGTCTCTAACCATTTGTGACGATCATCACGCGGAACCCAACCAGGTAGTCTAAACCTATTAACATGGCTCAGTCCAATTGACAATGACTTCATAGACTGGTGTCATGTTTCGGTTTGGCCGCCCCTAGCTTTCTTCCAGCTTACTCCCACACCAGACAGACTTGCCGGTCGAGGTAAGTGGTGGTCAGGCATACGTAACGCATGTTCTAACCACCTCAGTTGATGAAGATATATTACTTCGTCAATAGACTTACCGTATTTACTTAGTACTCTATTCCTAACCCACATATTGCTTAACCGTTGGTCCCAGCAAACACGAGCAATGCTTCGAAGACATCCATGATTGAATACTAGGAGCCTACGAATATCCTCTATCCTTAATGGCCATGCTTCACATCCATTAAGTAAAATGGATCGAACTACTGCGCAGTAAACGCGTCTTTTGGTTAGTAGACGGACGTCTCGCCTGCGCCACTAGTGACGTAGATTCCCAAAAGCTAGTCGGGCCTTATGTATGCGAGCCGAGATTTCAGCAGACACCAGACTGTCAGGACTATTCAAGCTCCCGAGGTAAGTGAAGTGGTCAATACATTTAACTGCTTCACTCCGTATCACTAACTTCGGTGCCGAATCAAGTCAATCCTGAAGCAACATTTTGCATTTCGACAGAGGGAATCGCATCCCAAACATCTTTACATTCATGTTTAAGGTAGTCAAGAGATTCTGCATTTTACTAGCATCTTCACCCAGGAGAACTATATCATCTGCATATTCTAAGTCAGTAAGTTTATCTCTTGGAAAGAGGTCAACCCAGGAGAAATCAGACGATTATAATGATAACTCTAAAAGTGTGCCAATGTTAAAACTAAATGAGAATGGGGAAAGCAGACAACCTTGACTAACACCACTTGACGTAATCAGTTCATACGACAATCCACCATAAGCTCTGACTCGACATGTGGTGTTCGAGTAGACAGCTGGCATAAGGTTAATGTACTTCACTGGTATGCCTTTCAATGAGACATTGCTACATAAGCTTATGATCGATAGGATCAAACGCCACTTTAGGATCAAGGAATGCAACTATTGTTGGGCGTCTAAAAATGTGTCTATGTTCCAGAACCTGCCGTAGTGTGAATATTTGGTCTATACAGCCACGTTTAGATCTGAAACCACCTTGATTTTCTCGAGTCTGCTCTTCATGAGCTTCAGTTAGGCGTCGAAGTATGATTGAAGCCAATATTTTGGACACTATATTCGTTAAGCTGATTCCTCGGTAATTTTTACAGTATGACTTCTGTCCTTTCTTATAGATTGGGATGATTAGTGTTCGAGACCAGTCAGATGGAATTACGTCCATTTCCCAGATTCTAGCCAAGATCCCGGTTAATGTCGCCGCTAAAACTGGCCCTCCACCCTTCGTTAACTTGGCCTAAATCTACACTTAAAATGTGGGGAGAAACTAAAAACACAGTCCGTATATCATGATAAAGCTACGTAGTGCTTTACGTTTACACATAATTTAAATGAACCAATATATTGGAACCATAGATTAAGGCTTTCTTAAGCGATGCGAATCTGTTATGAATTTAACCAACCTTTATAATCATAACATTAATGTTTAAGTATGTACCCCGTAGTTGGTGACAGGTACAAAATAAACTGAGGAATTACAAGATGATAAACTTTAAAAACAATGATGTATTATCTAGGCGAAGTTAATTTAAAGATTTAGACACCTTATGTAACATTTCTTGAAACTTGTACAATCTGAACAATTCATAGTGGATTCTCATTGAGCTGGCAAATATACTAGAAGTAAGTAATAGAGATCGGAACATTGAAAGCACGATATACCATTTGCAGAAAAATAAACTAACCCTTTAGTTCACCTTGTCCCAATCTACCGATTCTTCCTACTACAAGGCGCCAAACATTAGCAGTTCGACCAATAAGACTAATAATATAATCCCAAAGTCGTGCAAGTCCAATACGACGAGGGCTTAATATATGCTTATTCGCATCATTTGACTGAAACCGTTGATTTTCTGTCTCAGTGAAAAATCTTGTTGGAACACGAATATTAATTAGTGTATGATCTAATAGTCCACCTTGTTCATCTGTAAATGTAGCAAGAAGCCACTGTTGATCTTGTGAAAGACAATATGCAACGAATAAAACTGACGATTGATCGAGAGGTTCCGAAGAAATATCTAACTCGCCGAGTATATTACGTGAGTTCATAAGTGTATATGGAGGTGCAAATATTGTCCGTTTATGAAAGTTCTAAATAGATTTCAAAATAAAGTGAAGGCATAGATTTCTTAAAGTTTGAAAATTAAATTATAACATACAACTGAACATTAATATTCAATCAGTTAATTAATTAAAACAACCAAGTGAACAAGTACAATTTGACAGTATTGAATACCACAGAGACTAGAATAAAAGCGTTGCTATACCACATCAGCAAGAAAAACAGCAGATTCATTTAAGTCTAACGATAACCCAATACTCCATTATCAACCACACGGTAAATTGAAAGGAGCTCGAAACCAATTACAAAACAACCAAATTAAAATATCTAATACAGCAGAAGAGTATGAATACTTTCCTAAAAATTCACTAGTAATATTTAATGACGCAGTGTGTTGAATTTTCAGGATATTTCTCGAAGTATAAGATAATCATAAAAATATTAACAATTGATTTATAGATGAAAGGTAGGTTTGCAGATTATACACACCATTGAAACAAAGATTTATAGCGGATTCAGAAACCATTGGGGTGCGTACTGCTGAGGAGTTCCGCACTAACTCGAAACAGCTGTCCAGTTATCCCTGATTTTCAATAGTATGTATGTATGGGTGATCAGCGTAGAACCCGGAACATATGTGCATCGGTTTAAGTTGCCATACCTCTATGGCACCACAAGATTAATGCCACATTAGTAGTAATTACTTCAATGATGATGATAATAATGAAAATAATGTGTGAACATACATAAAATATGTTTCAGGGAGCGTGGAGTGTTATGAAATATTTAAAGCTCATGATTTAAAAGAGGACAATGAGTGGATACATCTGCTCCATTGTGACTGATTCTGGGCCATGTCACTGTGTTTCTAGCAATTGGTTACGGTATTCGCGAGGACCCTATCCAGGTAATCTGAAGGTACCGACACGACTCAAACCAGGAGTCAGTGACTTTATGGACTGATGCCATGTTTTAGTTTGGCCGCCTCTAACTTTCTTCCATCCTGCTCCAGTATCAAACATCGCACATCGGGGCAGACATCGGTTGGACATAGGCAAAACATTTTCAATAGTACCCTGTCAACATCAATCTGTGACGTACTGAATCAAGTAAATATTTATATATTTATATTGAATAGTGGAATTTATGGAGCGTTAAGTAATGGAATCTAAGAAGTGTGTTTTACTCCATTCGGTCTTGGTCAGCTGAAAAAACTTGGATCTTAGTAATGTTTATATTAAGATTTTTAATCAGTATCAATCTATTAAAACACTAACGCGTCATCATTAATCTACTGAATACTAAAGATAGTTATTAGCGTGTTTAATGAACATAAAATGATTTGCGAGTTTAACTGATCAACCTTCGACGTTAGCATCGACAACAGTGGAAACGATTTTATTTAGTGAATTTTAGGATTATTTATATTAGCATTCGTCAAAGTTTGGACGAATAGTCTGAGAAAAAATAAACTTCAAACATAACGCAGACGTTAGACGCAAAATTGTATTTCAATACTATATGATTGCACGAGTTAAGTTTAGAATTGTATTTGAACCCTAGTTAACTTTGATTACTTCATTGAAAGTCGGATAAGACTGACGAGCGAAGTATTGGAATCTGTTTATTTAAATTCCTAATCGCTAAGATTTTTTCGATTACAATTTACATCTAATGAATTATATTCAATTGGTTGCATTTAAAACATCCTTTTACTACTTTTATTATAAATACCACCATCGACTTCCACTGAATCTTGAAGGGTAAATGGCTGTAAAATGAGCCTGAGATAAATGGACGTCTGGAAATATATATCGTTTTACAGTCAACCATTAGTGGAAAAAGACATAATTGTATCACTTTGAGTTCAAGATTCAACAAATACACAACAAACAGCTAACTAGTTTCGCTTGACAACAAAAGTAAAAAAGAATGCATGTATTGATAGATAAAAAAACTCATTCTGAGCTTAGTCTACAGGATACAAAATTGCACAGCTTGCAAAAATTACTATCAACAACATGAAGCTACATGAAAATACATCAACATTTGATCGAATATCTTAACAGAAATTGGGTGCCGAGTAAATAAAAGATAAGTTTAAATTATATTTGAAATAATCTTAGCGATCGAAATTTTAGGATTTCAACGTTGCACTCAGCAAACTGAGCAGGGCTTCTTCAGAGAAATTGACTAAAACTAAAGTTATTAAAATTTTACGTAAGGTCAGTTTACTAATCCATAATGTCCATTTGTGTAGTGCAAAAATCATATGAGACTGATCTCATATTAAAATGTGCAAGTGTATAGATGTGAACAAACATGACATGTATGTATATGTTATGGTGTTTATTTAATTTTTAATTGCTAATAAGTACAAAGATAATTTGAGCCTTAGGCAATGGATAGGAATAGTTCAATAACTACATGCATAATTCGAACCTTGCGTAACTTACATATACCCACGATTGTGACGATTGGAAGAAGTCAAACAATGAGTGACATAATTGAGACAAAATAATTGGAGGTAAATTCGATGTAATAATTGACTAATTAATAGTTGTTGTTGCAGTCGTTGATAGACTAATTGGAAATAACGATGAGTTCAGTGATAACGACCGAGTTACTTATTGTTAATCAACGGTTGCTACAGAGTGGTTGATTGAATTCCATCTCTTGTATTTACATTATTTTTGTTCGCCAACAAATAAATAGATTCAGCTGTTAATTTTACCTAACACACATAAAAACCTATTCGAAGTATTGTAGCTCCATCGAAGTTTAATGTATATCCTGTTTTTGAGGAGTGTAGCGCAATCGCCAATCTGTTTTCAAGACATCACAGAACCTTCGATGATATAGGGACCTGATTCGGACATAGTTTGTGTTCCTTCAACCTAACACACAACTGCCCAGATGTTAATTCCATATAAATTGCACTGCATTTAGTGCACTTGGTTCCAAAGAAACAATTTTTTCTATACTTTCTAGGTATCCTATCTTTAACTTTCATCAAATGAATGAATGCAAAAGATCGGGGTGAATTTAGTCAAAGGGAAAAAGGTGCTTGACTTTTATATGTTCACTAAAAAATAACGGATATATATATATATATATATATATATATATATATATATATATATATATATATATATATATATATAACCTGTTGCTGATGCATTATGTACACACGTGAAGCATTTATATATACACAGAATGTGGTATGCATGCTTACTTTATAAGATAGATGAGGCATGCAAAACAATTGTAAGAAACAAACTATATATTTTTTTATTACAACTACATCTAATCCAGGTAACGTATATTGGTATTGAATAAATTTCAGATTCTACATAAAGTGCATTTCATTTATACGCATTGATGGATAAATACCTGGCTAAGTTAATTGATGACTAGTTCACACAATGCACGAATAACAATTTAAGACATTATAATCTAAACAAATCAATTGCAATTACTCTAACAAAGATAAACATAAGCAAAATAAGCAAACAATTAAAAGGAATGTAAATAAAGATGAATTCCGCAAAGCAGACCTTAAAAAATTTTCAAATGAGGTGAACCACTTAAATAAATCAGTGGTCTTAACAAGATATTTAAAGTTTACGGAAATGATTAGAAACATCAAATGTAACGCAGTAACAGAGTACAAATTTATGTAACAGGCTCTGAGATAACAACTTAAGCGTTCAGTTCAATTTATCTTTTGAAACAGAGAAAGGAAACGACATACTAAAACACAAGAGTGAAAACATCCCTTAGAGCAAAAGTAACAGAAGTTAGCAACATGGAAAACTTTGGAGTAAAAACTTAAATGTAGTAGATAATAAAATATGAGCTTTAAAGTTATTTGGCAGATTCAGCATCATTATTATCATCAAGAACTAGATTATAAGTTATTTCAACCTTCTGAAGTAAAGCAAGTAAGTTTATTGATCGTACCACTTAACTTGAGACGCACCAACCCTGGTGGGTTCATCTGACAAAATCTCCGAGAATTAGTTTAGCTTTAGTCAACTCTCGTCACCTATGACGTAAGCAAGATACCTTTGTCTGCTAACTAGAGGATGAGTACAATACTTCACAAACTGGGTGCTTTATTATAACGATATGAAAAGTTGTCTAGAAGTGCGGACAATATTCGCAAGTCACTAGTATTTGATTATAGATGACTTTGCTACATGTGACCAATACAAAAAACAAAGATGAGGTTAGACACAAAGTACTGGGTAATGATAGCAAATCGATTGATGAGGTTGTCAATATTCATCCCATCCATTGAAGTGTTTGGAACATGTGATACATATGCTCAACCACCTCTACGTGAGATGACTGACATAGGAGTAGGATGGAAGAAAACTGTAGATGGTTGAGTCAAACGAGGAATTAGTTCATGAAGTCGTTGACTGCTAGTTAGATTTGTGTTGATAGGTAGAGTCTACCTCATCGGTATCAGCATGATTATAATATCCATTAGTTATGGATTCTAAGTGACGTCGCTGAGAATCAGTTGTAGTAGAGCAAGTGCATTCACGTCTTACCTCCTCTTATAACCTGAACTTTGAGATTCTGAATTAATTCTTTTTCCTTAAATCATATTCTCAATGTACAATCCTTTTCTACTAATGAAGTTACCACGACTTTCACTATTTCAGTAATCATCGTGCTTTGCTAAAGAGGTATAGTACCTTGGACAGATGCGTATATATGCTAGGTTTTACATTCCGCATCACTGGTTGGCATATAGTTAGGAAACAATGGTAAATCTCATGGATAGATGTAATTACAGAGTACGATATATATATATAATGTTAGGTAAATCCCAATGAAAATTTGAATCAAGAGAATGCTGAACTACAAGAATACCATGAGCATATTTCAAAACTGGTGAGGTATGCAAACACTAATGCTTTGGATAAACATTCTTTTTCCTATCTAATATTTACATATTGCTAACCACCATTAACCGTTTAAAAACTGATGAAAAACAGTTTATCGAAACAAAGATATGTATAACGACGACACTATTAATTAATGACGGGGTGGATGAAAATAATTGCATTTTTTGTTTTGGTATACTCTTATTAAGAGCAATAAACAGTAGTTAGTAGTCTAGATTCGAAACAAAAATGTCAATTTATAAAAATTGATTGTAACTACATTTAAGGTAATTCAACAGATGTTGGTGATGTAAGGTGACAAAAGGTCTGGGTTATATCTTGAGATGCACGTACGTCTGCTCTATGACTACTAAACCCGAAACCAGATTAAAGAAACAAGACAAGCCAACCACCTGACAGGTTATAGTTTCTGAATAAAAAGATATGATAGCAGTTTATGGGTCTAATTGGAGGTACGAGAGTGGGGAACGTAACAATAGTAGAAATAAAATGATCGACTTACATGTATTCGAATTATATCAGATAGTCCTCTAAGAAACAGTTCTGAAATTTAGTTATCCTACCTCCCTCCGGCTCCTTAATATAATAATCTGATAATAACTTTACTAGGTTATTAGCTATCATTTGTTTAACTTCGTACTGTATAAAACTACAGTCGTTAATTATAATTATACTGTTAAATAAAAGATTTGGTGATATAATTATTTATAAAAGGTGAGTTGCTATATACAATCTTATCGGTGAAGGAACAACCTTAAATGTATAAATCATTCAACTTTTTGAATCCATTGAGGAGTCTACTCCATCTATTATAGTATCAATAATCTGTTAACGTGATTAATCTTCATACTATGTAATACACGTGAACTCCTAATATACATTGAATATTGATTAACCAAAAAAATTTTACTAATTCAAGTTATCAAGAAAAAGAATGTGAAAAAAAGTCAATGTAAATTTAAGTACACTGATTATTAGATACTGAAACTACAGAATCACGTATAAAATAAAATTTGGAAAGTGAACAAACGAAATTGTAATTTTTTAGTAGGTGCTGAAATAGATAATCTAAGTGATTTACAAAGAATTATGTAAAAAAAAAAAACTATGCAAAGTATGACTGTTGAACTCTAATTGGTATGCCTGTCACTTTTATTAACTTACATATTTATCGTTTGATATTATTTCCTTCTCGGCTGCTGGACCTATACCCGTTAATGTACGATTTGCATTTATTAAGCTGGGCTCAATGAAACGATTCACAGATGTATATATTGCCAATGCTAAAGGTCGTAAACGGGGTATATAATCAGACATGATATGATCAACAGACAAAATTTGTGTAGTGACACGTGAACGCCAGGATTCAGGTAATGAGTTTAATATATGATTGGCGGAACCAATTAATGACTGCATAACAAATCGACTAAGCTCCACACTTAAGTCGCACAACTGAAATAAGATTAATCAAAGAAAACTTTAACAAATACTGAGACTGTTAATATGAAGGTAATTAATTTACAATTTACTACCAACTGGGGAGATTATTTCCACATGCTAAACAAACAGTTTTGACTCTTAGATGAATTGATAATAAAATGGAGATAAGAATCCGTAAATCACGCATTTGGCAAATAGTCTTAAGCGTCATACATTTTATGACTGGTATGCAATTTTACGCCCAATTTGTAAACTAACTTATAAAAATCCATTTCGACTTTACAGGTATAAGATTTTAATATTTTCAACTAGCCGTATATGCTATAGATTATCTTACCCGTACATCCGATAGTCAAGTTAATTCAATTAAGAGTAAAATGCTAACCCAATAATTAGAAAATTTCACGATAGGAAAACACAACGAAATTAAATGAGCACATACACAATACCATACTTTCAACAAACACGTGAGATAGCCACTAGTATCATCGAGTTAGTCTTAAATGATATTCAGAAAAATAGTTCATCGTAATCTTGTCAAGACTGAGCATCATCCAATTAAATATCAAAGAAGCAGAAATAAAGTAACTGAAATGATAATGGGAAGGACTAAGCACTGAGAATTGGCCCGAGAAGACAATGAAAAAATATGTAAATGATTAATCGAATTCGAAATACAGAAATAGAGTCAATGTATTTGCGCAGCTGTGATTGATATTATCCAATGTCTCCAAACAGATAGTCTGAATTTACCAACCTGATTCGCATGAACGGTCAACGATTTGATGATTGTCCCTATTTACCTTTCGTTCTGCTCATACACCAGCAAACACTGTAAATCTAGGTAGGTGGTGGTTTGGCATACACAATACAAGTTCCAATCACTGAACTCAACAAATGTTAACAACCTTATCAACCGGTTTCTGTTTAACCTCAGCACTTTCTGTAGCGATACTATGGATGTAGCTATGATCAAAAAAGCTGTTTTTTCATTATCTGAACACTGAAAGTTAGAATAGTAACATGAAGTTCCTATATGATTAAGAAAAAGCACTGATACAAACCAGAATTTATTGCATAACCAAGACGAGCATAACTTACGTAGGAAAAAGGGTTTAAAATGTATATGATTAAATAAACGTCGTCTCCCCAAGAAGATGTATCTAAGGATGTAGTGAGGCAACCCTCACCATTACTGTATCGTACTGAGAAGCTACTGTCTATTCGAGTTGGGATTGAATGCCGGTTGACGATGTTCAGTTTGACATCATCTTGATTAGTGTTTATGGGAACATTAGGTTTCTCCGACTTCGTTGATTCAAAAGGTGGGAATAAAATGGAACGAAGATTTTTATCGGAGCAAAACCCCACAGCAACACCATGTTTTTTTAGTGAAGCTATGGTGGAATGCACTGAAGAGCAAGCATAGTTTTGAATAATCCTTAATATTGTTTCTGCACAAAGTGATTGATTGCCTAGTTGTTCTATGAGAATCTTTGAAAGATCCGGATGAAGACTTACGAAGTTATCGGATTCTGATACTGAAAGACGTTCTGAAATGCACGTGATAAAAAAATAAAGATTATAATTGTGGGATTTCTATGACAATTGTATAAATGAAATATGAAGTTAAAATACTAAGAATAAATTTTGTAAGAAAAACTCCACGTCATACATACTGATAGAGATATCTGGAATTAACAATTTGATTACTTTAATAACCGATCGATTACCATGTTATGAAAAAATGGAGTACTGACGATTGGTAATGAAAATCTGCTTATTGGTTTTAATCAGTCAATCATAAACAACCTAAAAGCTGTACCGTATCTCAGCACAAATGGTCACACATAAGTAGCACCACGAGACGAGAATACAATTCAACAAGAAATAAAAATGAATGTGTGAAAGAATAAACAGAGCTTAAAATATTGAGGAAGATAAAGAATAAATGTACGACCGATTCTCAGCGACGTCACTTAGAATCCATAACTAATGGATATTATAATCATGCTGATACCGATGAGGTAGACTTCATCTACCGACACAAATCTGACTAGCAGTCAACAACTTCATGAACTAATTCCACGTTTGACTCAACCATCTACAGTTTTCTTCCATCCTACTCATATGTCAGTCACCTCACGTACAGGTGGTTGAGCATATGTATCACATGTGCCAAACACTTCAATGGATGAGATGAATATTGACAACCTCATCAATCGATTTGCTATCATTACCCAGTACTTTGTGTCTTTACTTAACATTGCATATTGGACTGTTCCAGGATACGCGAGTGATGCTTTGAAACAACTCACGATCAAAAACCTGTAGCTTGTGCGTGTTATTTTTTCAGTTTATGTTTCATAACCGCAAACTATTGAGATCACTGGCTGACTGACGGATATCTATCTTACTTACACGGTAAGTGATACAAATTGACAAAAGCCGGACGCGCTTTTTGAGTCTGATTTCGCCAGATGCCAACTCATCAGGGCTGGTGAGACTATCAAGATAAGTTACGTGGTCAGCGAACTTAACTACTTCACTACCGATGATCTATGGTCGATCAAGGTAGTAGTGGAAACTAATAGTGAAGTAATACTTTGTATTTATAGGGAGTGAAACGCATCTAAAACATGATTGCATTATTACTTAATAAGTCCGGGCGTCTGTGCACGTTGTTAACTTCTTAGAGAAATAGAACTCCGTCATGTCTGCTGGTAGGAAATAAACTTCTGAGACTTTATCAACAAAGTATTATTTTTCTAAACGTAACATAAAAACCACGTTACCTGAATACTGCTGTAGATTAGAAAAAAATCTAATCCGTTTGATGTATGAGACACAGAATGTCTCCTTATTTATCAAAAAAAATGATGGCAAACACATATTTGATTTCACCTTTGATTGTAAATGTATGTACACAACCAAACTTGTTACTTAACAAACGATAGAAAGCTGAATACTAATTATTATTCACAGGGCAATCAATGAACGAAGGCTGTAATAGATTACAACGTACTTTAGAAAGTAACCTTGACTATGTGATAAGGCGAACTGTAGCCTTAAGAGATAAGTATATGTGGAAGCAAGCTTATAAATTATCTTTTTAATTTTTATGTAACTTCATAAAAGGAAATGCTAAACATGGCAAGAAAACTACTAGCTATCAATAACTTACCTGAGTTTGGAAAGACAGGTATAAAAGCCGTGTCAGGAGAACCTGCCTCTGGCCTATAATACGGAAAATGTTGTCCAAGATGACAAGCTTCATAGGTATGTGACAGTTCTCTTAGAAAATCAACAAGAGTACGTGCCAATGAATTTGAAGTCAATGAACAAGTGGAATTTACCTCGATGCCTTCAGGTATTAAAATATTATGGATACTAGTTGAGTTAGTTAGCAAATGAGAATCAGAAGGCAAGATCACAGCATAAGCAATACGTTTAGGTCGTGATAATGGGAATAATGATAATCGATCCTAGAAAAAGAATACAGCAAGAGCGTCGATTATAATTCGATTTTAAAGTGTGATTCGTAATGCTGACAAGAAACCGAATTGCTTATGGTAATGTATACCATAAAATACATGACCGGTAATTTTGCAAAACGGTTCAAAAACAAACACCTAAAGTTCATAACAATGTTTACATTTTAAAATTACAAAACATTGAAACAGAAAGGAGATATGGTTTAATTTCAGCTTAAAATAAAACTGTGTAATACTACAACATCAGTAAAATTAGTCAAAAAGTTTTACATACATACGACAACGCAAATTCAATTTGAAAATTACGGTTCAATGAAATAATTTTAAGGTTAACTAATCAAAACAAGCACGACCAACAATAAATGATATAACTGAATAGACAACAACAAAACAGATTAAAATATAATACATAATAAAAAATGAAAAGAGAAACAGTACCCAATCACGAAGAGCAAACGGAGAAATTAACAAATTTTCTTGGTCGCAACTACCAACACGTAATTGGGGAATAGGTTGAGGTTTACACGTTTCATCAGAGCCCCGACCAGCAAGTTGATGAAATGCCTTCCAAGTCAGTGGTCCATCAACTGTATAGTTTGATTCTAACATACGAGTAGATGAAATGGCCTCCTGAAGCCATGGACGCATCGTCTAGGGATAGAAAATAAATGGATACTAAGAGATATATACGTCGATATCAAATCAAATCACAATCATCACCCAACAATCATGTCATTAAGGATGTTCAAGTGTGCTACATCGAGTCAACACAGTCTAACCAAACTGTAACACAACTTTTAAGAACATTGACGATTGGACACGTAATAGTTATGTGCGTGTACATATATAAACGGGTGTACTTTTTTTGAAAAAGGAAAGCATCATTACAGTCAAATTTAGAATTAACCGCAAATTATGTGAAATTTACATACTACATGTCTTGAAGAAAACAATGAGTTGTGAAATAATCAACTCTATAAATTTACTGAAGATAACTGTTATTTAACTAATATCGACAGGGTCGTGCACCTTCCTAATTTTTTCTACATAATGCACTAAATTCAATATGAGATCAAACAACATCCGTAGATTTTGAGGTAATTTTTAGAATAACAGGTCAAATTATTTGAAAGCAATACAAAACAATGAACGAATAACTATGGTGACTTTTCCAATCACGTTAACAGATCAACTGCAAATAGCTTGTAATATGCGATTACTTACCGTCAACAAGCGAATCTGGTCATTTTGATTTTGAGGCAACTTGGAGTGAGCTTTTAAGAAAAAAGAAGGATGAATATATGCACCCGTTTCCAAAGACGAATGCGATGTACCAAAGACAACAGAATCAGCATTTTTAATCGAATCAACTAATCCCTGTGAAGGCGTTGTTTCAGCAGAGTCGCGAATAGCCGACGAAATTAGAGCACAAGCATCTAAATAAGTTAAATGATTAAAAATTACTGCTTCAAGGAGAAACACAAATTGAATCAAAATTCAACGTGATCCAGATAATTAAAAACTCATTAGCAAATATTTAAAAAAAAGGCTTTCTGAAAAAATGACATACGAAAAACAAAGGCCCAAATGATCAAAGCATAAATATCATTATCAATATTTAGATCAAAATAACTAAGGAAAAACAATAAGTTAAGCTGTTATTTCATATTCTTATTATTAATGGAAATGGAAACCAATGAATAGGATAAAACTACTAACCTAACTGATATGAAATATCGTAGATACCCCCCTTTCCCTGTTAATGAATGTGAAGCAGCCAACTTGTGGTATAAATTGAAACTATGGAGATATTAAAACCCTCAACAGCAATCAATTAAGAAACTACGCTTGAATGAAAACAGTTCATACCGCATTAATTGAAGTAAAAGTAACTGTTGCTCAGAATAGAACTCCACCTAGAAATTATTTAAAGGAGTCAACATACCTGTTAGTGGGATATAGACCAGATTAAAGCATGCTCAGTACATGATCGTAATGGCGCACGCTGATTGGCTATTTCTAAACCAATCAGCTCTAGAGGATTGTTGCAGATTCTGGAAGCTTCTTATGTAAATACCATAAATACATTAACGTTTCTCTAACTAACGATTCCTACTTCTGTCTACCCTTGTTGTTTGGGATATAATTTTGTTCCTGTTCAAACGTGTTCTGATTTGGGATCTTGTCGAGTGTTCGGTGTCTAAGAATGCTAGGCAATAGGAGTAATTGGGTCGTTATATCTAGGAAATATAACAATACCTGATGAACACTGTAATTTCGTAATGTTAGTGTTGATATGACCATTTCAAGCGAGTTAATTCCTATTGCCGGTATAAATATGTAATAAATATATTAATTCAGAAAAAAAAGTTGACTTTTTTGGATGAATTCGATTATCCCCCCACCTTCAGCTAACAGTCGCCGTTTGTTATGTCGTTAGAATAAAGTAGAGTGCGAATGTACTTTAGTCATAAGTAACCAAACTTAATTTGATTAGCACACAATTATATTCATAAATAACTGATAAAATGCTAAGTTATAAAAACTAGCGTTAAAGGTAGTCAAAGATAAACCAACACTCTGAATTTGGTAACTACCTAATCAAGTAAATTATGCTTGAGTTACCAATAAATAAATGAACATGACGAAGCATTACAGATATTAATATCCAAGATATATAAATATAATCTTAGTGTATCCTAGGAAATAAAACACTTACCATCATATTCTAATTTATTTTCTTTGATGAGCTGATCACGTGAGAACATATTCCATCTTAATTGGTCAGTTATCTGTCGTACACTAAATTCTTCGAAAGTACTACTCATAATCCGCTGTAGTAAAAGCAAATGACTGACAGAAGGTTGGGAGCTCGTTACCCACCAACCAGGACGTGTCCGATAGTTTGGTGGACGAGTATATGAATTTTCACTGTTCTGACAAGAAGATCGAACAGACAGTCGGGTTACTTCAATTTCATCTTCATAGAATAAATTTCCATTAACAACGTATTTCTGATTCATTACGGCACTAAATCCACACTTACATCCACGTGTAAAATGGAATCCGGACCCACTAACTAAATCATGACTTCCAAAAGCTGAAGTATTTGTTCGTGCTGATCTACTACAAGGCGATGACGTAGATGCTGAATTGGACAGGTACAAGCCAATTTCAGAGCCAAGTATAGATGATGTGCATTCACATATGTTACACGAGTCAAAATTATGGTCTTTGAACAAATTTAGCATAGAATCAGAAAGAATTAAATTAACTAAAAGTCCGTTGGTTTCATGCAAACTGGCTAACCACTCAGTGAAATCATCCATGCAGGTAGTATTGGGATTCGTACAATCTGCTGACTTCACCAACCCTGTGACAGAAAAGGTAGTACCAGAAGCATTCAGTTGTTGAGGTGAACTAGGTTTATTAGTAATGCTTGTAGTATTACGATGTAATGAAGTAGGAGGAAATGAATTAGGAGACATTAACCAAGACTTTGATGTTGCAGACTGATTTCCAGTATTGACAACTACCCCATTAGATGTAAAATGTGGATCCAAATAATCTGATGTGGTAGACTTTTGGTTTGATACACGATGGTCATATGACCACTTTAACTGAGGTAGAGACTTTGCAAATAATGAAATTTCTTCATGAGGAATTTGATAGTTACTTGCCACACCGAGGTAGGCAGCGCAAGGTTGAACAAAAGACCAATCCTAGAACGGATAATTATGAAAATGATAAGACGGATATGCATATTCCTCCAATTCTTCTATGATATTATAGATATATATTTTCTGATATGCTCTTATTATAAAAAACACTCAGATTATACCTCGGCACCAAAACTTTCAAGCGCATTAGAATAGTAGTAGATCACAGAAAACGCTAGATCAGTATTATAGATTCGAAATTTAGTAATACATTTATTAATTGACCTATATTTTATCAGACATTAATTTTCATATTTTTGTACAGCTATGAAAATGAATTGAAAAAGAATCCTATGATGGATAAATTTAGTAATACGCCAAGGGATATCGATTGATTACTTGATATCCCAACCAAACATTGAATGAAATCATATTGTTGATGAAGCTGCAGCGTGATGATACAAACTAATGTGAACAATTCGAATATGTTCAGAACTCTTCTGCAATAAAATTTCTATTAGTATCGTTAGATTCCGAACAGAAAATGTAGATTAGGCCATAATATCAGTTTAAATACAGTTATCAGGAAGCAATCCTATCATCGTCAATCAGTAGATTACAAGGCTGTAAGAAAATGGGTGAATGAAAAGTCTCGGTATTACGTATTACTGAAAGGGACTTACCTGAGATTCCGTACTGACACTATTGAGATTTTGTATGCATGGCAATTTTGAAAGATGCCATAATCCTTGATTTGGACAGGGTGGTGGTGAGTTTGAGAATTGACAGGGTGCGGAAATTGAATGCAACGGTGTGTCTGTTACGTTGCAAGATGAATCCTGAATTGTTTGGACAGATGGAGAGCCAGGTCCTGGAGTGCTTACTGAGGTTGTTGAAGCATTCACACGGTTAGTGGACACGGAAACGCCGTCGACAGGACTAGGTTGAGGGGCATCATGAGATGGTGGTGTGGGGAGCATTAAAGCTAGCTCTGCTGGCCCGATTGGTCCAGAACCTGTGCTGCTAGCTAGACTGACTCCCCTCTTAAAACGAAATACAATTAAAAAGGAAATCATTTATTTGTTATTGAATGTTTGTACAAGGTAAGATTGAAAACTCTTAGTTCATAGTGCAAAAAACTAATATGCCAAGAACAAAAAGACCTTAATAAAGACACTAATCAACCCATGCAACGGAGGTCTTGTTGACAGTAGTTGCAGTATAGTACAGTTTCATAAACTAAGATATCATGTGCGACATGTAAGTTACCAAGGGATCTGCACTGTGCAGAGATCCAACAGAGGGATTTAACTACTCAACATAATTACTAATACAGATATAGAAATTAAGACAATATTGAATGCATGAATACAAAGATGATAAGCCTATATATATATATATATATATATATATATATATGAGCAGACTTACGTGAGTAATAAGTCCAACATTGCGATTAAAAGTGCCACTAGAATTGTTTATGATGGAACTATTAGAATGTATCAATCCAGAATAAGCATTTGTTTCCAACGCTGCTGGATTAATATGTTGGTCATCGGTTAAACCATTGCATTCTGTGATTCCAAACTTCACATCCGGCGAGTCTACAAATAAAGATGTGAGTTAGAACGAAACCACAATTACGTTAGAAAACTATGGTGAAGTAATAACTTACATGAATTGATAGAAGTAAAGTTGACATTTGTTATATCTGTTGTAATACCGTGTCCACCATCATTCAAGTTAGATTCGTTGAAATCAGCACGGCAGATAGTAGTACGAAGACGTTTGTTTCTAAATGAACTGAAAATGTCATGAAACATTACGTAATGTTTTTGCACAACAATTATATACACGAATTCTCAAAAGTGGTAAAATTTAAAACTACTACATGCTGTATAATTACAGAAATTTAGCTGTACTTTATTAAAAATAACACTGACGTAATAAGCAGATTGAAGTCATAGTATTAACCAGTTACATTCCTGACTGATGCTTGATGGCAACTGACACATTTGTTTATTTTCAACTGTAAGAAATCAAGAACTTGAATGGCCATTTTGGATAGTCCAAGAATTTGTAGTTATGCATCTAGATTGATAATATATTCAACATTAATCATCCCTCTTTCAATCAGTTAGTAAACGATCAACATAAAGCCATGCAAAAATGTCTGTCAGCGTAAGTTGACATATAACGAAAAATTCATGGTGAAAGATAATTAAAAATTTGAAATGAGAGTAGTATAGTAATATCAAGTATTTAAGAGCGTGGTTCGGAACGAAGGGATGAATCCGATGAATAAAAAGTATGTATACAGACACTAAAGATGTAACCGATGATAAATAATGAATATATCTACACTGATTTCAAGTCAACTCACACGTCTAGAACCAGCGATCGCCGTTACAAGGAGGATATCAGACAGGTAGTTTGTATGCACAATCATGGCTCAGTTCGACATTTTGTGATTTCATGGTTTGGCTACCTCAAGTTTTCTTCAAACCTATTCCTACTTAATTAAGCATTGTACGATGAGAATGGTGGTCGAGCATAAAATAACTTATGTTCTAACCACCTTAATCGTTGATAATGCACTATATTACATTAAGAACTGACTACTTTAAGTGATTAAAAACAATCCAGTGATTTAGTACAACAAAATTATGGTATGTACGTAGACGTTTTCAACCTAGATACTTTGGATAGTGTTGTGAAACACTAAAAAAATGAAAGCAGCGTTTGCAAATTTGAAAATTAGTTAACTCAAAAAGAATAATTGGTACCATGTGTTTGTGTAGTTTAACATTCGTCAGCAAACAGCTCAGAAAAATCTCAAATAGAATGGATTATCGTTTAATGCATCTAAATCATATCACAATATGAACCATGTGATCAGTCGCCACTTTCATTTGGTAGAAAATTGAACATAAATCTTTGCATGATTCATTAAAAAACACAACTGATTCCTTGAAGAAATAAACTGCTACAAAAAAGCTTTGAAAATAGTGTCACTTACTACTCGTCAGTAGTGATATTATTTTCTTTACACAATGGATTGTCATCGATGATACTGTTATTAAGGAAGGATGGAGATGACGGCTCAAAGGTAGACTGTAAAGTAATGCCTTCTGAGCATAGATGTTCTTTTTCAATCTGATCTGGGATACTAAGGTATAAATTCGGACGCTTCATTTCACCAGATGGCTCTTTTTGCAATTCCTGTGATGCAAGACAGGCTAACCAAGTATTGAATATATTTCTTTTTGTTACAGATACTGATGCGACTGGAATGTTACGAGTTGATATTTTTGTATATTGTGTTTGATAATCCAAAGAAACGGAGGAATTTGTGGTAACTAGGCCATTAGGTATCTAAGATTTTATAAAACAACAAATTTTACAAAACCACTTAGTCATAATATAAAAAGCATCTTAATGAAGTTGGTTTTCGTAATAGATAACAGAAATAGTATATTAAAACATGACTTATAACTGATTCAGTTAATATGATTATTAAGTAATTATAGATCCGATCATTAACTATTTCTGGTAGCAGATAAGGTTAACAAAGGGATCTTGTATGGGCAAGAGAATTACAACAATTATAAACTATGACCAATATTAGCAAGGACAAAAGTAGTGACAAATAAAAAATTTACTGAATGTTGATTCTAACAGTGTATGCAGATTTAGGATTGGGTAAAACAATAGTTAACTAGATTCACAAGTAGTCACGTTTAGTCATCATTACATATTATGGTACGATATTCTATGAGTTTCAGTTACAATGTTTTAAATTCGCATCCTTGTTTTTAAGTACTTTTTATTTCTGGGAATGGAACTGAAATAAATGTCAGAAACATGTAAGAAGACAATGCTTCTAGAATACTGCGAAATACTTAAAATTGAAGACACGAATCAATAAATTTGTGCACTGAAGAGATGTTAGCAATCGATGATTTCAAACCTAAATGACACATACAAGCACTCATTTTACCATAAACGTAATACCTAATGCTTTGTCCAAATGATCATACTCGTTTATCTGATTACTAACACTTACTTCCAACTTTAAACATTTTATAGCCTTTAATAACTCCCTTCCTTGAATTTCTTACTCACCTTCCGTCAAATGGACAATTATTTTCACGTAACTATTATCGTTTACTCTACAGATCACTACGCAACCATCTTATAACAATTTATCTTACAAGCATCATATATGCTAAATCACTATAAATACGAAAGTACAGCTTTCTTAAGTAATTTTATAGAAATGAGTTTTTTTCTTTGAATTGCCTTTATCACTTCCTCAATAAAACTGGTTTTGGTAATCAAATTTAAAGGCCTTGATTCAGAATCGCAACCGCTTATGTTTTTTTCTCTATCAAGACATAGTATGAAATGCAACAAACAGTGGATCACTAGCTTAATAATTAAAGCATCCAACGTTCTAAAACAATACTGTAGATTTCAACCGAAGTGAAGGCGTGAAATGTAAAATTCTGATAATAACGTAATAGTACTAACTTTTTATAAAAGTGCTTGACCAATTACTAATCATATTATATTTATCTGAACATTACCTTTACAATAGATGAGACTGAATTATTTTCAGATTTAGGAAGAAGTGATGGAGGTTGTGGCGCTGTTGAAAGGTGAATAGATGACGATATTGCATGGGATGGATTTTGGTCACAAACAAAATCGTTATTCAATTCATTAAGGATAGTATTAGAACTGAGATTTGAATTTTGATTTGGAGCTGGTTGCTGAGGGCTCAAGGTAGGCATGGATGGGTCGTGGAGTCCAGATAAACTGGTTGTAACCACGGGGAGTGGAGTTTTTGGACGATCACAGAGTGGCATATTAAAGTGAATAGACGACTTCAAGGAGCGTCGGAGACAGGGATCTTGCTGATGAAATGAACTGCAGATAGAACGACGAACTCGAGAAAACCTGAAAGGATGTCCCAACAGACTAATCAGAAGAGATCATAAGTAGTAACACCATTTCCACAAAATATGAAACGGTAATTGCACACAAGAGAAGTTATTAGTAGCAACACTCCGATTATTCTAACAGATTTCTACTAGGTATATAAATAACAGTGCTTTAGTGATTTTAGATATACAATATAGTTAATTAAGGATAGGAATGTAAATAACCCACAAACTTACGAGTACTTTAACAACTCGGAGATATGGATACCTGTAATCCTGTTTAATGAAGACGTTAGTAAACCGCAATTTTATAAATGTCTTAAGTAACAATACGAAAATATTTGGGATTATTTTTTCAGATAAATGCAAAATGTCGCTTCGGGATTGATCAACGTCTACGTCATACAAAGAAGTGATAGTGTTGATTGCTCAGCTTGTGAATATTTTAGATGTTAAGTTAGCAGCTAACAAAATTTCGGCGCGAATCTCGTTTGGCCTTATTAACCAATTGGTACCAGCTGGAGTTCGTTTGTATATCAAAAGGGCCTGCACATTTCACAGTACTTCACTTCGTATTTTTGGCTGTAAAACTTGGAACTCAGAAAGTAAACGTAAAAGCCATTACTATTTGAGTATGTTTTCAATGTACAGGTTGACTTTCATACTAATTCCAACTTTTCTTGATAACAATAGTTTATTAAAACTATGCATTCAAGCGTCTCGTCACTCTTAACAATATCGTTACTTCTACTGCGTTGTTTATCTTATTCATTTCTACTTGCTGTGCTGATACAAAGTACGGTTATTACATGTGTGTTCAACAATGTTCATGAGAGATCAATAGTTTTCAAATACCAGATGTCTCACTAAGGTGAAAATCAGAGTAATTATATATTTTCGTCAGCCTCAATACTGAATAAAGTATGAGATTTTGTCCTACTACATATACACGCGACAAGTAAATGACAGGATATTTACGTACAGTAGGAGGGGGGTTTTCACAATGAACAAATATTTATCCTACAACTTTTAGCTAACACTTTGTCAAAAACATTAATGTGAACACTGTGTGAAAATTACCTGTTGCAACAGCATTGCAAGATGGTACATGGATCTTGTAAGTACGCTGAGAATATTCCTGGGGATGTTGAAGTAATTAACTCATCCGTATTACCAACTATATCACTTTTGTCAACAGAGTGTGGTCGTTTTGATTGCCACTCTGGTTTTCTTGAAGAATTAAGATGAATATGTTGAGAGGCACGTTGAAGAGTTCGTCCAGCTAAGTAAATGTGACGAACATCTACTAAGAAATCAGATTGTAATGGGCAACTGGAAACAATTGATTTCAGATAAGATAAACCAGGCGTATTCATTTTCATAGACCCGCGTTTTTTTCTTTTATTTATTCTCCAGGAACGTGAAATTTTTAACTTACTCGGAGTATTATACACAGAACCATATTTGTTAGATATACAGGATATCGATGTATTCATAGACAAAGGCTGTCCAGAAACTTCTGATAAATGAGTTATTTCATCTTCAGATGTTGGGTTTTTTTCTGGTTGATATGGTGTACCGTTCACAGCAGTTACCAAAACAAAACACATCGGGTATCTCATACGAAAGCCATCTGCGAAAAAAATTGAAATTATAAATAACTTCTTTGAAATATACGAACTAGTAAGACAAAATGCTTGAACCATGTCCAGTTGACACGAGTTTCGTAGCGTTCGACGTCCTATCCACGTGTTTATTGTGGAAGATCGGAATATAAACACTTGCATCTAGCTACAACCAAGTGATCAAGCTACACGCCGTTTGGTCAGACACCATGCGATAATATTAAAACTAGCAAAAGTATTACAGTGAATTAAAATATACATAACATCCCAAATTATCTCACTTTTACGATCGTATTTCATCATTAGGAAGCAGTAAACGGGTGAAATAGCTAGTGATGGCTGAGTGGTTAAACCACCTGACTTTGACTATTAGATCATAAGTCTAAATTATGCCACATCTACTTTGACTTAATCAGACACATAACTTTCTAGTACTCATAAAATATTATTCAAAGCAGAGTACATGAATCTGCACTTGATTACTGGGTTGTAGTCTGTGAATAAATAGTTAGAGGATAGTGCTAATGGAGGATTAGTCCCTTACATTCGTATTCCCAAGACAATATGAAACTAGCTGTATACCTAACTGTGCTCGTGCTTGTCAGCATGATTGAAACAGTTACTAATATGTTTATTAAATCATTTCTCAGTGTAACTGGAAGACTTGAAATTTAAGACGCATGCATAATAGGTTTTTATTCATGAAACTCGCGAAACAAAAAACGAACATGATCAATCAAATGTGTGCCTTATTAGATGTTACGTTACTTTTTATCCACAACACTAAAATCTATCCTGCATTACATGATAACAACATTCTTATCCCTTACTAGTGGCGAACTACGCACTGGCATGTGATGTCTTTACGCTACTGTACATGTGAAACAACAGTCATTGTAATGTTATGTATCACATCAATTCTGATTGGCTTGGAAGATACTTTATTGTTAAATATTGAGATTTTGATGAATTTCGTAAGTCAGTAGAATGAACGCACATAAACATAATAAATAATCCTGTAAACCACAAAACCTATCTGAAAGCCTAAATGTCAGATCAATCACTTAATTTGCATGCTTTCGATTAACTAGTCCGTCGAGGGCAGTTTACAATCACATGATATCCAATAACGGTTCTGAGTAAGCAATAATAACAAACCACTTACAATTATTGTGGCATGTAAGCTTATGGACATTTACTGTAAGTTACAACTTATATTGTTACAGTAAGCGATAAGCTACAAATTCGGCCTTTTAATAATAAGTTAGATTGATCGACCTAAAGTCTAAGTATCGCATTTAAGTCCCTTTACAGTAAGAATAACCATGCAGGTTATATAGCTGAAATCGGCTAATCTCATAGATCAGAAATGATGCATAACTGTGACCATAAGCAAAGAATGGATTTTAGCACTAACGTACCAACAATCACCTCAACAAATCTTGGTGGTGTATCAGGACATCGGCGATTGGTTTCCTCCATTGTTCGCTTTTTATCACTACTAAATTTACTCTGCTGACGTGAATTATGATTTGTAGGCGTGGCCATAGCGAAGAAAGGTAGACCGGTTGTACCGCCCATAACAGAGTCACATTCATGACTAGGTTTGAGAGGATAAAATGTTGACCATGCTTCAGATTCAGCCATCAGATCTCTTTCCTTCTTTTCATAGCCAAAGCCTGTCAGCTCTGCAGATATCCCATAAGGCGCCAAAATAACTATAAAAGTTTGGATGTATGGGAAAATACGTTGTTTGTTTAGATATAACAAAAGCGAGAAATATTACTTCAGGTAAACATCGCCACATTCGGGTTTAGTTTATTCATCTAAGATCTTAACAAACACTTGCTTATTAACGTTACACTAGTAAACGTCGTGTCTAAAAATGACAGTGCAAAAGCGATGTAAGACTGAAATCGACCTGACACAGAACATGAACAAATACAAGTGTCGAAACATAACTGGATGAATACTAGTGTTATTTTGAAAAATCGCATTCCGATGTCAAATGTTAAAGGTTGTTAGGCAACACCTGTTTAACAACTAAACCGAATACTAAAAAGTAATGGAGAAAAACTGAAAAATAACTCAATTTCAGATCACATTACCAGGAGTAAACAGGAGCTAGTGACCTTAATAACGTAGAATAAGCTTAAAATCGCCATCAAATACCAACAACCATAAATCAAATGGAATCCAGCTAAATTAGCTTCTCCACGATAATCAAACCTTAGACTACACAAAACCAGAATTGCAGAGAACGCATTTTGTTCCAACATAAGGGCAAGTAGATCGTAGTTGATTTAGAAAGTTTGTTATCGTGGTTCAGCACTAAGATTATTGATATACCTACTCAAAATTCAAGCACCCTGTTGTACAAAAGTGATTTAGTGGCTAAATTATTTAACTTTCAATCACTACGCTGCAAGCATGAACTTTGCTTTCCCTAATTCGGTTGCCATTAGATGGTTAAGTGGTCCAAGGCAGAGTATATTATCATACATTAGGTGGGCAGTATTTTGCTTATCATGACTTTCAGTCAACCAGTAAACAGCGTAATAGCAAGAGACAAGCGTGCCATGACTCTGGTCACTACGCTGCAACAAAGATATAATTACAGATATGAATACTGGAGCATTAGTAGTAATGTTAATCAGATCAGATTGGACAAAACATAATTCGGGAAGGATGAATATGAATGGTAAAAGGTATGAAGCAACACTGAAACACGGGATTATGGACAGACAAATAACGAACGCCTCTCCACTAATGACCAGTTTCGAACCACATCACTACAAATAGAATATAACTTATGCTGCAGTGATATAGTAATTTCGCTATATGCAAGTTTATATTGCCAACCATACATGAAACTAGCACCATCTGTAAGCAATTAATGGTTTTTGAAGCAACCTTACTAGTGAGTGAACAACGAAGGTAGATAAGGGGACTAGGTTGCCTGAAACTGTACTCGTAATATAAACTCATAACTATATACCATGTTGGTTTTATAACTCAAAACATTGGTCAACATTGGACAAAATAAGGGACATGAGGATATTTTTCAATTTGAGGCCAACACTAGTTATGCTTATATAGGTACCAGAAATGTGATGATAGTGCACATACTGGAATATCAATAGTAGTCAATAAGAAATAAAGTTCAGTCGAAAAAGTAAGCCAAGAAAGACATCCAATCAGGGCTGTTTAACTTTGAAAGTGTCACTTAAATTTACAGATGGACGATTACGCCAGATGTTTTGAGCAGCTGGTACATCAGATCAATATTCAGTAGTGCAAATTATAAACCCTAAACAATATGTCCGTCGGTATTAGTGCAACAACATGAGTACCGAACCCGTAGAAATAGTGGAACTAGTAGTAGTAAGAAAGGTTTAATGTAAGGAATGTAATTCGAGAAACAAATCGTGAAATCAAAGGTACGTAATCCTTTCAGCTCCAGATTTGACGGAAGTTAAGTGAGCATGTTACTACGCCATTAAGAATGATTATAAATCAGCAACACTTAACTTCGAATAAAAATCTCTGAGTACAATGTATGTTGCATTTATCACTGTGAAGATTAACCAAGGGTGACATTATAAACACCAAATAATTAAGTCGACTATGCTACACAACAAATACATCAGGTAAAACATACCAGGTATAGTAGACTGATTTGTGAAACATTTCTGGATATGCTCAACGCCAACTCTTTGGACGGCAACATGTTGACGAATGTCAAGACTGGCACATACTGTACTCTCACCATGGAGAAAAAATGAGAAACTGACACTATACTGGACGCTAGGAAGAATTAATCTTCGTAACTTGATCTTACTTGTTATCATTACAACCGCATTTACGCGGCTGTACGAACCACTTACCCAAGCGAACAAACCCTTTGGTAAGCAAACACCTTTGAACATTAGCTTGGAAAAAACATGAACAAACAAACCTTTCAACAACGTTATGCAACGCTCGGAATAGGACAGTTCTTGTTTCGTATGATAAGCCATGTCGCCAGTTTCCATGATCCTCCTTACGAAGTTCTGGAAGTATACAACTTTCAGCATTTGGGAAGTCATCGTTTCCATACCAAAACACCCAAAGCTCTTTAGCAAATTTCGAGAAAGCACAAGGATTTGACAGATCTGATGCCTCCGGTTTTGAGCGCACCCAGGCTGAAAGAACGCCGTACTTTTGGCACAGTGTGTATGATTTAATAATTGGGTCGTCCAGCGGGTCATGATATTCTCTGGGAGTATGGAGGATGTACTTTCTGTACTGTATACCACTAAAATCAGTCTATATAGAAAGATCACTTATGTAAATTAGACAAAAAAATCGTGTTATATATGAAAAACAGTGTGATACACTAATTACTTACCAGTGCGAAAATATTAGTGAAGCAATGCTCAAGTGAAGCGTCATTTGGACCTGTCAACTGGCTCATGCTAGACATATTAAATAGGGTTCACTCCATCGCTACATCTCTACTTTAGACTAACCACCTAAACTAAACGCAAAATATTCCGCCATGCGAACAGGTATCGCATTACTTCCTAGGGCACTCAAACAAGTTCATTATCCAATATCTGTGTAGCGAGCCACTATCAACCAATTGATTTCAGTAGTGGTTCTTGATTGGTTCACAAAGGCACTATGATTTTTGTCTGACTAATGAGCCGCCACGGTCCAGTCTATTTCCATATTTTTAAATATATTTACTGATATTAATTTCCGAATGGTTTCAAACGGTTGTGTACAGAATAAGAAAAGCTTTCGCTCCGTGGACTTCAGCGTCTGATAGTAATGGATCACTAATCCCACCAGGTACATATCTAGGTGCACAAGATGTATACACAAAGAAGTGGTGGCTAGCTAGCACGAGAATTTGATCGAGGTGCTCAAGTATAAATCGAGATTTTTTCTGACGGCATCTGTAGAATTCGCATGGAGCATTTAGACTAGTAAGGAGTCCCAAGATTTGACTGTTCCTAATGAGAAAACGTTATAGCTACAATTCGGTCTATTGTGTTGTACCTCAAGATTTTGGGCGTTCATTTAAAGATATTTTCGAATTCAAAAGAAATAGGTGCTTTATGGGTGATCAGGAGTGTTTAGGATTTCACAAGTTGTTCAGAAGTCCTATCTTAGCCACCTGTATTCTAAATGATACGATTTCAGTGTTAACAGGTGTTCCTTATGTGACTTGAACTTGAGTCCACGGACGAACTTTGTGAATTCGTTCCAGAGTACTCATGTCTTCTTAGACTGTTTGTGTGATGTGTTGCGTGCCATAGATAGGCAACTTTACACTTCGTCAAGTTGAACGTTGGCTAGTTTTTATCCTCCAACCTTGTAATCCGGCCAGATTGTCCCGTATTGCCAGACTATTCTTCTGGTTGATTATTTCCCTCCAAGGTTCTCTTATATATAGTTTTTTGTTTATTTGGAAGTCAAACACCAAGTAGTAGGTTGCTTAGTGGGGTGGAAAAAATAAAGAGGTAAATAATTCCCGAAATAAATAGTTGCATAGGCTCTTGTCATTGATGCTGTTTGTTTTACAGAACACGATTGGCTGAAGATGCTTGATTAAGTACCACCGCCAGATCACAACATAGCGTGACGTGGAAAGTAACTCATTCTCTAGTTAGCTAGTCTAAACGTTTCCATTCCATTAATGCTTTACTTACGACCATGTATAATTACTTCTCCATCGAACTCTGCCTTCTGATTTGTTACTCTTCGCACGTGAGGGTTTCTAAACGTCAGAAGCTACTTTGGTTACAAGACAAACGTAACTTGCTCATATACTGGGTGCACTTTATCAGTGATCATGACGTGATCTAGGTACAATCAAATGTGTGAGTTTACCCCATTTTATAGTTTCTATAAAATATTTTATATACATATATTTTTCCCACAGTTGTGCTCTGTACTTCGGCATTTGTATATATTTATCCATTTATAATCGCTGATCAGACACATAAGCTTATTAGAATCAGATCTCCCATCCCACATCTCCAAACCTTCAGCTCGTCCTTTTTGTCAGATACTATGGGGCTTGATTCTGCTACGCAGAACCTGAGTTTCGAGACCACAATGTGACAGATCCGCACGTTCAATTCCTAATCGTCATATAGTCACTTCCGCATGTGCTGAGCAGGTAAATCACCCCTTTCTTTTTCAGCCCCAATAGTCCAGAACCTTATTATCAGATCTAAAAAGTTCGTCTCCAAACGCAGAGACATTTCTAGATAGACAGCATCTTGATGAATCGTTCCATACCATTGAGCTCGGTAGCGGCACAAATATCACTCAGAAGAGAAGTGATTGGTCAACGCACTTTTGACAATGATTTATTTCGTCAACTTTTCCTGTCGAAGCTGCCACAACTAGCACACACAGTTTTGGTAACATTTCATAACAAGCCAGTAAACAACCTTGCTTCATCTGCTGATCGAATACCGGAGATTATCTGAGCTCACTACAATGAAGATTATTTCACCATAGAATAGTCTTATGCAACTGAAAACGATGTGGCGAAATCGGGAGATGAACAGACCAAGCATTGCACGACAACCGAGTCCACCAGGGAGATCATCTCAACGGAAGAAAAACTCACTTTGGTGTTGGTACCACAACACATATAAAAAGCTTCCGAGAAGTGTTTGGGTCCCTGTTGTTGCCCAGCAGCAAATCCACAGTTGATGCATCGGGAAACCATTTTGCCGGCACGTGTTAGCATTAACTGTAGTCGGTGGAAATAGCCCCCTGTTATTCATCACCAATGTAATAATGAAGGTTCTCTATCTCGTCTACACTGGCGCAGAAGTCAGCAACCTTCCTAAGAATTCATACGATTGCCAACGCGCAGGCGAGGACGGGAAAGAAATAGCCACTTATAGCGAAATGCATTTATATTCGATAATGGGTTTACGAATACCCATACACTGAATTTTCGCCCTCGCCAATATGAAAACTCCCATCATAGGCATCAATTTACCGCGCTACTACAATTTACTTGTGGACCCTAGCAAAGGAAGTTAGTGGACGACAATGCAGAGCTATACGTGAGTAGAACCCATGCTCCAGCCCGTAGCTTATGTGCTCTTCGCTTTAAACACTTCAGCGTTTCATATATGATGTGTTCAGTGGACTCGACTTCGTCCATGCATATGTCTACGACTGCTTGATAGCAAGCCCAGATGAGGAAACACATATGAAACAGCTGGATATAATTTTTGGAAAACTTCGACAATATGAAATTGCAATAAATATATGGAAATGCCAAATCGGAACTACTTCACTGGACTTCCTGGGACATACTATTGATTCTAATGGCATACAACCTCAAAAACACAAGATAGTGGTTATTCTAAAGTGTCCGGGACCAACCATTATAAATCAGCTGCTAGCTTTCAGTGGATTGGTAAGCTTTTACAGGTGATTCATGTCCAACTGTACATCCATCATGAAACCACTGGCAGATCAAGCTCGCAAAAATAAAAGGATAGTCGCAATGGATGCAGAGTCGAAGAAAGCCTTCACTACGATAAATTATGCAATAACCAATACGACGATGCTGGCACATCACAATACTGTAGCTTCCGTCCTCATCGTTGTTGAGGCATCTGACAGCGATTGGCACAGTTCTGCAACAATGGATAAACCAAGCTTCACAATCATCGGGATTATTTTTAAGACTGTATCAAGACACCGAATCGAGATACACAACTTTCGGACGTAAACTATTGGTCATGTGCTGTGTTGTACAACATTTTCAACACTCCATTTGAGGCCGAGAATTTACTATGTTTACCGACCATAAACCATTGACGTTTTCGGTGAAGTCATTTTCAGATAAGTACTATTCACGGAAGTCTAGCCATTTAGACTACATTTCCCAGTTCTCTACTGATATACAACATATATCTGGAGTTAAAAATGTAGCTGCCTTAGCTCTATCGAGAATTCGTACTTTGAGTCGTATCCAAGGAATCAACCATGCTGAACCAGCTCGACTATAAAATGAAGACAACGATCACCATCACGATTTATCTATGACAACTCTCAGAATCCGAGCAAAAATGGATAGAATACGTAATAGCGCTCCACTTTGTGACTCTTCAACAGGTACAGCTTGTCCAATCGTCCTCAAGAATTTTCGGTACACCATCTTTAACACATTGCACTACCCCACCGATTCTGGAGTTCGTGCTGCGACTAAGATGATTACCCAGAGATTCTGCTGGCCGACGATGAACAAGAATATAAAAATGGGCATGCGCCTGTGTGGTCTGCCAAAAGAACTAAATGATCCAGCATAATGAATACCCCCCCTCCTCAGGCGCTTTCCAAATTCCTGATGCTCGATTCGACCACGACCTCCTCTACTTAATAGGACCTTCTTTTATCTTCTGGCATAAATGGACCTAATTACACGCTGATCAGAAGCAGTTTCCCTCAAAGACATCACTATTTTGCACTTTCGTCGAACCTGAAGGCGTTACTTTTAGATACAAACACTCCTCAGTGGACCGACGCCTCACTATTAGTCTTTTCGGAAATTCACAACACTGTAAAAGCGGAGGTCGAGCACAGTGTTGCGGAATTAGTCTACGGAACTAAATTTTGACTCCTAGGAGAATTCGTGGGGACCTCTCCCACCTCTACGAACCTGGATCTCAACTCTTATGTGAACCGGCTTACAAATGCAATGCTTGCAGACAAACCGTTTTAAACTTAACAGCAGTCGGCAGATGTCTTTGTCCAACCAATTTTACGGACAACATTAACAAAAGCACAATAGATCACAGCAAGATTAGGTAGTTGCACAAACAAGGTAGACTATGGTATGAACTTTCAGAGCTAAAGAACGTGACAATGCATTGAGACATACAGGAGTGTGAGCGATGGTCAGGCATGAAATAGTTGATATACATGTGAGTACATTAACTAAACGCTACATAATCTGAAATTCCAAGTTGTGTGGAGCACCAAAATCGGATATTCAGGCCGTAGCGTGGCTGGCATAGAGGTTTAAAATTGAGGGACAGCCATTGAAGAGGACAAGTAGATAATCCTTAGTTTAATTGGAGTACCAATGGTCAGTAGGATACTCTCGTCATATGAGCAAACGACTCCTAACAGTAAACGTATTAGTACGTCTGCAAACATATATGGGATAAAAAAGAGAAAGCGGGATATAGTTTCTGTAAGAGATATAAATAATCTATACATTGTGAAGACATAGGATTTGTGTTAGGGATTCTAAATCCCTAGAAATACAATTGTTCACTTTGCCAAGTTGTATTTATTTTTGTAAGCATGATTTGTAAACTTTCATCACTTTTATGTGAGCACATTTGACAACACTTAATTGTATTATTAAAAATGTTGATAACTTCAATTGATGAATAATCACGACGATTATTTTGTATATATAAGCGAATATGTAAAATATAATCTGAATCTGATTCCGATCTGTCTCGTTGGTCTATTGTCTTATTCTACTATCTCCGGCTTGGAACCTAGTGGGCATAGTGCAGTCGCAAATTATCAACTAGGCACACTTCAATAGACGTCCGCGCACAACCGACAAAACTTTTTCTCACGTTATAACAATTTGGGGTGTTTACCAAGTGTTTGCTGTTGTGAGACGTAAGTTAAGTGAGAAACTAGAAGAGAGAAATTTGTGAAGTTATTGAAATGCTAAAGGGAGTTGGAAGTCCTAATGTCTAATCGTAGCTTGTTCCACATCTGGGAAAATTTGACCAAGAAAAAGTTACCTTCACGGGTGGTTTTGAAGGTAAAAATTTTAATGCAAAATATGTAGTCGCGTCGATTATAAGAAAGGGAGATTTGTTCAAATCACATTTTATTACAGGTAAAAGAGGCTAACTTGTAGAATAACTTACAATGGAAAATAAGATTTATTTGAAAGCATCGAAACCAAACGGGAAGAAGCTTAATCATCTGATACCATGTCAGGTATTCATTTTTTAGTGTTTTCCAACAGGTCGGAGGCAAAATACCTTCTGATATATTCCATTTCGTTTTTATGCCCTACACGTAGATAGATGAAAACAAACTAGCAGTATTTTAATACAGACCGTTACAAATTTTACACAGCAGTATTCTGGCTTATTGGTTGTGAAAGATGTTTAAAATGAAACCTTAGCATCTTCTCTACCTATGAGTCATTGTTGTAACGCATCTGGAGGTAGAAAGGCTGTCAGAATATTCCAAACCAAAGGCAGTAACACTGTGTAGTCTCGGTAAAGTCATCTAGTAGAGAATCGACTGTTTACCAGTATACGGTACGCCAAAACATATCAGACTGCATTTGTTGGGGTTAAACGGTAGCTTTCAAGTAGTACACAGATCAGTTCAAGTAACATAACATTTCGAATCAAGAATAGAGGTTGAGCAAGTTCTCCGAGCAAAAAATAGTATACGACCTTGAAATAATTAGTAAATACAAATGACTTCCCGTTAAGGGAGTGAAGAGGAGAGAACTAAAGACGCCTTATTTAGCAATTTCTGTGGCGATAAGTTTTCAGTTGGTGAGAATAGAGTCAAATTTAGCCATTCTTGTGCGGTCACTGGTCAAGGACCTGATCCAATCTAATAATAGACAGGCATTGTTACGTGTCATGAGCTTCCTTATTAATATAAAGGCGGTCAACACGGCTGAAAGCTTTGTAGATTCCACAATACAAAACGAGAACTGTACTACCGTTATCAAAGTTACTAGTCATAAATTTGAGAAAGTCAAAGTAACACGTCATACACAACAGAGGTTGGAGAAAACCATATTGATTAGGTTCAGGGATATTAAGTGCTCGTCTTTATCTTTATTGGTTATTTTTTGCACAACTTGTAAGGCGATAGGAGCATATTTAATCGGTCGATATCAACTAACAGTCGACGTAAAGCCTGACAATAATGTAAGAGGTCCTCCAGACATTCTAGCGAATAGATTACTTTAATGAGAACAAAAATTTAAAATTGTTGAAATATCATGTACACCGCGGTTCAGTACGCAAAAATTTAAAACGCCTACGCCAGATCTCTGGGAATACTTTAATGTATTACTAGCTCAACAAATGTTGCTGCAATTAAATTCGACAATGCTAATTATACTTGTAGCTGAGTTAAAATTTTAACTATTGGTAAATTGCGCAACATAATCGTCATGATTATGATGTGAGTGATATCTATCTGGGAATTTTTCCTCAAACAATTCATAAATGGCAACAGAACCGTCATATGTCCCACTATTGTTAACAAGAGGAGAAACAGTGATATGTTGCACATTGAAATTATCAGGTGAGACCGTCGTTATTGCAAGAAACTCCACAAAGTTTTTCTTAAAGAATCATAACTCAGTTTCCTTTAAACCCATAGATAATATGAAAAGTCTACGAGATCACATTAAAATCCATGGCCAACGTAAAATCCTTATCACCCCGAAGCATACTGAAACTTCAGATGGATGAATGCAACGATAAGCATCTTTGGCCTTGTAGTTACTGGAGATTTTGAGCATACGAAATGTTCTGACAATACGTTTGTATCCAAGGTCTACCCTCCAAAAACTGTCAGTTAAAAACAGCCTGAAGCCAGAAATAAAAAATTAAAGAGTGATACTGTACAGGCACAGGTATGGGCTAATCTAACATGAATTCACCTATACCACCTAACTTTAATGTATCAGTGGAAGTATACTAATTCTTAAATTTATTCAATGCAATCAGACAATACCCACTCTTCAAGAATGCTAATGTAAAATCCATATTCGCTTGTATGAAAATCCGTCCATATTTTTCCATATTGAGCAGTTCCTTAACTTGTATTTTGTTACTTTGTTGTGCTCTGACTCTGTAACAGATCTTGTTTCTTTCCGTTTGCCCCTTTTATTATAACAGTATTGGACTTTGCTCACAATCAGGTCCCTACATGTCCTTTTTTGTTAGCATGTGTTACATTCCATTAGTTTTCAGCTTTATCTTACTGGGTTTCAAGGTCTTGTTGTAAGCCATATTGACTTGATATTTTGCCTATGCCTGAGTGATTTGACTCAGTTGGTTGGTTGCAGTCATAATTTGTCTCCTTTATTTGTTTGGATCACTTCTTAAACAAGTAACTAATTTGACGTCTATTTACTACCTATTTGTTGTTTTATATATTAATTATACAATTCTCTTGAATCACTGTGGCTATATAGGGAAGAGGAACTGTTAAGGTTTGTGTGATAAATTTTGTTTTGCAGAAATAAATTGTGTTATTGGACATCTTATTGCGAATTCGTGCAGGACTCAAAAACAGGCTGGCTCGATACAGAAACGATGTTAACTTTCAAAAGTTATCGGTATTTTTCGTCTTTATAGCTGATATTTTTCCATAGAGAACTTAATGTCAGATCATGTCTAGCAAGGCTGACAGCAGGCCCCAAGTATATGGGGACCCTTCTCTTCTACAGCCAAGTGATCAAAAGTGTGCTTAGTTTCAACTTAATAGTGCCACTGCGGATAAGTATGTCATATGAAACCACTGAAACTCAAGGTGTCAAAAAACAAAAGTTCGTGATATTACATATACACCGGGTCCCCCCGTGATGTTGACTTTAACCTCTCAGAAGTGAAAATTAATTTCAGATTACTCCTTGATTATACTACTTTAAAAATCCTTGCTCCAACATCAAGCTGTGGTAACTCAGGAAAGATGATCACAGTTCCGAAAGCAAGCGTGAAACCTTAAACACAGTATCAGACCCAACCCAAACCTTACAGTAATGGAATAAAAGTGTGTCTTTATAGCAAACGTACATTACAAAACGAAAACGAATTGCAATACTCACTGACATATGCGCTTATAAACCTGGTAGTATTATTGGACCGGCTCCATATGTATAAAGACAGTGTTTAATAAACAACGGAAACTACAACGGACGGACGGTATACATTTCTGCGTTCTGTGGTCTCCTCAACCGGCAACTAGAGTGATGGTGTAATTAGAAATGAGCATTATAAAACCACTTCCTACCCTTCTTTCCTTCATCCCATGACCTCCAAATCAACTTCAGTAAAGGTAACTTCTCATTAACCTTTACTCAGAACACTTCCCACAGGCAAATACTACGTGACTTATTAAATTTTCGCTTACTGTTATATCTGAGGCAGAAATGGCTGGTATTGTCGATTCTATTATCCGCCGCGCTATTGTCTACAGCTAACACCCAGCCTTACTTACTTACGCCCGTTACTCGTCACAGAGGAGCATGGGCCGCTCACCAGAATCCTCCATTCAACTCTGTCCTGAGCAACCCTTCCCAATTGTCTCCAGATGCTGTTTATCTTTTTAATGTCTGCTTCCAATTCTCGACGCAGCGTGTTCTTTGGCCTTCCTCTATTCCCTTTCCCAACAGGATTCCATGTTAATGCTTGTCTCGTGATGCAGTCTGATGGTTTGCGTAGTGTATGTCCTATCCATTTCCATCGTCTTTTCCTAATTTCCTCTTCGGCTGGAAGTTGCTTTGTCCTCTCCCATAGTAAGCTGTTGCTGATGGTTTCCGGCTAACGGACATTCAGTATCTTTCGTAGGCAGTTGTTTATAAATACTTGTATCCGTCTGAGGATGTTTGCAGTAATTCTCCAAGTTTCAGCTCCATACAGCAGGACTATCTTCACGTTCGAATTGAAGAGTCTGACTTTGATGTTAGTTGATATTTGTTTTGAGTTCCAGATGTTTTTCAACTGTAGGAATGCTGCCCTTGCTTTGCCAATCCTTGTCTTTACATTCGCATCGAACCCTCCTTTTTCATCGATGATGCTCCACAGACACCTGAAAGTATCCACTTCTTCCAGAGTTTCGTCATCAAGTTTGATTGGTTTGGTGCTCCCTGTGTTGTATTTAAGAATCTTGCTCTTTCCCTTATGCATGTTCAAGCCTACTGATGCTGAAGTTGCTGCTACACACTGGTTGTCTTTGCTTGCATCTGTTGGTGTGTATGTGCTATGAGAGCTTGATCATCCGCAAAGTCCAAATCATCGAGATGCAGCCTACTTGTCCATTCAATTCCATGCATCTTTGCAGGTGTGGAAGTCTTCATGATCCAGTCAACCACTAGGAGAAAGAGAAAAGGTGAGAGCAGGCTACCTTGTTTTACTCCGGTCCTCACTAGGAATGCATTTGTCAGTTGTCCCCCATGCAGAATTTTGCACTGTGTTCCGTCGTAGGAATTCCGGATGATGTTGACGAGTTTCTCTGGTACGCCGCGGTGCCGAAGAAGTTTCCATAGTTTTATCCTATCTACACTGTCAAACGCCTTCTCATAATCAAGGAAGTTGATGTACAGTGACGAGTTCCACTCAACTGATTGTTCAAAGATGATCCGTAGTGTTGCGATTTGGTCCGTGCACGACCGATCCTTACGGAAACCAACTTGTTGATTTCCAAGTTAAGCACCACTGAATCTTTCATTCTGTTCAACAATACTCGGTTAAAGACTTTCCCTGGTATCGACAGTAGCGTGATCCCTCTGTAGTTGTCACATTTGCTCAAATCTCCTTTCTTTGGTATCTTGATGAGATAACCTTCTTTCCAGTCTGCCGGCACTTGTTCTTCCTCCCAGATCTTTTTGGATAAAACGTGGAGTATCCTTGCTGTTAGATCGATATCTGATGTGAGTGCCTCAGCTGGTATATTGTCAGGTCCTGCTGCTTTCCCACTTTTGATTTGTCTGATGGCCATCTTGATTTCTTCCATCGTTGGTGGAGTGACATCTATCGGGAGATCTGTAGGTGCTGCTTCGATGTCCGGTGGGTTCAGTGGAGCTGGCCTATTTAGAAGTTCCTCAAAGTGTTCTACCCACCTATTCATTTGTTCTTGAATCTCAGTGAGTGTCTTGCCTTCTTTGTTCTTGATCGGTCGCTCTGGTTTACCATGTTTATCTGCCAGTTTCTTCGTTGTGTCGTATAGCTGTTTCATATTTCCTTCTCTTGCAGTCTTCTCCGCTGTCGTTGCAAGGCCTTCGATGTATTTCCGTTTGTCAGCTCTAATGCTTTACTTTACTTGCTTATCTGCTTCAGTGTATCTAGTTTGTGCCTTGATTTTCTCTGCTCTTGTTCGGCTGTTGTTGATTTCTATCCTCTTGTTCCTACTTTGTTGGATTTTGCTCAATGTCTCAGTGGAGATCCATTCCTTATAATGGTGCTTCTTGCGGCCCAGAACCTCCTAACACGTTGACGTTAGTGCTTCTTTGATTCATTTCCAGTTATTCTCTATAGTGGTTTCTTCTTCTTTCGGTAGGTCTTGTAAAGCTTGGAACCTGTTGTTGAGAGATATTTTGAATTCGTTGAGTTTGTCAGTGTCTCGGAGAAAGCCTGTATTGAACCGTTGTACTGCTGCCACTCCAGTTGTCCACTGCTTCTTTAGCTTCAGTTTTATTTTAGAAACCACCAGGTGGTGGTCTGAAGCTATGTCAGCTCCTCTCCTTGTTCGCACATCTTCCATTGATCTTCTAAATTTTTTATTGATACATATATGATCGATTTGATTCTCAGTAGTATGATCCGGTGAGACCCATGTAGTCTTGTGTATGCGTTTGTGGGCGAATATTGTACCACCTATAACTAATTTGTTGAAGGCACATAGGTTTGCAAGTCTTTCACCATTGTCGTTTCTGTCTCCCAGTCCTTGTCGTCCCATGATTTCTTCATATCCAGTGTTGTCCATTTCGACTTTGGCGTTTAGGTCCCCCATCAGGATTGCCAGTTCCTTTCCTGAACACTTTGCTATAATTGATTGCAGTCTATCGTGAAACTGATCTTTGTCTTCGTCGTTGACGTCGTTGGTTGGTGCATAGCATTGGATAATATTCACTGAAATCCTCTTTTTTATTGTTTTGAAAGATGCTTTGATGATCTTGGGTCCGTGTGGTTCCTATCTCACAAGTTCATCACGTGATTCTTTGGATAGCAACTCCCTGGGTGTGAGGAGCATTTTCCTCTTCGTGGTCGGAGTATAGTAGCATCTCTCCCGAAGCCAATGTTTTCTGTCCAGCTTGAGTCAAATGGGTTTAGCTGATTCCGAGTATTGTCAACTTGTATCTCTTCAATTCTGCAGATATTTGATTTGTCTTCCCGGTCTCCCACATTGTTCGAACATTCCATGTACCTACAAAAATATTTGCTCTGGTTGTTAGAAGGGGGGCATCGGCCTCATGACTTCCGAAGAATTTCGGCTTTCATCACGAGGCGTCATAAACAATCTTTTCACTCCCAGGGCAGAGTTTAGATGATTTGGCATGTTTAATCTGGTTTGCGTTTTTTTAGCAAGCTTGGGTCTTACGGGATGGGGACGCTAGCCCCATATCCAACCCTCCTCCTTTACCCGCGCTTGGGACCGGCAGTAACCCTAGGAGAGCTACAGACCAATAATATACAATATATATACACATAAGACCCAGTCATTATCGTTTATCTGTCACACAATATTGGCCAATCACATGTCTGCTTCCGGACATGCCACTTACAACAGAAGTATCTTGTGACATCGCTCTGGATGACAACCTGTTGTGAGCTGGTAACAGTTTATGAATGTTGCTATTGGGAAAAGGGTATGATTCGAGTACTATATTCCAAGAACTATATGCTTCGTTATTCCACTAACTAACATCGACAAAGCACAACAACAATAGATGTATATTAAGAATCAGAACGAAGAGTAGATGGAATATCTATTAATCTAACAACTATCGAACACGAGATCGAAAGTCGAAAGATGTCATAAGTCATATAAATGCAACAACTAAATAATGCCTAATTTTTTAACGACATTTTAATGCTTGTACACAGGAAATAGTTGATTTAATATTTGTTGCTACCACATAGAAATAAAACATACAAACAATCATACTGAAAGCTCACCGTTTCTGACAATATCCAACTTTTTGACCCTCTACTTACTTACAACAAAAGAGCTTTTATATGACTTTGACCGTCACTAATATTTACATATTTTCATTATCTCAGTGAGCGCCAAGTAGCTCCAAGATAAGGTTAACTATCTTAAATCCTTTATGATCCTTACTATTCCAAGCATTCTACTTATCACCAAACATAGCGTGAAATAACCTTGTCGGATATCTGAATCAGCAATTATGCTCTTTCTAGGTTGGTACACATCATGCACTTAAAGATGACACGATCACTTATGTACACCCAAACTTGAAGGCTTGTAGATATGGAAATGAAAGTCTATGCCTGATAGAGGACTCTATATAGCATAGACTATGGTACGTAAAGATACCTACTAGTAGGATGAATATACAGAGCTCTACATCCAGTCAGTACTTATTACGAAAACCTTCCATCTCCATACTTTTAAGTTAACTGAGAAGGTGGGGAGATTTTAACTTAACAAACATCACTTGTAACTGCATGCCCACATTACAGCAATCCTCGAAGTTGTTATAGACTATAAAACTCAGTGAATGGTATTAAAACGTTCAGACCCCAACTGAGAGATAGAATATTCTCAATATACCTTTCATAGCTTACTATGACCACATCTCAGTACTTGTCACGACTTAACTTCATATGAGTGACCATAGTGTTGTAACCGGGATACTTAACCCTCAACTAACTATTTCTATCCCGAACATAACAACAGAGTACAAGTTTCTAAATTACAGTAGGTAAAGATGGGAACACACTGAGTCTGCCATTTGTTGTCTGCAGCCAGATTTTTTATTTCTCTGCCCTCATGTACAAAACGCTACTTGAGAATGAATTATTATTATTATTATAACAGTGTCAACTGAATTTTTTCAGTGATTTGCCTATTCAAACTCCGTCTTGATCCGAAATCTAATAAATTTACTACACCCTTCATTAAAATTGGCACTGTTGTTAACAACCCAGTTGCAATCAGTAAACAGTTCACTGATTACTTTTGTAGATGCTGTACCGCCGAAACCTTGGCAATTACGACAACATTATTGACAATAGTATCTTAATATCTAATCCCAAACACTTTCAGTTACATAAATTTCAGACGAGCTTTAGCCTCATTAACAGATTCATATAACGATAGTCCTAATGGCGTCCCACCAACTTTCATGGAATATAGAAGTAACAAATTACCGAAATTTTACCTAAGACTTTTCACCCAAGAGGGAAATGCTGTCTATAACTTTACAACTTGTCCCATACTTTGGATTCTTTGAGGCATTTTGCACAATTTCCTCTTTAACTTCTCACTTGCGACAAACTAGATCCTTCGCTCAAATCATTTCTGAAAACAACAAGCAAACTAGCTTGCTAATATATCAAGTCAATTGTTCACATGCTTAAAACACCACTGGCTGTGATCAAAACTACCTAAAACAGTTTACTCAAATTAGAGATTTTTAAATAGTTTGCACATTGTTTAATATTACACGGAAGGGGGTTATTATTAGTCTACTTCTAGTTATCATCGAATATACAGGTTAGAAACTAAATTCATTTTAACAATGTAGTTGATGTACTAAAACTAGTCAGACAGATAAACAATCTTCAGATATTTATGTTATGACGCAAAATAATGGTTGGTTGATTGAATGCCAATTGGGTGTGCTTAGTCGATGAATGGGCGTCTGCCCTATGCCTACTCGGTCCCAAGCCAGAGACAGAAGGACAAGACGATAGACCAACTAGACAGAATCACATTATACTTCACACATTCCTTTATATAAACATAAAATCAGACCGGACAGTGAACCAATTAAGAATCTAACATTAATGCAGAACATAGGAGATAGTGGTATCGAATGGGGGGGGGCAACTTGTATACAACCAATTAATTGTAGTTCATAGTAATAAACAATATACTAAGAGTAAATATACTAAACGGGAGGATAGAGTATGTGGTATGTAACAATCATATAAATGAAATTTTTAAACTACTCACAACCAAAATATTTGAAATAGTCCTCTAAAATACAGTTCTGAAAGTTTGTTACTTTTCTTTAGTCGCCTAACATAACATTTTGTCGGGTCACTCATTATAGATCTTAAAGATATAAACCACTTAGTTAGTATGGTTATCTTCAAGCATTTCCTAAGCTTGATTACTTCATAATTTCGTCTTATCATCACAGATATACTATGAGATGATGTGCAATTTCTACTATTCGAGCTAATGAAGCTAAGAGGTAATAGATATCATCATGACGTCACTGGTACTATACTAATGTCCGTACTACCATCATATGTACATTGCTTTACTTTAAACCTATATTCAGAAAAAATAAGGAATTTCGAAAAGTTAGAAGTTATGGATGCCAACATACACTGAATCCTGAATTGATTCTCCTTGATCACGCTGATTCAGTCGCATTCACAAGCCGTTGTATGGGTATACAATAAAAAGCCATTTACGACTATTGGCATAAGAATGTAGTTGAACTGAATAAAATTAAAAGAACAGTTAAATCAACGAACCCTGTTGGATTTAATCATAATGATCATACTACTGATTTAATAATTAGATGGTTATTGTATAATTTTGTTCCGTTTATTTCATTGGTTAATTGTATTCAAACTTCCTGGTTGTTGTTTCAATTGGTTGGATTATTGTTTGTCAGGTCAGCCATCTTAGTTTGGTAGTTTAAACTTTTGTGCAAAACAGTAGACTGTTATGACTATTTTGTTATTTAATCAACTTAAATGCAAGTATACTGGGCAAATTAACAATTATTTATTGTAAAATACACGCACAATATATTTGTATATTTGTTCCAATATTATAAATATTCAAAAAACTTAAGATAACCTTTTGGCCTTATCGATCTCGGGTAAGTTATTTCGTTAAATCTAACGTGATGTTAAGTGATGCTTACAGGCCCATTTACTGATGTTCGTCATTGGAGCGTAAGTCACTTTGACCCCATGTTGAATATGCCTACGAAAATAGAAACGCCCATTTAGTAAACTGCTATACTCAAAGGGTAAATACTACCCCTACAACAGGAACATAATTAGTTAACAGTAATCGATGAATGGAGAATGATTAGGCAACAGTTAATGAATTAAGTTGAAAAATTAGGATGAAGGGAATATAAAAATAGTAGGAAAATAATGTTCAACACATTATCAGTCAAAAGATATACAATAATTTCTCTGAAAAATATTTCTTGAAGTTTAACCCTTTTACGAACTGGCCCTCTACAAGTTTATAATGACCAACCCCCACCCCACGCTGACAACGGAAATTGAAAATGTGTAAAATTAATTATCCTATTCTTTTGTTTTCTTTTCAAACATCAATTTATCAGTGATTATCTTATGTCTGCAAAAATGTAAAGTTGTTTCCGGGTCTTCGGCCCCCCCCTCCTCTTTGACATCAACTCGACCGCTTGTGCTGAGTAGCATATATCTGTAAAATTTCAGAATATATTATTATTATTTGTAGTTAATTTAACTGGTGACTAGATGACACACTGGTTGAGGTTATATCCGGACTTCATTTAAATCTCGTTTGATATAACCCAAGCCTATATATTATAGCATCAGTCACAGTGACAATTCATTTCACATTTAGTTAACTGACAATAGAAAATTCGACCTCAAATAACCTTTATTTGGTTTTAACATCCAATAGAAACAATCCTTTAAATCAATATTTCATTGACATATCTTGTAATTTTGTATTCTGTTTATTCAATCAAGGTATAATATCCTGTTCCAAGAAATGTACCATTGTATAGCAACAACAACTGAACGTTGTATTCTCATGAAACAATTATCAGATTATCAGTTTTCGGTGTATAAATATTATATTGATATTAGAATATTAAACATTGTTTAGTCATTAGATTGATATGTATATTGAACACTTTCTACTTCTTTGTGATTGTTTTACTGTTTAAGTTTATATTCATTTTGTTGTTACAATAATAAACTCTGTGAACTGACATCTAACACGCATCGACTACTGCCTGTCGATGTTGGTTAATCGAATAATAAAAAGTAAATCACATAAATTATATCATCTGGACCACATGGCTTGTTCATAACTGTAGAATTCTACACACACACACACACACACACACATACGAGGTACTATAGTAATCATATTTTTTGCTGAAATTATTTTTACCAATATTCCATTTATTTGATTGAATATGTCACTGATGTTGGCAGGGTACCATTGAAAACCAGAGAGCACTAGACAGCTGTTTCGTACTGGCGTGGAACTCCTCAAAAGTGCCCACCCCAGATTCCGCACCAGGGGCTTCAGGTTGACGAGAATACCTAACCATCTGCTCCACAGGGTCGGCATCCAATGGCTTCACACTAGAGCGGAACAGCTGTCCAGTGCTCCCTGGCTATCAATGGTACCCTGCTAACATCAATCTGTGACATATTCAATCAAATAGATAACCAATCTCCACAAAAATAACCATCCCAATTGAATATTCTATTTCATTTTAGTATAATCTAATATGTATTGCTGAGTATGAAGACATAATCAGTCAGGAAATATAAGAAAAAAATTAGTAAATAAAATAATTTGAGTACATTTAAATTTCCCCGTTGATTTGTTATGGACTGAAATCGATCACTCTCTGTTGCTATATATGCATGCTGAACAGGTTGTTTCAGTACAGCAATACTTCACAAATATGATTTGAGCTGGATTGTGGTTAGCAAGAGGAATCCAGGAAGTGCGTTTTATTTTATTTGACACTCATTAGCTTAAAGTACCTGAATCTTAGTGTTGATGTCCACGCATAGGTTCAAACTCAAATCTTTTCATCCCAATAATACTAGCGAACCATCGCTATATCGAGGCATTTTGCTAGGGATGCACACATGGAGACAGACTGATCAACTTCAGTCCATAACAAATTAACGGAAAGTTATGAATACCTTAGGTTTATATATATGCATATCCACTGCACCAATGCGGCTGTCTGGACTCAGTAACCTAGTAGTGAACGCAGTGGCGTTTGGCATGAAAATAACTGAGTTCACGTCCCGGTGTGAGCACCAACACTGGGATGCAGATGTATCTAGCTGACGAATCCCAAACAAGACGAAACGAGCTTCCTGGATTCCTCTTACCAGCCACAACCCAACTCCAATCATGGGACATTAATTTCTGCCCAGTGATCAATATCCACATATAATCTAGTCAGCCGCAGAGTTAACCTGAGATCAACAGTTCTTCAAGTACTTTGTAAATTCAAAGCATACAAGATTCAATTGTAATTCAAAGAAGTATACACAATCCTAAAAGAAACTTTCTTACACGCTAGTTACAAACTTATTAGTTGTTGATAACATCGAATCAAACATCAAAAATGTAGAATTTTATGTTTTGTGTTTTTTTGATACCATAGATAAATAATAACTACGATTTTTAAAAGACTAACATAGGCTTAGAAACCTAAGTCTTCAGATAGGTAGGTAGGTTAACTAATAGGTTATGACGTGGATCAGTGTTTATTCACTGAGGATGAATGTTATAAGTGAAAATAACTAACGAAAAGTTAATCTTATTGGTTTAGCAGTAAACAATGGTGTATTATATATATAAATAAATACGTTGAGATGGTGGTGTAGATTTGTAGCTCAGGAAAATGACTTTGGTTAGATGATTTAATTAAGCAGATTTCTGTATCATTTTGGACAACTTTTAAACAAACTTTTTGTACAAACGACATAAGAGAGTTTCCACCTTCCCACTGGTGATTAGCAGCTTGTTCTGTCGACCTTGAATTGAATTGGTTATTGTTGTCTCTTGTCCTAACAATTTTCGCATACAAATTATTATTCACTCCCCTCTCGACCTAATTTGTAGTCTCGTAGTTGTTTATGATTCTTTTTTGATTGGTTGATATGTCGAATATATTTCATCTTATTCATTGATCTCGGTTGGACTTAAACTTACTGTGGTCTGAATTTTTAGCTACATGTCATAGATAATAAGTAAAATGTAATTGGCCGATAACTGAAAGGGATAGAATTTTCACCGTAAAACTGCTACCAATTAGTATCCCCTGAAATCACCTATTAGTGCAATCCGATTAGTTAAATGAAACTGATCTTATCTGCTATTGATTAGTTGCAAAATTTCATCAAATTTTCACAAAAGAACCATTTTTACAAAAGTTTTTTTGGAAAACACTCAATCTTTTTGTTAACTTGGATAAATGATTAGTGAACGAAACACGAATGGAATACGTTACTTGTATTATAGGAACCCTATTATAGTCAACTAGGAATAGTATGATTCTAGTTAATATTATTTGCATCGATTAATCGTTGAATAATATGATATGAAAAGCCTGAGCATTGGAACTGGGTTACTTAGTGTTAATGAAGACGTAGAAATAATAGCAATAATAGTAATAATTTCATCAATAATACTAGTTCGATTAAGACGGAAGTTAAGTGTTGTATGCTAAGCTCATTTTATTTTTAATTATTGGAGTAGATTGTCTGCAGATGTAAACTGATAGCTGAATAAAGTAGATATTCTAAGTAGTTGTATATCTATTGAAATTGAAAAAAACTACTAATTAGTAAGGAGTAAATATTCACTCATTAGTAATAATGTAGATTAGGTATATCTGTTATGATTATGCTATATGATGCATATTTCTACTCTAACAGTTTGATTAATTAAAGTCGTATGATTGAATGCATCTACGTAGATGTAAAATGTAATTTAAAAGACTTGTCGATTAACGAAAGTTAACATAAGACGTGGTTTATTCAGCAGACTAAATTATATGACAATATTCACTAATTCCAACTATTAAACATAAACAGAATGAATTTGAAATGTTTATTCAAATAATCTTAAAATTTTCTGAATATATGATGATCTTAATATACATGACACATATAACTAAGTTTACTAATAAACCAAGAAGACTTCTTATTCAGCTGTTCATTATACCTGTAAGTGGTAAGACACTGAATGACTTTAAGATGCATGTAAATGCATCAGGAAGTCTGTATCCCCCTTTTATATTTGAAGGTTGTAGTTCTTCAGTTTTGATCACGAATTTAGGGATATATTGTATGCAAACTGTTTTCATTACTTAAGTAGTAAATCACTGAAGTATCATGACGTAGTGTTATTGCATAGAACATTAATTAAATTTTTGAGTTAATTATCTAATGGTTTGAGGAGCCAGCCATGAGAAGAGCATATGATTACTTTAGTCACGATGAAAGCTCTAGCATTTCGATGTGTGTCGAAAGATATTAGATTACTTCCAGAGATGGACTTAATTGAATTACAGTATACGTAAGGATGATGTTTATTATTGACTATTGTCGTCTTAAACATTTGTTAATCTCTTTTATTGTTGAAGTAGATTAATTAAAAACCAGATACATGTTATAATAACTGATTGTAACCATACTATAAGTCAAACAGACTAGACATGCAATTGGAAAAACTAGACTCAAATCGATATGACAAAATGAGAAATGAATTATTCCCCTTGTCATTGTAGTAAACGCACCAACAAATACGAAGCTGAACACATGTGCACTACTATAATTATTTTATGTTACATGTTGTTAGTATGATTACTATGATGGCAGAACTATCAGCAGTAACTTTGTAATCTAGATTGTGTTAAGCCATCGTACAAAACTTCAATGATAAATGGTTTATAAACGTTTAGCAATCTAATGGAGTCAATCAAATCATTGGAATTATTTTCTTATGTTCAAATAATAAATGCTGCTTGTTAAGGGTTCCCTCATATCGCAAAACTCAATCATCCTATTTATTTATTATTAATGGGAATGAATCCGAAACAGCATGATGATATATAGAACTCTGTAACTTAAAATATTATGGACTGTTCAAACAATAGCTCGTCGAACTAAACTGAATGTCAACCATCAGTTCACAATAAACATCTCTTTGTTTCCATAACTTATTATTATTATTATTATTATACGTATTATTATTACCAGTCACAATCCAACTTATATAACGTTAAAAAGCGTTTACACTTCGTAGATCTGTTAATACTATTTATCCAAAATCTCTGAAATATGTAAGTTGAGTGCTATTCTTATCGACTTGAATTCTCTAACAAGTTGTATTGACAGAATTGTGAGTTTCCCTCATCACTTTTCAAAAACTTCTAATGAAGTGATTCAGTAGTGTTCACATCTGATAAATGATGTTTACGTGATAATCATTCAGCATAGTAACCATTGATTTTGCAAAATAAGCAGCTGAATAGCATTAGTTACAAAAATACAATGAAGTTTTCATTGTAAGAATTAAACCTCAATGAAAACATGTAAACATCATACAACTTCTGCAACCGAAACCATACAGTTGATGTACTTTTTTAGCAAATTGACTATTAGGAAACGACGGAAAGAGTGAACAAACACTTGTGGGTGCGCACTGCTGAAGAGTTCCACACTAGAACGAAACAGCTGTCCAGTGCTCCCTGGTTTTCAATCGTACCCTGCCAACATCAATCTGTGATATATCCAATCAAATAGAATACTTGTTTGTTGTTCACTATATGAGCAACATGTATTAGTACCGATAAAGATAAGCGAGTAATCGATCAAATTAGTTACGGGTATATATATTGTCGAAACTTGTTGAATACGAAAGATTTAAATACGTTTTCGATAGAAATATTTTATTTAAGGTTACAAGTAAGTACATAATTGTGAATCGGCTGCACTATGCTGACAGTTTTCACTCTCAATAGACCTGTTGATTGGTCGTCGTCACATAAGGCAGTATTATTGGTTGCTTCGTCGTGGCTTTGGTCCCCAGCATCAAACTCTTCAGAATTTATTGAGATAAGAGTGATATGATCAGAACTTGTCAATGACTCATTCAAGTCAACGTTCATTCGTCGCTGACTGTTTGCAGTGGTTTCGGCTTGCTGAGGTTGTAAGCGTCTAGGTGACAGAAACTGCGTTATCAACATAAACAAGAATCAAGTATTTACCAGGAAGGTTTGATTGAGAAAAGACCTTGTAACGCATGATGAATACAACTCCCGGATTCAGACGCTTACGAAATGTCGAATACACGAGATCAACAACATTGGATACGGCTGTCTGAAAACATCAGAGGTCGGACTGTAGCAAACTCTGCATCTGAAAACCTCATCCAGGTATTGTTGTCGTTCCCGAATGGATTACATTTATGGTTGTGCTGCAATTGTTTGCGTACGACGGTCCAATAACCATCTTCTTTTAACGAACATAAATGACGGGCATTCACATTTTGTTGACGCTCTACGAGGATTCTGTTTAAAAAAAAGTAAGTAACTTACTTCCGCCTTAGGGGGATGACCATGAATTGCATTCTGATGCCGCCAACCACTTCTCCAGCACTGACACGTGATATACGGTTTCTGATTTCGATGGAAACAAGAGTCACGAATTATAAAGTGACAAAATGTAACTTTTAAAATTCGTTTACAGCATTCTTGAGTGAATTTACTGATGAGAATGCAACTATGGACAGCATAGTCAAGAATACGTTTTCTTGCTCCTTTACGACACTACGCGTTGACGTCAAACCAAAGTTATCGCCAGTACGAGAGTTGTTACCAACATAGTTTAAGCTCATAATGCTAGAAAAGTGATCACTCAATTGAGGTATCTCCGTTTTATAGCACGTCAATAAGATATATTATCGCAAACTATTTTTCCATTGGACGAAAAGGACTACAATGAGGGTTAGAAAAATTTTGAAACGTGACAAAATTTCCTAATCCATTAATTTTACATTACAGTGAGAATAAGTATTATCCAGCTTCCGAAAGTTTAGTAGTCTGGCTGGTGATTTCTTACTTTAAAATTACGTTTCCTCAGTCAAACTTGTATTCCTAATTGTCTGTATGTATTGACATAAGTAAAGATATGCCGTGGCGTTTGGTAGCTAACTTATGTTCTTGTAGGTGGCAATGATGAATTCCGATGCAGTGTTTTAGATAGTTTTTCGATTTATTTTAAAGATACAGTTCAGTTTTGTCTTCTTTTTGTTATTTGGTCTTTTGAGTTGCATATCATTGTTTGGAGTGATTTCATTGGTTTATAACAGATGCTTATTCTTAATAACTTTAAAAGTGAATGTAATTACTGATATATCTTTTATATAGGATAGGATAATCAGTTTTTCAGTCTGTACGTTTGATTTTGTAGCTTTAAATTATCTTGAAAGACATTTTGAAGTTATGCGCGTAGCCACTCTTTCTGGGCATCAATCATTTTCTTCATTTTTCAGTGTAATTGGCATACTTCTCGGTGATTTTACCCAAACGGAGATTTTGTGAGTTGTTGGGTTGTTTCTAATGTAACTGTGAATCTGCGTTTTTGTGGGACGGTTTACGGTACACTTGAGTCTCCAGTTTTTACTAATGGTTCTGGTGGTCGGCATATCTGAAGAGTGGTAGTTCATTATTTCACCCCCCCCCCTTTTAACATAAAATTTATGCCATCAAAAACGTTAACCCCACCGGAGACAATTTATATCACCTCTGTAATGATGACAAACATGTAATCTACATTGCAGATTTTTGTATTTCTAGTTTAATAATTAGCAATACTGAAATTTCTAGTCTCAGCATAATTACTTGTGCATTAAGTCCTGATAGTTGTGATTCAATTATTATTCCTTTCGTTTGATTGTTTATTTCATAAGTGAATTAGAAATATGTTGTTAAGTATACATCAGTGAGTTTCAACTGACTTTTGATATTTTGTTTATTTTACGAGACTTGTCTCATTAGTAAGAAGAAGGGATACTGTTACTTTCGCCAGCTTTGGTCCAAATAAATTTAGTAGGACTGTAAAATCGAAGGATACCATCAATTCACCATTAATGTTTTGAACGTCTTTTATATTATCCAAGAATTATGTGAAAAAGTTGATTAAATGAATCCACTAAATGTTCTAATATCCTTAAAATTTTTTAAATAGATGTTGTGTTTTAAGTAGAGTTTGTAACGAAGAATTAGGCTAAAATAATGTTCAAAACTCTGCAATCAGACTATTCACGTCAAATAAATCAGTCATGCTAAAATAACACAGTTAGTCTACCAATAAATTTCCTACTTCTGCCTTAGTCTTCCTACTTTATAGAGCGAATAGCTAGGTTATAAAGCAACAATATTAGTTTCACGTTCATTGTCAGACTGATAAACCACAACACCTATGTTCTTGAGATTTCACTCTACAGGTTTAATACCTCAGATAACCAAATGTTAATTTTTGTTACATCTCAATGGAAATTCGTACTATTTCACTGCTTATATTATATAAATACACTTCATAATTATATCGTTCTATTGAGATACGTGACATGTTAATAACAGTTATTTCGCTTTATTACTTATAGAATAAACTACTGTAGGTATAACACAAATCAAAATATATCTGACCGTTTTTCTGGATGGTAACATGTTCTTATCTATTCACATAACAAGTATACAATAACTTAAGCGGTATTTATGGTTAGTAGCCTGAAATAAAGTTATAAAGGTAGGTACTAAACAAATACCAAAATAGGTAGTTGGTTCATGCAAAAAATAAATCAATCAATAGTGCATACTGTATCTTGTTCATTGTGCTTGGATATATATTGAACGCTTTGTATTCTCTCTGTTGACTGAACAGATTATCATTGATTATTAAGTTAATAATTAATAAAAGAATTTTCATTTTGTCAAGTCTAATACCTAGATAACAGAGGGTTCACATGTAAAGGTATATTAGTTATCTATTCATCTTTGAATGAGAAAATTACATAGAATGTAAAAATCTGAAAAGTATAATCTCTGAAACCTATTTCAGTACTATTGAAATACAAATTGTGAAATTACAATTGTTTATTATTCAGCAAACATGACGCTTATATTCTTTAAATTACCAGTTTCCTAGTGACGTATTAACTATTATCATTTCTAATTCCATTCTTAAGTTATTGTAATGTTACTCTGAACCTATTATCCAATTTTCTGTACACAACTGTAGTTTAGACTTTATTGTGTTTTTTATTCTTATTTTACTTTTCGGTCTATCATTTGATGTCGATAATCAGTTATTTCTCTTCAATTAATGACTTGACAATGACTCTTATTCATCCGTGTTGTTCTTTCTTAGTCTAAACTACTGGGGAGTGATAGGCTTTGTCCAGTCTGACATCATTCCAATCAATAAGAGTTTACGTGTATCAGGCCGTAGTCTTATAGTTACAAGCCCCATTGACTAGTTACGAAGACTACAACGCCACATTATATTCATGGACAGTAGCATGGCTATTTAATATTCAGAGGTGAAGTAGTACTAAACGAATTTATTCCTTACCGCCAATATGATATAGCATTAAAGTAATTAAAGTAATATGAGGTGTTGTAGAGTTGCTTGAGTTTGAAGTCAGAGATTTTTCATCACTGCTTATTTTATGCTGAGGGGGGGGTATGAAACTGTTGTCCAACACTTCTTGGTTGGCAATGGTTGTTTAATCCAGGTCATTCTGTGATATGGAACCTTAAACTTAATTATCAATTGATATCCACATCGTGACTAAATCCTTTAATCATTACTACAAACACCAGACACAATCGAATACTTAGCCCAACGGGAGCACCTATAAGCGTGACCGTTTTTAATTATTCTAGTTTAGTGGAAAGACTAAGTATTATTCGAGAACCTAACATATTAGCGTCAATTTTCTATTTTTTAGTCACGTCAACTGTTTATTATGTAACACTGTTAGACTGAATTCATGGCAGGACTGTAATGTAGGGACGACCTTGACATTTGATAGGCAACCATTGACATAGGAATATTAGTTTGTCACACTTCTATAAGCGATAGATCGTCAACACTGTCAAGCAAACTGTGAGCAATGACCTTGAGATGAAAAGTCGAAATTTCATTGGTTCGTCCTTACATTATAGTCCTGCCGAATTCATTTACTTTTTATTACTATCATTGTAACGTAAACAAATAATAAATATACTAATGAGTTTCCAAAGTATGTTAAATACATTGTAATCTTTGCACTACCGTACAGTTTACATTGAATTGAAAATAGATTAACAACAAGAACTCGAGTCATGAATCAATGAATGTTTTTTTCGTTTAATAAGGATCGATTCATGTTTACCGTATGATGAAAGGTGAAGGTACATATCGTTGTATTGATATTAACTTTAACAGGCCAGAGTACAGTAAAAGAGCATGTAAACTCGAAACTTGAAATGCCTGAGTTCAGTTTGTCAATGGATCAACTATTCTACAGACTAATTAATCACTTTAGGCCAATAAGAAGACAGTATTTATGACTGAATAGTTTATCGGGAAGAAAACAATTAGATTACAAGGGACATAAATATCTTACATGGTAAATAAATGAATCGTAGTTTTGTAGCGATGTTACAGCTATTAATCCACAGGAATAAGATAAAAGCAAATTTATATGACTGAAGATCTGTCAGGTCATTCTTCAGGGAATTTGAAAGGAAGACCCATTACAAGAGCCTTATTCCACTAAGGATGCAAAAACTTATTATCAAACAACTACATAACTATTCGTAAGTACTATTTTCTATGTCAATTCTGCTGTAACTTAAATTGTAACTTTAAACCCTAATCTGATGGCGAATTCAAAACCCAAAATACTAGTTTTAAACAACATTTTTGACTCTAAATCCCACTTTTAACTAGAATTTCTAAATCATGTTTCTAATATTGATCGATGAGATGATGTTTCTGACCCTAAATTTTCCCAAACTTAATTTCAGAAACGTATAGTAGGTAGTATAAGGTAGGGGAAAACGCCTAAAATCACTGGGTAAAAGTTTGTAACACGAAGGACATTGGGGAAAATGTTGTAAAGGGCCTGTGTTTTCATATATTATGCTCAATGTTTTACACGAAGTTTTCCACAATTTCATGTGGTTTTTCACCAATCTTCAGCCTTAGTGGGTTACCGTTTATTCTTAACACAAAACCTAGTTCTTACGTTAAAACCTAACGTAAAATTATGTCTCGGACACTGAAAGGCTAATTTTAACCAAAATTCTCAATCTTTAATCTTTATGTCAATCTTAGCTAATGATATATGTTAATTTAAATCCGTGCAAGCTTAACGTCTATATCCCATATTTCGTTGGTTAATTCGAAATTTTAAGCGGTTATTTAAGTACCATATTTCCTCATTCCTATGTTGCATCTTAACCCTATTAGGAAATCACTAGTGATATGCCGTCTCCGCGTGATTTTGCAAGTATGAGATAATTTTTCCATCTATCCATTTAAGTGCTAGTGGTATGGTAGTGCACGGAAATAGGTTATTGAGCACCAGCATTTTCGAAATAAACCGTTATTAAGTAGTCTTTATCATAAAAATATACCTGACAGAGCTCTCATTGTTTTTGAAGTGGTAATTGAAACCACTAGATCTACTACTGGCCAAATAGTGTACGCATATGGTACACAGTAGTAATGTGTTACATTGATGGGACTAAAAAATCTATATGTGCCTTTTACAGCAAACTTTGGCTGCTAGTAAAAATAATGGTGGAAGATATGTTGGACTACTGTCTGTATGCTAGCACTCGAGGCATCAGATAATACATCTTTTGATATAATTGTCCATCTATGACCAGTATACATAGCTTAATTCAGTATCAGGGTGATTGGAGTGAGATTTGCACAGAACCTAACATCTTAATGTGCAAGGTATTATAAATATTTTGCTAAATACTAGTCAGTCCCCAACCATGTAGGTTAACTATCATCTAGTCAGTATTTGACGTAGTTGCTTATTCATCAGTATCAGCTATATATTCCGTAATTAGAGTTCACTGCTTGTTCATCTGATAATAATGGACAACTGTTACATCTCGTACGTGATATCTTGACTAGCAGCAAACAACTTTAGCACTCGAAAGCCTTGAACACTGCTAGTCGCAAATTCAGAAGAGAGAAGATGAGAAGACAGGAAACTTTATTCCAATAAAATGGAGAGAAGGTTATGTACAAAATATTCGTATATTTCTAGTTTTCTGAAACAATGAAATCAGTACTATAATCCATCCAATCCGAACTAAGAAGTTTCAACTATTACCTAGTCAGAACATACCACGTTGAGATTCTGGAAGGCTCTGTCGATCAGTGATTGGATGGAATGTCTACGGCTCTTTCAAGGATTCTGGAAGCTTTGTTGAGGTTTCTGAGAGCCGTCCCAACAACAACTCTCAATAAATTTATGGTATTCTATTAAAATAATTTTCAGAAAATTACATTTTATCAATATTATTGAATTGAGGACAAAGATGCTTGGAGTACTTAATTGTATGTGACAATAAAATTCGGAAATTCTAAGCTATATAGTGATACTTAATTCATATATGGTGAAAGCCGACCAATACGGTTAACCGTTAATTTAATTACTGATTCTACCTAGCTGGAAACAACACTACTACCGCAAACAGTAAGACTGACTGTTCGATGCCTTTAAGTCTGCTTTGATCCTACTGAACCGAACCCGGATAGATAGACCTAAAATAACTAAACCAACAACAAGAGCCAAGTGATATTTTAAACATATATATATATATATATATATATATATATATATATATATATATATATTACCTAACTACACAACTAACAAATTAGCAAGATAACGCCAATACAGAACAAAGAGAACAATGATAAGGAACTGAGGTAACATGTACACAGTTAATTAGTTATAGTTCATTAATGGAAAATGATACACATAGTTAATAAATCAGATAGGAGGTTAGGTAGGAGGAAATATGCAAACGATAGAACTTTCAGTTTAAATACAACCAAAATTTAAAAAGTAATCGTCTGGGAAACAGTTTTGAATGTTAGTCGTTCACATTGATTAGTCCAATCTATGATTCATGAACTGAAAATATTCACTCCACTATGGAGTTGATTGTTTATGTAACAATTTACAAGTATCTCATTTCTGTAAGTTGTATAGAAGACATGATGCTCATATCTAATGTCTTTCGTAAATTGTACTGTTTAGATTTTATTATGCTCAACACTTCAATCTTCGTAATATTCCACAGATTTGACTAAAAATTGATTATAGGAGTGTACATGACTTTAAGTAAACGTTTGATTTTAAAAAGTACAGCAAACATCAATGAAAACAAGTACTTCACTGCTTTATAATCACTGTACCGTTAAATCCTGTCTCTTCATTTTATATTTCATAAAAGTCATGTAGGTTACTCTTGACATTCCAAAGTTTGTTGCTTGTCACGAGTGATAGGTAGAATTCAAATGCTGGTGTAATGAATGACGAGACTGTATATTTCCTCTTGTTATATGTATCGGTGTTTTTGATAAAAATATGTAGGAATCTAAATTCTTCAAACTAGAGAAACAGTATTTATAAGGGTTAATAATTAAACAAAAGCTTCACATTGAAGAAAAATACTTTCAACCTCTTTTTTACCTTGACTTGCCTCAGACCCAGTAAGTTAATGCTCGTCTTGATGATATGATTACCTAATTGAAGTAATCTATGTATAGTATTTGGTTTGCAATTTAACAACTTAAATAATATTATCATTACTATACACACATCTTTTTACTATTATTACCATCATTCATTTCCATTATTATTATTGTTATTTCTATCGTTAGTTTTATAGACATATTGATTAGTTAATTTCAGAGAATTGTATATTTTGAATGATAGTGTAGTAGTACGATAATGGTTTATCATAGTTATCATATACACAACCTAAGCAGATTTCTTCGATACAGCGTTAAGTCAGAGTAATCATCAGAGATACACAGGAAGCAATTATGACTATTTAGTTGTCGTCCTTAACATCTATAATGAGTAGATACAAACACAAACAAACCACTCACCTGTGAATGTCTGAAATCATTAGCTCGGGGCATAATTTGATGCCGAAAATGCTAAGTTCGAGTTCCAACGTGGACACCAACACTAGGATGTAGATACATTCCGATGAAAAGTTATAAGTAGAAAGAAACATGCGTCCTGTGCTTTACTTATTAGTCATATTACTACTTCATTACTAACAACTTGTTTATCACCAAACCAACACATTTTACGAATTTTCGATTTATATCATTTTGTATATTACGGAATCTTCGACTACGTTTATTTTGGTTGTTAACCTGACACTTTCAACTGAAATATCAACACATTCGATTCAACATTACACGTTAGTCGTTGCAAATTAACAATCTTATCTTACTAACAAGCTTAACTTTATGTATGCAACTGAATAGATATATATTGGTCTTAAGTTAGAGTACTTCATTTGGGCCATTAGTTTGAACTTATCACAGTAAAACCTGATACGAACTTAGAAAAAAGAATATTCTTTGTTCGAAAACCTTGGCTTTCATGGAAAAATACGACTTCTTCACTAATTGCTCCTACTTAGCATTATTTTCGGACAATGTAGTGTAATAAGCCGATATCAATAAGTGTTATTTCAACGCAAAAACATACAGACAATATCAGTTAACTGGAGGCTAACTTAAGAAGGTAATCACTAAAGTTCTAGTCAAAAGAAGTAACCAGTAGAGTACAACTATGCCGGGTGAGAGGCCGTTACTCACCAACGCCAATGGATAAAATCCAGCAAATATATTGTGAATTGGTTAAAGTTAGAAATATCAACGGTTAATTTCAAGTTGACTAAGGGATCTAACAATTAATCGTTCGAAAGAAGCATGGACAACGAACTGATTTACATATTTTATAGTTTCTTATCAGTTGTTTTCAACCTAGAACCGATAGTAACAAAATTTCTAAACAAAAATATTGTATATATATCATATTACCACACTTGAAGATGTACTCATCAATGGAGTATAATAAAAAGAACATTAATCACTAAGCGATTGTAAAAAATGTCACTATGAGCAAATAATTATATGTTGAGTAATGTCAATATTCTACAAGGAAACGCATGAGGATAGGTCGGAAAATTAAATTTAAGAGATTACGCAATGTAATTACAAACTTAGACTGAATAAAAATTAAGTTCCGTACAATTTATGTAAGATGCAACAAAAAAAGAAGTTGAGGTCACTAAGGTAATAAGAGATTAAAGATGCGATTCTATTGAATACATACGTCAGGTTTATGTCATTTATGATAATGGTTTCGTCATAGCATAAGAAGTTTGAAGTTGTTTGTATGTTTATAAATTTGAATGGTTTTAAAATATCTACGTCATATCCACCATTGAGTAGATGGCTGGGTAGAGCACAGATGAAAGTAAATTGTCCTACTAATTTCAACTTTTAAGGAATGTGCTCGATAATATGAAAATCAACCCTCCTTTCAACCTATCGAATGGGTGTGCTTTTGTACGTACATGTATACTTACAAATGCAACTGAAGATATCCACTTCTGATTGTCTCAATGAGCAGTAGGTTTAATAAAGTAAAACCGGTTTTGCAGCTGTATAGGTCCTTCTTATTGCAGCATTTAGTCTGGATTTTGTCTTGCCATGAAATTCATCACTTTTGATGACATTTTATATGAAGATAAGCCTTTTCATAGCTGTAGAATACTCGATTAGTTATTTTTCCTTGTTTACTGACTAATATTTTACGAATAATCATTATACCACGAACGATTTTCAACACTGATTAATTCTTCATCACACTTGTCCCTGAATGGACAAATGAGATTCAAATAAACTCCGCACTAAGTGCCTCTTTAATAAAAATATCTTTGAATTCAACAGTATTTAATCCATCGAGTACGAAAGTCTAGAAAATAAAACTTTTACATGTTCGTACTTCATTGTATGTTGTATATTAGCACGTACCTCATTAAGGAGACTCAGTGTACGAGAATCAAGTTTGTGACTGCTTGAAACAACTAATGTGTCATCAACATACTTCACATAGAAATTTAACCAATTGAATATCGGCTTTATTTTCGTCTATTTTAAATTGGACTAGAATTTGGCCCAACTCCGTATGGAATACCCCCCTAGGGTTACTTACGGTTTGAAGCCTGGACAAAGGAGGACGGCATGGGATTAGCAATTGCATCCTGAAAAACACACTTACTTACTTACTTACTTATGCCCGTTACTCCTCGCTGAGGAGCATAGGCCGCTCACCAGTGTTCTCCATTTAACTCTGTCCTGAGCAATCCTTTCCAATTGTTTCCAGTTGCTGTTCATCCTTTTAATGTTTGCTTCCAATTCTCGCCGCAGCGTGTTCTTTGGCCTTCCTCTATTCCCTTTCCCAACAGGATTCCATGTTAATGCTTGTCTCGTGATGCAGTCTGATGGTTTCCGCAATGTATGTTCTATCCATTTCCAACGTCCTTTCCTAACTCTTCCTCTTCGGCTGGAAGTTGCTTTGTCCTCTCCCATAGTAAGCTGTTGCTGATGGTTTCCGGCCAACGGACATTCAGTATCTTTCGTAGGCAGTTGTTTATAAATACTTGTATCCGTCTGAGGATGTTTTCAGTAATTCTCCAAGTTTCAGCTCCATACAGCAGGACTGTCTTCACGTTCGAATTGAAGAGTCTGACTTTGATGTTAGTTGATATTTGTTTTGAGTTCCAGATGTTTTTCAACTGTAGGAATGCTGCCCTTGCTTTGCCAATCCTTGTCTTTACATTCGCATCGAACCCTCCTTTTTCATCGATGATGCTCCACAGACACCTGAAAGTATCCACTTCTTCCAGAGTTTCGCCATCAAGTTTGATTGGTTTGGTGCTCCCTGTGTTGTATTTAAGAATCTTGCTCTTTCCCTTATGCATGTTCAAGCCTACTGATGCTGAAGTTGCTGCTACACACTGGTTGTCTTCGCTTGCATCTGTTGGTGTGTATGTGCTAAGAGAGCTAGATCATCTGCGAAGTCCAAATCATCGAGATGCATCCTACTTGTCCATTGAATCCCGTACATTCCCTCTGATGTGGAGGTCTTCATAATCCAGTCGACCACTAGGAGGAAGAGAAAAGGTGAGAGCAAGCAACCTTGTCTGACTCCGGTCCTCATTGGGAATGCATTTGTCAGTTGTCCTCCATGCACAATTTTGCACTGTGTCCCGTCGTAAGAGTTCCGGATGATGTTGACGAGTTTCTCTGGTACACCGTAGTGTCGAAGAAGTTTCCATAGTGTTCTCCTATCTACACTATCAAACGCCTTCTCATAATCAATGAAGTTGATGTACAGTGGCGAGTTCCATTCAATTGATTGTTCAACGATGATCCGTAGTGTTGCGATTTGGTCCGTGCACGACCGATCCTTACGAAAACCAGCTTGTTGATCTCGAAGTTGAGCCTCCACTGAATCTTTCATTCTGTTCAACAATACTCTGTTAAAGACTTTCCCTGGTATCGACAGTAGCGTGATCCCTATGTAGTTGTCACATTTGCTCAAATCTCCTTTCTTTGGTATCTTGATGAGATAACCTTCTTTCCAGTCTGCCGGCACTTGTTCTTCCTCCCAGATCTTTTTGGATAAAACGTGGAGTATCCTTGCTGTTAGATCGATATCTGATGTGAGTGCCTCAGCTGGTATATTGTCAGGTCCTGCTGCTTTCCCACTTTTGATTTGTCTGATGGCCATCTTGATTTCTTCCATCGTTGGTGGAGTGACATCTATCGGGAGATCTGTAGGTGCTGCTTCGATGTCCGGTGGGTTCAGTGGAGCTGGCGTATTTAGGAGTTCCTCAAAGTGTTCTACCCACCTATTCATTTGTTCTTCAATCTCAGTGAGTGTCTTGCCTTCTTTGTTCTTGATCGGTCGCTCTGGTTTACCATGTTTATCTGCCAGTTTCTTCGTTGTGTCGTATAGCTGTTTCATATTTCCTTCTCTTGCAGTCTTCTCCGCTGTCGTTGCAATACCTTCGATGTATTTCCGTTTGTCAGCTCTAATGCTTTTCTTTACTTGCTTATTTGCTTCTGAGTATTCAGCTTGAGCCTTGATTTTCTCTGCTCTTGTTCGGCTGTTCTTGATTTCTATCTTCTTGTTCCTCCTTTGTTGAATTTTGCTCAATGTCTCAGTGGAGATCTATTCCTTACAATGGTGCTTCTTGCGGCCTAGAACTTCCTGACACGTTGACGTTAGTGCTTCTTTGATTTCTTTCCAGTTGTCCTCCATAGTGGTTTCTTCTTCTCTCGGCAGATCTTGTAAGGCTTGGAACCTGTTGTTGAGAGATATTTTGAATTCGTTGAGTTTGTCAGTGTCTCGGAGAAAGCCTGTATTGAACCGTTGTACTGCTGCCACTCCAGTTGTCCACTGCTTCTTTAGCTTCAGTTTTATTTTAGAAACCACCAGGTGGTGGTCTGAAGCTATGTCAGCTCCTCTCCTTGTTCGCACATCTTCCATTGATCTTCTAAATTTTTTATTGATACATATATGATCGATTTGATTCTCAGTAGTATGATCCGGTGAGACCCATGTAGTCTTGTGTATGCGTTTGTGGGCGAATATTGTACCACCTATAACTAATTTGTTGAAGGCACATAGGTTTGCAAGTCTTTCACCATTGTCGTTTCTGTCTCCCAGTCCTTGTCGTCCCATGATTTCTTCATATCCAGTGTTATCCATTCCGACTTTGGCGTTTAGGTCCCCCATCAGTATTGTCAGATCCTTTCCTCGACACTTTGCTATAATTGATTGCAGTCTACCGTAAAACTGATCTTTGTCTTCGTCGTTGCCGTCGTTGGTTGGTGCATAGCATTGGATAATATTCATTGTAATCCCTTTCTTCATTGTTTTGAAAGATGCTTTGATGATCCTGGGTCCATGTGGTTCCCATCCCACAAGTGCATTACGTGCCTCCTTGGACAGCATCAGAGCAACTCCTTGAGTGTGGGGAGCATTTTCCTCTTCGTGGCCGGAGTATAGTAGCGTCTCTCCCGGAGCCAATGTTTTCTGTCCAGCTTGAGTCCAATGGGTTTCGCTGATTCCGAGTATTGTCAACTTGTATCTCTTCAATTCTGCAGCTATTTGGTTTGTCTTCCCGCTCTCCCACATTGTTCGAACATTCCATGTAGCTATAAAAATATTTGCTCTGGTTGTCAGAAGGGGGGGCATCGGCCTCATGACTTCCGAAGAATTTCGGCTTTCATCACGAGGCGTCATAAACAATCATTTCACTCCCAGGGCAGAGTTTAGATGATTTGGCTTGTTTAATCTGGTTTGCGTCTTTTTAGCAAGTTTGGGTTTTTACGGGATGGGGGTGCTAGCCCCATGTCCAACCCTCCTCCTTTACCCGGGCTTGGGACCGGCAGTAACCCTAGGAGGGCTACAGGCGCATCCACGACCCGTCGGGGATCGAACCCAGGACCTTCTGGCTCCGCAGCGAACGCTTTACCATTGGACCACTGAGTCCTGAAAAGCACAACCTTGATAAAAAAAGACTGACAAGAAAAAACCGTTTTAACATTGACCTGGGAGTTGACAGGTCTTCATTTGAAAGGGTTAAGACGCCTCATGATGAAAGCCGAGTTTGATTAGAAGTCGCTAGGACTATGCTTTGTATGAGCAAAGAGGAGCTGAAATTGTTTCAGATCACCACCTGGTAGTGGCAAAAATGAAGCTAAAGATAAAAGTGCACTGGACAACCAAAGCAACACCATTATAAAAGTTTAATACAACCCCTCTTCTGAGATACTAATAAACTCAACAAATTCAAAATAACTCTCAACAATAAGTTCCAGGCATTTCACGACCTACTAGAAGAAGATAGAACTACTATGGAGGACAACTGGAAAAAGATTAAGGAAACAATAACTTCAACAACTCAGGAGGTTTTGGGTCGCACCATAAAGAATACATGTCTGTTGGTACTCTGAATAAAATCCAAGAAAGGAGGAGCAAGAAAAAAGAAATTTATGAAAGACGAACAAGAACAGAGAAAGCCAAAGCACAGGCCGAATACACAGAAGCCAACAAGTAAGTGAAGACGAGCATTCGATTGGATAAACGGAAATATGTAGACGACCTAGCAATGACAGCCGAAAAAGCTGCAAGGGAAGGAAATATGAGACATCTATATGACACAACGGAAAAGCCAGCTGGAAAATGCAATAAACCGGAACGACCAGTCAAGGACAAGGATGGTAAACCAACCACTGAGACCCAAGAACAGCGAAACAGATGGGTAGAACACTTCGATGAACTTTGGAATAGACTAACCACACTGAATCCACTAGCCATCAAAGCAGAAGCCACAGATCACCGTATAGACACCGACGCACAAACAGTTGAAGAAGTCAAAATAGCCACCCGACAAATCAAGAGTGGCAAGTCAGAGGGACCAGACAACATACTAGCTGAGGCACTAAAGTCGGATATAGAACCAACTGTAAACATGCTCCACATTCTCTCCAAGAAGATTTGGGATGAAGAACGAGTGCCAATAGACTGGAAACAAGGATACCTCATCAAGATACCAAAGAAAGGAGATCATAACAATTGAAAAACTACAAAGGCAACACCCTACGTTCACTATCACGAAAAGTCTTCAACAGAGTATTATTGAATCGCATGAGAGACCCAGTCGACGCCCAACTTCGGGATAAACGGGTCGGATTCCGTAAGGATCGATCGTCTACCGACCAAATTGTGACTCTATGGTTCATTGTTGAACAATCAATCGAATGCAACTCACCAGTTTATATTAACTTTCTTGACTACGAGAAAGCAATCGACAGAGTGAATAGGAGGACATTATGGAGCCTTCTTCGACATTATGGCGTATCTGAGATGATAGTCAGCTTCATACAGAATTCTTACGATGGACTACTCTGCAAAATCGTGCATGGAGGTCAGCTCACAGATCCATTCGGAATGAAGACCAGTGTCAGACAGGGCTGCTTACTTTCACTCTTTCTCTTTCTTCTCGTAGTTGACTGGATTGTGAAAACTGCAACATCTCAACGGAATTAAGGGAATACAGTGGACAACATAGATGTAACTAGATGACTTGAACTTCGCCGATGACCTAGCTTCTCTACCCTACACACAGCAACAAATGCAGATGAAGATGGACAGTGTAGCAACAACTTCTGCTGCCAGCAGTAGGCCCTAACTGACACAAACAGAAAAGCAAGACCAGTAGACACAAAACAACGAGCGCCAACCCAGTTACACTTAACCTGACGGAGAAACTCTGGAAGATGTGGAAGCATTTACAAACTTAGGCAGCGTCATCGATAAACAACGAGGATCTAATACAGATGTAAAGTCACGGATTGACAAGGCATGGGCAGCATTTTTACAGCCAAAAACATCTGGAACTTAAACCGACTGTCAGCCAACATCGAAGTCTGAATTTTCAATACAAATGTAAAGACAGTTCTGTTGTATGGAGCTGAAACTTGGGGAACTACGACAAGCATCATTCAAAAGATACAAGTGTTTATAACAACTATCTGTGTAGGATACTTCGGATCCGTTGGTCAGATACCATTAACAACAACCTTCTGTGGCAGAGGACAAACCAACTTCCAGCCGAGGAGGAAATTAGGAGGATACGCTGGAGTTGGGCAGGACACAACATTGAGAAAATTACCAAACTGCATCACAAGACAAGCACTAGCTTGGAGATTTTAAGGCCAAGGGAAAGAAGGAAGACAAAAGAACACAATCCGTTTAAAAATGGAGGTAGACATAAAGAGAATGAATATAATTTGCGAAGAACTGGAAAGGAATGCTCAGGACAGAGTTGGTTGGAGGATGTCTGGGCCAGTGGCCTATGATCCCACGATTGGGTAACAGGCAGTAATTGTTCGTTGAAATTGGACCGGGTGGGTTCTCCCTGACGTGATTCTGTCAATTTGGTGATCTATAGTGCTATAAGTTGAAATTATGCATCTTCTGCACGCTATACCAAACTGCATCACAAGACAAGCACTAGCTTGGAGATTTTAAGGCCAAGGGGAAAGAAGGAAGACAAAAGAACACAATCCGTTTAAAACTGGAGGTAGACATAAAGAAATGAATATAATTTGCGAAGAACTGGAAAGGAATGCTCAGGACAGAGTTGTGTTGGAGAATGCTGGCCAGTGGCCTATGCTCCACGATTGGTAACAGGCAGTAATTTGTTGGTGAAAATTGGACCTGGTGGTTTCTCCCTAGTGATTCTGTCATTGGGTGATATTATGTGCTATGAAAGTTGAAATTATGCATCTTCTGCACGCTTTAATAAGAAATGTTAGAAGTCCTCTTTCGGTAGTGAAAGATGGTGATTGTGGTCACATAATTTGGTCCAAAATTTTCAATAATAGCTACAACATTTTGGAAAGCATTCAACAGTGAGCATCAGTTCATAAAGTCATTGACTGTTGGCTTAAACCATACTGGTAGATTCAGACAATTTTTTGAGGTCCACGTGATAGTCGCGATGAATGGCTGGTGATGCCACATGACGTGACTCAGAAATAGTCACATTCATCTTCTTCTAGGCCCTAATTTTCATCATCTATCTATATACACCCTCGTTCTACGTTGTTTTGTTGGACTAATATTATAGTATCAATCTTGTAAATGAGAACTCTTTATGCCAATGTGGTTAGTAACTTGGACCTATACGCCTATGTGCAAAATCATAAGTTGTATATAACTGACTGACTTTTCTGATGCTAAAAACACTCTAAGTGGATTTATTTAACATTGTTGGTACCTTCAAATTATGAGACTGACTTATTTTATACTGCGGGATTTGTAACTTCGTTGGAACCAACAACTACATATCCCGTATTTTCGTCTTCGTAAATAACCAGACTTATACACGCACAACAATCAATTACGCGTATGATCAAGAAGTCAGGAACGAAGATGCGACAGATATATATTTGAACCGAGAGAATCCAGCGTCACCAATTGTACAACGCGCCAACCATAATAGTAATTTTTTACACTGCAATCAAACTTTATAGTATAAATATCAATAAAGAATTATACAGTACAAACATCAGTGTTAGGGGTAACAGTGGCCTCTACAACATAAAGGAAAATCTATTCATTAGCTAATTCCTTTCAAACGTTAATTTATATACAAATGTGGTGTCGGAAGCCCTAAGAAGATTGATTATCTCCTAGAACTATTCTCGTGGTAGACCATTTCAAATATTTTAGCTGTGTGTGAATCGAATATTTTATTTCCATTACTAGCACGTCCCTCTTGCTCTATCCTACCGGTTGACCCACTGACTGTTAGCACTCCATTTTCCATTTATCAACTGTGATTAATTAATTGTGTATAGGCTACACTAGTTCCATCTCATTGTCTCCCTTATTATGTATTAATGTTAATATCCCTAATTTGTTAATTATTTGGTTATATATATATGGGTAGTTGAAATATAGTTTGATTTGTCTGTTTGGTTCATTGGTCTTTTATTTTTCCCATTTCGTCCTGGGACTGAGTATGCATCGGGTCAGAGGTTAGGGCATCAACTAAGCTGTCGCATTTGTGATTGGTCGGCTGTAATTGGTGTGTGCAAGTAATTGGTCGTACTTCACGTCATAATAAAACGAAGTTTACATTAACCAAACCTACAAATGTCAAGTATAAGTAAACTGCCATTTTTCAAAGGAAAACTATTGGTTTGACCTAAATTTCAGTACACATATTCGAAGTGTATGTAAATCGATTATAATAAATTCTCGCATTTATTACGTTCCTAAGTGTTCATTTTAATTTGAAAATATGTTTTGTTATTAGCATGACAGCCTTACTGATCAATTAAAAATAAACTTAAATTGGTACACTGTTCAAATAATTTGAGAGTAAGGATTCTATGAACTGACGTACTCAGCTTGATTCGAATGTAATTGGATTAAGGTGGTTTTGTGGAGATAGGTAATTAGTTTAGTATTTCGTATTTATCACAAAGTGATATTGATTGGATATTACTGGAAACGACGGAGCTGTTTCGTCCTGGTACGGGAGCATCCAACAGCGTGTAACCCTGGTTCCTCTAAGGAATAGAAACCAGCGCCTTTAGGTTTGAAAACGCTTAACCCTCTACATCACTGGGCTGGCGTCCAATGGTAGAATTTCCACTCCTATAAATTTGTGATATATGCCCTAAGCTTGATTTCCTGGTGGATTCGAGTGTGGACACCACTGAGTCTCATAGTAGGACGAAACGGATCCTCAATACTCTCAGTTTCCAATAGTACCCAACCGACATCACTCTGTGATGAACACAGACAAATAAACTTAATTCGAATCTGTTGTGGATTCATCTTCACTTGATATCATGAACTGAATACTTTGGTACTTTTCATTTCATGAGTCACCAACAGCCTGGTACATCTAGTTAGGTCATAACTTAGGTTATACTTACGAATTAATGTTATATCAAGGCGATTCTTTACTGATATATGTATGACAATACAATAGAGACGAATTATTTGCAGACTTTATCAGTATCAACACGTAGATGCAAACACTTACGAATTAGCCTAGTGTACTTGGATTTTCGTATATCCTAAGTTTAGCTTAAGCTTTAATCATTGTTTCATGATGGAAAATATCAATCAATTAACAGAAAGAACTTTTTAAGATTTAATTAAGAATGATCAAAATATTGAAATTCATTACAACTAGTGGTGAATTAATATTTCCAGTGTGAACTCATGAATAATGGGTTCCATCGTTGACTCAGTAAATAATAACAAAATTGTTTCGGAAGAATCAGTTCACAATTAAGCATAAGTAAAACCTATCTGATTTATTCATAAGGTATGAACCGAATTTACTTCTCTGCTTCTTTAGCTATAACTTTAAGTAACATAGTGTTCTAGCTTCAATGATGATACAGGTATGCTTGGAAATATCAGTTTATTAAAGATACGAATATTGACATGGTATGTATATTGAAGTGGAGTGTAAAATCCAAGACACCAATACATAAGGTAACATTTTCTTGATATTGATCATTATGACCTGGATTCACCTAAATCTGTGAACTTTTGTCAAATATTTGACTACAGCTTGATAAAGCGTGATCATTTTAGTTGGATACTTTTGTGATAGATTTCATTGATTATTTCACTTGAATAATAAACACTTACAACTACCCTGGACTATATATACTAAGAAATATTATGCATTTTGATAAACAGACGAATACTTCTAAGCGTCCATGAAAGACTATTTGAACAAGTACAGATTGGGCGGCAGAGAAACTACATTATGACCCGTGTAACTTCTGTTTATACGCCCGATAAGTGACCGTTAAAATTCCGTCACTACTAATTCGTGTGGATTAAGTTGGTTTGTGGTTGACAAGTGTAACCTAAAACGCGCGTTTCGTCCTATTTGGGACTCGTTAGCTGGATTCACTTGTATCCATAGGGACTCAAACTCAATTCGTATCGTGTCAAGCGCCACTGTTGACGAGTCTTAGATGAGATGAAACGCACATCCTGAACTCTACTTGCTAGCCACACTTCAAATTGACTCGTGCTTGTGAATTACCGCTATATCGAGGTAATCGGATCAGGATGCACATATGGCAACGGAGACTGATCTACTACAAGCCATAACAAATCAACGGGAAGGTACAAGTACTTTCACACTATATCTACATGTCAGTGGTTGCCTAACTCGGGTCAATTCATATAATGAAATTCAACGAACTCTACAATACACAATTATAGGAACTATAGGTTACGACGAACTTCGTTTAAATTTACTATAATGAGAAGTACTACGCTAACATACAGTTGAATATTCAAAAATGCTAAAGTAACCACCATACGAACCCTTCGAAAAATGCCAACAGACTATACTGGTCCTCCAAATCCAGTTCATTATCATGGGAATATAGCGCTCTAGTATAAGCTGATGCTCGTCTATTGAAACGATGTAAAAGTGATCATTATTACTTTCATGACATCCTAAATAAGGCCTTGAAGAAATTAGTTCCCGTACGTAAAAGCAGAAACCAACCGAAGTAGGTTATCTCTGGCTTCACTTATGAGATTACATACACATGTGGAATTAAGTACATTGTACGGACTGAGATGGGTGACTACAAAGTGTTTTCTCTTATTTCTTAAAATTTATGCCCAAGAAGAAGGGAAATACCAATAAATGTGAACTTCAATGAGACAATATTTGCTGGGCACCTAAAAAATATTGATTATCTTTGAGAAATATTTTCCTATAGACTATTCCATTACTTTTGGTTGTACACAATTTGGACATTTTATTTCCACCGCTAATCAGTACCCTTTGCCCTACCCTCACAATTGACACACTAGCTGTTAGTATATCATTTCTCATTTATGAACCACAGTCAATTAGTTGTGTACACCTTGCTCCAGTTCACAGCCACTAATACACCTATTTTGTGAAATTTTAGTTTTCTAATTGGTTGAATGTGTGGTCAGGTTTTGTGTGTATATAAAGGAGCGTTTGAAATACAATCCGATTCTCTCTGGTTGATTCGTTAGCTTGCGTTGTTCCTATTCCGGCCTGGAGATTGGGCAGATACACAGGGATCGACTAGGCACCGATTGGCGTTGTTATTGTGACCAAGGCGCACAAAGCCATATCAGTTATTTAGGCTTCATACGTCAACCATGTGTAGAGAGATTTTTTGCGCCATAATACAATCTCACTATTTCGTAATGCAATTTATCCAAATCCACTGGATTTCATTCTAATTATTTCGTTTGCCTACATAAACTATGGCTACTTGTGACTTCTCCTTCCGTATAATCAACCCCTAATTTACCACATCGGAAATCAAGGCAGTGGTCGGAGCTTGAACAGCAACTTCCAAGTAGCTGCCACTAGGAAACGCACCCTAAGATTATGAATTGACTTAAGTTACTTGTCAGACTACCAGTTTTTACATACTATAAAAAATGTAATCCATGTACAATTTATTTCAAACGCTAATCCAGTAATTAATTATTCACCTAACCTAGTGTTTTAGTAGTACCATCTTTAATATTCAGAGAAAGGTACTTCTATTGGCATTTGTTAACTTAGATAATAGTTTAACACAAGTTTATCTTTTATAAAACCACTAAATATCATTAGCACCATTTGCCAATGATAGTTAGTTGATAAGCTCTAATATTCACTGAACCATATCATCAAATGTAGTGGTTCAATGTAGACTTCCGCAATTTTCGAATATGATCCTTTTATACTCATAACGTAATCAGAATAAACTAATTAGTCATAAAATAAGACGTTGGTAGGGTATCACTGAAAACCAGGAAGCACTGGACGGTTGTCCCATCCCAGTATGAGACTTTTCAATAGTGTACATTCTAGAATCTGACCTAAGGGCTTCAGGCTTCGCGAGAGTGAGACAGTTATTACTGATGGATGATCGTCGAGCTATATAACAAATTGATGGAAGTGAGAATACTACCAGCGGATGCCTGCCCAGTAGTGCAGGTTACGCATTCGACAATTTGAAGCCTCTGAGGTGGAATCTAGAGTGCACTCTACTGAGGAGTTCCACACTAGGACGAAATAACCGTCCACTGCTCCCTGTTTTCCAATGGCAACCTACTAACATCAATCCGACGAACTCACCAACTAAAACTTAATAGCAATCTCCATAAACCACCACAATTCAATTAAAATGAAAGGATATTGCTGAACGTCAGATCTCACGCCTACCTTAATTCATAGAACACGACTCCAATCCTACCATCTGTTAAATTAAGACCTTTACTTTACAATTTCCTCAAATATTAGTGTGTAATTATATCAAATAGCTCTGAAATTAAAGACTATTAGTCAGTACAAACGTCAAAATATAAAATTCACATAATAGCTCTGTATAAATATTTTCTGGAACGTTTTGAGGGGGATTTTGACGCTTTTACCTGATGAATGTACCGATACAGCAGGAAATAACTCTAATACTGAAGAGTTAGATCTGTAAGATGGATATAAAATTGTAGTACAAATTAACAATAAAAAAGTGACACGTAATAACTTATTTAGCACTCAGGTTCACAAGATTGATTGGTTATTGACTAATTACTAATACAAACACCAAAAGCTAGTTTAAAAACAAAATCAAACAGTAGTCTCACTATTTTATCCACATTGATTTATCTTGTAGTTATTTCCATTTAGGTTAAAAACTGAGACACATTTTGTAATTAAAGTCAGTGGTGTATGTGTTTATATTGTAAATTGTCCTATCGAATTTCCCTGCCAAAATTACGATGTTCCTCGTAGCACTTTTGAAGTCAAAATCACTATCAATCTTTTGATATTACATATTGATCCGAATCAGACAACCATTGATCACCTGGAAGCACTGGGCAGCTGTTTCGTCCTAGTATGGGACTCATCAGCAGTGCGTATCCACGACCCCATCGGGGATCGAACTCAGGACCTTCTGGCTGCGCGGCGAACGCTTTACCATTGGACCACTGAGGCAGTAACTCACCGATGACATAGAGGAGGTCGCGCAACGTATCACGAATTGGCTGAATTGGAAATATCAACCGTTAGGAGCCGACTCAGTGATCCAATGGTAAAGCGTTCGCCACGGAGCCAGAAGGTCCTAGGTTCGACCCCCGATGGGGTCGTGGATGCGCACTACTGATGAGTCCCATACTAGGACGAAACAGCTGCCCAGTGCTTCCAGGTGACCGATGGTTGTCTGATTCGGATCAATTCGTGATATCAAAAAATTGACAGTTAGCTATCTCTACAAACTCCCTAATTGTAAAATCACTATCGTTCTGATCACCTGTATTACTTATGGCCCCGAGGTTAATTCATTTCACTTCTAACCATTAGTAAATGATCCAAACCGTATTCATTTACTCTGATTTGAGCAATCTAATAATGTTTCCTGATTACATAGAATGTGTGGCTTAAGGCCGAGTACACATACTTAAACTTTACAACACAGTCGGATGTATGACAAATTAAATGAACAGTATAAATATCCGACGTTTTCAACAAACCGTCTGCCAGGTACCGATCTGTGTATTTAGCTGAGTCACACCATATATGTGAGGAGTAGTGATTGAAAATTGGAACCTGAAATAAAGTGGATGAATGTCGAAAGTCTTAACCACTGACTCATTGCCCTATAAAAGAACACTTCATCACTTTTGCCTGATTACTTACAACTTTCGAAGATTATGATAAAAATACAGATATAACCGGGAAATTAAATGTATATTATTCTTGGAGTGTACATTAATATATATAAACCTAGTTACTTTAACTAAATACTGTTTATGAACACAAACACGCACACTGAGACAGTATAACACTATTGATATTGCAAAATTAGTGGGAATGAAGAAAACAGATGATGCATGAAGGAGAAACGAAGGAGAAAGATAAAATGAAAATTAGGAACACTTCCATATTTGACAAAGTGAAAAATCAAGAAGCACTGAGGCCCGGACACCGATGGGGTAGACAATTTTTTCTCAAGAACGTATCACTCCAGATACCGTGGAAAATAAAAGAAAGATTACTAAAAATAGAAACGTGTGGATGCAAGCTGTATCGAGAATAACTAAGCGAATCACTTGACAGAGGAAACATAATCATGATCCATTTTCATTTGGATGTAAATTTAGCTGCAAACTCTTTGCCTTTTTTTATATTCGCTTGTAGCTCTGGAATGAGCTTCTTAAGTAATTCAATTTCATATTCATTTAGTTTTCCAATACCCATATTCTTCTCAACACCTTCAGTCTAGAATAGAATATCAACGATTAATTACAAAACCAAAACAAATCGTGAAATAGTTTAAGAGTTGAGTATGAAGTAAATCTCACAAATTTTATGGCTATCATGAGATTAGTTGTTTGTGTTCGCCATAGATTGATGTTAGTTTTTAGTGGTAACCAACCAGCATCAATCCGTGACGAACACAAACAACTAAACGTAATACCTAGCTCCACAAAACCACTTCAATTCATTTATTATAAACACTGAACATATCGAAAACCGTTTACCTTTTAAGCATATAATGAAGCTATTACCAGCTTACACGTTAGATTGTCGATGACTGGATTCCAACATATACTATTAATGCTCCGAAAACGTCTTTGGTTAAATACTTGCAATTCATATGTAGTTCATGTTTTAGTGATTATGCTTTTCACCTACAAATACAGGACTGTTATGAAGTATGTTCGTTTATAGATAGATATACGAACAGCCGATATATGCTACAAGTGACACAAGTTGGCAAATTAAAGCGAATTGTTTTGAATCCACGTCAATACTTCGTCAGACATTAGTTCACTACGGACGATAAAATTTCCAAGATAAGTGAAGTGGTTGATGGGCCTAATTATCTCACTATTTCTTAAGTTATGTTACACACATCAGAAATGAGGTGAAAGACTGGCATGTACATTATTTTTAACTACAATCAATGCATAAACGAGTTAACTTACACCAAGTGCAAGGGGAGTTGAGAAGAATTCACATTCAGTAACGTCTGATTGCACAAAAGCACACTCTACAACTCCTGCCCGACCATTCATAGCTTCTAAAAGTGAGATAGCGAATCTTGCTCCAGCATAAGCCATTGATAAGGTAGCAGATCCCTGGAAAAAGATGAAGAACAGGAATCAAAATTATTTGACAAGAGGAAATGCACAATTATGTCATCATGTCTTACACTAAAAAGATATTTGTAACTACCACAGCTAACGTATATTGAGGAAAGTTGCTTACAACAGATCAAATGTATTTGAATAACACAATGTGAGTTCACTTGCCGATGAACTGACAAATCTACTAGTATTCAATGACAGGATTTAAAGAGTATGTCACGGAAATAAACTTTGAATAAAGCATCCAGTGTGAGTAGAACTGAAAGAAAACAAATTCGAACGGTACTAAGTCTGCTAAATAGTTAATGACCTTAAAAAATTTGAGACTCATAGACAATGGGAAAGGAAATGTCTTTTCGTCAAACAATATTATCCAATATGGAATTATCTTATTGTTTTAACCGTAACGTCTTCGGTTTTTTTACATAAGGCTACTAAGGATAAATATGAAGTAGGTTGAGATTACAAAAACAAATTAGCCAACTGGTTCGGTTTAGTGTGTATATACTGTAGTGATATTCATATGATATTATTAACTGACGACCGCAAAACTGCTATTATCAAGTAAACGGAAAGTCAATGAACACAGAAATATAAAGATAAATACTTCAGTTTAAAACAAAACCTTGTGAGCTGATTGAAATAGCATTAAAATATATGAAGTCGACAATACTATGATGACAGTAAACTTGAGATGTGACATATATAGCGTTTAAGATACACAGAGTAATAAAGCTAAGGACAGACAGACAGACAGTCGCAACGTAGAACTTGGTACATGAGTACGTCAGTTCAAGTTGCCATGCCTCAATTAGCAGATAGAGATTAAATTGTCGAATCAAATCCCAGAGTGGGGAAGGTAGTAACAGAGTTAGTATTCATGGAAGGGAATAGAGACCGAGAAGATTTAAGAAAATATGATCCAGTAAAGAGAAAATTATGATAAGTTCAGAAATTTAGGATTTGGAGGAAGACAAGGAATGGATGCACCTGCGCCATTGCCAATGATTTTGAGCCATATCACCCAAAGTCTCTAACCATTTATTACGAGCGTCACGCGGACCCCAACCAGGTAGTCTGCACCTATTAACATGGCTCAGCCCAATTGTCAATGACTTCATGGACTGGAGCCATGTTTTGGTTTGGCCGCCCCTAGCTTTCTTCCAGCCTACTCCTACACCAGACAGCATTGCTCGTCGAGGTAGGCGGTGGTCAGGCATACGTAACACATGTCCTAACCACCTTAGCTGATGAAGATTTACTACTTCATCAGTAGGCTTACCGTATCTACCTAGTACTCTATTCCTAACCCACGTATTGCTTACTCGGTGGTCCCAGAAAACACGAGCAATGCTTCAAAGACATCTATGATCGAATACCAGGAGCCTACGAATATCCTCTATCCTTAATGGCCATGTTTCGCATCCATAAAGTAAGACAGACCGAACTACTGCGCAGTAAACGCGTCCTTTGGTCAGTAGTCGGATGTCTCGCCTACGCCACAGATGACGCAAATTCCAAAAAGCTAATCGGGCCTTATGTATGCGCGCAGAGATTTCAGCAGACACCAGACCGTCAGGGCTGATGAGGCTGCCAAGATAAGTGAAGCGGTCAACACGTTCAACTGCCTCACTCCCTATCACTAACTTCGGTGTCGAATCAATCCAATCCTGAAGTAACATTTTGCATTTGGGTGGGGAGAATCGCATCCCAAACATCCTTACATTCTTGTTTAAGGTAGTCAAAAGATTCTGCATTTTATCAGCATCTTCGCCTAAGAGGACTATATCATCTGCATATTCTAAGTCAGCTAGTTTATCTCCTGGAAGGAGGTCAACCCCGCCGAAGTCAGACGATGAAAATGTCAACTCTAAAAGTATATCAATGATAAAATTAAATAAAAATGGGGAAAGCGGGCAACCTTGACGAACCCTAACTTATATTCGTGAGAATTTATCACCGAAATGATCTATTTGGAGTGAATAGAATGCCAAGTAGGATATCACTGAAATCAATTACTTAAATTCAAACACATGTGAAATGCATAATTCTGAAGTATAAGAGTTTTAATGAAATGTAGCCCAAAAGTATATGTATTTTGTACAGTACACTAAGAGGAGTTTGCTATCTGTAATATTTGCCAAACGGAACTTCAAATACTGAAAGTCGGATTGTGTGTGAGGAAGTGAATGTTTACAACTCGAGAACGGTAAAAACTTAAATTAATAATATGAAATTTCAAAAACCTACCGCTCCAGCCTTTGCCTCAACAACTTCAGTACCGGCCTCCTGAATACGTTTAGTAATTTTTTCCCGTTCTTCCTATTAATATGAAATTTTAACGTAAATGCTATGTAGTTTAACTATGAATATTCATAAACCTATTATATGAGATGGCAGGCAACAGAATAATTGTAAATATAAAATAACTAGTAAACTAACGACATATAATTATGAACTACAGAAGTCCACCGTTGGGTCCGTACACAATATCAACGCTGTCTACGAAGTTCCGAAAAAAAACAGATACGTCGATTTTTGCAGTCAATTGTTTTAACTTGCTCCCGCAAATACTTGAAAGCATGAATATTAATAAGGACATTATGCTCGAAATAAAAAGACTGTTTAATAGAAGTTTTATGGTGATCTGACAACTTGAATATTAATCGAGTGAGGAAGGCAAGTTCTAATTCTATTAAACGATACCGCTTCAAAGTCCAGTTAGGGACAAAAATAGTTTCGTAGTAACATTCTAAATACAAACATTCAGTGACAACAGTTCTACTCTCTGCTTGTAAAATATAGCTACTCTGAGTTGGTGTATGATCTGTTCACTTTGTTGATGCTTTATATGAATGGAAGTGGTGGATTGGTTAGTTTGTAGTAAGGAGTGAAAGGATGGCATTAAGTGAACCGCCATATCGACCCTCAATGGAACACCGAGATTACTTGATTGACGGTTTCAAATGTCAGACAGTTCAACCCCTAAGTCGGGGATAATCGCAATAAGAATGAAACTATATTGTTAATTAAAAAGTTTGCATATTTTACTAATCAGTGTTTATTCCTTTTATCTTTTTCTTCATGAACCTGTCATCTTTGTGTCGCATGCATAATGAAAACTTAATCCCATAGAACTTTTGTATTTAAAGAAAATCTAATGATAAAAGAAATGAACTGTACCTGTGGAAATGATACATGGGGACTACATTGAGATATCACAGGAAGAATCGTAATACCTGAGTGGCCACCGATGACGGGACAAGAAACTTTTCTTACAGCAAGATCCTAAAAAATATTAAACAGCTTTCTAAAATGAACCTACTTTTGCTTGAGCAATGAATGTATTCGATCGTACGACATCAAGAGTTGTAACTCCAAAAAGACGCTTGGGATCATGAACATTGTGGCGTTTTAAAATCTCAGCTGCAATTGGAACAGTACTATTGACAGGGTTTGTGATTATACATATCATTGCCTTCGGACAATTTTTAGCGCAGGCATCGATAAGTTCTGCAACAATGGATGCATTTGTATTGAACAAATCATCACGTGTCATTCCTTAAGATAGAAAAATAAGTGCATGATGAGGGAATTATTGATCCGAAGATTACAATGAGCACTGTCGAACAATGAATTTCTATTTATTCAAACACAAAACTAAGTACAAATGACTACCGAAACCGTATGCGCCGCACAATTAACATAATATTGTGAAGAATAACTGCCGAAGGGTGATCGCTATCAAAAAAGCAAAACTTGACAAAGGAACGAGAAAATTGAAAATAGGAGGCACACCCCGGATAAAAATACAATCATACAACCGTCATCCCCATAAGAATTATCCCACTTTCATGAAGGGTGAATGGGAAATTGCAGCAGAACTGCCACAGACTTCTATTATGGGTCATATCTGATAGGGTAACTAGACGCAGTTGTACCATGTCTAAGACCACAACCAGAAAATGAAGATAAACCAATAGACGCCAGTCCTATGGAGTTCATTCCATCCCACAATGCCATGCCATAAACTGACAATCTCTCCCATTTCTCAACCAGTTCCAATATCGGAAAATAATGGCTGACAAGAAAGCCGCTGAGATGACATTCATTAAACAAGACTGAATTAGTTTTTACTATGAGTAGGTTGATCTCATTTGCTACATTACAACCAGTACTCACACAACTACAAAGATGCACGAATTTTTCGACTATCTTGGATGGTTCACTATAAAGGATGAGAGTAAGCATAGACTCCTACCAGTCATGCAGATTTACTTCACATTCTGAAGGCGCAAAGTACACACTATACCTACTTACGCTAATTGCCAATTGGTTAAGTGCAATTTGGATGACTTGTATTATCATACAGTAAGACAATACCGTCCGCATACTCAAGAATGAAAAGTCTTTATCTAGTTAACAAATCCTCATCACCAACAAGCACCCCCTACAGTTGTTTCCAGGATGTCGTCGATGGCAAAGTTGGATAGGAATAGTGATACTGAAAAACCTTTTCTAACCATACTGCTAGATTCCAAACAACCTAGTTAGTCCGCCGACCAAGAGCTCACCATTATCCTTAAGAGGAATTTGGAGTAAGCAGCCTATGTCTAGAGATTTATTGCAATTAGAAAGTCGGAGCTCTTGTTGACCTCCTTTTCGTTACGTAGATTATCGCCGGCCAAGTAGGGTAAGACAATTTAGTAACAAAGTAGCTGAGCTGATCCTCGAAAAAACTTATCCACTGCTTGACACGGTTTCGGATGTTAGTGATTGGCGTACCATTAGCCTCTTAGACTGTTTGATTGATACCAGATTTCTTGCGGTTCGGACGAGTTGAAAGCGCTCCCAGAAATTACCGAATGTAACTGATGCCCCCCTCAACCCAACCACACTCTGACTACCAGATATGTCTTCAAATAAGCATTCAACAGTTTTCTGACGTAAGAACTCACGCATATTATCAAACCCACAAGTGACTGAAGCGAAAACACGCTCTTCAATGAGTTGTAAGTAACCAGTTTATAAGCTCGAAGTTTCGCAATACAACAAGAAGCGTGGCCCATCACTTTTATAAAGTCATCTAAACGTAGTCAATGGTCATCTGAGCCCCTAAATGGATTTGCACCTAGCCTAATGATATGTCCTAAGTTGTGGTTAAGTCTCAAGCCATATTATAGCAATTGGCTAGTTACTTAAACATAGTATGCTTAGTCTGGTACACGCATGAAATGACGAGTAGATTAAAATGCTTATCTTCCTAAATGAACTAGCGGAGAACAATTAAGCCACTCCTTTATATTAGACAGTGACCCACACGAAGAAACACTAACTGGATGACTTAGAGATGAATAAAATAAAGTTCAACGTCAGAGTCTTACATAAAGGGGATTATAGAAAACTGAATTTTAAAAGAATGCCTCATTACCAAATAATTTTACCAAGCCAATTGCTTTTCCCATGAAGCGGATTGGTGATAAACAAAATCCACCATGATTATTGTGCATATATATATATATATATATATATATATATATATATATATATATATATAACCAATATCTTTACTAGTTTTTCTTGAGTAGTGAGGTTTAATTGTACTTAGTCAACTATACGATCCGCATGAAATGTAGTAGTTAACAAGGTTTGAGTTAATAGTAACTCATAAAGCCAAACAATTTAAATATAACACGATTTTGCTAGAGACTTCGTTACTTTTTAATGTCTTTCAGAAAAGCTTTCGTAGACGGGGATGCAACTCAGCCCGGACAGTAACTGCTACCTTGACATGGTGGTCGGGCTCGCCTATCGTGATGACCCAACCAAGCTATATTGACCGGAATGCATGTTTCTCTAGGTCCTAATATGCCAAGCAGGAGAGAGATAAGACTAAAGGCAGCAACTTAAGATCTGAGGGGGAAGTCGTACTGCTGACTGCAGCAGAGTATAACGGCAGTAAGGTGTTTTCCTCGGGCAACCAGCATCTGCAGCGATGCTGCCTTCTCACAAAGAAAGGAAGGGGTTAGAAAAGGTCGACCCAAAAATTGTCACACTCCACCTTGCTGCACGAATTTCCGTCTCCAGCAGTAAGGCTGTCTAAAGAACAGAGCTAACACTTCGAAAACTTGCCATAACACGGTCGTGCGTGACCGACCTCCAGCAGTTGCACCTTGGGCTCTGGGATCGCGCTCCCAGGTCATCATAATACTAACCCAGTTTCCTCTTCAGGTGCCACGAGGAGTAATATCCTTCCATAGTGTGGGTAGTCAAGAAGTGACAATGACCCTCATACTCCTGTCGGCACACGAGATCATCTTGTTTGAGGTCAAACCCCACTATCAACTCTCAATAACCCTCTTATCCCCACGATTAATCCTCCAAGCCTAACTTTATCACCTCACGCCTCTGATGCTAATGGTTCAAGTTCATGAAACATTATTTCTGGTCTCCTGAAACCTCGCACTAAACTATATATCGGAGCTTTTAACGTTCGAACCCTATGCCAAATAAGACAACAAGCCTCCTTAGCTATAACTCTGGATTCGCGCTCTATCGATGTCTGCTGCGTCTCTGAAGCGCGTATACAGGATCCAAGTACAATCATTCGCTTGACCTCACCTTGCCAAAATAAAGAACCAGCCAGGTTCACCCTTCGTGTTTCCGAAGACCCCACTGCTACCACTCGAGGCCTTAGTAGCGTAGGTATAGCACTAAGTTCAAAAGCTGAACAGGCCCATCTTGACTGGATCCCCATAAACAGTCGGTTGTGCTCTGTCCGCCTAAAGGGGACGGTAAGAACTCAGAAGGATAGGGATACACGCCGTTGCCTCTTTGTTGTGTTTGCCTACACTCCCACTGATTGCAGCTCAGATGAAGTAAAAGATGAATTATGCAGAAAGCTTTCCGACCTCCTTAGAAAAGCTAAGTGCACTAATGTAGTGATAGCGGCTGGTGATTCTAATGCCGAAGTAGGTAGATTAAGTGAAACTGAAAGGCACCTAGGTGGATCCGATGGTGTCGAGGATCAACGAACAAATAATGGCGATCGTTTATCACAACTATGTTCAGATAACCGTCTATTTCTCGCAAGCACTAACTTTAAACATAAGGAAAAATATCAGTTGGCATGGCGACCTCCACAATCCACCCAACGCTGGACTTAAATAGACCACATTCCCATCAGCCACCGTTGGAAAGGTTCGATAGAAGACTGCCACTCATTTTGGAGTACATGTTTAGACTCAGACCATACTTTAACACGAGCGCGTGTTAGTCTACGTCTCACTGGAGGTAATAAATCCACGGCAACGATCCCGCTCAGAGTTCAACTTAATGATGAAAAAGTCAAGAATACATTCCAGGAACAACTAGAAAACTAATAACTCAACTACGTAAGCTGTACCTATACCGAGTCAGCATAGAATGGTATCCAAAAAGCTGTTGGAATGGCAGTAATATCTACAAGTAAACCAAAAAGTTAAAAAAACTCAGTGAATTTTAGCTGCATCTACTAAATTGATAGATGATCGGCAACACATCACGTCTGGTTATGAACACGATGACGAGCGAAGGCAACTTAAACACAAGCTGGTTAAAAGCTTACGCAATGAAAGTGAGCAGTGGTGAGTGGCGAAAGCTAAAGAGATAGGAAAGGCAATAGGTAACAGTAGGAAACTGTACAGACTTACCAAGGAAACGGGTATCAGAAATCCGACTGTAAGTGAAACTGTCTCAGAAAAAGATGAGACCATTATTCACTATCAATCCAGAAGGCTGGACCGATGAACAGAACACTTTAGGGAACAGTTCAACCGGCCCTCGGCCTCATTCCAGTTGCCCACTAATCCCAAATAATCTGAATGGCAAATTAATATTGCTCCCCAAAGTCTTAGGTTCAGAAGGCTATAGGGTACCTAAAGCGAGGGAGAGCAGCAGGACCTAACGGCTTAACTCCTGAGATACTTAAGGATGGTGGTCCAGTTCTAGCAGCGAGATTAACCAGGATCTTGGCTAGAATCTGGGAACTGGATGCAATCGCATCTTAATGGTCTCGAACACTAATCGACCTAATTTATAAGAAAGGACAGAAGTCCTCTTGTGACAATTACCGAGAAATCAGCTTAACGAACATAGCGTCGAAAATATTGGCTTCAATTATACTTTGACGCCTAACTAAAGTTCGTGAAGAGCAAACTCGAGAAAACCAAAGTGGTTTTAGACCTGGACGTGGTTATATAGACCAAATATTCACACTTCGGCAGGTTCTGGAACACAGACACACCTCTAGACGTCCAACAGTGACAGTATTCCCCGACCTTAAGGAGGCGTTTGACTCTATCGATCGTGTCTGCTGAAATCTCGGCTAGCATACATAAGGCCCGATTGGCTTTTGGGAATTTACGTCACTTGTGGCGCAGGCAAGACATCCGTCTACTGACCAAAGGACGCGTTTACTGGTCAGCAGTTAGATCCGTTTTACTTTATGGATGTGAAGCATGGCCATTAAGGATAGAGGATATTCGTAGGCTCCTAGTATTCGATCACAAATGTCTTTGAAGCATTGCTCATGTTTGCTGAGACCACCGATTAAGCAATACGTGGGTTAGGGGTAGAGTACTAAGTAAGTACGGCAGGTCTATCGGTGAAGTAGTGAATCTTCATCAGCTGAGGTGGTTAGGACATGTGTTATGTATACTCAACCACCGCCTACCTCGACGGGCACTGCTGTTTGGTGTGAGTAGGCTGGAAGAAAGCTAGGGTCGGACAAACCAAAACATAGCACAAGTCAATGAAGTCATTGACAATTGAATTATGCCGTGTTAATAGCTGTAGATTACTTGGTTGGGGTCCGTGTGATGATCGTAACAAATGGTTAGAGACTTTATGTGACATGGCTCAAAATCGTTGGCAATGACGCAGGTGCATTTACTCATTGTCTTCCTCCAAATTATAAGTTTCTAAACTTATCATAATTTTCTTTTTACTGAATCACATTTTCTTAGATCTTATCTCCAATCTCTAGTCCTTTCCACTAATACTAACTGTTACCCCCCCCTACTCTGGAATTTGATCCGACAATTTAATCGCTATCTGCTAATTGGGACACGATAACTTGAACTGATGTACCAAATTTTGCGATGTGAGTGACCGAATGATACAATTCAGCACAGGATTGTGTGCTAGGTTCTAAAACACACATACAAAGTCAAGTAGTATCATTGCCTAAACTGATGTAATTTGATTTAAACTTAGATTCAGACGTTTAGTGGTTAACTCCTCTAATATCACTCCACTGCCTTAGAAATTCCGAATTAGCGTTCAATCAGTCTAAAAATCTGGAAGTGAAGTACCTTCCAGTTATGTTCCACCAATCTGAAGGCGATTTATTACTTCATAACACTAACAACGAGCAGTCCGTTTGATACCTTGAAGAAATACATCCTACCGATAGTGGATTCGCTTGAATAAGATTTGGATTTTATCAGCGTGAACAATCACAAAATGCCCCTGAATGAGATGCAACAATATCCTAGATGGGGGGGGGGTCAAGTAGAATTATAAGAAATATCGTATCAAACAACTTGAAAATGAATTTAAATAGAAGCTTGAACAACAGAAATCTCGAGAACATTAAGCTGTTTAGTGATACATAAATAAATGACTCATTTTAAAAGTGCGTTACCAGGGTTTCTGAAAGCAAGATACTAACGGGAGAGGGTTGGGACGAAATGGCAGATATCATAGTAAATATAAGAAACCTGAAAAATTAAGAGACCACCTGCGATTTCAACGTGCATATAACAGCCACTTGATATTCATTTTAAAGTCATTTGGTTATCTCTATTTTCCTGCAATGTCAAGGACTAAATGATTAGAATTCTGGCAGCTTACACATCTCACATCCTACTCTACATTTCTTATACTGATTCAGTACTGGTTTCACGTAGAACACTGAAACCAGAGAGATTTAGAGCACTACCTGATAACTCCATAGTAACTTTAGATTATCGATTGTTTCTACTCGGTCACTTACAATAGATCAAAAGTAGAACTGAAAAGAGATATTCTCAATAATTGAACCGTCTTTGAGAAGTGTTAGGATATTCCATATAAAGTGTTTTTACAGCAAGTCGACTCAATCCCAAGTACATAATTGGTAACACGATCAAAAGCCTTCCAAGTGTTGTGCAAACCAGCTGTATCAATTCCAACAAATCACTAAGTGGTAACAACTGCCCATGATTTTGTGCTAAATTAACTTTACCAGGATACTACGAACTAATAGATCCCAAAATCCGAACCTATTAAGGATTAAATATGTAGTATCTCGTGAGGGACATTATGTACTGAATGATCTCCGGTACAGGATTATCAATGCATTTTACACTCTAACATAATCACACTAATTACTACTTTCATTGTGACAAGGGTTATGATGAATTATTACTAACCAGTTAGAAATGTATGGTTACAACTACGAACCGATCCATCGAACTAAACAAAATCATTTATCTCGAACTCCTAACCTCCACTCAAAGCTGAATCTGGGGGGGGGGGAAGTTGAATAGCTTACCAGGCTTACGAGGCATCCCTGCAGGAATCATGACAAGATTCGCACCTGACAGACATTCTGCAAGTTCTCCTGGTCCGAGATGCGGAGTAACACGGGCTTGAGTTTCAATGTGGCTAAGATCCGCAGCAACGCCTTTTACGTGAGCAATATCATACAGGGCAAGCTGAGAAATCAGAGGTGACTGTTTTAGGAGTAGTGATAATGGCTGACCGATACCACCACTAGCGCCTAATACCGCGACCTTTGGAGAATGCTGTGGAATAAGACGTAAAATTACGGTGTGGAAAACTACCTTTGTTGAAGTTACAAAGCTTCTAAAACTAATACCGAACTTAAAAACATTGACGCCTTTTGAAAACATCTCAAAGTAATGCGCCGAGTACAACAGATGGAGTTCTACTAAGAAGTCAAACAAACAGAATCTATCAAGGTCAATCGTGCCATAAAATATTGTCTAGGTTATTTCCAACTAAATTTCTGGCTAAAATGACATACAGTGGACATTTATTCATATTTCACTCATAATCTCACTTAGAATACTAATTGATTTCTTTGCTCTCACTTATTGATGTTAATGTGGCTCCTGATCTTTGTTAGTGTCCGATGTGGGAAGTATGGTCACTTGACTACACATTACCCTCTGGTTGCGTCAGCTGACTTGTGGGTGCATGTGACTTGAGAGTGAGTTTGTGTATTCTATCTCACGCTTGCATGAAATTATTGAACAAGCGCTCTTAGGACAATAAATCTCGACGTGTTTGATTTTCTTAAATTTCTGCTGTGACCTAAGCGACAATAGCACTGTTTTCGTCTAAAAGAATCCACTCTGAGCTTAAATTGGATAGAACGTTTTGTTTTGGTATTTGTTTCGTGTTCTTACAAGTTGGAACTATTGTCCATTTTGGTTATATTTGACACAGCTAGTAATTGTTTTACTGTTTGGCACTTTTACCATAGTTGGTTGCATATCGTAAATCAAGTTATAGCTTTATACTTTGGTTTTACTCGGTATTCTAATTATATTTAATGTCAACTCCTTTGGTAACTGGCCTTCGGAAATATAGTCCGTTAAAACATGTCAGAAATTAAGCGGCAGATGCCCCGTGGCTTGCCACTTGCAGTGTAACCGATGTAAAGGGTGATACACCTAGCTCACTATACGTACCCACAATGAGCTTGTTAGTTCAGATTTTTTGTGAGTTTTGGATTACGTGATACCAGTTTCAAAGACATGTTGATTAACGTCACCAGTCTATTAACAGGACTAATTAAGCACTAGTGACAAACTACTGAGCTGCAAAGCAGTCGAAAAGACTCAATGAATGATAGGCAGAAAAGTTGCCGTACCTGAAAGTGAACATTAATCAACAAGTGCTACGGCTTAACTCTGCCACTGCATCGACCGTCTTGGACTCTCCCAACAGTTTCTTTCTGCGTACAGCGTCACCGAACACCAAGAGAGCCAAATGAAAGGAGTATACGGGACAAGAAGTCAAGAAAGTCATTGATTGGGGCACTCAACAAATCATCGTTCGAGCTCTCTGAAAGTACATTAGTCACTTGCATAACTCCAAAACTGATTTAGATGTTACAAGAATAGCTGCGAGTGGCCTAGCTGGACAAAAGAAACCCTGACATAGTCGTCAGTCTATGAGCGCCACAGATGAGTCCTCCGAACAACCACCACAGTCATCCAAATCTAGAAGTAGGCATTTCCTAGGAGCGTATGTAAGCGTTTGAAACAACTCGCCACCAATGTACGGCATTCATAAATGGAGTTCCTGAAACGATTGTTTGTGATAGCGGGTGCCTTTACTCAGCAGGTTGTTCAGCTGCCTAGAAAGAATGGGAATAAGAGATTGAGAGTACTGGAGATCACATTTTTGTCGTCACAACGGGTGTTAGCCACCCTCGAAAATTTTTGATCAAATAGAAGTCGACATTCAGCTAGATTCAAACCACACCCATATAAATCTCACAACAAAAGAATACCGAGGTAAAAAAACACAGTAGAACAAGTCGTCAAGGTAGTGAATTCAATTGAAACAAATAACAAAAAAGAGGTTAAAACCACTAAACAAGAGATTCTCGCGTAAATATGCTTCCCACTCGACCCCTCCAAGCGCCTTTCCACCAAGACTAAACCGATACTAATGCATGCCAATGCCTGTACGTTAGCCAAATGTTAGCAGCAATAAGTCACTCACTCGAGTTAAAACACCCATGTTTTCAAGTCCGACAAAAATAAACTTCAATAACCTTACACAGATTGTAGCAGATGATTCGATGGAAGTCTGATTCCTACAGTATATTAAAGATAAGGCGTTACCTGAAGGTATGGAGTTGGAAACTCGTTGAAGAGAAATCAAAATAGCCACCCAACAAATCAAGAGTGGCAAGTCAGAGGGACCAGACAACATACTAGCTGAGGCACTAAAGTCGGATATAGAACCAACTGTAAACATGCTCCACATTCTCTCCAAGAAGATTTGGGATGAAGAACGAGTGCCAATAGACTGGAAACAAGGATACCTCATCAAGATACCAAAGAAAGGAGATCATAACAATTGAAAAACTACAAAGGCAACACCCTACGTTCACTATCACGAAAAGTCTTCAACAGAGTATTATTGAATCGCATGAGAGACCCAGTCGACGCCCAACTTCGGGATAAACGGGTCGGATTCCGTAAGGATCGATCGTCTACCGACCAAATTGTGACTCTATGGTTCATTGTTGAACAATCAATCGAATGCAACTCACCAGTTTATATTAACTTTCTTGACTACGAGAAAGCAATCGACAGAGTGAATAGGAGGACATTATGGAGCCTTCTTCGACATTATGGCGTATCTGAGATGATAGTCAGCTTCATACAGAATTCTTACGATGGACTACTCTGCAAAATCGTGCATGGAGGTCAGCTCACAGATCCATTCGGAATGAAGACCAGTGTCAGACAGGGCTGCTTACTTTCACTCTTTCTCTTTCTTCTCGTAGTTGACTGGATTGTGAAAACTGCAACATCTCAACGGAATTAAGGGAATACAGTGGACAACATGGATGTGACTAGATGACTTGAACTTCGCCGATGACCTAGCTTCTCTACCCTACACACAGCAACAAATGCAGATGAAGATGGACAGTGTAGCAACAACTTCTGCTGCCAGCAGTAGGCCCTAACTGACACAAACAGAAAAGCAAGACCAGTAGACACAAAACAACGAGCGCCAACCCAGTTACACTTAACCTGACGGAGAAACTCTGGAAGATGTGGAAGCATTTACAAACTTAGGCAGCGTCATCGATAAACAACGAGGATCTAATACAGATGTAAAGTCACGGATTGACAAGGCATGGGCAGCATTTTTACAGCCAAAAACATCTGGAACTTAAACCGACTGTCAGCCAACATCGAAGTCTGAATTTTCAATACAAATGTAAAGACAGTTCTGTTGTATGGAGCTGAAACTTGGGGAACTACGACAAGCATCATTCAAAAGATACAAGTGTTTATAACAACTATCTGTGTAGGATACTTCGGATCCGTTGGTCAGATACCATTAACAACAACCTTCTGTGGCAGAGGACAAACCAACTTCCAGCCGAGGAGGAAATTAGGAGGATACGCTGGAGTTGGGCAGGACACAACATTGAGAAAATTACCAAACTGCATCACAAGACAAGCACTAGCTTGGAGATTTTAAGGCCAAGGGAAAGAAGGAAGACAAAAGAACACAATCCGTTTAAAAATGGAGGTAGACATAAAGAGAATGAATATAATTTGCGAAGAACTGGAAAGGAATGCTCAGGACAGAGTTGGTTGGAGAATGCTGGCCAGTGGCCTATGCTCCACGATTGGTAACAGGCAGTAATTTGTTGGTTGAAAATTGGACCTGGTGGGTTCTCCCTAGTGATTCTGTCAATTTGGTGATATATAGTGCTATTAAGTTGAAATTATGCATCTTCTGCACGCTTTAATAAGAAATGTTAGAAGTCCTCTTTCGGTAGTGAAAGATGGTGATTGTGGTCACATAATTTGTTTAGTTTTATCCACTAGGAGCACAGTACACAACGATGATACGTCATACTACACCATGAATTTATCACCAATATTGGGACTTTCAAGCAATTGAATAAATGGAACGGTGTTCTTTAGAATATGAACAGCTATCTTCAAAATAGTCGGATGTAGGTCTGTCGCCAATTATCAGGCGAGTTAATGAAACTGATAGTTAATAAATGACATTTTTAATCTGACGGAAACATCTGGTTAATGGATTTTGGTTAATCATTCAAATTGGGTAACATGGATCTTCTATGTTTGAGGTGACTTCATTTGTTACTATAGGCTGCTTTCTTTTTTGAAGATCTCTTAATATTTTTGAGACACATCTCTCTGTCGAATTCACTACGAAACCTGACAATCTTTGTTTCGATTCGCTGATGAATTCTGTGGATGAATACTTTTAGGGAGTCCCGTACTCTGACGAAACATCTTCCCATCGCTACCTAATTTTTGGAGGTTGTTTAGCGCGCGTCATTTCACCTTATCGAACTAAAATACAACAAGGTTTTACTCGTCCAAAATTTTCAATAATAGCTACAACATTTTAGAAAGCATTCAACAGTGAGCATCAGTTCATAAAGTCATTGACTGTTGGCTTAAACCATACTGGTAGATTCAGACAATTTTTTGAGGTCCACGTGATAGTCGCGATGAATGGCTGGTGATGCCACATGACGTGACTCAGAAATAGTCACATTCATCTTCTTCTAGGCCCTAATTTTCATCATCTATCTATATACACCCTCGTTCTACGTTGTTTTGTTGGACTAATATTATAGTATCAATCTTGTAAATGAGAACTCTTTATGCCAATGTGGTTAGTAACTTGGACCTATACGCCTATGTGCAAAATCATAAGTTGTATATAACTGACTGACTTTTCTGATGCTAAAAACACTCTAAGTGGATTTATTTAACATTGTTGGTACCTTCAAATTATGAGACTGACTTATTTTATACTGCGGGATTTGTAACTTCGTTGGAACCAACAACTACATATCCCGTATTTTCGTCTTCGTAAATAACCAGACTTATACACGCACAACAATCAATTACGCGTATGATCAAGAAGTCAGGAACGAAGATGCGACAGATATATATTTGAACCGAGAGAATCCAGCGTCACCAATTGTACAACGCGCCAACCATAATAGTAATTTTTTACACTGCAATCAAACTTTATAGTATAAATATCAATAAAGAATTATACAGTACAAACATCAGTGTTAGGGGTAACAGTGGCCTCTACAACATAAAGGAAAATCTATTCATTAGCTAATTCCTTTCAAACGTTAATTTATATACAAATGTGGTGTCGGAAGCCCTAAGAAGATTGATTATCTCCTAGAACTATTCTCGTGGTAGACCATTTCAAATATTTTAGCTGTGTGTGAATCGAATATTTTATTTCCATTACTAGCACGTCCCTCTTGCTCTATCCTACCGGTTGACCCACTGACTGTTAGCACTCCATTTTCCATTTATCAACTGTGACTAATTAATTGTGTATAGGCTACACTAGTTCTATCTCATTGTCTCCCTTATCATGTGTTGATGTTAGTTTTTGCAATTTGTCAATTATTTGCTAAGGTTTATATATGTGTATATGAGTGGTTGAAATATAGTTTGATTTGCCTGTTTGGTTCATTTGTCTTTCACTTTTTCCATGTAGTCCTGGGACTGAGTTTGCTACTGGACACAGCCTTCAAGGCCAAGGGAAAGGAGGAAGACAAAAGAACACAGTGTGTTGAGAATTGGAGGAAGACATAAAGGGGATGAATGGCCTTTGAGAAGAATTGGAAAGGAAGCCCCAGGACAGATTTGGTTGGAGTATGCTGACCAGTGGCCTATGCTCCATGAGTTGTAACAGGAGATTGTTGACCGACATTTTTTAATTGCTTTTGCTGTTTCTGCCTAAGTAGTCGGCTAGGTTGGCTGCTGTGGACGTAATCTGGTTCCTACATTTTCGCGGAACGTATTTTATGGATTATGTGCTAACATTTTAATACATTTTATCTATATGCATTTTATCTTTTTAAGTCCTTGCTTTGTGGAATTCACTGTGGATTCATTGCTATTTGATACCGTAGCCCATTAAACGAGAGCTTTTGCTATTCTGCCCAAAATTATTTAAACCTATATGCAAGTCTGCGAACATCATGTCGGTTACAGAGAAGTTAGATTTATTTAATGGAAAATATAAATTAATATGCCCCCAAATACCTTAAATCCCGTTTTACCATCAAGACGGGGGCGAGACGGAACGGACTAGCTTAAAGAAACTCGTCAGAAAGATATTGGGTATAGGAAGCTAACAGCTTAAAACAGGTATTTGTTTAGTACTCGCCCATCAGATGAACTGAGAATGTGAGCGTGGTGTGAACTATACACTTAGTTTATATGGAAACGTTGGATATAGCTTAAACCAACCAGCCGGTTAATTGGTTATGGGAATAATTGTGAAATCATAATGTAAAAGGATAAATGCATAATTGGAGTAAGTTCGGAAAGGATAGGAATGATAAACTAACATACAATAATATGAATATGAAGTAAATAAAGATAGGTGCATTGACATGTTGGGGTATCAATGATAGTAATGGAAGTTTGGTGGGATTGGTCCTAGTAGAACCCTGTTAGTGCTTGAGTAGCCATCTGATTATTTCTGAAGATATCTAAAGTGGCATCTGGGGCTACAACAGCTAGTACAGCCCTCTAAGTTGGCTGCATTCTTAGTAAGAAGTATGACTCCAGATTTTATTCTTTCGTCGCCTTCCTCTCTTCTCCTGTGCAAACATAGATCGAGGTAGCGCAATTAGTTCTCTTACGTCTCTTAGTTGATTCTTTGACCCACTTTCTAGACTCTATGCTTCCTCCAAAAAGTTCATATCACGTTATGGGGAAAAAGTAACGAGATTTGCGGGTCACAAGGTAGAGTGGAAAGTAAGTTTTGTAGGTAGTAATGAAGAGTTCATGAGCAAACATGCTGAATTGTCTTCAGATGCAATGAGGAGCAGTGTAGGCTTTTGCTCCGCTACTCTGCTTCTGCTTACGTTGAGAATATCTGTTGGGTAGGAATTTAAATTTCCCTCAGTTGTACCATTAGTCATGCAGTGTCCATAGGAATAATAGTTCTTTTTTTATCCGAAGTACACAAGAACATAATGTTACATTATCAGAAGTTGAATTATAGCTCAATGTATTATATTTGGTGGTGGAGCTTTGGGAAATCTCGTCTTGATGCCTAAGTGTCATGTTTATAGAGCATAGCTCTCCAAAGTTTCATGTCAAGTAGATTGGTGATGAAAGGGCTAGTCAACCAGGTAGGTTATTGATGAGCAGGGAAAAGTAGGACTTTCCATCAAGGCACCAACTGTGCCCGGATATAATGAATTCTTCACACGTACTTCGCTGATCATTTGCAATGTCATGGCCCAATTAGTGGCCTGAAGAAAGACCGTGATCATTCTGATAAACAGCAATGGAAGTAACACTGTAAACTTTCAGGGCAGGAAACTGTCCATGTGGGACTCCGCAGGCTCTACAAAGGTCAAGCAACATATAACTGCCCTCCCTCCACTACGAGTATCCTTTGACACTCCCGAAGAGGTGGGGATGACTTTATTTACCTCTCAGAAACCATCTATTACAAGTAATATTGAGATTGGCGCTAGATCGACTTAAACCTAGGCGAAATATAAAGTAAAAACAGCAAACAAGCTCTGAAACGAATACATTCATAGCAAAGTATGGAGTTCCTAAACCACTTGACGGTAGCCTGGACAAGCATTATTTGCATGACCTGCCTGAATAGAAGTGGCTTTGGAGCCAACTTAACCTGAAAGAAGCCACGGCAGTGAAAGTCTGCTGGCTATCGGGCTCTAAACGAATAACTAATCTAAATCATATTGCCTAAGGACTGGTAGAAACTATCTATGGACCAAAACCAGTACACAGTCAAGAGTATCATGAATAATTCAACCGCAAGATATACCCTACATTATGAGGGAACCCCGCCCCCCAATAAAACCAACGTGTGGTTTAGACAACGGACCGTACACCTTATAGTAAAAAAAGCCTTGGCACCAGTGGAGGAGCATGTGAAGGATCTCCGACCACGATTTGTACGTATGTCTACGGAATGGATGCAACACACCTGTCAGATACCACAACAAAATGGCTAAAAAATCCTAGGAAAGTGCAAGATAACCGTACAGCCAACCCGAACATCACGTGCTTCCAGTGGTATCCACTAACCAATACTGAAGCAGCCGATGGTTTTAATGCCAGATAGATAAACTGTCCTTCAGTAGTTGCTGCTAACCTGGAGGTCACACCTTCGAAAGGAGAAATTGAGCACGTCGAGATTAAACTTAGGCTAGTCTTGGGAAAACTGGGGGGGTTAAAGCCCAACAAATTGCTGGGCCGCGACAAACTGAGGACGGTAGTATTAAAGCAACACTCCAATCCACTAAGCGACTGAATCAGTAACCTTCCTAAAGGGGAAATCCTATCCTCAATCTATAAGGTAGGAAACAGAAGGGGCACCGCCTGCTATAGTCTGGAGGCAATGCTCTCAATGCTAAAAAAGTTTTCGGATAGTAATATGGATGCCCGAGTACGAGTATTTGCCCTGCAATCTCAATCTGTTGCACGAAGCACAACTCAGCTTCCACTGATAAACGTCCTGTAACACAAACATCATTCTGGCTTGGGATGACTAGACGGTTTTTTCGGACACAAACACTCAGGTTCACGCAACATCCTTGAAATTCTCAGAAGCCCTTGAGACTGTGTCTCATAGCCTCTTAGTCCATATGGTAGTATCGATGGGCTTCACAGAACCGTTGCTTTCTTGGATATGGAACTATCTGTTGGCGGGGAAGTTTTGTACTTAGGTGAACAAAGTGTTCTCAACTTGAAGTCTGGCAACGTCTAGAATATCACAGGGCTGGACCCTTGAGACATTGTCGTTTCTACTTGTCACCAACGGCCTACTGACAAATATTCTCTCATCCATTCTTACATATGCGGACGATGTAAAACTGTGGAGAGCTACAAGTGATAACACGGACACAAAACTCCTGCAACGGGACATAAATAAAACAGAAGAGCGGGCGTGTAATAGTGGCTTAACTCTTGATATACGAAAATGCCATATAGTGTACTTGTAGCAACTTAGCTTGACTTGTTAAAAGTTCACTTCAAACCTTAAGCATACGACAAAACAATTAAGCTCCAGTTTACATTTACTTCCTTGTTCTGCATAGGGATTATATTTCCTATTAGCTTATACCGAACGTTGAGAAGTATTTGTGTGTTTGAATAATTAGAACCACGCTCCACTGTCTCCTGCACACGTTACTGAATAAAGACGTATTCCCAAAATAGTCTGGTTTCTTCTTTCACTAGATCGGGATATACCTAGGCGCTAAACTGGTGAGCCTTATATCGAATATAATATTTCATTTCTGTTGTTCACATCACTTTTTCTCTTTATATTCAATCGTAAAAATAAGCCTTCTGTTTTGCAATAATTAAGATTACGTACATATACTTTTTGTATACATAGTATTTTATTTTTATCACTTATTATTTTTCCGTCCTCGTTACGTTATCATATTGTTCATATAACGTGGCAGACTCAGTCCAAACGAAAGCCTAGAGGATAAGCCATCGGTAGACATAGACACCGTTATGACTACGAATATCCTAATCCCAGAATTCGATCTTAGTGACCCCGAGTTGTGGTTTGCTCAACTAGAGCATTATTTCACGAGACACAATATTAAATCTGAAGGAGTTCGCTATCAAGACTTATGTTCAGTCCTACCCTCTTCAGTAGCCAAAGAAGTTCGCGACTTGATTTTAAGTCCGCCGACACCACAACCGTACACCACCCTAAGACGAGAAATAATGAATCGTCTATCATTATCAGATGGGAAAAGAATCCAAAGAGTTTTTCCAAGGGAAAACATTAGGTGATAGGTCACCGTCACAATTTTCGCGTCATCTCTAAGCCTTAGTGGGCTACAACACAGTGGGTGAAGCAGTCCTAAAACAAGGATGGATACAAGCTCTCCTATGCTACGTCCAACACTGTTTGGATGCGCAAGATCCCGACACCTCTTTATCTCACTTAGCACGTATTGCAGATAGAATAATGGAAAGGGGTCCCCCAACTGCATCAAGCATGATCCACTATACTAAAAAAGAAGAATCGGCAAATGACCCAGTAATAGCACAACTCATTGTGAGTGTTAAAGGTCTCACAGAGGCTGTCAACAAATTGCAGATGGGTCATAAATACAGGAGCATGTCACCACAACGACCGAGATTCGTGTCACGGAACAGGTTACAAGGATCCAGACAATCTGGGCAATTTTACTGGTATCACTAGAAATTCGGGGCTCAATCGACCAAACGCAATTAACCATGCGCCTGGCCAAAACAGACCCTGAAGAATATGGGGAAACAAATAACCCCTACCCAGGTCGCAACGACTGACACGGGGTGCCTAAACAGTCGCTTCTTTTACGTTAGAGATAAGAATTCAGGCTTGAACGTTTTGGTGGATACTGGTGCTGCACTTAGTGTAGAATCCAAACTAAGTCAGTTTGGATTGAAGAATAACTGTCGAGGTTGGTTTAGATACGCGTACTCTTGCCCAGTAGAAATTCAGAACAAATGGTTGGGTGAGAAACGGTTCTATGTAAAATTATTTATACAAAGTACATTATTACCTAAACAAATGTCACCACCAGTTATTCAACCCAAATTTATCCCAAAGATTGGAATAATCAATTCAGTTTTAAGAAATAAACAAGAAGGTTATTCTATCCTTACGGGATAGATCAAGTATTGCTTGTCCAGAGAGTAAGGTCTAAATCTATAGAAATATCAATAACAAAGTATCAAAGGTTACTTGTTACAACAAAATAATACAGGTTCTGGAAGTGTGCGTCAATCCACAATCACAAAATGCACAAACCCAGTCAATTCAAGCAATACGGTCCAGAGGAAGAACGAACCAATATGGCAGCTGCCAATCCAAAGTCCAGTAAAACAAGATGTATAGAATCCATGAGAATAATAGAAATCCGGTAGAAACTCAAGGGAAAAACAACCATTACAATGAAAATAAATAGCAACTAACTCGTAAAAGTCATTAAAATGCATAGCCAAGTGGAATAAGAGGAATAAATGTACTTTTAAACACAAAACAACGAAATACAATGGGGAAAATGCTATTTGGAGGGATTTTCACACAGAATCATCAAAAAGGATCTTACGCTTAGTATCATTCCTAAGAACAAAATCGAGCTGAGTCGAGAAACTTCCTCAGTCACACTTCAAGCTGCTAATAAAACTAAAATCGCGACGTTTGGGCAGTAAACAATGACACTCGATTTGGGGTTTAGAAGACAATTCCCCTGGGTTTTCACTGTAGCCGATCTAGATCTGACAATACTAGGAATGGGTTTCCTGGAGAGATATGAATTTCTAGTTGACACTAATAAACGACGTTTGACATTAAAAGAAACTACGAAATATACAAAAGGTACAGAAAGTCGTATCACTTCTCTAAATTTGATACAAACTCCACCAGTAACAACGGCAAAGTTCCAGGATATACTCGCTGAATTTCCAGAGTTACCAAAACCAAACCCTCAACCCTCCAGAAGTAAGTTAAAAGTATGTCAAACAATCAAAACGGAAGGGGCACCTGCTTTCGCTAAACCCAGGAGACTAGCACCTGTAAGCTTAAAATAGCTAGGGCCGAATTCGATTACATGCTACAGTTGGGCATAATACGTCCATCTGATAGTCAATGGGCATCTCCTCTGAATATGGTCCCAAAGAAAAATGAAGGCAATTGGAGACCGTGCGGGGATTACAGAGCCCTCAGCCGTCAAACGGTACCAGACAGGTACGTGATACCACATATTCACGATTTCACAAACGGCTTACAAGGTATGAGGATATTTACTAACATCGACTTAGTCAGGGCATACTGCAATATCCCAGTAGCTGAGGAAGATATTCCGAAAACAGCTATCACGACACCTTTTGGATTATTTGAGTTTGTACGCATGCCATTCGGCCTACGGAACGCGGCACAAACATTCCAAAGGTTTATGGATAGTTTACTTCGAGACATGCCATTTGCTCAAGGGTACATAGATGACCTATTAATTGCCAGCCCGGACTTAGAATCACATGGAGAACATGTGAGGGCAGTACTTAGACGACTAAACGAAAATGGCATGAATATACACCAAAGTAAATGCGTTTTTGGTGTGGAAACGTTGGAATTCCTCGGATATACCATAAGCCCTGATGGAATTACACCAATTAAACAAGAGGTGAATACTATTAAACAATATCCCATCCCAAGCTCCATAACACAACTTAGAAGTTTTCTCGGTTTAATAAACTTTTATCGCAGATTTATACCCGGTTGTGCACAACTAACGCAACCATTAACGGATGAGCTTAAAGGAAAACCGAAAGAGTTCAAGTTGACCTCTGAGGCCGTCGATGCTATAAACCAATTAAAGCATAAACTTGCTCAAGCATCTACATTAACGTATCCGAATTCTCACTACCCACTTGCTATAATGGTAGATGCTTCAGACAAAGCCGTAGGTGGTACTCTTAATCAACTAGTTAAAAACACCTGGAAACCGATCGCATTCTTTTCAAAAAAGCTCGATCCAGCAGAGACGAGAGATTCTACCTTTGGTAGAGAACTCCTCGCAATCTACCTAACCATCAAGCACTTCCGGCACATGCTAGAAGGCAGGAAATTTACAGTTTATACGGATTATAAACCGCTGACCAATGTATTAAGAGCAAAAACTGATAAATACTCGCCTCGAGAAGTTCGACACCTTGACTACATATTACAGTTTACTGGTGATATCCGGCACGTAAAAGGTGAAGACAATCAGGCGGCAGACGCATTATCTCGATTAGAAATGAATATAATACAACAGTCTACAGTAGACTTCGAGATTTTAAGAGAGGTCAAGAAACTGATCAAGAATTACGGACCTTATTGTCAACTAAATGCTCTAGCCTGAAACTAAAACAGATGCTATCACCTAAGGAAGATGTCCTGACTTACTGTGACACGATAAAGGCGGTGCCTCGACCTTTTGTTCTCAAAAATATGAGGCAGTTAATATTTAATAACTTTCACTCATTGTCTCACCCTGGAGTGAAATCTTCGACTAAACTAATCAACGCCAGGTACATATGGCCAAATCTTCAGAATGATGTACATAAATGGGTCAGAGAATGTTCGGCGTGTCAACAATCAGAAGTTAGCCGACACACAAATCCACCCATCGGAATTTTTGCCCAACCGGATGCGCGTTTCGCACATGTACATATCGACTTAATGGGCTCTTTACCGCGTTCAAATGGTTTTATGTACTTGTTTACATGCATAGATAGGTTCACGAGGTTCCCTACAGCTGTACCAATCCCGGACATCACAGCCGAAACAGTAGCCAGTCTTCATACAAAACTGGGTGGCCATTTTTGGTACACCTATTACAATAACGACAGACAGAGGGGCTCAATTCGAATCTGAACTATTCAATAATTGACTAAGCTTCTAGGCTCAAACAGAATTTGCTGCACGGCATATCATCCTCAAGCAAACGGGATAGTAGAACCGTTCCATCGTCAACCAAAGGCTGCTCTTATATGTCATTCAAACCCCAGTCAGTGGACAGAATTCCTACCATTAGTTATGTTGGGAATTCGAACAGCTGTCAAAACTGACTCATAATGTTCAGCGGCAGAACTAGTTTTTGGGACCACTTTGAGACTTCCAGGTCAGTTCATTAGGCCTCACACTGACAGTAAAATGGTCGACTTAGGATCTTACGCAGATCAACTGCAGGACCAAATGTCTAAACTTAAACCGATTAATACTCGTGAACAATCACGAGCGACATTTTTACCTAAGGATCTAAGCAGTTGCTCGCACGTCTGGATAAGATGTGACAAAGTTAAAGCACCCCTTAGCCCTCCTTATGAAGGTCCATTTAAAGTTATTTCAAGAAAACCTAAGTATTTCGTGATACAAAAACAATGAAAACCGGCCTACCTAGATAATGAACCACCATACGTGTTATTAGATCGTTTATCTAATCAAGCAAACACGAAATACGCAAGTAAGAGCATAAAGGCTACAAAGGTAACTAAAAGAGTTAGATGGGCACAACCGATTATTCAGGCGGGGATGTCCACAGTTTTAGTTTCAGCCTAAAAGAAATAATCACGTAATTCTTAAAACTTTTGGGTTAGTAAATTTTGAAAAATAAATAAATAAAAAGTAAACGTAAAATAAAACGAAAACAGAAAAGCAGTATATTTCTTTTTGTCTTAAGTCGACAAACATCGGAATACTAGTACTTTTAAGTACTATTCTACCCACTTCTCCTCGGACCATATCTTTTGATGTAGGAACAGTAGTCATTATATTTTCTATTAAATACTGAATACTTAAACTGATTCTTAAACAATTTGGCGAGAAATATAAGTCGTAAACCTATCAACTGAGGTGAGTGTTGTGAGCAGGCTTTGCCTGCGGAACTAATCATTTTCCCAGATTTCTCAATTATCAGTTGATGATGCTATAAATCACACAATGAACCTTAAAAATCACCATAAATTCCAAAAAATACCCAGATGGTCGAGCCGTTTCGGAAACCAAACACTTACGTAGAAACGAACACTTATCAATTATAATTATATATATATGTTGTACTTTAAATTTTTATGCAAACAGTGGGGCACTTCTTTAGGTGTGATTGAGTTTCATCGTTTTTGCTTTATTCTAAAGTAGATTCTTCTTTAATTTTTACTCGACGGCAATTCAAGTGGCAGGTAAGTAAACACCTATTTGCTGGACAGAGCATGGAAAAATCGTACCTCACCAACATAGTGTTGGGTAGCCTGCTTGAGGTGTTTCCTCAGATATTCCTACTTTATTTTCTTGCCCTCTTATTTTTCAAGCTCCAGTCACCGTTAGAAGGTCTAGTTCAGCAAGTATTCCAGCATCCTTTGTAGGAGAATGTAAATGCTACAAGATTAGATAAGAAGTTCCTAAAAGTAAATTTCATCCACGCAGTGTCGTCGAATACTGACAGACTGTTTGCTGTTGATTGAGTGTCAGGCACTGGACGAGCTAATAATTGTGAACTAAGCTACAGCTACAAAACTGAGATGATTTTGTTTGATATGTTGATCGAACCGATGTTCCTACGGAAGTTGTTTCTAAGAGGGAGCTATTGTAGCAACAGCTTGACTTGTTAAAAGTTCACTTCAAACCTTAAGCATACGACAAAACAATTAAGCTCCAGTATTCATTTACTTCCTTATTCTGCATAAGGATCATATTCCCTATTGACTTATACCAAACGTTGAGAAGTATTTTGTGTGTTTGAATAATTAGAACCACGCTCCACTGTCTCCTGCACACGTTACTGAATAAAGACGTATTCCCAAAATAGTCTGGTTTCTTCTTTCACTAGATCGGGATATACCTAGGCTCTAAAGTCTAACCAGGCTTGGAACTTTGTTGGATATGCCTTGTTACGGAAACCAAACGTTCAGACGAAGGGTGCTGAAGATACAACAGGACAGGTTCCCAAAAGGTCCAAATTAAACCAAACCAAAAGAAATATGGTCCAAGCAAAGTGTTTATTGACCTGTCAAACAAAGATTGTTCTGGGAAGTAAATTATAAATGTACCATTACAAACCTTCAATATTGTAGGCACCCAGTCTAGAACAAATAATCAACCAATCCAAAGCAATGGCGCAACAAATGGCGGAAGTCAAGATAAACAAAACAAACACAATTGGACATAACAAATAGGTTAATTAAGTTAGAGTTCAGTAGAAAGAATTCACAAATTATGTAACTCTCCGGTTTACCGCAACATGCCTTTTAAAACGGTCTTTATACTCATTTCTTAGTGTTTGTCTATAGGTGAATATCACCACTCCTGTAGCCATGTGGCATATTGTAGTTGCTCGTTCATGGTTGAATAATAGGACTGAGTTACTTTTAAAAGTGACTTATTGATGACGGTATTGAGGGTGATTGTCGACCATTCCCATTTTTCCTACGGGTTTTGCACCTGAAGCATTTTCAACTGAGAGTAGGTTGTACGGCAAAAAACCTGACCATGACGGTGTCTCGTTGCTACCCTATCTTGTGTTACATCTTTTATGCTCTGAAAGGTTCCGCTATTTGGAACAACTAAGGACTGTTTATCTAGCTACTCCTATCATGACATACTTGGTGATGTGGTATTAAAATGATCTACAAATTTAGCCCGGTATTACCAAAGATGTGAGTGTATCGACAGTGCCCGAATTATTTACTTCTTATTTTTAGAGTTGCTCGTAAGAAGACAGTATACACTTCCCAAGGTTTAAATGTGTTTGAACTAAAACAGCAAGAGACGGACTCTGAAAGGTTTGTGAAGATGAGATTTCAAATAGTAGTGGCGCCAAATAGATGATCAATGTATTTTACTAATTTATCCCTCTTAATTTTCCCCCGTAGCATCTAAATGGTGTAATATTCCCGGTACAGGCTACTTTATACGCAACTTCTGGTGATAACCTAGTTATGGACTGGGGTATTTTTAGAATGCAGAGAAAGGGATGCTAAAAAGGCAGTGTCACATGGTTTTCTTAGAATAAGTTTGGGCGGGTTTTTATTTCAGGATGGTGGTCCGTGGTTCTTGATGGCGCGGATGTGCTAAGCACCTGGCAAATGGTTGTTGTTTAAGGAGCTCAGAAAGGGGCATCATGACTGCAATCAATACTTGTGCCTGGCAGCTCTATTGGTCTACCTTCGTGACACTGGATGTGGCTATGTATATCGTGCTTCAATTTATAGTTACTGCAGAACCATGGTCAATCATTTCCTAGTCACAAAAATAATGGAATAAATATTTAACGTGCTCTGTTATAATAATAATAATTTATTTCCTGAATATCGGGAGCAAGCCATTTTTACAGGCAAGATCAACAATAACATATCAAATGGTAGAAAGGGTTTAACTGTTGTACAAACTTATGATATAATGATGCACAGCGATATTGGGATAATAAACTTTGTTTTAAATTAGAATTTATTTAGCGTCCATTACAAACATGGCCTCGGGACGACTTTGTGATGCAGGAGAATAACAGGATGGGTTCATGTCACCAATACGATTGGTTATATTTTGACGAAAAATGTAGACGTCCAACCTTTCGCGTAATATAAAGCAATCTAGAAGTTCTGAAAGGAAAGTTGACAAGCAGTAGAACGGAGCAACAGTATTATGACAGCTATACTTTTCTGATTATTTAGGCAATCAGAAAAGTATAACTGTTTGGACTGGCAAATACTTAGATGTTAAAGCTTATTTGGCAAGTGTTCAATTTTCATCCTTGATAGGTTGGCTATTTCGGAAGTGTACAATAGTAGTGTTCTGAACGGGTCACTGTGAAAGGTAAGGTTTCATAAGGTCAATGACACACATGCTAGAGATATGAGCCGTGAACTCGTATGCTAGATATGAGGTGGTCCGTGACTTATCATGTCTGGATTTCTAGATAGTGCGGGAAAGATTTGCTGGGTCCCATGGTATTAAAAAACAAGATTATCATGCGTTTAAATTGTGGTAAATTATCACGGGAGGGAATAAAAAGTGGTGACCTATTCCATAGTAAATTGTACAATGTTATAAAAAAGTTATCCCGTGATTTGTTTTTGCATTTTTCGGTATACAGTGTTCTAGACAGATTCCTTAGATTATATTGAGGTGTGGTCTTCCAGAAGAGAGAAGAGGTTGAGAAAATGAGACCGTGAATTATTTTATGAAAAAAATTAAGGTTAGTTTGTAGACTACGTCTCCACAGAGGTTCTAGAGAAAGCAACAAACATCTTTCTGTATAAGTTATGTTAAGGTTATACTCCAGTAATCGTCACGTCAAAGTTCTCTGGAGATCACCAATTTGCATGGTATCCGTGAAATTCATACTAGAGGCGACAAATGAGCAGTATTCTAGGGTAAGACGTACACGCATCCTGTATATTGCAAGCTTTGCTTCCCTGGTGTAAACACTTCGAAGAATAAAGCCAATTCGTCGTCTTAATTTGGATATAATTGACGATATATGCTCAGCAAACTTAAGGCTTTTGCTGCAGCATATACCCAAGTCACATATTGGAGCTCAGTGTTTGAATTTCACACTCATTCAAATAGAGTTCTTGTTAAACATCATATTTTCTGAATTGCATAATCCCACACTTACTGTGGTTGAATGGTAGTTGCCCTTTTCTGGCTCCAAATCGATGGGTTATTTAGGTCTTTCTGGATATCGGATGTGCCTTCATTAGATATACTAAGCTTAAAGCTGCACACTATTTTCAGGTCATCCGCATACAGGTATGGTCCGCCAAAATGTATGACTTCATATATATAATTTATATACATAAGAAAGAGAAGAGGACCTAGGACACTGTCCTGAACAACTCCACTTGTAATAAGTTTGGGTGACGAGAGGTGGCCATTATATTTAACTACCTGTCCTCTTCCTGTGGTAAATGAGTTGAGCCAAGAGTGTAATTGGTCTTTGATTCCGAACGACTTTAGTTTATGGAGAAGTTTATGACGTGGGACTTTATCAAAAGCTTCCTTGGAGCCAAGAAAAACGGTTGATACTACCATCCTTTTGTCACGTTGAGTGGTTATATCGTCAATATAGTCTAATAGGCACGTATCACATGATCTAGTCTTTAGAAACCCATGTTGTGAGATGGAGATCAGACTTCGTTTCTGGAGATACTGAGATATTTCAACCTCAATTACTTTTTCCATCACTCTAGAGATAACAGACGTTATGTTAATTGGTCGGTAGTTTTCTACATTTACTGCCGGTCCACTTTTGATTTTGGGGATGTATGTGGTTTTCCAGGTTGATGGGTAGCTTGCAGCAGAGAGTGATATCTAAAAAAAATTTAAGATGTAGTAGATGGAGATTTTCGTCACCCCGTTTAAGCATGCTAGATGTGATTAGGAAATGCTTGACCGTGGTTCTGCAGTAACTATAAATTGAAGCACGATATACATAGCCACATCCAGTGTCACGAAGGTAGACCAATAGAGCTGCCAGGCACAAGTATTGATTGCAGTCATGATGCCCCTTTCTGAGCTCCTTAAACAACAACCATTTGCCAGGTGCTTAGCACATCCGCGCCATCAAGAACCACGGACCACCATCCTGAAATAAAAACCCGCCCAAACTTATTCTAAGAAAACCATGTGACACTGCCTTTTTAGCATCCCTTTCTCTGCATTCTAAAAATACCCCAGTCCATAACTAGGTTATCACCAGAAGTTGCGTATAAAGTAGCCTGTACCGGGAATATTACACCATTTAGATGCTACGGGGGAAAATTAAGAGGGATAAATTAGTAAAATACATTGATCATCTATTTGGCGCCACTACTATTTGAAATCTCATCTTCACAAACCTTTCAGAGTCCGTCTCTTGCTGTTTTAGTTCAAACACATTAAAATATTGGGAAGCGTTTCCCCACAGTTTCTCACTATCCCGAAAGCTTTTACAATCATTGCATTGTATATCTTGAAATTTCATAAAGTACTTACGCTGTGTGACAGGTGTGATCATAAGGGTGCAAAATAGTCAATCCCTACAAGAATTAACATAAATTTGACAGAAATACGTGCATGGTCATCACTTGCATTTACAATACATTAATGCAAAGATATTACATGGGAATATATAATGGTTCACTTCTAGTTTTTAGGTACTTTATAGTCCCGGGAGTTCAGAGATACGTATATCGTAAAATATTTATCAATAGAAAAAAGTGATAACATACACGTGAAACAAAAACAGATTGACAATTGAAAGTTGCTTTTTACTGTTATCTGTGGAGCTTAGTGCCAACATAACCCTATATGGGCAGTATCTTTTATGAGGAAAACGGGATAAAAATGGCTGCATCACAGTATCATAATTAAGCGGCGAATACACACTTCTCATTAGAGCAGAGATGCTTGATACTAGTTTTAGTAGGACACGGCAACTGAGTACTGAGGCTAAAGGGAGATGAAGGACGTACTTAATCGGTGTCATAATAGGATTTAAGTATAAAGGGCATTTAGACCCATATCAGTTTGCATACAGCTGCAATAGAAGCACATTGGGAGCGGCAGTTGTCTTACATCACAATGTAGTGTTTAGCTTAGGAAAGGGCGAAAAGTATATATGAAGTACCTTTCTCAATTACACTTCCGCCTTTGATTTCATTCCTAGACCTATATTACTGAATAAACTTGAGAATATGAGCATTAAAAGCAGGACAATCATCTGGCCGTATTTTTGTTTCTCTGGAAGAGGACAATATACTGCGTACAAAAATGTGCTACACTCACCTATTAATAGAAGTCAGTGTACTTCAATTCGCGAATTTCTCTCAATTGTTTTCTCATTTTTCTTGAATGACTTACCTCCATCTATGAAAAATACCTTTTTCAAGTAAGCAGATAAGCTTACTATTCGTATACCTGTTTCTTCTCCTTTAAATTGTTGTGAAATGAATTGTTTCTTAGCAAATGTTGAACGATGGTGTAACTTGAATGGTCATCAACTTAATCTCTCCAAATGTCAAACACTAAATTCCAGTCTAAGACAAGAAAAAGACTTAAATGCTCTTGTGAATCTGTACGATGCTTGTAAAATTGGAGATTCTATATTCAATACTACGTCAAATGTTACTCATCTTTGTGCATCCTTTACTTCTGATCCACCTTGGTCTTCCTAGGTTTTGCTAATCCAAAGAGGGATTTTCGTTTAATATACTATGCGAAGCGATTGCTTAGTTTTCATATTATCAAGCACTTATTATTACAATTTGCCGGTTCCTGTATATTACCGATTATTTTACATTGTTCCCTATCATTTGTTTCCGAACTTTTAAGAAGAGACTATGCTGTGTTGCGTAGAGTACTGAAAGCTGTTAGTAAAGCGTGTGGTGAGAACTATGACGCCATTATGAACACAATTTTGTAGGCAGACAGCTATCTAGTGCTATTCTACCTGATACAATCCACCATCTTCATTCACACGTTTCACTTTGTATATCTTCTGACAGAACGCGACGCTGCTATACTATAATCCAAACACGTAAGCAGAAGTATAAATGCTTCATTATTCCGTATTTAGGGCAGGTTCTATTTGATGAGAAATTTGTAAGAGCCAATCTAATTAAAAATCCGTGCTTTTAAAATACTGATTATTATGTAATGCAAAGACCCCCTGTCTCTTGTGTTACCGTAATCAAAATTTTACTAACAAACAAATATTGCCCTTATTATGTTTTTGCTGAAATTATATATATATAAATGTATCATTCTTCGGATATATGTATAGAAAGGAGTAACTTGTTGACACACTGTGTGCCGAAAATGTATATTGTACTACACATACTATTGGATGAGGCTATCGTTATTATTTTTATTATTAACAGCTAGTTTTCCCTCATCTATATTGTTCATAATGTCGTCAAAGTATCGTTCATGTATTTTACAAAGTGCTAAGCAAAACCTTGACGATAATACAAAGTGATCTTAACAAACAAGACAAAAACTATAATAAGCGATTTCACCTCCAACCCATATTACGCTAAAGCCGTGCCTATGTACTTCGGCCAGTTTAACCTACAGATCAGTCTGTATCTTTATATGTGGGGATTTCATCAACTAAGAAGTAAGTGTGATTTAGGAGTAAGTTAATCAAGAAGCTCATCCTTCATGGAACAAGCCTTATCACAAGTCTCTGAAGACTGCAGACTTATTGATTTTATCAACTGCAATTGTAAATCTTAATCACTTCTCTTTAAAACCTATGTTAGACGTTTTCTTGAATACTGCCCTTTTGTGTTAGGTTGCATGTCTCACACAATTTGACAGAAAATGAGGAATTTTTAACAGTATTTTATGAAACTACTGAACTCTGACAAACCCAATGAAAACAGATACAGTACTTTAAAACCAAGCCTTTACGTAATTTTTATAATGGCATTGTGATGGATTACAACACTTGAACATATACTCAACTTACAGAACAAAACTTTCCGGAAGGCCGCATATATAGTGACCCAAAACAACTTGTATGACTACCGTATAAACCTCTTAACTCAGTATTTTACTTGGTATAAATTTTAATTCTCCTTATGTTCTTGTCTATCCAGAATTATGTGCATTTCTATGGGTGTTACATTTACATCATTCTTTTCACGCGCAAACAACGGCATAAATTTAAAAAGTTCCAGTACATATATATTCAGATATGAGCTAAAAATATATAAGCTGCGGGGTATGTGGTTCATAAGATATACAACACCCTCCATTAACGCTCCGTTCAACCCATAGGCATAACTCCCCTGAATAACTGAATTCAATTTATTTGGAGGTCTGGAAGAAGTTTACCCCTCTTACGAATACGTATATAATATAATCAATCAATCAACCAATAACTGTCACCCCAAGTAGAGCATAGGCCGTCCACTAGAAGTCTCCAATCAACTTTGTCCTGGGCTTTCCTCTCTAGCTCTTCCTAAGTGCTTTTCATTCTCTTCGTGTCTGTTTCCAATTCCTGACGCAATGTGTTCCTGGGTCTTCCTCTATTTCGTCTGCCTTTAGGATTCCAAATTAGTGTTTGTCTTGTGACACAGTTGGATGGTTTCATCAATGTGTGTCCAATCCCTCCTCAAGCATCTTTTCCCAATTTCTTCCTCGGCTCCAAGTTGATTAGTTATCTGCCACAGAAGGTTGTTGTTGATGGTATCTGGCCAACGAATCCAAAGAATCTTACGCAGACAGTTATCTATACATACTTGTATCTTCTAAAGAATACTTTTCGTAGTTCTCCAAGTTTCCGCTCCATACAACAGAACTGTCTTCACATCTGTTTTGAAAATTTTGACTTTAATGTTGACTGAAAGTTGGTTTGAGTTCCAGATATTTTTCGGTTGTAGAAATGCTGCCCCTGCCTTACCAATCCTTGCCTTCACATCCGAATCAGACCCTCCTTGTTCGTCGATGATGCTGGTCAAATATGTAAAGGTTTCTACATCTTCCAGACTTTCTCCGTCAAGTGTAATTGGATTAGTGTTTGTTGTTTTGTATCAAAGGATCTTCCTCTTCCCTTTGTGCATGTTGAGGCCCGCTGCTGCCGAGGCTGCTGCTATATTGTTGGTCTTCATCTGCATTTGATGTTGTATGTGAGAAAGAGGAGCTAGGTCATCTGCAAAGTCTAAGTCATCTAGTTTCGTCGATGTTGTCCATCGTATTCCGAGAGTGCCTTCAGATGCTGCAGTCTTCATGATCCAGTTGATGACCAGTAGGAAGAGGAAGGGTGAGAGTAAGCAACCTTGTTTGACACCGGTCTTCACTTCGAGTGAATCTGTGAGCTGACCTCTATGCACGTTTATAATATAGGGATGTTGCTATTTAGTTAGGCCATGCATGACTCGTACTCCAGAGAGTGGCTGCAGAAAATTAATTGAATGATCCTAATTCGTTATGGCTAACAATCTCTGATGTATATAATTCAAACAACAGAGTGAACTGGGTACTTGCAACAGTCTTAGCCGTGCTCTAATAATATACCTATTTTGTCATTTCAGAATGCGACCATTTCCAAAATACACGACCCATGAAGAGAACTCATGGAAGAAACTGGAAGGACTGACTACTGTAGTCAAGGTTGGTCGATATGGGGAGTCATCAGACAGTAATGTTTTGGAGCAAATTAATTAAGTTTGGAAATTATAAAACCTCGGTCAAATCAAATGAAATATCTTGATCGCGAACCCTAACGATTGTCTGGATATTGTTGAAATTATTCAACAAACAAGTAACATCAAACGGTGGCTTCAATAAGTTAGTTTGTTAACACAGCATTAGTGCTAGTATTGTTAGTTTAAACAAACACTATGCAAAAGCTCTAAATGAAGTGTCCGTCACTCTTTGAAGCAGTTTGTGTGTGAAGACTTCTCGTAGAAATAAGGAATATATGTTTGAAAGCATGTGGCATGCTAGAATTTTAATGCCGAGTTATGAGACCCAGAAAAAGTTTAAATGAACAAAATTGCCCATTACTATTTAAATTTAATTGTTTTAGATATGCAGAATTATTCATTACGTCATGTGAAATGTCTAGGGAATTAACACCTATAAGAATATATAAGTCACCCAAGACCTGGCCCCCTCCCAACGTCACATAAAGTGACATGAGGTACCCACACCTAATGATTACACTACAAGTGCCAACCAACAAAGGGTATCCCCTACTAAAATGAAAGAAAGTTATGACATATCCCAGGATACAAACCCATCACTACTTGACACCGCCCTTAAGTGGTGAATTAAGAGCAGCAGGTATTATTGACCTCGATGTCTCCAGAGGGAACATCATGTAACGACGAACACCTTCATATGGATGATAACTAATATATGTGCACTAATAATCCAACCCCGGATTGTGCCTACGCACAAAAACTAATCTCAGATCCTTTAAACGACTCAAATATAGATATTCCAAGCCAACCAAGGCTCATTTCTCAACAAATTATTCAAAAAAGATGACATAACTAAACCTAGATTTAAAACTAAACAGTTCCGCGTAAGCCCACAACAGATCTCGGTCTGGGCTAATAACCACACGCAGACTAAAGATCATACTCAAAGTAGGCAAAACTCCAAGGTTACATTAGCCTCTGTAAATAAATTCTTTCCTCTGGCTTACATCGAACCCATGAGTACTTAGGACAATAAGACAAACGATAAGTGCCAGTTTATTCATATTTCAGATATAAAACATGACATAAAGGATAGACAACGGTATAAAGGACACGTATACTCGTGTCCTCTAAAATCTAACGGTCAATAAATTGTGAAGCGGCTCCTCAAGCCTCACCCAGTACAACACTGCCTACTATAGTAAACCCACTTGGGAAAATAGGACAAGACGCTTTAGGGCATTAACCTAACCACCAATTGTAAGCTTTCTTAATCAACATACGCATAACAACACGCTTGCACCATTTCTAAACCCTCCTTATAGCGACACAAATACGAACGGTTTCAACGTTAACTATATAAATTCCAACTTTCATCATTATCATTACATGATAGACAGAAATAAAAATTTTTCGGGATACAGGACATAGTAACGCCACCAACAAAACAACTGGTCTGCATAATTTCCCACCACATGGTACATGCAACCTCCTTAATCTCATACAACCTCGGCTAGTTACAATTCCCACCTTACTCTCCGGGCTAACAAGTTCAAATAGACTCAACAGCTCCCATTATGAATTTAGTCATAACCATACCTATCAATATGAGCTGTCCGAAAACCAACAACGACCTGCATTTCACATAAACTGCAACCCTGATATTAACTATGCTTCATATATGAATGACACCCTTAGCCAGTTTTACTTATACAGTCACGCATTCACCTGATAAATGCTAGGTCAATATGTAAACAATTGACTGACCTAATCATGCTAGCCCCACTTTGCGAACCATCGCTTACTATGATAACTGGGGTATGGACTAATTCAGACATCCCTGATATGAATATATCTGATTGAATATATCACAGATTGATGTTGACAGAGTACAACTAAAAACCAAGGAGCACTAGACGGCTTTTTCGTTCTAGTGTGGGACTCCTCAGAAGTGAGCACCTCACATTCCGCACCAGGGACTTCAGGTTGACTGGAACGCCTAACCGTCTGCACCACTAGGTCGGCATCCAATTGTAGAATTCTCACCCGGCCAACATCAATCTGTGATATAATCAATCAGATAACCAATATCCACAAAAATAACCATCCCAATTGAACTATAAATATATCTCTCGATAATTACAATCTATACCATAGTGATAGATTACATGGACGTGGTGGAGGTCGTATAATATATATCCACTCAAAGCTAAACTCGCTCCTATGTGAAGTTTAAGGGCCGAGTGTGGAGCAGGATTCTGTGTGGGTTGTCCTGAAGCCTACAACGTCTGCATCGATTCTGTTTGGTTGCGCGTACAAGCTTTCTAACGCATCCCCGTTACGTAACATAGACTTACCAACAGAAATGTTCATATGAGCATCCTCTTTACTCTTCACTAGCAAGCTTATTCGTGGAAATTTTTAAATGCCTGAAATCTCATATTCCCACCTTGAGCACCAAAACGCTACGATCCGTTTATCGAATGTTTAGAACTCGGTGGTTGAACCCAACGCGTTCGTAACATCACTAGACTCCAAAATATTCTAAATTTAGTTTCCACAAACGGGCTACCCATACAAGAAAAAACTTCCTGTTATTGATCATATTATTTTATATGCAACTTTGATATAAAAATTACAGCAACTACGCATCAAACTTCACACAGTCAACACTGTAAAAGTGTTAACTGGATGATCTTTGAAAACTACATCGGTAGTCTCAATCGGGAATGCCACTTTGCTGTAGACAAAGTCAACAAATCGACTGATACTCTCCACCATGACAAAAATGATGCCTTAAATAAGATTGCATCACTAAGACATCCAAAACCAGGAATTTTCAAAGATTTGCTCTTCCCAACGCATATACGAAGACACCTAAGAAGATAAGCTTTCCAATTTCACAAATCTAATGATTTTTTATTGCTAGTCATGATGAGAGAAATATATTTAATGACTGTTGTTGATCTATTGATTGCGAACGCCAATGAAGTGTGCCCAGTTGATAATGAGAGTTTGCCCTAAGCTCCACTCAGTCCCAAGCCAGAGATAGAAGGACAACCCGGTAGACCAAACAAAGACAGGATCTTATTTAGATTCATATTCCCATTATATTTTACACATTCCTTTGTATATACCAAATGATTGTAGTGATTATTTATCAAATTAAAAATTATCAACATTTATAATAATACAAGTAAATGTTGTTAAATGTGCTTACATAAAAGTGATGAAAGTTTACAAATGATGTTAACGAAAAATCAATACAACGTGACAAAATAGACAAGTGTATTTCTAAGGATTTTGAATCCCTGACAACTGCAGAGATATGAATGGAAGAGCCATTGTAAAAGCAAAACAAACAATCATAAACAAAAATCCCTCTGCTCTCCTGAAAATTTTTAGAAACGAAATTAAGGGTCCTAAAATTTAAAGTGAAAGACACTATGAATGAAAATCAAATATACGACAAGCCTAAACTCCTTGCTGAATTATTTAATAAACACTTTAGTACAACACTAGTAAACGGAACTTCTCAGGATGACTGCGAATCAACCACAACGCCATCATGTGGACTCACAAATGTAACCTTAACTTAACAAAATACTGATAGGTAAATAAAGACACTAAAGTTTTCAAACACCGAAGGGCCTGATGATATCCCAGCAGGCATGCTAAAAAGCAACAACAAAACCTCCATCTACTAACTTGTTTACAATAGCACTCTCTGCTGCAAGCTACCCATCAACCTGGAAAACCACATACATCCCCAAAATCAAAAGTGGACCGGCAGTAAATGTAGAAAACTACCGACCAATTAACATAACGTCTGTTATCTCTAGAGTGATGGAAAAAGTAATTGAGGTTGAAATATCTCAGTATCTCCAGAAACGAAGTCTGATCTCCATCTCACAACATGGGTTTCTAAAGACTAGATCATGTGATACGTGCCTATTAGACTATATTGACGATATAACCACTCAACGTGACAAAAGGATGGTAGTATCAACCGTTTTTCTTGGCTCCAAGGAAGCTTTTGATAAAGTCCCACGTCATAAACTTCTCCATAAACTAAAGTCGTTCGGAATCAAAGACCAATTACACTCTTGGCTCAACTCATTTACCACAGGAAGAGAACAGGTAGTTAAATATAATGGCCACCTCTCGTCACCCAAACTTATTACAAGTGGAGTTGTTCAGGACAGTGTCCTAGGTCCTCTTCTCTTTCTTATGTATATAAATTATATATATGAAGTCATACATTTTGGCGGACCATACCTGTATGCGGATGACCTGAAAATAGTGTGCAGCTTTAAGCTTAGTATATCTAATGAAGGCACATCCGATATCCAGAAAGACCTAAATAACCCATCGATTTGGAGCCAGAAAAGGGCAACTACCATTCAACCACAGTAAGTGTGGGATTATGCAATTCAGAAAATATGATGTTTAACAAGAACTCTATTTGAATGAGTGTGAAATTCAAACACTGAGCTCCAATATGTGACTTGGGTATATGCTGCAGCAAAAGCCTTAAGTTTGCTGAGCATATATCGTCAATTATATCCAAATTAAGACGACGAATTGGCTTTATTCTTCGAAGTGTTTACACCAGGGAAGCAAAGCTTGCAATATACAGGATGCGTGTACGTCTTACCCTAGAATACTGCTCATTTGTCGCCTCTAGTATGAATTTCACGGATACCATGCAAATTGGTGATCTCCAGAGAACTTTGACGTGACGATTACTGGAGTATAACCTTAACATAACTTATACAGAAAGATGTTTGTTGCTTTCTCTAGAACCTCTGTGGAGACGTAGTCTACAAACTAACCTTAATTTTTTTCATAAAATAATTCACGGTCTCATTTTCTCAACCTCTTCTCTCTTCTGGAAGACCACACCTCAATATAATCTAAGGAATCTGTCTAGAACACTGCATACCGAAAAATGTCAACAAAATCATGAAATAACATTTTCATAACATTATGTAGTTTTCTGTGGCATGGGTTACTACTTTTTACTCGTTCTTGTGGTAATCTACCGACATTTAAACTCACGATAAACTTGTTTCTTGATACCAATGAGACCCAGAGACTCTTAATAATAATAATTTATTCTCAAGTAACAATTTGTACATGTGAGCATACCAGTTTACAGGCATGATCAGAATGATATGCCATAATCGTAACAGAGTTTTAGTAGAGTTATTGTTATGGAGTTGACGATATACAAAGGTATTAATTAATTAGGAAGCCAACGGTAGCTAGCTTCACAGTTTACAGTACTGCAGTACCAGAGGTTTATTTTGTATTACAGAACACTTCCAGTAAACAACCGCGCGCTTTTTGTCCCTGGTGCTGTAATCTCAGGGAATAGCTGCGAGAGAGCAGGACGAACCATGGAGACTATCCAGAGACAGGATAAGGCTGGTATTTTGAAGTTTGGATAAGGCAGCCAGTTTGTGTGGACTGGTCTTGAGCGGTGAGTTGTTGGTGCATTGATTGCGTTCCAGGCCAGCGTTTGGAGTAAGTTACTTAAAGGAGATCAGTTCTTTGCCAGTTCAGACCATAGACTCGGGAAGACGGTGACATAGATTATGCGATAGAAATAAATAAGTTTGATTAGTGGTATCAAAATAATCAGTTTCAAACTAGAGTCTTCCGTTTTTATGTTTTTTTTATTTACTACAACGTACACGATTTTAGTGTTAGCAGTTTTAGTACCCTAATAAGCCATTGTTTATTGATTCAAGGTTTAGTGGCAAGTCGTCGAAGATTTGGTACAAATCTTTCCTCAACTATCTGAAAATCCAGACATGATAAATCACGGACCACCTCACATCTAGTGTACGAGTTGACTGCTCACATCACAAGCATGTATGCTATTAACAACTGACGCTGCTCTCCTTCCCTCACTAGTCTAAACAACCGGCCATCTTTATACTCATACAAAAGACGCTAAAAAATATTCCCACTTCCCTTTTTCTTATATTTATCTGCTGTGTAGATATGTTCACTGGATCCAGTAAGTACGGCATAAACCAAATTACTCCATGATGGACGTCAACCGGACGAAATATTTTAATACTAAGGTGCATCAGTGACCAGAACCTAGAACACTTAAAGGTAGCTCCATACTATGCAAAACTTTGAGTATCTACATCTGCCATAATGCAATCCTTCGAAATGGCGACTTGAAACCACTCCAGAATCTTCCTGTCACAAGTGTGTTGGCACAAGATAATCGTGATCCTAGTTCGAATTCCCGCAATGTGACATCCTTGTATACTTGAGCAGATAGGCTCGTGGCGGCTATTTCTTATTCACAGCGTGGCAGACGGATCGTTCTCTAGTGGCTTCAATTAATCTTCATGACACTCATATTTGTGGAGATATATGGCTATCAATGGGTGAATCTTCAGTTTTTACCAATCTTCTCATTGGATAATAGTTGCTTGGCCTATTCATCACAAGAAATGACTTAATATGAAAACAGCGTTTGATAATGTAGTGCTTAGTTGGAAATTATTCAGTTGGGATGATTTTGAGCAGGCAATTGAAGAGTTTCAGTCCGTAAAAAAATTAAATTCAACTAAGTCGTAGGTTACTTGCACTCAATATGTTCGTTTGAAAAGTCAACGAGCCTTGTTTTTGTATTTTAAATACATTTACGTCGTTTTTTAAATGCATATTTGGTATTGGAAGAAAATTTCATGGAATTAGTCGGAGAAACAAACCATAAGGTGAACTATAGCTATATGTTGCTGGCACATCTAAGGTGCAGTACCTTTAATAGTAAGCGTTGTCTTTGTTACGATTTATTGAGTCGACAGTTGAAATTATGCCAAGACGTATACACACTTCCAACACACGTGTCCCAATAAACTATGTTACTCTATTTCCGAAGCTGTCCAAACAATTACTGCAAGAATGATAAACACACACAGGAATGAAAGGTTGATTTTTCCAAGGTTTGGTGAAAGTTTGGCAATGCTAGTGTTTACAAAGATTGAAGACTATATGAAAAGGAATTCTGAGAAGATATGAAATAAGTTTCATTGTTGTCTCATAACTTAGTATATTTTTCTGTTTTCTACAGGCTTTTTAGTTATCTCATTCACTGAATATCTCTGCTTGTATCATTCAATATTAACGAATTGTCTATAATGAATGGGTTATACTCAATAATCGCCTTTTGTATTTCCGTGTTTATAGTAGTTTGGAGTGGTATATATTATGGTTCGCAGTGTACGGTATACGGTATTCTGAATTATTAGATGTCCTTCTACTGTGGTTTACGCACATAAGTGTATTTCTAGTATTTAGCTTAGTGACTTATGCGAACAGCTTACTCGCCTTGATCCTCAAAGTTGGCTCTTATTGAATTAATAGGTGAGTGGTGTCATCTTAGGTACAAGTTACACCAACTGTTCATAATCAGCGTTATTGTTATTTACAGTCAAAATGTTATTATTACAGTGAAGTGTGCCAACACTTCCTATCTAGCAAGTCACGTGGGTTGTTTAACTAGCTGGCTCTATGATGTATGGAAATCGTTCACCACATAGATGCACAGGTTATTACATGTCAAGCAAGCTGACACTAAAAGAATCTAGCATGAGAGCGAAAACGTATTCAGAAGGGTGCTTCTTCCTAATTAGTAGCTTATTAAGTAACAAATTTCGATGGCATTCTAAAACGTTGTCTTTCTAATGTGATATGCTATTATACACCGTTGCTAAAGAAAGGCTACATCGTAACGTAGTTGTCGTAAATATTATCATATGTCCACTGTGCGATTAACATTTACTTTCCCGCTTCGTATCCGCTGAAACAAGTTACAATGATACAACCATATTGAAATATATGCAAGTAAATATTCATCAAATATGTGGAGTGAATAATAGAGTTTTGATAAGCTATAAGCAATACAAAGTAATATGATTACTTTCAATACTAATCAGTACAGTAATGTCTCTAACTTCTGGAACCTCAAATAACTACACTCGCTGTTTGATAAGAATTTGCTACCAAAGTTTAGGTGCAACTTGTTATTGTGCAAAAAAAATTAGTCGGTCGAGCGAAACGACTATTGGGTGTGGCTAGTCGATAAATGCGCGTCTGCCCTATACCCACTCAGTTCCAAGCCGGAGATAGAAGAACAAAACGACAGACCAACCAAACGAAATCAGAATTATATTATATTTCCAAACATCCCCCAATATATATAATGAAGTGCACCCTATATATGACCAAGTTACGCTTGCGGTAACTCCTCCTGTAGCTCCCTTTAGGTTACTGCCGGTCCCAAGCGCGGGTAGAGGAGGAGGGTTGGACATGGGGCTAGCATCCCCATCCCGTAAAACCCAAGCTTGCTAAAAAAAAGCGCAAACCAGATTAAACAAGCCAAATCATCTAAACTCCGCCCTGGGAGTAGAAGCATTCATGACGCCTCACGATGAAAGCCGAAATTCTTCGGAAGTCATGAGGCCGATGCCCCCCCTTCTAACAACCAGAGCAAATATTTTTATAGCTACATGGAATGTTCGAACAATGTGGGAGAGCGGGAAGACAAATCAAATAGCCGCAGAAATGAAGAGATACAACTTGACAATACTCGGAATCAGTTAAACCAATTGGACTCATGCTGAACAGAAAACATTGGCTACAGAAGAGATGCTACTATACTCCAACCACGAAGAGGAAAGTGCTCCTCACACCCAGGGAGTTGCTCTAATGCTATCTAAAGAATCACGTGATGAACTTGTGAGATAGGAACCACACGGACCCAAGATCATCAAAGCATCTTTCAAAACAATAAAAAAGAGGATTTCAATGAATATTATCCAATGTTATGCACCAACCAACGACGTCAACGACGAAGACAAAGATCAGTTTCACGATAGACTGCAATCAATTATAGTAAAGTGTTCAGGAAAGGAACTGGCAATCCTGATGGGGGACCTAAACGCCAAAGTCAAAATGGACAACACTGGATATGAAGAAATAATAATAATAATAATTTATTCTCAAGTAACAATTTGTACATGAGAGCATGCCAGTTTACAGGCATGATCTGAATGATATAAGTTTACATACATACAAATATTTCGACGAAGTGTTAGTGTCAGGACTTTCCTAGGTATAAAGATATGCATTGAGAACTAAACCAATTGCAACAAATTTCACAGTATTAGGACACCATTTATATGTGTTGTAGCATGGTGCATATATGACAAAGTCCCGCGCGCTCCTTGACCAATGCATTACAGTTCCAAAAAACAGCTCAGGGTTAGCAGATTGGATCACTGTGCATGTTCAGACGCGAGATAGGAGCAAGGGTACTTGAAAGTTGGGTGTTGAGGAGAAGGCAATAGTTTTGTGCCAGTAAGTTCCATATTTATCTTGCACATTATTTTCTGCAACTAGAGGAAAGACAAAAGAAGGAAGAACACAAAACAACAGCATTCGTATTCCAAGGTTAACAAAACTAATGGGCAGGATTAGTAATTATACTTCCAACATGCCACTTATGCTTATAGGCTGATTAAAATGGAAGAATACTATCATATGACGAAGACAGGTGAGTGGTGCTCACACGTTCAGAGTCCCTATTATTTCGCTAGTGGAGTAAGAAACAATAGTTGGTGTGAACATTTTTAACGAGATTTCAGAAGAGATGAAGTTACTAACATGCCGTACAAATAAAGGAAGTGAATCTGTTTCCCGAATGGCTTGAGGCAAATGGTTCCAGATTCTCGAGAATTTATTTGTAAAATAATTCATATAAAGAGCAGATTTAGATTGCGATATTTTTATTTTCGAGGCTGAATTGCGTAAGTTATAGCAAGAGGGTTCCTCGAGCTGGATTGTATTAGGCGATGAAAACGCTAATTTGTTTAATATTTTATAAAAGAAGATTAGGTTTAATTTTAGCCGTCGCCTCCATAAGGTATCTAGTCCTAACTTAGTGCATCTAGTTTTATAGTCTAGAGTACGATCAGCCTCAAGAATACGAAGAGTAAAGCGACGTTGCACAGACTCCAGTCTGAGTTTATCAATATGGAAACATTACTGAGAATAAAGGTGCAGTATTCTAGCAAAGGTCTGACACAAACTTTATATAGCAGAATACGAGAATCGTTGCTATAAAAGTTACGTAGTATACAACCTAGTAGTCGATGTGACTTAGATGTCTGCATATTGACCTGTTCTGTAAAAGACAGGTTATAAGAGTACCTTAGTCCTAAGTCAAGTACTGACTGAAGCCTAGAAAACTTACTGCCGTTTATGGAGAGATCAAAATTGAGGCGCTTATCCCCAAAACATATCCAACCACACTTAGAAGCATTAAGATCCAACTTCCATTTTGAGCACCATACTGCGACCTTGTTAAGCTCGGTAGTGACTCCACTGAATGTGTGTGCAAATTCGTGAGGGGGGAATGAGTACACTATTTTGAGATCATCTGCGTATAAAAAGGGTCTACCTATGCTAAAGCATTTGCATATATCATTTATGTAAGCTATAAAGAGCAATGGGCTTAAGACACTTCCTTGTATAACACCACTTGTAACCGGTTCGGCCTTCGAAAGAGTGGAATTAATTTTAACTATTTGATGTCTGTTACTGAGGAAAGAGTTTAACCATGCAAGTAATGGATTCCTAATCCCATAAGAGGAGAGTTTACCTACAAGAAGCTTGTGGTTAACCATATCAAAGGATTTAGATATGTCTAAGTATAATACTAATACCAAGTGCCCAAGGCTTCGTTTGGTGAAAACTAAATTAAAGAATTCAAAGTGACAAGTCATACAAGACCTAGTTTTTAGAAAACCATGTTGGGAATTAAAGATGAGTTTTTCGGAGAGTAAATAATCAGACATTTGATCGCATACTATTTTTTCCATTATTCTAGAGATAACCGGGGTGATATTTATAGGCCTATAGTTATGCAGGTTTGTCCTGTCACCCGATTTATATCGAGGGCATATGTATGAGGTTTTCCATCGATTAGGGTAAGATCCTGTTGTTAATGAAAGGTCAAACAGTTTCAATAGGATTAATGGTAGATTAGGTCCTCCGAGTTTGAAGTAAATGGATGCTATGCCATCTACTCTATAGCTACTTGACGTCCTAAGTGAGTTTATGGATTTACAAATATTGTCATAAGTGAAGGTAACGGATTCCATATGGTTTGTAGCTGAGTTAATAATGTCTACCTCATTGTCATCCTGGGGTATACCTCTATTAGCGAAGAAATCGCTGAACAGGTTGGTTATGATATTATGGTTGGTAATCATTAATCCATCTCGTAAAATGCAAGGGGTATCACTATTCCGAGAAGATTTGAGACGTTTATTGAACAGCCGTACCAAGTTTTGTACCTTTAAACTACTGTGCATTGCTGATAATTTTTCGTTAATCGCCTTTAACCTGTGGACTTCTTTTACTTGATTGAAGGTCATGGTAATTTCCGTAAGTGCTGAGAAGTCATTTGACTTATGATAACTCTTCTGTAAACGTCTTAGCTTCTTACGGTAATGAAGTGGTATATACAAATCATTTGATTTAATTATATTGCTTAGTTTGATGGGTGCAATCGTATCTAAACATGAGTTATTAATTTGATAAAAAATATCTAGTGCATCTGTAAGACTACTAGACAAGAAAAAATTTTCCCAGTCAGAACAACTTAGAAGGGTGTGCAGAAGATTCCAGTCAACATTTTTATAATTTCGATATTGTGTAGTTTTTTGTAATTTATGAATACTAGAGTGTCTAAAATCAAAAGGAAGAGCGCATAGAACCATTTTGTGGTCACTGCTTTCGAGCTCTTTGCTAACTAGAAGTGACAGAGGAGTGACATCATGACAGAAAACTAGGTCAAGAATGTTATGATGTCTAGTGGGAGTGTGTACACACTGTGTCCAGCAGTGCATATCTATTGTAGTAAGAGAGTTTTCTTCATCGTATGAGAGTCTTCTGCCAACATTCCAGCCTATCCTAGGAAGGTTAAAGTCTCCTGCAATGACTTTCGCATTATAAGTGAGAGCAGAGGTATGTATAAAAGCATTAATAATGTTATTATCTACAATAGTCGAGGTGTTAGGAGTTCTGTATATACAACCAAAGAGTAAACTATAGTTCGGGGTATTGACTGATATCCAGACCGACTCTGGTACCTTACCGAGTATTTCGTCATCGATTTTGTTGGATGACAAACAAACACTTACGTATATTAGACAACCACCACCCCGTTTATATTCTCTATTGCCGCGATATAAGATATAGTCCTGAATGGCTAATTCTGAGTCGGTAATTGAGGAGGAACACCATGTTTCTGTGATAAATATTAAAGAAGGTTTAGCTAATAAGGCTATAGTTCTTAGGGTTGATGGGACGACAGGGAATGGGAGAAAGAAATGACAATCGTGAAAGATTTGCATACCTATGTGCTTTCAACAAACTGGTTAGAGGTGGTACAATATTCGCCCACAAACGCATACACAAGACTACATGGGTCTCACTGGAAAATACTACAGAGAATCAAATCAATCATATATATATATCAATAAAAATTTCAGAAGATCAATGGAAGATGTAAGAACCAGGAGAGGAGCTGTCATAGCTTTAGACCACCACCTGGTGGTTGCTAAAATGAAACTGAAACTAAAGAAGCAGTGGACAGCTGGAGTGGCAGCAGTACAACGGTTCAATACGGCCTTTATTCGAGATGCTGACAAACTCAAGGAATTCAAAATAGCTCTCAACAACAGGTTCCAAGCCTCACAAGATCTACTGAAAGAAGAAGAAACTACTATGGAGGATAACTGGAAATGAATCAAAGAGGAACTAATGTCAACGTGTCAGGATGGTTTGGGCCCTGAGTAAATTTTAACAAAATAGAAACAAGAAGACAGAAATCAACAAAAGCCGAACAAGAGGAGAGAAAATAAAGGCACAAACTGAATACACAGAAGCAAATAAACAGGTAAAGAAGAGCATTAGAGCCGACAAACGGAAATACATTGAAGGTATTGCAACGACAGCAGAGAAGGCTGCAAGAGAAGGAAATATGAAACAGCTATACGACACAACGAAGAAACTGGCAGATAAACATGGTAAACTAGAGCGACCGATCAAGAACAAAGAAGGCAAGACACTCCCTGAAATTCAAGAACAAAAGAACAGGTGGATAGAACAATTTGAGGAACTCTTGAATAGGTCAGCTCCACTGAACCCACCGGACATCGAAGCAGCACCTACGGATCTCCCGATAGATGTCACTTCGCCAACGATGAAATAAATCAGGATGGTCATCGGACAAATCAACAGTTGGAAAGCGGCAGGACCTGACAATATACCAGCTGAGGCACTCGAGTCAGATATTTATGTATCAGCAAGGATACTCCACGTTTTATTTAAAACGATCTGGGAGGAAGAACAAGTGCCGGCAGACTGGAAAGAAGGACATCTCATCAAGATACCAAAGAAAGGAGATTGGAGCAAATGTGACAACTACATAGGGATCACGCTACTGTAGATACCAGGGAAAGTCTTTAACAGAGTATTGTTGAACAGAATGAAAGATTCGGTGGAGGCTCAACTTGGAGACCAACAGGCTGGTTTCCGTAAGGATCGGTCATGCACAGACCAAATCGCAACACTACGGATCATCGTTGAACAATCAATTGAATGGAACTCGCCACTGTACATCAACTTCGTTGATTATGAGAAGGCGTTTGATAGTGTAGATAGGAGAACACCATGAAAACTTCTTAGACACTACATCGTACCAGAGAAACTCGTCAACATCATCCGGAACTCTTACGACGGGACACAGTGCAAAATTGTGCATGGAGGACAACTGACAAATGCATTTTCAGTGAGGACCGGAGTAAAACAAGGTAGCCTGCTCTCACCTTTTCTCTTCCTCCTAGTGGTTGACTCGATCATGAAGACCTCCACACCTGCGGAGATGCACGGAATTCAATGGACAAGTAGGATGCATCTCGATGATTTGGACTTTGCGGATGATCTAGCTCTCTTAGCACATACACACCAACAGATGCAAGCAAAGACAACCAGTGTGTAGCAGCAACTTCAGCATCAGTAGGCTTAAACATACATAAGGGAAAGAGCAAGATTCTTAAATACAACACAGGGAGCACCAACCCAATCAAACTTGATGGCGAAACTCTGGAAGAAGTGGATACTTTCAGGTGTCTGTGGAGCATCATCGATGAACAAGGAGGGTCCGATACAGATGTAAAGACAAGGATTGGCAAAGCCAGGACAGCATTCCTACAGTTGAAAACATGTAGGATTTAAAACAACTGTCAACGAACCTCAAAGTGAGACTCTTCTATTTGAACATGAAAACAGTTCTATTGTATAGAGCTGAAACGTGGAGAATTACTGCAGACATCATCAGACGGATACAAGTATTTATAAGCAACTGGCTACGAATGATACTGAATGTCCGTTGGCCGGAAATCATCAGCAACGGCTTACTATGGGAGAGGACAAATCAACTTTCAGCCAAAGAGAAAATTAGGAAAAGACGTTGGGGATGGATAAGACATACATTACTCAAACCATCAGACTGCATCACGAGACAAGCATTAACATGGAATCCTGTTGGGAAACGGAAAAGAGGAAGGTCAAAGAACACGCTGCTGTGTCGAGAATTGGAAGCAGACATTAAAAGGATGAACAGCAACTGGAAACAATTGGAAAGGATTGCTCAGGACAGAGTTGAATGGAAAATCCTGGTGAGCGGCCTAGGCTCCTCAGTGAGGAGTAACGGGAGTAAGTAAAAAGTAAGTACGCTTGCGGTATTACCAGGGAAACTTCTAACGATTGAACCCACTCTTACGAATGAGAATAAATCAGAAGTCAATAAAGGATAGAAAGGAAGTTATATTTGATTGTGAATAGAGCGGCAATGGAATAGCAACGTCTAGGCTGGCAAACTAGAGAGGGAGATGCTTTCCACGATGCGGCGTGACGTGATCTGGCGGTGGTACAAAAATATTCAAGTGTATACGAATCAATTAACGACAACACATAGTAGCTCACGTATATAAGCACTGGAATTTAAGGCACAAATAGATCATATGATTGTTTGGACTTAAATGAACCTGCTACTGAATATCACTACAGTCGACTCTTTCAGCAATTAGTAGTAGGTGCTTTAACAACTTTCAGAAGATTTTCACGAATAGTATCTACATTTTCATCTTCAGAAAATGAAGTGAAGTGTTCTGCAATGCATCCATTTTTACATTTCAATTGTGGGTACAATTTCCACTATTCCGTTTATTCATTTGTTGTATATACGCAGGATGACCGAATTATTTTTGGGTGCTACACTATGCGCGACACGATAACATAATTTTTACTCAGACACATATCTGACTGACTGATTAAGAACGAAATGAGTCAGGCACAAAGAATATATACAGCACTTAGGAAACGAAAAGGTAACCATATTGGTCACAGCTATCTATCCATTCATGTGTGACCGTCAGCAACATGCATGAGCCAGTAATATTACCGAAACGATCGTTCTTCGACTATGTCACGAATATTGACTTTCTAGCGGGTTTAGATCAAGAATCATGCCAAAATTTTTAAAGGGACGTTCTTGTTTCGTTAAAGAGAATGCCTAACTTGCATTCCATGCAATAGATATTTTTCCATAGAGAAACCTATCGCCCCAATTCTCTTGCTAGTCCTACTCTACCATAAAATTCACTTAACGACCTAGTTAAACTCTGTTCATAATAGATCGGCGCACTGTCATATTTGATGATTAAATTCACTGGCAAACTTTCTGAGTCAGCAAACCCAATTTCCCATTGTTCTTTCCACCTTTAGATCTTTTTGAAAGCCTCCAATGCAGTTCCTCACACCCTAATGGAACTCCGGTAAGGTTCATTCCCAAACCAAACCTAAGAGGATACCCGTACAAGATAGAGCATGAGTGAGCTCGCACAACAATCCTCGCCTTTTTGTAGCCAGGATAAGTAAATCATGTAACTCCTAACCTATTCACGTAGTGTTAACATCTCCCTCTGAAACTCCTAAGAGAATGCTCGACGCATATCTAGGTTCTATGAGGGATAATATCGTTGGAGAAACATCTTGGTTACTCCAGTTTTTGGTTCTTACTTTAAACATTTTCCTCTCAGCGTCAAGAGTAATATAACCATTCATGTACTCTTCAAAATTAAGATCATTTCTACTGTATAGACGCAAGTCTCAAGGGAAAACAGTTTGTTAATTCTACCAGTTGAAGTTGAAATTAGCAACAATAATCATTTATTGAATTTTGACATCAAGGGCAACAATGTGGTTTTGATCACTTGTTAATAGGATAACTACGGCGTTTTTAGCTTTCCTTTATTCGACACCCGTTTGCTAAGGTTCTCTTACCAAGCATCACAAATATTTCCCGATATGTCATCTGTATTGGAACAGCTGATTGAGATGGGCTTCACTCAAGCGAAAGCGTTTGTTTTGTTTTACATATTTACTAGATTTACATAGGGAAAAAGCCCTGAAGTTTTCTGGTAATAAAGGATTAGAGGAGGCCATGGAGTGGTGCGTCTTCCTCTTTCATGTAAATCATTGCATTTCAGGATCGTAGAGAATGATAGTGGTGACGAGAAAGGTATTACTTAGCTGCTAGATTCAATAAATGCTTTCCAGAAGAGGCACCTGGCGAGACTAGTGAAACGGGGAAAATAGTTTTAGCGCTATCTTACAAATGTGAAGAGTAACTGTCGTATTGGTTACTGATTCCAATTTAGTTGTAACAAGTGTCTCAGGAACGACGAAGATGTTCAAATGCATAGTGCTCGTACTGGGCACGTAAATTATTCAGAGTGCTCTGATTCAGTTTCACCACTTACAGAAGACGAACGTAAACAACAAATGGAAAAGCTCCAGGTTTTTGTGTTTTCAGTTTATGTGTCTTTTTGTTAAATGTTTGTTTCTTCCTCAATTGTGATACATATTTATGCTAAAGTCAATTTTCTTTTGATTGTTGTGAAACGTGAACTTTACTAGCTTTCCACTCTTTTATTAACTCTCTAGATGTGCGCATATTTTTAGATATATTTTTAAAGTTGTGACAAAGCTGAGAACCAGCCAGGCGGATATGCCAACTTAAGAGTTGTAATTATCTTGATATTTGTATACATTAATATTAAGCTTCCAAATTATCTGTACATTCGAACACTAAATATCACTGCGTAAATCTTAGGTATTACGAACTGATTTATCGCGCTTTGTTACCCGTCTTGGCTGGCTTGTCTCGTTTTTTTTGTTTGCTGTTATTGAGTATGGCAACTTAAACTGATGTACGCATGTACCAAGTTCTACGCTGTAACTGTCTGTCTGTTTGCTATTATTGAAACAATTACGTTGCCAATTCCTTACTATGTCAATATAAATTTCAACTGTTGAGCCATTTTCATCGTGTTTTTACTGCATTTCAGTCAACGACAAGGTCATTTATCTAAAACTTTGGTAGATGATTACTAATTCATCGGATGGGTCAAAACATCTTTTGATTTATCCTGTTATCGGCTAGTATAGCCAAGTAGGTTCGACCGGGTCATTAAAAACGGCTTTAACTTACCGTATTGGCCTCCTGACTGTTTTTTTTTGGCGTATTTATAGTCCATGACCATTATTTCTTTTTATTACACTGATTTACTAATGTTTTCGGACCGTTTTTCTAGTCTTTATGAACTTTCTCGCTTCTATATTGGATTAATTTTTTCATTTGTGTTCAAATAAATTAACGGTTTGCTTAAGTGGTTTGTTTTACTCAAATCCAGTTTCTGTAGTCCTCTAATTTAAACTTAACATTCCAATTCTCATGAATTGTATGAAATTTAACCGTCGTGATTAGACAATCATGTGCGAATATCAAAGTTGGAGCTCTCTGTTCACAAATTAGTGTTTTTAGAAGGCTAACGAGCTTTAAAGTTTTTACCTCAAAAGAGCGTCGATAAAATATCATTAAGTACCAAATAATAGTAAACATCTGTAAGCACGTTACGTTACACATAAAATCAACAGAAGGATATTACATTTTTGACCAAATTAACGAATCCTAGTTTAGTGGTAATTTTCAGTGGTACATTGCGACGATTTTACTCAAGAAAAAATAAATCTGTCTACTTAGATAGTGCAAGCTCGGCGTTATTTTTGTAGTGTTTATATCAAACTTGGCATCATTTTCCAGTATTTTAGTGTACAAAATGTCCTCACTTTAAGTATGCATCTGTTGGTAGGAACTTCTACGGATAAAGAAAGCTCAAAGAGAAGAACAAGAGAAACACGAAGAATTTGAGCGTGAAAAGAAAAGACGCCAGCAGTGCAAAACACTAAGTTCAGCTAAAGCGAAATTTGAAGAAGATGAGATACGTCGTCTAATTGAACAAAAAAAACGAGAAAAGGAGGAAGATCGTGCCTACAGGTTAGTAGAGCCTACTTTTAGTTAAATATTTTTCCACATGTTGTGTATACTTTTTTCTAGGGATAGCTATTAGTGTTGATTGGGAATTTTTTCATATGGAAGCTGTCGAATATTGTAAGTTGCCGGGTGTAATATGCAATAAAGAACGCATTAATAATTAATACGTATATTAATAAATTGTTGGAATCATTGCTAAGGCAGGGTTTAGACAAATGACATGGTTAATAAAAAAATAGTGAGTACAATTGGAAAATCAATTCAGTTACATGTAGTTGATACTCCTTACTGGATAAACATTAATCTTTTCTTATTGGTCCACAAAGTAGCAAGCCGTCTACCGTTGGAAGATGGGATTTGTATTTCAGAAACATATAAGACCATCACAATCGGTAAAGTAAAAACTACTTGCAGGAAAATTGTGAGACTATGGGCACGTCCTGTCTTACTTTTTGACGAGGACTAAGGTATCGACGACAAAATGTAGCTCAGGCATAACAGTTTTACAATAATGGAATTCGTCATTTTCGTACAGTGGATAAGTATATGTACGGAAGGTGGTCGGTAGGAAACCTTAGACCTAGGTTTCATTCTATTTGGCACTTGTCAGCAAGGCGTACCTGTAATGTTTGAGGGGATGTAAGTCCCCCTGCAGATTCAATCCTCATTCACTCAATATTACAGTCTGAGACCATTACCACTGAGCTGTTCGGGCTGCGATTGACCCCCTTCGGGACAGATGTATTCATTGGTTGATCACTGTGTTGTAACCAATTTGATGTTCATCAAGTCCTTTATAGCACTAATCGAATTATATCGATCGAGTTATAGTGCGGCTACCAATCTAAATGACTTAACACCTGAGATTGAATCCTCGGAAGAGTATAAGTTCCGTCAAAGAATATCGGCACACTTTACTTACGAGTACTAAATTGCACGAAACCCATGTCCAAGGTTTCCTACAGATTTTCCCCTAAACCACCTTCCATATCTACGTAGTGCCATTGATGTCAAATCACTTAGAATAATGGCCACATTGCAACTAGATCGATATAATTCAGTCAGCGCTATATAGGACTTGACAAACATTAAAATTAGTCACTATACAATGATAAACCAATGTACAAGTGTATATCCATATACAGGTTATTTGCTTAAAAACAAAGTGAAAACAAACTAGCCTTTGGCTACCTAGTCGAATTATTTACTCATTATCGCGAATGCAATCTAACATCTCTTTTTATTTGTACAGGGAGAAATTAAAGGCTGAAATTGCTCGAGAACAGGAAGAAAAGGTTATTTAGTGTGGTTGTTTTGTCCAAGTCACATTTTATTTTCGTAACGAATTCAAGTATTCTTAAGTCGGTGGGTAAATTTATCGTTTTGTAGCAATCCGTGCCTTCAGGGTGAATTGAAGATAATTATATGTTGTAAAAAATCCATTACATCTGAATTACTAAATGTTTATTACTATGGTGCTAATAACTGAAAAAATGTACTTTTTCACTTTTATCTATATTTATTATTCAAGTAAATGGGTTTAAAATATCGAATACCATTTTACATTTGTGATAGGGTTTCGAAATAAGCGTTTTATTACTTTTTCACTGTTACTGTTATTTACTAGATAACTGTGTCAGTTTAATTGAATAATTCCGTAGAAACTGTAATTTACATCTTAAGTGTGTCTTGATACATTCTCCATCTCGATCACTAATTTCTTAAGTACTGCATTTACATCCATCAAAATACTATGGAATATTGTGTATCGATAGTATTTATCATGCTTATCACTTGACAGCTTGGGTATGTGTCAGATAAGCGTTATTCATATGTAGTCTATATATTGATCGTCAGTTTGAGGCAACCACAAAGTCCTTAGTTTCAATAATTAGTGAAAGTGGACTTATAATCCTTCTTACAAAGTTCAACTGTTTATTATTTAGGGATGTATTCTCTTTACCTTTTCTTTATTTTGATATCTTGATATTTTTTCTATTGCGAAATTTGAATTTTAACAAACTTTTACGTAGGCTTGTGGCCGGTAGTGAAATCCAAAACAAACATTTTGTCCCATTTGTGACTCATTAACTATGTATTTAGCAACATCTTAGTGATGTTCTCATGAAGGTTAACCCGTTACCTATTGTTTCAGACGCTCACATTATCTGCTACACTACTACTACTACTGATTCTAGGTAGTCACTAACACATTCATGGGATGAAATGTTATTAATAAGAGTTTAATGGGTCCCTATTGGCATTAGTACATCGTAAGCGGATACGACACTGATTGAAAATAGTTTGTAATTGAAAAGTACTATTGAGGCATTAATTTAAAATGCACCTATTCCAACATTAACTGATAAAATAGCCATAAATATTTACAACGGAGTAATACGTTGTTATGCGATTTAACTCATGAATACTTACAATTTTCGTAATATTTACTAATTGATGTCAGAGTTGGTGGAAATCTTGATTTCATTAAGCTTTTGGAATACAAGCAATATTGTGCTGAAAATTATTTTCTAAATGTAGATTTAGTGTGTATTTTTCGACATTGAACATTGAGGGTGTTGGTAATATCGTTCATTTGAATGGGGATCTTCAAGCCTTTCTGGTTATATATATATATATATATATATATATATTATTAATTAGACTACCAAGCATTATAACTTACTATTAGTGCATTGTTTAAAGAGAGGAGGAAGGAATAGTGGGTACAAACATGTCGAACGTTATAGACCTAATTCATTTTTTATGTTAAGTAGAATTGAGCTAGCTAAATATGCAAAGTAATCCAAAATCCTGTTTCTGTAATTTTCATATAGCGTGCACGTGAAGCTGGTGAACCTTTAGTAATTACTCCATCAAATTCAGTTCCTGCATCAAGTACAGCACCGAAATTAAATCCAACAATTTGTCGTTTACAAATTCGTCTTCCATCTGGCCAACCAATTAAAGGTGAATTCGGTGTTAATGAACCTTTAAGTACAGTCACTTTATATGTCAGTCAAAACTGGCCTAATTCTTCAACGTTTATCGATCCACAATCTATTCACTTAATGACTAATTTTCCTAAACAGGAGTTTACTGATGAAGATATGAGTAAATCTCTTTTAGACTTAGGTAAGTAAAGCTTTTTCCACTTTCCGTTCACAAAGTGAATAGAAAACAAGCACAATAACTGCTAAGAAAATAGTTAATGGCACTCATCTTTAGTTGTGTAAGCAAATGTATTTAGGTATTCTAGTTGTGAAGGCTGTTTGATTCTCATTAGTCAGCTCCCGGTAGGAATTCGTGCCAGGTTTGGTGCTAAACCTGGGTCCCGATTGTGGCTTACAGGTATCTTTTATTGATAAGCCTCAAATTATATCAAATGTATGTTTTAACTTACATTATTAATCACGGTCAAATAACAATGAACATAAATAAAGCTAATCATTATCAACAGTACATATCTATTACTTAGTGCATTCCTCAAAGCGTACAAAAACAGCGAGACATAGTGGTGAGACATGAAAATGTTGGGATAGTTGCAGCAACTTGGTTTGAGACTCTAGTTTATTCAAGGAATTAATATCAAAAACCCTCATATCAACGAAATAATTTAAGAGGTAACTAGCATATCATAAAATTTTTCCGAAAAATACAGATAATAACTGTCGATTCCTTTGTTTTGTAGATCTCGTCTTGAAGCTTTAGACTTTTCTTCAGTGATCAAACAAATAATCAGAATGATTGTCTATTGATGAAACGTCTTATTTTGTCCATGAATAATATCCTTTCGTAACTTCACTTAGTCATGATATTATGATTAATGAATGTTCGCTACTTCTCATTAGTTTACCTTCATTGACCATCTAGTGTCATCTCAACGTACTTACGCTTTTCACCAGGTGGAAAGGATGTTTCTTAAATTAGCTTTAAGCAGATGCTGTTTGTTTTTTGAACTTAAGTAAAATGCGATGATCAACATCGAAAAGTCTAGTTCATACCTAAAAGTTATTGGTGCTCTACTTTGTTTATAAATTGATTCATTTAAAATTCAAATGTATGTGAAATACTAAATTTATAGTAATCTCAGTGATAAACTTATGTAGCTGATGACGTCTTAAACAGGAAGAAGTCTAGGCGACGGCACTGATTAGAGATTTATTAGGTATTTCTCACTCTCACTCACCCTCTATTTCTCATATATATATATATATATATATATATATATATATATATATATATATATATATATATATATATATATATATATATATGGTGCTTGTCGGACTCTCGCTATTAGTCTAGGTCTCGTACATTTTGCAGTCGCTATCAAGGCGTACCTTCAATGTTAAAGTAACTGATGGTAGATTCATTCCTAAGTCAATCGGTTTCACGTATTATGACTGTCACTACTAATATATGCAATCAACCAGTCAGTCACTGCCTGTTACCAATCGTGGAGCATAGGCCACTGGCCAGCATTCTCCAACCAACTCTGTCCTGAGCATTCCTTTCCAGTTCTTCGCAAATTATATTCATTCTCTTTATGTCTACCTCCATTTTTAAACGGATTGTGTTCTTTTGTCTTCCTTCTTTCCCTTGGCCTTAAAATCTCCAAGCTAGTGCTTGTCTTGTGATGCAGTTTGGTAATTTTCTCAATGTTGTGTCCTGCCCAACTCCAGCGTATCCTCCTAATTTCCTCCTCGGCTGGAAGTTGGTTTGTCCTCTGCCACAGAAGGTTGTTGTTAATGGTATCTGACCAACGGATCCGAAGTATCCTACACAGATAGTTGTTATAAACACTTGTATCTTTTGAATGATGCTTGTCGTAGTTCCCCAAGTTTCAGCTCCATACAACAGAACTGTCTTTACATTTGTATTGAAAATTCAGACTTCGATGTTGGCTGACAGTCGGTTTAAGTTCCAGATGTTTTTGGCTGTAAAAATGCTGCCCATGCCTTGTCAATCCGTGACTTTACATCTGTATTAGATCCTCGTTGTTTATCGATGACGCTGCCTAAGTTTGTAAATGCTTCCACATCTTCCAGAGTTTCTCCGTCAGGTTAAGTGTAACTGGGTTGGCGCTCGTTGTTTTGTGTCTACTGGTCTTGCTTTTCTGTTTGTGTCAGTTAGGGCCTACTGCTGGCAGCAGAAGTTGTTGCTACACTGTCCATCTTCATCTGCATTTGTTGCTGTGTGTAGGGTAGAGAAGCTAGGTCATCGGCGAAGTTCAAGTCATCTAGTCACATCCATGTTGTCCACTGTATTCCCTTAATTCCGTTGAGATGTTGCAGTTTTCACAATCCAGTCAACTACGAGAAGAAAGAGAAAGAGTGAAAGTAAGCAGCCCTGTCTGACACTGGTCTTCATTCCGAATGGATCTGTGAGCTGACCTCCATGCACGATTTTGCAGAGTAGTCCATCGTAAGAATTCTGTATGAAGCTGACTATCATCTCAGATACGCCATAATGTCGAAGAAGGCTCCATAATGTCCTCCTATTCACTCTGTCGATTGCTTTCTCGTAGTCAAGAAAGTTAATATAAACTGGTGAGTTGCATTCGATTGATTGTTCAACAATGAACCATAGAGTCACAATTTGGTCGGTAGACGATCGATCCTTACGGAATCCGACCCGTTTATCCCGAAGTTGAGCGTCGACTGGGTCTCATGCGGTTCAATAATACTCTGTTGAAGACTTTTCGTGATAGTGAACGTAGGGTGTTGCCTTTGTAGTTTTTCAATTGTTATGATCTCCTTTCTTTGGTATCTTGATGAGGTATCCTTGTTTCCAGTCTATTGGCACTCGTTCTTCATCCCAAATCTTCTTGGAGAGAATGTGGAGCATGTTTACAGTTGGTTCTATATCCGACTTTAGTGCCTCAGCTAGTATGTTGTCTGGTCCCTCTGACTTGCCACTCTTGATTTGTCGGGTGGCTATTTTGACTTCTTCAACTGTTTGTGCGTCGGTGTCTATACGGTGATCTGTGGCTTCTGCTTTGATGGCTAGTGGATTCAGTGTGGTTAGTCTATTCCAAAGTTCATCGAAGTGTTCTACCCATCTGTTTCGCTGTTCTTGGGTCTCAGTGGTTGGTTTACCATCCTTGTCCTTGACTGGTCGTTCCGGTTTATTGCATTTTCCAGCTGGCTTTTCCGTTGTGTCATATAGATGTCTCATATTTCCTTCCCTTGCAGCTTTTTCGGCTGTCATTGCTAGGTCGTCTACATATTTCCGTTTATCCAATCGAATGCTCGTCTTCACTTACTTGTTGGCTTCTGTGTATTCGGCCTGTGCTTTGGCTTTCTCTGTTCTTGTTCGTCTTTCATAAATTTCTTTTTTCTTGCTCCTCCTTTCTTGGATTTAATCCAGAGTACCAACAGACATGTATTCTTTATGGTGCGACCCAAAACCTCCTGAGTTGTTGAAGTTATTGTTTCCTTAATCTTTTTCCAGTTGTCCTCCATAGTAGTTCTATCTTATTCTAGTAGATCGTGAAATGCCTGGAACTTATTGTTGAGAGTTATTTTGAATTTGTTGAGTTTATTAGTATCTCAGAAGAAGGGTTGTATTAAACTTTTATAATGGTGTTGCTTTGGTTGTCCAGTGCATTTTTATCTTTAGCCTCATTTTTACCACTACCAGGTGGTGATCTGAAACAATATCAGCTCTCCTGTTTGCTTTTGCGTCTTTCATGGTTCTTCTGAACTTATTTTTGATGTAGATGTAGTCGATTTGGTTTTCGGTAGTGTGGTGCAGTAAAACTCACGTAGCTTTGTGTATGCGTTTGCAGTTAGAGTGGAATATGGTGCCACTTATAGTCATTTTTTAAGGCTCGTAGATTCGCGAACCTCTCACCGTTTTCATTCCTCTCTCCTAGTCCATGTCGTCTTATTTTATCTTCATATCCGGTGTTGTGCATTTCAACCTCGGCCTTGAGGTCTCCCATCAGTATGATCAAGTCCTTGCCTGGACACTTCTCGATGACTGACTGTAGCTTCACATATATCTGGACTTTATATACTTCGTGACTGTCGTTCATGGGCTTATTGTAATGGATGCCGTTGATTGTAATCCACTCTTTCTTTGTCTTGAAGGATGCTATGATAATCCTAAGTCCATTAGGTCTCTGTCCTATAAGTGCTTTTCGTTCTACTTGGGACAGTATTAGTTCTACTCCTTGTATGTGCGAGGCATTTTCTTCTTTATGACCAGATTTGTTATCTATCTAGTTATGTTTATTTCTATTTCACATATCGAATTCAACAGTTGAAATTAAGATGTATTATTGTAATTAATTTGGTTCATATATCAGGAAAATACACAAAAACTTCTATTTTAATCTGTAATGAATCTTCATCATTGATCACCTTGTCAACACTATTACGTAACATTTCTTTAATTATATTATTTCCTTTATTATTTCATTATGTAGGCTTATGTCCATCTGCGGTTCTAATCGTTCGACAAATAGCTCAATGAATACTATTTTATTTTATTTCAACTCTTGATATTTATATATTCACGTGTACACATAATCACTATTGAATGTATCATTTACGATAATTAGAAACAAATAAACAATTGAATATGAAGTTAGGATTCTTAAACACTTTTGTTTAGTTCATTTTATTAAAATGGCCACTTTGTATTCACTTTATTGAGAGAAGTTACAGAATTCTGACTAGTTTGTTTTTATCTTTTGAAATATATTCTTTTTGCCTGTAAATCTGAAAGCTAAGTAATATCTTCCTGGTGAGAATTATTTATCATAAATCATCATTTATTTATGATTAAACAGTTGGAAGTAGTCGATTTGAATGTATATTTCACTATATTTAGTCTTCATCCTATACATTCAATCCTCTCGTCATGCTACTGCAGTCCCTAACAATTTTGATCGATACATGTTTGTATGTGGGTTCTACGTTTTCTATCGTTGAGTGGATGATTTAAGACTGGACGAAATCTACTCACTTCTGTGTGGTTTAAGGCTAGTCTTCCACTGGTTCCAAGTATCGTAGTCTTTAATATTACAGTTAGCGAAATATACTAATAAATAATTTCAATATTTTTTATGTAAATCATTTCATTTACCGTTATTTGTTAGCGTAACCTAGTTATATCATAATAACTTACTACAAGATTCACAATGTAAAAGGAAGATTAAAGAATCTAAATGACATGAGTTTATAATGTGTAGTATAAGAAACACTTGTAACAGACTTAATCGGTCTCGAGATCTTCACCAATATACCACTTTTGAATCCAAAGTATGTCGGCAGGCTCATATACAACAAGTATCTTAATTTCACAGTTTTAGTGCAAAAGTGAAAAAGCTTTTTTGATGGTTGTAAAGGCTTTTATAAAAAAATCCACAATAATAATCTGTCTGTTTGGCCAATTCTAATAACAGAATATAAATGTGTTGACTTCAGATATTTACGGGAACTTACTAAGTATGGTGACTAGCTAAAAGTACAAGTTGTACTTCTCAGAACACATTGACAGTAACATCCAGACGTCGTCATTGATCAGAATCATCATCTTATTAGACGATGATTACTTCAATATAAGTAACCTGTAGTCACTCACGCAATTCAGTGTTCTATGTTGTGTAACACCTCACTTATATATGTTACTTTTTTTACAGATCCTCACCGTATCATGATTTTAGCCTACAAGATAACTAAAGAACTTTAGAAAATGTAGTTCGTGACTATATTCCATTCTAAAACATTAGTTTTGTCTGAAGAACCTAGGAAACCATATACATCACCAAGTATATTTATGTCTTTAAGTTTTGTAGTGACAATTGGAAATCGATAATAGACGATAAATACGAATTAATTCTTCAGTATTAATTTCTCATAATTTAGAATTACTGAATAAACAACTTTTGGATTTAAGTGGTAATTGAATAATAAGTTCATTATGAAAATGATGAAACCTGGTCGTAATATTCTTAGAATGCTTAGAATTAGTGCAAAGGAATGTAATGTTTCTAAGTAGGCCAAATATCTCGTAAACAGTACTTGAATTAGTAAAAATCTTACAAAATGCAAAATGAGAAGCAGTTCAGTATATTGTCTACATTTTCAATTTAAGTGAATATTCCAATTTTGTTTTTGACTCGGAGTTTATTAGTTTAGTTATTTATTTAAATCAGTGAATTAAGTTTTTATTATTGTTAGATACTGTTGTGATGCGTGGTTTAGATCTTTTTGTCGATCGCGAAATCTCAGTCGTCAATCGTTATCTCGTCTAGGCTGACCGCTTGATTCGACTCCTAAGCTTATGATACGACCCCCAGGCTGAAACTACTTGTCAACCGGAACATGAGAGAGAAGACAAGAAATACTTTAAAAACACTTTACTCCAAGAGTTCAATTATGTACAGAAAATTAGGGTATTTATATTATCATAAATGTCCTTCAGGCTTCTAGAGACTTCTGCAACCTACTAAACACAGTAGTAGTAAGATGATTATCCAATTACAGACAGCACGTGACTTCTCATTGTCTAGGTGTTTTTGATAAAAAACTATCTGCATGCTGATTGGACACAATATTTCCTATTGATTTCTATACCTTCTTGAGCTTGTTTTGAGGGATTTTCTGATTCTACCCAACAGATACGTCGTTTAATGAAAGGTACTTGTGTACAATTCATAGGTGAAGATGTTTCCCTAACCCAAGTAGACTAAGCAGGAAGGTTTGTTTGTGTTGGAAGTTCTAGTAACAATTAAACAAATCGCTTGGACTTGTGTAGGTGGTATCAAGAAGGGCTGTGCTGTTTGTCGGCGTTTGTTTTCTGGTTTGCTATATTGTGTCTGAAATGCGATTGAGATAATCATAGTGTAATCTTTGAACTGCTTAACAATACACTGGTCAAACGTTTCATCTGCAGTTAGCAATAGGATGTTTCACATACTTATTTACAATAACTGGTTATTGCAAATTAATAATTGTCATGTCTAGTCCGATCAAGTTTTGGCCATAAGGTGCCATGTGCAGAGTTTTATTCAGGCTGTCTCCACCTAATTACCAGCTTCAGTATAGTAATGGAGTAAGCTTAAATAATTTTTAAATTGACCGCTAAGTACAGCGATTGTAGGTAATTAGCAGCAATTTCGGGAAGCCGAATCCAACCACAAATCACTTAAAATAGCCTATGTTTGATACCCAGAAAGTAGATGCATTTTTGATATCACAAGATAAAATTTAAGTATCAAAAACAATCGAATGCTAAGTTCTTACAGAACGAAAAATATATAGAACAAGTTAACATTATATTTAAACGAAAACCCGTTACCTAAGCTGAAATTAACCCTAGAACAGTCGGAATAAATTCAAAGGTCCACAGAAGGCTACGTCTACATGAAAGGTTCTAGAATATGGGTATCATATAGCTACGTAAATGAGTTAAGATCTCGTTATTTGTTAATTTGTAGACAGATAATCCAACAGACATCATGAATAATTACATGAATCATAGAGATTCTGTATACGACTCCTGATACTCAACTATAGTTACTGTCTTCTGATTAGTTAACACTAGTTGTGAATTCATTTGTCTGATTGACTCATTGTATGCTCAAATTTTCATAGTCTATACTTATTGGTTATAATGTTTATTCATTGTAGGTATTTTATGAATTACTTCAATTCACTTCAACTGATGTTGACAGTCTACAATTTATGTTAGTATTCATCATATGATTTATATGTTTTGTAGAATAATAGTTCAAAAAAATTTTCTTCGATTAAACTGAAAAAGCAAAAATATTCAGATACATTCCAAATTTTTATAAGAAATGACTGTAAATATTGTATTATTTTAAATTGACAATTGAAAACCAACTAAATATTGATCATTAGACACATTAATGAATTTGTTAGTAGTACTTAAAAACCGTAAATCAGCTGATAACCAGTTTTCAAAGCTGATTTTGACAAATTATTTATTTCTGGTATGGGAGTGGGGGGGTGGGAAGTCGAAAACACTTAATTTCTAAGTGGTTTTTTGAATTATGTTGACATTTTTATCAAGTCAGTAAAATCATTAAACTATCGTATAAAATTCTAAATTATTGAGTTTGTTGTTTTTCACTTACATCTTTTCAGTACTACTAATTTTATTGTAGATAATATTTAATCTCGAATAAGATTGTTCTCAAGATAAGCTTGTATATTCCCGTTGATTTGTAATGGCCTGAAACTGGTCAATCTCTGTTGGCATATGTGCATCCTGAGCGGATTGCCTCGATAAAGCGGTAGTACACAGGTTATATTTAAGTTTGATTGTGACTAGAAAGCAGAATTCCAATGTGAATATCAACATTGGGATGCAGGTACATCCAGCCGATGAGTCCCAAATAGGACGGAACGCGCGTCCTGGATTCCACTTGCCAGTTACAATCCAACTAAAATATAAGATTGTTCTTATTTATTAATAGATGTCCATTAAATAAGTTCTACAGAGTTAATATTAGGTGTAAGTTATTCAGCATAATTTTCATGGTTAGTGGTATTCAACACTAAAATGTGGAATACATTTTGAATATTGTTTTATATTAATTATTAATAGGCAGAATATATATATATATATATATATATATATATATATATATATATATATATATATATTACGAAACGATAACTAAAAGTGATGAGAACGTTTTATCACTTCGCAAGTTGATATTCATTTATTACTGACTACTTGTATTGATAGACTGTAAGTTGTTGGTGATAATTTAAGGGCAACCTATCAAGTTTAATAAAAAAAATACTCATCACCTTTCTTTTCTTTTCAAATACAATGAGATTTCACATGGTAAAAACGATTTGTAGCTCAGGAGGTTGGCTATGGTTCTATCAAGTGAATAATTTGATTTCAAAGCTTCTATCATCGTTTTGGACGATTTTATCCGTGTAAAGTTGTCATGGAAGTGAGCTATGAGATTTTCTTTACAAATGGCTAGTAGTTTGTTCTGCTAACAAAACATATCAGGTAAACAGTGATAAGAATAAAAATAAATGGGCAAAAAACGATTAGAATAGTGTCAATAACAGCGAATCAAATTCATGTTCGACAGAATACACTTGTGGAGAATATCACATAGCTTACTTGTATCAGAATCAAACTCAACGCCTTCAGGTCTCACAACTTGTTGGAACGAATACAGTTATCACCAATGACAAGGGCTGATCATCCCGCTATATCACAAGTTTATGGAATCGGTAATTCTACCACTGGTCACCTGGTGGCACAGTGATGCAGACAGTTTAGCGCTTACCGTGATACCTGGAGGTCCTTGGTTAGACTCCCCTGCGGGATCATGGGTGCACACTACTGAGGAGTTTGATATCAGAACGAATTATTTATCCAGTTCTTCTTGGTTTTCCGTGGTACCCAACTAACATCTATTTATCGCGAATACAAACAACAAAGTGAACTATCATCTCTTCATTTAAATTAATCGGTATACGATAAATGGTCATTTAATAAAACCAAACTATAACCGGTGAACTTGAAATTATAATTCACTTTCTGATTGACTGTAACCCATTCTTTAATCCTACATATAAGCATGTTGTGGGCACATACAATAATCAACTAGAAATATAAATATTACAGCAACCAAGGACTGTGAACATAGTTATAGATAGATCATTGTAACAAAATGTTGTAGGATTCTAAGAAAAACAAAATACATCGGATGAGATCTTAGAAAAACTTTAGTCGAAACTCGTCAGAATATATTTAATTCTTCTTAAATCAATTGATCAAAATGAACCAAAATCTAAATAAAACTGTTGTTGAGTATATTTGATAGGTAGATAAATAATCTTATAGTTTCCTTCTTGGATATTCCTGAAATGTGAATTTCAGAAATCGAATTGATGTAGTTTGTTGAGATTGGTACACAGTTTTAGTTGATTGAATTTGTTACAGATTGATGTTGTTAGGGCAGCATTGAAAACCAAGGAGTATTGGACAGTTAATGTGTCCTCAGCAGTGCACATCATGAACTCCACTCCAAGCACTTCAAGCTTTCAAAAATCCTCATATATTTATCATTTCAAGCTCGTGGACATTTACCTAGTCATTCAATAGTTTAACATTTGAAGAGATCAATGCTAAACTGTTCGAACACACAACACTTCTCATTAAAAATAAGCGTTTAATTGGTCAGTAATATTTGTTTATTTGAAGTGGTATTCTAGAATATTGAATTCATAGATTAAAGCTATTTTATCATCAAATAATCAATTATATTCTCTAGGTGTGTTGTTGGTCGTTATGGTTTTCATAACGTCAATAATCAGTAGACCGAGTGATACACAACAGTTAACTTTATTCTCTAGTTCACATTCCATAGACTACAGAGTAACTACTTTGATTTATTTAAAACTTTCATTAATAGTGTGTAAATAAGTCTTGTTTAACTACTTAAATATGAATAAGTAATTCAGAAAATAGTATAAATAACCATGACTATGAAGAAAATCTATTAGAAAATTAAAAAGACAAACATTATGATTTACTAATGCTGATTTCTATTACTTGTAAAACTATATCTAATACAAAAAGTTATCACATAAATTAAATGGTTTAGTTTGCTTTAAAGTAGAACTGACTAGCATTTCATTTGTACATCAACACTATTCGATACTACTTACAACGATGATCATCATTAATTTACTTTCCAGTTTCATCAATTTTTGTAGTTCACATTTATTATGACGGCAATATTAATGAAGAATATGATGATGATGATGTTGACAGTGATCACGATGCTTATGACCTCAGTGATGAAGTTGTAAGACAAAACACCACAAAATGATGATTAAGATTTTGGTTTTTTCTTTACAGAATTAGTAACACCTATACGACGTCCTATTCTTTTTAATTTGGCTGTAACTTCTTCTTCCATAAGATTAAAACACATTGCAAATAATGATAGACCAAGTGCTACATAGAAAGCTAAAGCAATCATCTTCTCTTTAGGATTTTGTGAATCAATCTTTGTACCTGAGAAAATGAAGCAGAAGAAATTTATTAATAAGTAAATGAACTCAAAATAAATAAAATGTAATAAAACAAAATATCAACTAAATACACATCGAAAATCACCGTACAACCATGGAATATATGATATTTATTTACCGAATTCTGCTGTAGAACATAATGGTATTACCTCATTCCTGCTGCTAAAAGTAGCCAAGGTAACCAAAGTGATTTAGTTAAGTTTTTCATGTTGGTTTAATTGATTCGGTGGTAGTAATCTCCATAGGCCGAAATCGATCAGAGGGCTCTTGAAATAACGAGACATCTGTTTACTACTAGTTTTGAATTTATAACTATTATACAAATCCTTACGACTGACTGACTAAATACTAATGTATTATGATAGGTACAATGTTTTCCCGATACAGGCGTTTTGGTTTACAAATCTGCAGTTTCCTACACTAATTCAAATAAACTCTAGTTCTAGAAAACCTCATACGAGTTATACATCCTAAATGAAGGTTAGTTGTTACTTCATTTTATTTTGATACCTTTAGTAAACTAAAGGGTTCAGCAATCCCCTCCTACCTCAATAATTTACGTAGCGTAGCGATGTTCATACAGTTGACCAACGGTACTTCTTAACGTAAACGTGAATCTGCAGCGGGGTATTATCTCCCATATTATCCTAAAAATAGCTGGCTTATAAGTACAAACAAGAAAAAAATAAGTATTAAACGTTTTCCTAATTGTCGCTAGATATTGAAAACTAAATTGAATGAACGAGAGACATTGAGTAATTCGACTCAATGTCCACTTATTGAATACTGTTAGAGTAACTGTGGTAATTAATTAGTGTAGTTTAATTATTTGTATTTGTCACAGATTAATTTTTGTTGGACACCACGAAAACGAAGAAGTACTGGATAGTTGTTTTATCCTAATGTGAGGTTCCTCCATGGCAGTACGCACTTTAGATCCCACATGGAAATCGAACTCATAGTCTTCAGGCATCATGGTAAACTCTCAGCTCATTGATCCACTGATCTACCCAGCATCATACTTCCATCCAGTTCTGACATAATTCGGAGGTCGTCCGTTGTCACTGGTGATAACTGTTTTACTGCCGACAGGCCTGAACTCACCAATCATAACTGAAGTTCTGAAGTCAGTTACTAGTAGTGTGGTGGATACTACTCGTAATGTCATCAATAAGTAGTAGGTAGCGGAGCGTCGAAGGAAATTGGAAAGAATCAGCAAACAGCATATGAGGCGAGGTGCGAGCTGGCAAGGAGTAAAACAAGATTAAAATACATAGGAAAATCGAGCACAACCAAGGAAAGCAAGCCGATAAACGACACGGACCAGAAAGCGAAGGATGTGCAAGCTGTTGGTTAGAGGTAATGCATGTAATATTTTATGACATTCTCTGTTTTAACGGAAGAAACGACTTGTTTGCCCAAGTGGTATTTTCACAGTCGGCCTACAGTGCTGAGAGGTCCAGTGCTGGGAGGCAACCACTGTCCGGTAGTACCTAATCAACACTAATCTGTGACGAATGGAAACAACAGAAGTGAATGCTCATCTGTCTTCAGAAACCACCTCAATTTAATTATTCAAGTATTTAATTATAGTTAATTAATTAGTTAGTTGTATATCAAATCGGAACGTGACATCACCACTCAAAAATTAAATGAATGTACTGATCAAATTAGGGACGAACCAATTGAAATGTTATGAATGATTAGCTATGTATCCCTGGCATGATAATATTGGTACAAATTAACCCATTTCTAACCAAATAACTAACCACCGTGAAATATTAATGGTATAATCACTTCCAATCTATCCGATTAGATAGAGGGAACACTAAAAAATACCTATCTATTGATTGAATAGTTTCAGTAGGTTAGCCTACATTTAATATGTTTTGATGGATCATTCATCATTGTTCTATTTTATTATGATGCATCAGTAAATTGTATCATCAGCTCATAAAAACTATCAAATATCTTGAAATCATCATTCATCTGTTAAATAGTTACTAATTAGGTTTTGTTTATTATTTCAGTAATTAGTTTCTAAAATTATTTTCAATTTAAAGATTTCTAGAAGTTTTATGAATTTCTCGGAAAATTCATAGTTATCGTCGATGATGTTGATTTTCAGTGTACTTTGACACAAGTTAAACAAACTACTGACTTTCACTTTAATAATTTAAAATTAGTATGATTACTGTGGAATAGCTTCTTTCCATTGCATAGTTTACAGGAAGATATTTTTGAAAAGTTATACAAAATGAATGATGTTAACAGGTAATGCCCAACTTCAAATTCAACAATCGCAGCAAAACTCAATAAAAGATAGCCGTTATATGGTGACAAGTGTTTTAATTGAAAAGGTAATTCTTGGAATTTTAATTATTAAACAAGACTAGTAGTATTTTAACTAACTAATACTGTTGAATGATAGTCGAACAATAGAATGAAATGACTTGAGTTGGATATATAAACTAATGGATGACAGCTCATTAGTCTAAAATCTAGTCTTCATCTACAGACTTTAATTATTGGTTTGATTCATAATAGGATTATGGATTCAATCTGTTGTAGAACTCTATTCCCGAGAGGAAACATCTGTTCACTTCTTCATTTTTAGTCCCTAGTGTATATCTTTAAGAAAGAATTAAAATTACAATGCTTTTCGATCCATAATGATTCATCAGCTAATGTTATCTAGTAATGTAGTGTTAAGTGAGAAATGAAGGTCTAACATTTTAGTTTTATATACGATAAAATGAGTTAGGTATCTATACTGTCAATAAGTGAATTACTACGCAAATTCTTGGTAGTTTTTGTTTTACATTATATTTTTCGTTTAGAATAAATATCTTTCAATCATCTCAGTACTCAAAAATAGCGGTTTACTGTAGATCATGTTTATTGAAATATCAGCTTACCTTTGTTTCTTACCTTGAACTCATTCAGATTTTTATACACAACACTCTGGGTAACTTCCTTCAATACATAACATACCTTCAAACTAGATGTAAACAATCAAAGCCGAACTTCAGAAGATATAAAGTACTTACGATGTATAAATTCTATTTTGACATCCTCATAACTTTTTATCTAAATATAAATAAAATTAGTTTGAATATGTTTATATATTTCCGTTGATATATTATGGACTGAAGTCAATCAGTCTTTATTTCTGTGTGTATATTTTGAGGAAATGGCCTCAATACTGCTGTAACTTACAAAGTATTTAAGTTTCCGTATAAACATCAACATTAGTATAGGAGTATAACCATCTGACAAGTTTCAAATAGGACAAAATAGGACGTATACTGGATTCCATTTATCAATCATAATCCAACCTGATTTCTAAATAAAATAGCATTAAACGTTACAACTTTATTATCTGAATTGGATTGTAGCTGTCAAGTGGAATTCACTAAGCACATTTCAACTCAATTAGTTCACATATTTTTTGTCTCATGGATGTCAAGTTGAAAATGAAAAACAGGTAAAAAGATAAATGACAATTTCATCAGAATACATTCCATTAATGTACTGGAAAAAAAAACACTAATGACCTTATTAATCCATTAAAACCAAAAGAAAATAATCATATTTCCTGAAAACAAATAGACAAACAAACAAACGACACCACTTGTCAGGGAATTGATGAATTAAACATAATGAACATTAATTTCGCTTCGGAGAAGTAAGTGATGAAACAGATTGTTTTAGACAAGTTAATCAAGTGAAACATTGAAAGAGTCTTTTGCCTTTTATGTTAGAAATGAAATATTGAAATGTTATCAATAATGATAAAGTGTATTTTTTCTGAATTTGATGAGATTGAAGTTTCACTGATTTTAAAATTTGATCTCAGGTTACCTAGTTACATAATCTGTGATTGTTACCAGTTAGTTAATATGGCCGGCAAATAGAATGAAGTCTAAGTTTAGATTGACTGCCACTAAATTATTTTCTATCACAATATAAATCAAGTAATGTTAAGTTAGTTAGATTAGTGGTTACATTTTAACTTGATCGATTGAACCCGATAAGCATAATGAAAGAATAGAGAATCCTCACACCATTCACTATACACTGATTAGTGAATGCAAGTATTTGGTTGAGTTTAGAAATGAACTAAGTTGAATTGTGACTGGCAAGTGAGATTCAGGACGCGCGTTTCGTCCTATTTGGAATTCATCGGCTGGATGCACCTGCATAACAAATCACCGAGAATATACGAGTTCATCCTAATACCAATGCCCCCCGTTGCACGGGCGTGACTATTTGGACTCAGTAGTCTAGTGGTGAACGTGGTGGCGTTAGGCACACAACGAACTGAGTTCGAATCTCAATGTGAACATCAACTTTGGGATGCAGGTACTTCCAGCCGACGAGTCTCAAATAGGACGGAACCCACGTCTTGGATTCCACTTGCCAGTCACAAACGAACTTAAATAATACTTGCGAATAATTCGTTATTTCAAGGTAATCCGCTCAAAATGCACATATAACTACAGAGACTGACCAGCTTCAGTCTATAACGGGAATATGTAAGTTCATCCTAATTAGAAATGATCATTATTTATATATACAGTAAAACAAACTAAATAGAGAGTATATTCATTAACAGCAGACTGTCAAATGTTGAATATGAAGGGAGAAATAGATAAGAATTTACAAAACGTTTTGTTAAGTCGAAAACACTGATGCAAACAAGTATTATTTGAGTTGCATTGTGACTGGCAAGCGGAGTCCAGAACGCACGTTCCGTCTTATCTGGTGTTCATCAGCAGGATTTACTTGGGGGTGAACGCGGTGGCGCTTGGTACGAAACTAACGTTGCGGGAATCTTGGTGTGAATACAATCAGTTATATACAGGTACATCCAGCTGACAAGTCCCAAATTTGGCGAGACGCGAGTCTTGGATTTCGCTTGCAACTCACAATGCAACTCAAACAATACTTGAAAACTTTCGTTATATTGAAGCATTCCTCTCGTTCTGCGCATATGACAACAGAGACTGATCAATTTCACTTCATTACAAATCAACGGAAAGATTCAAACACACCCTAACTAATGCAAACATTAATAGCTAGAATCGAGGAATTTATTTGAGGATGTCTTAGCCTACCTACGAACGTGATCTCTAATATTTCATTCAAAAATTCTAGATGTATAACTATAAACTAATTATCAGGATTTTGGAGTTTGGGATATATCAGTTAATATTTTTCAATGCTTAAGAACAATGCACCTATATGTTGTCCAACCTGGACATAATAAATGCAACATTTTACAGCTATACTTATATCTTTGTGAAACATATGGTCTAGGCTGATGCATATTGATACTGATTTTGTTAAGTGAACATAAACTCACTTTTTTTCAACCACTAGCAAACAGAGCTTATTTAAATAATTCATTCAGAGAACCTTAAAGCTAGAGTCCATCTATTATCATTAAATGATTGAGCAAAAATTGGTGTACACATGATTAATTCAAAATATCTGAAATGAGAGTCTGCATATGATATTTTTTACAGTGTCGGTGAGAACCTTTCATTTTTGTGGCGCAAAATATATACCTTCTTTACTTTATTTCCTCGAAAATTGACAGAATATTGAAGTATATACTATTGGACTCGAACTCAGTGTTTTGGAAGCAATACATTAGATACGTGGTGTACTTTCACTAATCATGTTCTACGGAAAAGATAACCTTGGCAAAACCAATACAGTAAATGAATACAAAGACTGTTTGTTTGTAAGCCTGGTTCACTATTGAACTCCCTAAACTAGAGCAAACAACGAGAGAGAGATGGGGAGATAAATTAAATTTTACTCATTTATTTATATACATACAAAACCTGGGCACGCGACAAACTAATTAGAAAAAGAACATTCATATAAAATAAGAATAACAATCGTTGGAAGCTGATGAAAGAGGTACAGTGTTTATTAGTTGTAATTTGTGAGTGATAAAGCAACAGTTTATGAGTAGTTCGGGAGGTGGGGCTAGGGCTGGAGGAACATAATAACACTGGAAATAAAATGTCCGATTTTCATCAATCTAAATTAAAAACAGTTTTGTATGTTATTCGTTCATCTTCATACTCCCGATCTAACAATATTCACCCTAAGCCCTGACTATCACGACTTCGACCCATTATATTCTCATAGTAAACAGTAGAACAAAACAGTTATCCATTGCTACTTTGTCCCTCCCCCCCCCATGCAGTGATTGTTTAACAAAATTTAGTTACCAACAGAAAAAAATTTTAGAATCATTACTTTTCATAACATTCAACTAACTTTAGTAATAAAATTATGAATTACAAAATCCTAATTAGTTTTTTCTCATATCCTTATAACTTAAAAAAAATATCTCATTTAATTCAATTATGATAATTGATCATTGATTAGTTAAACAAATTTTAATGAAAATACCTATTTAGTTTTAAGTAAAACACAAAAAAAGGGGATAGTTAATACTGATAACAACTAACCTACAATAGATTTTCTTATAATTTATTACTTATTTTCTAGACGTTTATTTATGTTGAAATGTTACATTTATTATTGACTACTAATTTGAAATCAGTAGTATTCATTTTAAGTAAGAGAAGCGTTATAATTATACATTAACCAAAATATTTTCATCAAAAAATCACTATAACTGATTTCTATGCACTGGTTTAACCTAATAAAATGTAAGAAAAATTCTACAGAAAAAAAACTAGAAAACTGGAAAACATGTTGTGCAATAACTGTTAGTTTGTTCTACATTATATAAAGATTAACATTTTAGAATAAGGAAGTATGTTTATAGCTAAAAAGAAGACTGTTTGGATCACTATATGTAATCAGAATGATGAAATCGTTTGGTTGAATTGCAAATATGAAAGTATACAGTAATGGATGAAAATGTACAGTGACGACACTTAAAATTATTAGACAAAAATAAAGGAGAGCAAACTATCATATCCATAGTTTTATGGTTAATGTTATGAAATCATATATTGTGTACTGTAATTTGTAAAGCGTTTATATCCTATACATTCCATGTACCTATAAAAATTTTTGCTCTGGTTGTCAGAAGACCAATCAAATAGTTGCGGAAATGAAGAGATGCAACTTGACAATGCTCGGAATCACCGAAACCTATTGGACTCGGGAGAGATGCTACTATACTCCGGCCACTAGGGGGAAAATGATCCTAACACCCAAGGAGTTGATTAAATGCTGTCCAAAGAAGTACGTAATGCATTTGTGGGATTAGAACCACATGGACCCAGGAACATCAGTGCATCTTTCAAAACAATGATGAAGAGGATTACAATGAATACTATCCAATATTATGCACCCTTCAACGATAGCAACGATGAGGATAAAGATCGATTTTATGGTAGGCTATAGTGAAGTGCCCAGGAAAGGATCTGATAATTCTGTTGGGGGGGGGTTCCTAAACCCCAAAGTCAGAATGAACAACACCAGATATGAAGAAATCATGGGACGACAGGGACAGGGAAGAAATGAGAATGGTGAATTATTTACAAATCTATGTGCTTTCAACAAAATGGTTATAGGTGGTACGATATTCCCCCACAAACGCATACACAAGGTTACATGGAGCTCTTCGGATCATACTACAGTGAATCAAATCGATCATATATGTATCAATAAAAAATTCAGAAGATAAATGGAAGGTGTGCGAACAAGGTGAGGAGTTGATATAGCTTCAGACCACCACCTGGTGGTTGCTAAAGTGAAACTGAAGCTAAAGAAGCAATGGACAACTAGAGTAACAGCAGTACAACGGTTCAATACAGCCTTTATTCGAAATACTGGCAAACTTAAGGAATTTAAAATAGCTCTCAACAACAGGTTCCAAGCCTCACAAGATCTACTGAAAGAAGAAGAAACCACTATGGAGGACAACTGGGGAGGAATCAGAGAAGCACTAACTTCAACGTTTCAGGGGGAGTTCTGGGCAGCAAGAAGCACCATTATAAGTAATGGATCTCCACTGAGACCCTAAGTAAAATTCAATAAAGGAGGAACAAGAAGACAGAAATCAAGAACAGCCGAACAAGAGCAGAGAAAATCAAGGCACAAACTAGATACACAGAAGCAGATAAGCAAGTAAAGAAGAGCATTAAAGCCGACAAACAGAAACACATCGAAGGCCTTGCGACGACAGCAGAGAAGGCTGCAAGAGAAGGAAATATGAAACAGCTATACGACACAACGAAGAAGCTGGCAGATAAACATGATAAACCAGAGCGACCGGTCAAGAACAAAGAAGGCAAGACACTCCCTGAAATTCAAGAACAAAAGAATAGGTGGGTAGAACACTTTGAGGAACTCTTGAATAGGCCAGCTCCGCTGAACCCACCGGACATCGAACCAGCACCTACAGATCTCCCGATAGATGTCACTCCACCAACGATGGAAGAAATCAAGATAGCCATCAGACAAATCAAAAGTGGGAAAGCAGCAGGACCTGACAATATACCAGCTGAAGTACTCAGGTCAAACACAGATGTAACAGTAAGGATGCTCCATGTTTTATTTAAAAAGATCTGGGAGGAAGAACAAGTGCCGACAGATTGGAAGGAAGGACATTTTATAAGAATTCCAAATAAAGGAGATTTAAGAAAATGTGAGAACTATAGGGGGATCACACTACTGTCAGTACCAGGGAGTCTTCAACAGAGTGTTGCTGAACAGAATGAAAAATTCAGTGGTACTTAACTTTGAAATCAACAGGCTGGTTTCCGTTAGGATCGTTCGTGCACAGACCAAATCGCAACACTACGGATCATCGTTGAACAATCAATTGGATGGAACTCGTCACTGTACATCAACTGCATTGGCTATGAGATGTTTGACAGTGTGGACAGGAGAACACTATGAAAACTTCTTCGACACTACATCGTACCAGAGGAACTCGTCAACATCATCTGGAACTCTTACGACGGAACACAGTTCAAAGTTGTTCATGGGGGACAGCTGACAAATACATTCCCAATGAAGACTGTAGTCAGACAAGGCTGCATACTCTCGCCTTTTCTCTTCCTTCTAATGGTTGATTGGATCATGAAGACCTCCACATCTGAGGAAATGCACAGAATTCAATGAACAAGTAGGATACGATTCGATGATTTGGACTTCGCGGATAATCTAGCTCTCCTAACACATATACACCAACAAACACAAGTGACGACAACCAACGTAGCAGCAACCTCAGCATCAGTAGGCCTGAACATACATAAGAGAAAGAGCATGATCCTCAAATACAACACAAGGAACACTAACCCAATTGAATTTGATGGAGCAACTCTGGAAGAAGTGGATGCTTTTACGTACCTGGGAGCATCATCGATAAACAAAGAGGGTCCGACGCAGATGTAAAGGCAAGGATTGGCAAAGCCAGAGCAGCATTCCTACAGTTGAAAAACATATAGGATTTAAAACAACTGTCAACGAACCTCATAGTCAGACTGTTCAATTTGAACATGTAAACAGTTCTGTTGTATGGAGCTGAAACGTGGAGAACTACTGTAAACATCATTAGAAGAGTACATGTATTTTTAAACTACTGTCTACGCATGATACTGAACGTCGGTTGGCCGGGAACCATCAGCAACAGTTTACTATGGGAGAGAGCAAACCAACTTCCAGCCGAAGAGGAAATTAAGAAAAGACGTTGGAAATGGATAGGACGTTCATTACGCAAACCATCAGACTGCATCACGAGACAAGCATTAACTTGTAATCCTGTTGGAGAACGTAAAAGAGGAAGGCCAAAGAACACACTGCATCTAGAGTTAGAAGCAGATATTAGAAGGATGAACAGCAACTGGAAACAGCTGGAAAGGATTGCTCAGGACAGAGTCCGATGGAGAGTACTGGTGAGGGGCCTATGCTCCTCTGTGAGCGGTAACGGGCTTAAGTAAGTTTATTTCTTGGATAGTATCAGTAAAAAGAAACACTACTCCGTATTATTTATGTTTCTAATAAAAGCGTCGACTGAATTAATCATCTACTAGCTACCTTTTATGTCTTAAGTCTGTGCTAGTGTTTGCGAATTAAGGTAACACCTGGATATCAACTAATGAACGCACTACCAATAACACAATAATATCCAGAGATAAGCTATTCTTCTTCGCTCCTCTTCAGCCCAGCTAACTAGGGGGAAGAAGTTCGATGTCAGCAAGCAAATGTACAGTTCCACAGGCAACTGGAACACGAAAAGCATATTAAATTAAACAACAGATTTAACTCCCTACTGGATGAGAAATATAAACTGAAGGTAACATAGGCGCCTTTTGATTTTAACTATGAAATTCAAGTTTTCACAAATTAATCATACAAACTATAGATTTACAAAATAAATTCAGGGGATCTAGCATCTCCAACAGTCTGTAGATTAAACTAGTTCATTCGTAATTAATTACTGGAAAAATTAACAGAATTTTTTAATCATCTTAAAGATAATGCTGTCGTCATGAAGCATGAAAGTCCCTCCTTTTATTCTCAAAAACAGCATAGGTTGGTACTTCTTAGATGTTCTATACAAAAAACAAAACACCTGCTCATTCCTTACTAACTTTTAATATCAGTTGAGCTAAAGTCATTTATAAATGTAAACTACTAAGTGGTACTGACTGTCGTGAAAATTCTATGCAGCTGCTAAATTATCATCATGGCTTTCAAGAGTCAATAATAATACTAATGTAAATTGAGCATTTAAATGCAATCAATAAAAATTATAAAGTTACGTTGTTTGCATTCATTACAGATAAATTTTGGTTGGGCGCCAATGGAAACCAGGAAACACTGGTGCGGGACTCTCCGGTAGTGTGCACCCATAACCCCATCAGGAAATTGAGGCTAGGACCTTCAGGTTTCATATCGGACGCTTGACCATCAGGCTATTCAGCCAGCCCTACAATACCCACTTACGATCAATATTGGCTGACTATTGACTAGCTCTTAGAGGTAATTCCTGGAATGCTAGTGTGATGACGTGACCAACTGAGTTCAACAATGTCCAGTGTGAGACATTTGTCCACCAGTGGCAATCGATGAGGTAGGTCAAACATATCACGAATTGTCTGGGTCAGAAATATTAATCGATGGAAGTGGTCGAATGGTTAAGCGTTGGCTACGGAATCTGAGGGTCTTTAGCTGGATTTAGTGGTGAGATCGTGGATGTGTACTGCTGAAGAGTACTACAGTAGAAAGAAATGGCTATCTAGTCCAGATTCTCAGTTTCCAATAGTTATCTAACTCAAACCAATATGATGTGAAATCCTAACATGAGTTTACTAAAATTTGACAAAACGTTTTGATTAACTCCTTTTTCTTGTTGAGAATCCGAGGTTAATTATCTGTATCTTCAAACATCAAATCGATTAAATACAAATTTATACTAAGTGTTACTTAGATTTCATAATTTTATGACAAAACTAATTTATCTTGAAAATTTTTATCTTGATTTAAGAAAGCTGATTCGTATCCTAATTTACCGGATATCTAATGAAGATTGATTATCTTGGCGGACTGTTTTTCTGTAGACTATTTCTTTATTTTTAGTTGTATACAAATTGAGCATTTTGTTCCTATTATTATTGGGCTTCCCTTGCCCCTATCCTCCAGTTTAACACATTAACTGTTAGTGTATCATTTCTCATTTATGAACTGCGGTTAATTGGTTGAGTACGCATTGCTCCAGTTCACAGCCACTATTTACCCTATTTTGTATAAATGTTAATTTTCTAATTGGTTGACTGTGTGGTCAGGTTTTGTGAATGTATTAAGTGTTTGAAATATAATTCAATTCTGTCTGGTTGATTTATCTACTTGTGATCTTCCCATTTCCGGCTTGGAACCAATTGGTCATCAAACAGACATGCAGGGACTATTTAGGTACTCATTGGCGTTTGTCATTACAATTTCATGAGCACAAGGCCATATCCATTAATTGGTCCCATACATCAACTATAGTAAAGCTTCTTTTTTACTTCATAACATATTCAATAGGCCTAAATGTATGCTTAAGCAATGGTCCGAAATATAGAATACCTCATAGTTTCTTCTATCTTCAGTCTTTTAGTTCGAATAAGAGATATCGTATAACCAATTTGGCTACATAATATATCAATATCCAAGTACATATAAAAAAAAGGTCAAATTGCGTAACTAATAATATAACTGTATAAATATCTCATACTATAAAATAACATCAATAATTTACTAGTGATAAAGAAAAAGTATCATTTACCTGGTACAATATCACCAAATCCAATAGTTGATAATGTTACAAAACAAAAATATGACCATTTTAAATAATCAGTTGATTCCCATAAACAAAATACAGCAGCACCTAATAATATATAAACAGTCATCATAAGTATAGTTAATGAGATTGGTACTGTTTTTGACGTTTCATTCAATGATTTATTTGATTCATTTATTACAGAATGAATTGTATCCATATCACTATGTTGATATTCATGCTGTTGTCGTAGATATTGATGATGTTGTTGATATTGTTTTGCTATTTGATGATTTATATTCATAACATTCATTGTTAATGGTATTTCATAGTTATTTGAACTATTCATCATTGACTCTTTGTATGATTGATTATTTGTATAATGATTATAATATTTTAATAAATCATAATTATCTATTAGTATTTGTTGTTTTAAATATGAATTTACTGAATATGCATTATTTAAATTAGATAATTGAGTTGAATAATTCTTTCTATTCAAATATGAAGTTGTCATTGTTATAGGCTCTATTAAATGATCTAGTTTATATGATGTTAATATAGATGAAGAAATTTTTGATTGTTTATCATTCCATGTTATATTTGATTTATCAATATTTTGCCAGTTTATATTTTCATTTTGATTATAATTAGTAGCACTATGACTACGATAGATATGCTGTAAATAATTGTTATTATCACTTCTACTACTACTACCTACTACTACTACTAGTATTAAAATTATTTTGAGTAGTATTTACTAATGTTCGCTTATATCTTTTATATTTTATTGTATTCGCTGTTGTTGTTGTTGTTGTTATTGCTGTAGATGATGAATTATCTATTTCATAAATTAAATTATCATTATTTTGTGATGATTTCAATGATTGAGTAACATTTTTATGCATTAATTGATTAAAACATTTTTTAGCGCATTTTTTAAATTGTATAAATGCTGGTCGACAAATACGTACATAGAAAACTTGAAATAATGATGCCATATAATTACCACTATTTGATAAATAACAAAAGAATAATGGTATACCGAATACAGCATACATCATTGTAAGAAATTTACCTAAACGTGTATGTGGTGTTACATGTCCATAACCTACAAAAGAAGAATAGAATTCCATATAAAAAGGATATGAAAAAAAAAGAAAACTACTATTATGAAGACAATGTATAAAAGAACAAATAATCTAAACATACATTTTAGTGGATGGATCTCGTTTTAACAAATTCATTATCAAGCTATACAATTGAATCAATATGAAATTTACACAAAACAATTCTATGTTGTCTATTTTCTTCTGATGTGCTACATTTGGTAGTTCATCTGAAAAGATTTAGAGCTAGAGAAATATTCATACTCATTGGATGTGATGAATTAAAATCAATCTAATGATTAGAATGTGCCAGCTTTCGATAGACTAAGAGTTTAATTAAAATCTCTTTTTATATAGCAGTCTAAAAACGGCAGCTAATTGCCTCACTTGAAAAAAATGATACTATTCATACCCATTGACATTTAGTAACGCGCAAATAGACAAAAATATCTGTGTGAAACACCATCATTCATAATGATATGACTTCAACATGTTCAGACTTGTAATTTGATTTATCTTAATGAATTGTCTAAACTTCGGTTACTTTAATTCAGTCATTTGTTCTTGAAAGAATTGGCTCACGTTGAATCATGAAACGTCAACAATTTCAATTTCTATCCATATAAATGTTACAAATGCACTACTTAATTCTACAAGTTACACTCAATTATATACTGAAAATCTTATAGTATATAACGTATTCTAAAATGATTTAATCTTTAAGATCACTTAGTTTTAGTGTAAATGTTGCATGTGTATTGAAAGTTAATTACTGATTTATAAATTGTTTAGGGAAAATTAATTGTTGTAAACGTAAGCTACTCTTATTTAATAGATACAAAATGTATAACATAACCGATTTCGAGTAGTTGACTGTATTCAGTCTAATTAATTCCAAGTTAATCTACTTCATATTAGTTTTTGCTGAAAAATTTAGCTAATAATTACAATGATATATTACTACTAATAAGATATGAACTTGTTATTCACACACGCATACACAAAGTGACTTTATAGTAACGTTACAAGGAATATGAATCACAATCTATGGAGTCTATTTTTTATAATATCAGAACCGTTTACTGTTAAGTTGCATCTGTTAACTACTTAGTAACCATGACGTTTATTTTACTCAAATTATAATCTGTTCACAGACTCATTACCGATGGTTATACCTGTTTTCATTCCCGAGCTATTGTTATTTTAAAATGGGCATATTATCCAGTTCTTTGCACAACTCCCTTAGTTCATTAGTATGAGTTTGCATCGTCCCGTTGATTTGTAATGAACTGACACTGGTCAGCCTCTGTTGCTATATGTGCATCCTGGGTGGATTGCCTCGATACAAGCGCATCCTAATTACATATATGCTCGTCGCACAAATGTGACGGTCTGAACTCAGTAGCCTAGAAGTCAATGCGGTGTCGTTTGAAACGAAGTGGACTGAGTTCGAATCCAAGTGTGATCACCACTAATGGGACGCAGGTACATTCAACCGACGAGTCTCAAACAGGACGAAACGCGCGTTCTAGATTCCTCTTGCCAATCACAATCCAATTTAAACATCATTTAGTTCAGTTTTGTGTGTACATTTTATTTCTTATGATTGAATTGTCCAATAAGTAGTATATAAAAGAATTTATTCTTGCTCAGTAAACTACGTTATATTTGCACCTATTTGCTGGTATTGTTCTCTGGATTTCTATCTCTGGCTTTATATCTGTGGGGAAATCTTTAAGCACTCTGGTTCTGTTGCTAAATATAGGAGTCCACATGGTTGGGTTGTAGTTACAGTACGAGACAAATTAGTTTGTTTAGTACCAAGATCAGTATTCACCTAAGTCTGTCGCCTCGTTTTTTACCTGCACACCTAATGGTCATTTTAGATTTGTGTGAAATTCAAATTTCTAATTGGCAGTTATTAGAAACAATTGAAAATGGAAAGCCTGAATTGTAACCAACAATTTAATGAACGCGGTTCTTTACAAAGCGAACTATAAAAAAGACGAAAATAGTGTCTGTAAGTACTCTGTCTTTGCTTAGAGAGGTATTTAAATTCAATGGAAATTCTTTACAGTAATCAACTATCATCTCCAACTGGTGAAGTGTCAAAAGTTCAACAAACTGAGCATCGAAAATAATTTGTAAATTATACCAATTATTATTACGTAATACTTATTAGAATAACAAACGTAATCGAAAGTTCTTTTATAATTTCAGTTATCATTAATATCATCACTAAATTAGTTAGGAATAACAATATGATAAATCGAAATTCTACACATCTATCTAGGAAAAAAGCCACTAGTAAGTTCTTTTTACATCCAACTACAATTATATTACGTAATTGAACTTATCAATAATAAAAAAATTAAAAAAAATGAGAAGATAGTGAAAAAAGGCAAAAAAGATTATGATATGAATGTTCATGTATAAGAAAATGCACAATTTAGTTTTGTTGATTAGATTAAATAACATTGAAAATGTTATGGTGTGGTGGATTTAAAGTTGCTGCTTTATCCGGAATACTAATATGCCTTACAGAAAGAATAGGGCTAGTTGTATTTTCCTACTACCATATTGATACAATATACATTTTTTTTCTCTCGTTTATCTTCACTCTCCATACCTTTTACAATAAAGTCTGTCAGGTGTATTCTAGTTTGACGTAAAATCCCGCCTCCAAGCATTACGAGAATAATCTGGGAAAGTGTTAATTTACAAAAAATTCTGCATATAACGTAAAGAAATAGATATCTTGGCTTTTTACTTTCTTGTGTATGTATAGAATGTAAATTACACTAAGTCGTTGATGAATGTTGTAATCATATTCAATTTACTAGTTCAGTGTTATGAATTGGTAGTATTGAAAGATTTATCACTTAAATTTTAACAGATCTAATTTGTTCTATTGAATTATATGTTGAATCATAAATTGAATAATTTATTCCATAGAATGAGTTAATATCTAAACTAATAGTATGATAGAATGTATTTACTGATATTTTTCCTATTACTGTAATTCCCCTCTATTGTTTATCAATATCTGTTATTAGATATATAACTTGAGTGAATGACCTTATTTTACTCTTCAGTCACTTATTATGTAGCTAAAAATGAAGTCAAGGAAGTGAGTGTTAAATAAGATAGTATATTTTGTAATTATAACTTTTACGGCATCATTTAGAATGGTGTATTCATTATAAGACAACAATTTAAGTGATCTAATATGTAGAAGAAATTACTTAACAATATAAGCCATTCAATAATACATAGAGAATGATTAGTAAACTAAGTAATTGTACTATTTGTTGATTTAAGCATTTAAAATGGAAGTTACAGTTTAACAAAATGCTTCTCAACTCCCCTATGCTATATTTGCCAATGAAATTGACAAATAGATTAACAAGGCATTTATTAGGACAATTTAAGAAGAATAAGATCTATAGAATAAAACGAATTCCATGTATTTCAAAGTTTTCTGAGATCAACTATAAGCATCTTAAAATTACAAAGAATTACATAGAATGGAATATTTGACATACTTTATTATCTGATAAGATTGATGTGAACATTTACAATAAAAGTTGTAATAATTGTTATACTAACAAATAATATACTTATAATTATAGTTAGATTTGATATGCGTTTATACGTTACAAATTATGAGGAGTGTCTGCAGATTGCGCTTATGTTGATTTTGCTGCCTTTTAGATATAGATTTCTAAGATTGTAATCAAAAAACCCTGTAGAAACCCTTCGTTAGATCGTTTTAAATAAACTTGCTGCCACAAATGCATGTGGGTTAGCTGATGCAGTTAGAAGTGACATTTAGTGGAAATTTATCCATCTCCGGTTGGTTTGACAAGTATTTTGTATTATACAACGAAACCTGTTGGGCAGCAGAGGATGTCCTTTCCAGTGACTTCCTAATTCTTTTATTAATTATTCCTGTGGTCTTATGTCGTATGCATGTAAAGACAGGCTTTGTTTTCATAATCATACGTTAACCGTTTTTAGGATGTATCTTACCATATTTGATAATACAATTCCTTGGGTATAGATTGTTTATATAGTTTTTTCAATTGTTGTCATTCCTTAATCAATTTTTATCATTTAAGCATAGCTTTTTGTCTCTACGAAAGCACAGTTTTACTAGATAACGTTTATAACTGGTAAGATAAAAGATGTTAGAATTTTAGTACTGTCTCGTCCATATTCCTATCTTACACATACTTTCTTATTTATCTCATCCTTTGACTGATTTGTATTAAGGTGTAGAAAGTTGAGTTAATTATCACGTTCATGTTCGATTGCAAACTGGATGTTTTTATAAGCATTATTATAATCATGAACCTTGATAGAGTAGTAATTTATATCAATAAATATAATAAAGGTATCATGAAATACTTGGAATGGTATATGGTGGTTTTGATTTCAGTTTTGTTTTCTGCAGGTCAACCATAAAGATATCTGAAAGAATAGGGCAAAGTGGTAATCTATGGTCATTTCATCAATGTGTTTGTACAGCTAGTCATTAAATTTGAATTGAACTCCTTTGGTGTGGGGTAATACAAGATTTCTTAAATCAATTTTGGGTAAGGAGAGTAGATCAAATAGTCTACAAAGTATATTCATTATTTTCCTGACGGTATACTCATATATAATCAAAAAACCCCCAAGTGACACCATGAATTATTTTATGTTTATATAAGCCATTTCTTCGAAAAACTAAAATGTACCTTTCAGAGCGTTGATTGTTATTTTTTGTGTGGATTGGTTTTAATAATTTGGTTAAATAACAAGTTACCTAGTGGTATAGTGTTTATTATCATCTAAATAGGTAAACAAATGTAATGACCAAAAAATCTACAGTTTCCTACTTGTTGTTGATTTTCAAGTAAAATAACTAATTTGTGCTTATTTATCGACTTCACTGAAAACAAACTGGGAAAGTGAAACATTAGATTGAATGATTATTATAAAGCTGTAACTTAAATTGCTCAAATCACTTAAGTATTATTTCCCTGCTGTCTAATATATTCTGAAATATTTAGGTTTTTGTATAAGTCGTAGAGTGTTAGTTATGTAAATGATGTTTAGAAGTCATTTACTAAGTCATTATATCAGTTACATAATCGTTAAACATAAGAGAACTATATTTACAAAAGAAATAAAAAAATATTAACAAAAGTAAATAACTAATGGATTATAAAATTATTGTGAATAGATTAAGAAAATGATAAATCTGTTAAATTGTTTTGGTTACTCAATTGAAATGTATTGAGAACTTGAGACTAACATTGGATTTATTGATGATACTCATCAGTAACGTTTATTTGAACGGCTCATTGGTAATGTTTCTTATTGTATCCACCAGTAATACCTTCTTGAACTTTCAAAGCAAATTCAGAATTCATTAGAATTAACATTCATATTATGTTAGGGTACTGAGAAGAATTTACTCTCCAATGATTACGAAATGATTTATAAGACTTAGTACAACATACTAAGTGTTGCGCCATTTAATCATAAATGCCATATATTTATTGAATACTAAGAATCAGAAAGTTATCTTTATTGTAAAACCAATGAATTGATATATATATATATATATGAGTTAATAAAGTGTTTTTACATAATATTCACAGAAGTTTGCTCAGATCATCTGTATGATCCCATTTTTAGATCTGCATTACACCATATTGATAGTACCATTTTACGACAGACAAATTATTATGTAATATTTTCTTTCAAATAATTTTTTAATTTACTGGTGTAAACAAGCTTATGAATTTCGGATGAAAAATCAAAATGTTTATTGCCGGCGATTAGTTCAATAAACACTAAAAAACAACTTTTATTAGCCATAACAATATAAAGTACCATTTAAAAGAAAATGAGGCTGTGATGTTTCTATGTATGAATAACTTAAATAAATTTTCAATTTATACCAGGCATCTTTATACCGAATTTTTTGAAACAATTTACTGCCTAGTAACTATGATCACACAAATTATCTTGTTACGATTTGAGGAAGTTGTATATTTTCTGACAATTAGATATAATAATGTTAGACATATAAATCTATAGTTACATTTTATTCTAATCTGAAGTCATTTGGTGAATTATTAGATATTCAAGAATAGTAAATAACTAAATTTCTTCTAGTTTTTTTTTATTTCTTTGATATATTCTTGAACTCAACAAGAGTTGAAATATATAGTCTTATTATAAACATTCACTTATTTTAATTTCAAGTCAAAATCTAATAATCAACATTTTTCAACTTTATTCCTTCTCTAATATAACACTAAACAATTAAACGATTACCTTATAACCAACTTAGTTGATTACCTACAGCTTTCTACTAACACTTAATCAATAGTAACTTACAAAATAGTTTTATTCTTTTTTTCTTTTGTCTATTGAACATTGGAATTATTTACGTGAAATAAATAAATAAACAAATAAACAAAAATAAAATGAATTACATTAAATAAATAAATAAATGAATAAAACCCAATTATCTCAACCTTCCCGTACCCCCCCCCACCTCACCTTCGAATATATTTAAAAAACATTAATTTGACAAAATGAAACCTAATTTTTGTTTTAATTCTTCAATCAATTAGTTGTTAGGTAAACAACAAATTTTGAACATTTTAAAATAGTAAGTTATCAAAATGTTAATCATAAAAATGACAATGAAATGTAAAAATACATAACAAATAATAATTGGAAAAACTATTAAATGATTTAGAAAAATAAATAAATTTTAAATTGAAATTTTGTAGTATCTCGTTGAGTAGACCACAAAGACGTGCAAAGTTAATTAATCGATTAGTAATGATTCTTTAACTCTGAGGAAGTTAATTTTGGTTTCACTATGGCTGTTCATATGGTGAAAGCTATACAGAGAGTACTACTAAGCAACTAAATCAACGAATTAACTAATACCTTCCTATGTAGAATCTTAATAAATCAAAATACAGCTTTATGCTATCATACATGGATGATACTGGTTATCTAGCGTATGTGCAACATTATCAGTTTTAGTTATAGAATGCTTTCCAGTTTTCTTGATGGGGTCCATTTTCGTCACTCACATATAGAAGGTGTTGCTGAAATTTGAATAATCAATCTTAGTCTTTGTATTCCAGTGAAATTCACAATCCCTCCTACCATTTCCTTGGCCGAAAAAGATAGTATACGACTAGTGCAAGATTTTTATGCCCTCATTTTATTGTTTACCACAGTGTAAATTAAGAAACGTTCAATAATATTCTGATTCTAGCGTGGAATTCTGCAACACTGTTCATGTCCGACTCCACTAGGGAGAATCAAATGTAAGACCTCCATTTTCACTCCGGACGTTTGACTGTCAGCATAATTTTGCCGGCGTCCAGTGGTAGAATTCTCATGTCAACCAACTTGTTTGTACTACTGAAAACTCCTATACTAGGAAGAAATATTGGTCCAGTATTCATTTGTTTTCAGGTGGTACCTAACTGAGATAAATCCATGAGAAACAGTAGAACTAAATAATGATCTAAACAAACAGCCTCATCTTGACTATATCTTTATTTGTTTTGTTTCTTTCACCCTATCTGCACTGCATCTCGATTCATATTTTGAAACTGACTATTCGTATACTTTTTATTAAGTTAATTTAATATTCTAATAGTCTCATGCTTTGACCTACTTCTGGTGTTGATTATCTGTTCTTGGTGCTTTATATTATTCTTATTTGTACTGGAATACTTGTCACTTTACGATCAATCTTGTACTTTCCACTTATTGTGATTATTTTTGTTCAGTTCATTTCATTGTATTTTGATTTAGTATGACGAATAGGTCGAAGTTAGAGAGCTATTGAGAACCAGGATGCACTGGATAGATGTAGGGTTCCTCAGCAGTGCTCGCTCCCGATTGCTTCAGAGAATCAAACACAACCTCCAGGCACTGTAAAAAACTTTTACCTATTACATTCTCACTTCAGTCAGTTTGTAATATAGATGCCCACTAATCGTTGGTTCTCAACGGTTCTATTATCACGATACATTCCTGATTGAAGCATGAACAAAAAATACTTGTGAAGCTGTAAGATGATTGGTTCATTTTCAGCTAATCAGTGCTAGAGAACAGTCTAGTATATTATTATGTAGATTACATGTTAACTCCGATGTATTTGTTTACTTTTCATTCTGCTGTTCTGTTTCTAAATATATTTGCTACTTTCTCAAATTTTGTTGTGATTTGTGATCAAGTCAGTGTAGTCAACGCATTATAGAATACTAGGAGGCAATATTATAGGCCCAATAGCACCGATCCAATATGAATGACTTCATAATAAGCTCACCACCGAGATCAGCTTGTAACGAACATAAACAATAAATTTAATACTAATCTCCACCAAACCACCTCAGCTTAACTATGAAATGTTAGTAGGTTTTTACAAATTTCAACTAAGCCAGTCAAAACATGTGACTCAAAAGTTCATAAACAGTGAAACTGAATCAATTTCACTAGCTCTTTTATAAACAGTGCGTTTGATGAATTTACCAGAACGTAGTAGCTGAACAACAGTCTAAACCTCTTAGATAGAAACATAAAGGACTTGTTAGACTAATGTTATCACATTTCAACCTATAATTAAATAGTTGTGTCTGTTATTCAAACTTTCAATGATTCACTAACTGTTGTCAGTTCATGATGAAAAATACCCACGAATTTAAAGTCATTTGTATATTTTACATAAAATATGTAGTTATTTAATAAGTAGATAATTAAATTTCAGTCTAAAACAAATAACAAAACATCTAGAAACTTTAAAAGTTCGTCTACTATCTTGTTATTTAAGTAACTTGACATTTTGGTTATTCTAACGAAATAGATCACTATTGATTATTGTATAAAATAGAATGAAAGACTATATAACTTGTTAGTTCAAATGTTAAGGTAGATTATGAAAGAAAGTATAATGAATATAAACATTCTTTTTTACTTGTTAGAATAACTTATCAATGACTGATGCCTTTCTTTATGATCCAATGTAGAATTATCACTTGATGTGCCGTCAATTTCAGCAAGTTTCTCTGTACTTATACTAAACATTCTTTGTAACATTTCTTCATATTACTTTTAGTATAATGAATAAATGTTAAGTGGTTAGTAATATTTAAAACAATAAATAAGTAAAAAAGTATCCATAAGAAAGCTCTACATTATATAGTTCATATAATAGTATCATAGAGATATCCAGTTTAGTTTGTCAACTATATCTTTTTAATTCAATTTTGATAGCACGAATTGATCTGAATCAGACAACCATTGATCACCTGGAAGCACTGGACAGCTGTTTCGTCCTAGTATGGGACTCCTCAGCAGTGCGCATCCACGACCCCGTCGGGGATCGAACCCAGGACCTTCTGGCTCAGCGCGCGAACGCTTTACCATTGGACCACTGAGTCGGCTCCCAACGGTTGATATTTCCAATTCAGCCAATTCGTGCTATCAAAATTGAATTAAACAGTTAACTATCTCTACAAACTCCCCTAATTGTAACTATATCTTTACCTATTTTTTTTTACATCTTATAGATATGAAATTTTAAATTGATCTAGGTAATTAAAAAGATTCTTTAGATATTTTTTATTCATTTTAACAACAAAGTATTGTGTAAGTATGAATTAATTTAGCTATTGAAAATTAATAATTATATGATACTGACATACAATTGAACATTGAACACATTGAAGGTACTTTTCATTAGAATACAAAGTTGATTAAAATACTATCAAAACAGTTAAATATTGAATGGGAATGATTTTGTAGAGTTAGGTATTAAGTTTAGTTGTATATATTTGTCACAGATTGATGTTGTTTCAGTAGCACTGGAACGACGAAACAACTGTCCGGTGCTGCATAGTTCTCAGTGGTACCAAACCAGCATCATTCTGTGATGAATACAAATAAGTAAACTTACTACGTATCTTCACAATGTTGCCCTAAATTAATTATATCATTCAGTTAACTAGTGATTAACTTCAGGATGTTCCTGAAGCTCTAGTAGGAAGTAGTGACTGGTGGAACTCAGACTTCTTGGGAGTTAGGCATCTATCATGAATGAAACTCGGTGGTCGTCTTACTTGTTATATCTCGAAGAGTCGGGCAATCACAATATATAGAGAACGGTGACTTCGACAGTGCGCGAACACGTCCGCCCTGTGACTACTAGTTTCTAAGCTACAGTGAAGAACACAGAACAACTAAGCCAGCCACCAGAGAGTCAGATTATATTTCACTCTTTCATTGATATACATACAAAACCTGACCATTCTGCTTACCAATAGGAAGAATAACATTTATACGAAACGCGAATAATAATGACTAAGGACTGGAGGGGGGAAGTACTGATACATAATTAGTTGATTGCTGTTCCTGTATGACAAAACTTATGATAACAGTTTATGAGTCTAATGAGAGGTTAAGGAGATGGGAACATGAAAATAACAGAAATACAACAACAAATCAAACAGTCTTCTGAAAAAAGCAGCTCAGAAAATTAACTGCCTTTCTTGAATCGCATGATATAACCTCACTGTATTGGAAACTGATAATGTGAATTCTGCAAATAACTGGTATGAGTGAATAGTAGGTCATTGTTGGAGCTAAAATTAGTCTTAATGATAGCATGAAAGTATTTTAGAACTCATAGCTGATCACACAATTTCTTTAAGCTGTTTTAGTTACTGGGGATCTTTCGAACTGAGAGTTTTACTCTAATAATCTGTTTAGTGCTAACTAATATAACATTTTGTGATATTTGCTATGGATCAGGTTATAATATGGCTGATAGCTAGTGTCAGAATCTAGTTCATTTTAGTTAGAAGCAGTCAACGGAATGTTCTGAATCAAAATCTCTTGGGAAAGTAAACTTATAAGGAAGGAAAGCTCTCCAAAAAACCAATGTTCTTTTGTAATACTTCCAAAGAATAAATCCAAGAACTCTCGTTCTCTTTCATTCCATTGATCCTGATTTTGATGATTTGAACTTTACCAGTGCCTTCAAAGTAAAATGAATAACCACCGATATCATTACTTATAAGAATCTGTGGTTAATTTTTCAACATATTTTCAACAATTGATTTCATATGTAGTACAGTATGTTGAAAACAAATCATCAGTAGGGATGAAGTGTGGGTGACGTTTAAGTTTACAGCTAAAGATGAGATTGATTTCTGTATTATGTACAATTTATTTAGCAACAATTGAATATTATGACTTTTTGCATATACTGTGAAAAATTAATCTTCTTTCATATTGTTACACCGAGCGATTAAAGAAAAGTAGCGAACTTACAGAACTGTATTTTGGAGGACTGTTCTCATTATTTTATTCATGAGTAATGTTATCGTTTTATTTCTATGACTGTTACGTTCTCCTTGTCCGGTTCTCTCGTTTAGTGTATTTATTCTTTGTATATTGTTTACTACTATGCACTATGGTTACTTTGTTGCGTACAAGTTCTCCCCATTCACTATTTCATTTGTTTTGTATCAATATTAGATTCTTGATTGGTTTAATGTGTGGTCTGATTTTATGTATATATAAAGGCATGATTAAAATATAATACGATCTCGCTTTCTCCGTTTTCCGACTCCCAGTTCTGGTTCTTCTATTGTCGGCGTGGGGGCGAGTGGGCTTAGGTCAGTTGTGTATTATTAACTAGGCAAATTTTCATTGGCGTTCGCTACACCAACCAAATCTTCCTCCTTCTCTTTCTTCACGTCATAACACATATGATTAATGTTTTTATGTAGTTCCAAAAATGTACAGTATCTAATTGACTAGAATAGGATTTCCAAGTTCTGTGTTGATTAGCTTATCACATATTTTGTCATGAATTGTTAAAGAATTGTTAAATCTAGTCAGTAAATTAAACGTTCACTCTTGTAGTTTTAGCTTCTACCCAGAGAAGTATGTCCATTTGAACTGATATCAATATATGAAGGAGCTGACGACATACTGATCCGTCCTTTTAGAAAATTTGGCTATGCTATGTGTCAATTACTAACTAGTATCTTTAACGAGTCTCTTTCAACGAGCATTAAACCAAAAGTGTGAAAAAAGTAAAAATAATATCAACACCAGAAAGCTATTCATCGGTGTGAATGTGAAGTTTACACCCACATACATAACCCCTCCTTTTCTTAAAACAATGGAAAAATGATTACAAAGTAACTTGCAGTCTGAACCAAAAGAGCATGTTTACTAACATGTTTGTATTTAGTTACAATAGAAGCATAGCGGGTGGGGCAGTTATCATGCATAATAGTAAACTGCTTAGTTTAGAAAGAACTGACAAATATATTCGAGGTAGGTTTCACAAATACACTTCCGCTTTCGATTCTAACCCCACTCTATCTTGCAATGCACATTAGCTAGCACTAAAATGTAAAGCAAGATAACCAAGTGGCGGCATTTTTACTTCTCCGAAAGAGAAAAGTGTGTTTTGTGTATGGAGGAATTTTCCCCTTATCTATTGGAGGAAGCTCTTATTTTCCCTTTTCTTTTATCCTAATTACACGACGTGGTGTCATCTACACGAACTTTCCTTTCCTATACATACAAATGATCATACTGTTTGTATACCTGCTTTTCCTTCTTAAATTGTTTTCAAATGAATGGTTTCTTAATGGATATTTAAAAAATGATCCATTCTAAATGATGTTATACCTAATCCTTCAGTTGTTAAATTGTTAATTTTAATCTTAGAAGGACATGAAAACTCTTGTGTAGACGTATGATGTTTGTAACACTTGAGATTCCGTAATGAGGGCTATGCTAAATGCCACTTATTTTGATGTAAATTTTTACTTTTGCTCTATCTTGATCATTACGTGTTTTATCATCATGAAGAAAGATTTTCTGTTCCAGCATATTACCTATTATTATATACTGTTTCCCATTGTTACTTTGACGGACGTTTGAGAAGAGACTACGCTGTGATGAGTAGAATATTAAAGCCTGTTGGTAGAGTGTGCTGTTTGAATTCCACTATTATTATGAATACGGTTGTACACATACATTTGAAATTTTGTAAAGAACTGCTTATAATTAATTTGTCGGAAAGAAGTCATCAACTCTATTCACATCTTTGTTTTTGTATATTTTCCGGTAGACTCAGACTCAACTATGTTAAAATTCGTGCCGCCTTTATCAAACAAAAGTATAAAGGCATATTATACTGTATCCAGCATAAACACTCTACTAAGAGAAAGTTGTAAAGCCTGTATTGATTAAAAATCTATACTTCTGGAAATATGGGTTACTATATTTTGTAAAGATTCACATTCCCCATAAAACATTCAAATGAATTTTACATGTATAAAATCTGTAAGTCTTATTTTGACTTATGCTTGTATATATGTTCTTTACCTGATATATATCTACAGAACAAGAGAAAAACGTGCCGAAATACTGCCAGTTGAAAATTCGAATATTGTACTAAACATGTGATATTAGATAAAACATATATTACTGTTATATAAGTTGGATTGTGACTGGAAAGTGGAATCCAGAAAGCGCATTTCGTCCTATTTGGCACTCATCAGGTGGATGTACCTGCATCCCAATGTTGACGTTCACAGTGGAATTTGAACTCAGTCCATTTCGTGTCGAACGCCACTGTGATGGGATGCAGGTACATTCAGCCGATGAGTCCCAAATAGAACAAAACGTGGATTCTGGATTCCACTTGCCAGTCGCAATCCAACTTATATAATACTTGTGAAAAATTCGCTATATCGAGGCAATCTGTTCAGGATGCACATATAAGAACCAGCTTCAGTTTATAACAAATCAACGGGAATATACAAGTTCATCCTAATATATTACTGTCTTTAATTAGTGTAGCTTAGCAACCAACTCAGTAATATACAGTGTTCCTAGGTGAGTGTCACTTGGAAGATTTTATACACCTAGTTTATATCAGAAGGTCGTATAAAGTGGTACTAGTAGACAGTTGACGTGAAAAGTAGCAAGGTATGTACAGTAAGTATAAGAAATACTAAGTAGAAGAAGGTTAGTATAGTTCCATCGAGTGGTAATGAAGTGAAGATAAGGTATATACAATTTATCATTTTCTGTAATTTCACAAAACAAACCATTCATCCTGCTTATCTAATCGTTCTGTTACTTAATTATTTAGATTGAACAAAGAGAAGTGCTTTTGTACGTACAATATATAAATCTTTTATTTATATATTTTACCTTTATTATTAGTAGTTTCCTATTTCATGGTAAATCGACAATCTTACATGTTTATAAGTAACGTTAAATTTAGTATAAATTTTGTTTTGATAAATAAACGTTGCTAATCAATCAGACAAGGTTGCTTGCTGTCACCTTTTCTCTTCCTCCTAGTGGTCGACTGGATCATGAAGACCTCCACATTTGAGGAAATGTACGGGATTCAATGGACAAGTAGGATGAAACTCGATGATTTGGACTTCGCAGATGATCTAGCTCTCTTAGCACATACACACCAACAAATGCAAGCGAAGACAATCAGTGTAGCAGCAACTTCAGCATCAGTAGGCTTGAACATACATAAGGGTAAGAGCAAGATTCTCAAATACAACACAAGGAGCACCAACCCAATTCAACTTGATGGCGAAACTCTGGAAGAAGTGAATACTTCCACATATCTGGGGAGCATCATCGATGAAAAAGGAGGGTCCGATGCAGATGTAAAGACAAGGATTGGCAAGGCAAGGGCAGCATTCCTACAGTTGAAAAACATCTGGAACTCAAAACAAATATCAACTAACCTCAAAGTCAGACTCTTCAATTCGAGCGCGAAGACAGTCCTGCTGTATGGAGCTGAAACGTGGAGAATTACTGCAAACATCATCAGACGCATACAAGTATTTATAAGCAACTGCCTACGAAAGATACTGAATGTCTGTTGGCCGGAAACCATCAGCAACAGCTTACTACGGGAAAGGACAAATCAACTTTCAGCCGAAGAGAAAATTAGGAAAAGACGATGGAAATGGATAGGACATACACTACGCAAACCATTAGACTGCATCACAAGACAAGCATTAACATGGAATCTTGCTGGGAAACGGAAAAGAGGAAGGCCAAAGAACACGCTGCTGTGTCGAGAATTGGAAGCAGACATTAAAAGGATGAGCAGCAACTGGAAACAATTGTAAAGGATTGCTCAGGACAGAGTTAAATGGAGAACACTGGTGAGCGACCTAGGCTCCTCAGCGAGGAGTAACGGGCATAAGTAAGTAAGTAAGTAAGTAATCAATCATGCACATTGGTAGAAGTAAATTCTATGAAGAAAAAGAACATGCATAGACTATAAAATAAACTTCACAGCATGTATTGCATCATTATGTCAAATTATTTATATCGACTTAAACGATGTTTGGTGAGCTATTGAACATTGAATGTCATCATAATCATTGAACAGTTGAAAAAAACGAGTAACAATCTTTTTGAAATTAAAATAATAAAAAAGGTGTTAGTAATTTGTAGTTTCATTTTAAGTGAATTCATTTTAATTGTTTGTAATTGTCACAGATCGATGCTGGTTGGGCACCCTGAAAAATATTGAGTAGCCGTTTAAATCTGTATTAGATTCCTCCGTTGTGTGACTTGGATGATATAGGCTGAACTCGCTAACAGATTTGAGAGTATACACTTTTGTGGAGTCCTATACTAGGACGAAACATTTGTTTAGTACTTCTTGGTTTTGAGTGATACCCACCCGACATCAATCCGTGACGACTACAAGTAACTAAATATTAATGATAATTTAAAATCAGTGTACATACTTTACTGTAACGAAAAATTGGAAGTTAATCAGTTTTTTATTGTCTGGGGGGGGGGGTGAGAAGTGACGGAATCATAGGATTAGTCAGAACGATTGGATGTTGGCATTTTGACTAATTTAATAGGTTTCGAAAAGCCTTTTTAAAACATGTGAAGTTATGTAATACTCTGTTTCATTATGAAATAGCTTAAGGAAAGAAAAAGGAAGTAAAGTTCAACAAATGAATCAGGAATGAGCAAAAATGTAGTACAATTAAAAACCTAAAACTTCAGTCACACTTTCAGTGATATGTATTTGAATGGATGGGATAATTACTCCTTTATATGTTTGTGCTATAGGAACCTTAGCACATATGTAAAAACAAATGAGCACATTTAAAGTTATCATTGCATGGAAAATTAATCACTTCCCCTTTTTCAATAAGCAGATTTTCACTACAGAACAAATACCCTATAGTTGGATACTTTCTTATACGTCATTTTCCTATCGAAAATTTCATTACTTGTTATTTCACGTCTTTGAACAACGACTTCTTTCCGGTCGGATCAGATTTTATTCCCTTTATTCATGTTTTCTCGTACTTACTGATAAACTTTTATGATCAACTATTATCTCGTATACGATTTTTCTAGTTGAAAATGCTTCTTCAACCTTATTTTAGGATACTAGATACTAATAAATTATGATTGTATGGTTTAGCCATACGTTAATAAGAGCCTTTTGTCAATAGATAATGTCTCGTTATGGTGACATACAATTTACATGGTTTCTTTGAATGAGATTTTAGTGAGCTAATGATAACACATCAGTTGTAACCAAGATCTTATTATAAACTTTGACATTTTCGATGTTATGATTAAAAGTATAAATATGCAGTATTGGTGACATTCTAAAAAATACAATTTAACAACTACCACCACCCCTCCCTTTATTTTGAAGTGAAAATATTATTTTTTACTTATCCAAACTAATATTTGTTAACTTTCAATGTATCAATGGATGAATTCAAACAATAAGTAAAAATGAAACTGTCAATAGATGTATGATATTCACCAAGATACTAAGTGTAATACTTAGAGTGTATTATATAAGTTGAATTGTGACTGGCAAGTGGAATCCATAACACAGGTTTCATCCTATTTGGGATTCATCAGGTGGATGTACCTGCATCCCAGTTTTGATGTTCACAGTGGGATTCGAACCCAGTCCGTTTCGTGTCGAACGCCACCGCGTTCACCACTAGACTACCACGAGACAGTCACACTTGTGCAACGGGCACATTGGTATTAGTATGAACTTATATATTCCCATTGATTTGTTATAGACTGAAGCTGGTCAGTCATTTTTGCTATGTGTGCTATATGTGGATTCCACTTGCCAATCACAATCCAACTTACATAATACTTTTGAAAAGTTCCCTATATCGAGGCAATCCGCTCAGGATGCACATATAACATCAATGAATGACCAGCTTCAATCTATAACAAATAAACGGAAATATACAAGTTCATCCTAATGCTTAGAGTGTATATTTGTATTTTTATTTTAGTTCATGTATTCATAGTATATACTTTCAACATCTACATCATTCAAAATAATAGAAAAAACCACCAAACACATTTTCTAGCCTCCTCTTCCCGCCAACTTTTTTTTCTCAAATTATTTTCTACATCAAACAAAAAATTCAGATTGAAATTTTAGAAACAAATTTTATAGCTTTCAAAAAGTTGAAAAAAATAAGAAAAAAAAATAAACTAACGACAACGATAACAACAACAAGAAAACCTCAATGTAACACTAAATATAGATTTGAATGAAATCGAAGAAAGAAATAAGTGGGCAAATCTTTTTTATTTATTCCTTACATAACCTGTATAATTTTTCTTTAGCTCACTGGAATGAAAACAAATTTGTAAATAATTGTTGACAGGTCAACATTTTGTCTAGTCTATGATGTTTATCTATTTCTATTTCAATGGAGTTTAACAATATAGATGAAGTATTCTGAATATATCATGAAAATATCAACAATTAGATGTTGGTCAACTCATTACACTAAAGCATAAACATTCACCGAGTAGTTTTAACGCACTGTGACCAATCCATTCGGTGGAATTGTGGATACGCATTTCTGAGAAGTCTCATTCTAGAAGGAAATAGCTGTCCAGTGTCAGTACATAGTTTCCAATGGTTGTTTAATTTAGACCAATTCGTGGTATCAGATCCAAATTTTTAAAGAAATTTAGTCAATCAAATAAAGGCTGTGACACTGTTTATGGATGACAAGAATTTGAATTCAGTTGATGCTATTAGGAATAGTATATTTTGTGGAATAACATGTGATTAGATACCTTCTAGCCGCATCCTCATCAGTTACATACATACAGGAAATTGATATTGGTTACTTCGAATTGTTCACATACATTTACGTTACAAAATTAGTATATTTAATAGGAATGATAAGTTGTTTGGGAAGTGTAGTCATATCTAAATGTATGGTAATAAGACTGTATAGTAAAGAGACATTATAAATGTAGCAATATCATTCTAAAGAATGAAATACGGAAAACAATTCTAGAGTGGAAAACGTTTGAATAAAATAGACGTACATGAAGGAAACTCATCAAAATTCCATTATGCAAACAACTGAAAATACCGTCGTTCTTCCTGTAATCAAATTGTTGAACTGAACAAATTGTACGCATTAATTGCTTACAATTTCATTTTAATCACTATGTTAATCACTTGAATATTGTCTGATTTTGTCATGCAAATTGATCAACCAGCTTATTTACTATGTTGGTATTAAAAAATTAAGAATCAGTATGTCATACTACTGTTGTAATAGGATGATGTTAACTATTCAACAATTTTAATTGTATTATCCAGTGAAAGTTAATCTATTCGCCTCTTCATAATTCCATCCCTTTAGTTTCAAAATGTTTGAATATCATAGATTCATTGAATTACCTACTTTCTCATCAGATCTATACAAGTGAAATAGTTCAAAATAAAAATGTATCCAATTGAAGATGAGCTTGATATAACACATGCCTTCAAAATAAACAATAAATAATCTATTTCTAGCTTTCATTTAAAATATAGTTTGAAAGCTGTTAAGCAGTTTGGAGGACCACATTAACTACTGATGAATTTTATCATATGATTATTATTACTAATAAGTAGGCAAATTGTAATTATAACACATTAGCACTTGATGTATAAATGATCTAGTAATATAAATTAGAACAAATAATGCACACTAGTATTAATAACAAAACAGTATTATTATAAACCACAATGTATAGGGATCTGTCAGATAACTGTTAATCTAATGGATTATTAATTTAATATACGAAGAAATATGAGTAATAGGAATAGATCAATTTCCAGTCCTGAATACCAGTAGAAAATTTGAAAAACAATGATGAATACGAGTAAAACAAATTAATAATCACAAAAAGCAACATTTTACCGACGATAACAAATAGCTAACTTAATGATGGTGGTAAAGTTCTAGTGTGAAGTCATAACTAGTGGAGTTTATACATGTCAGTAGTTAGGTAATTACCAGGATATATGATAGTTGTGTTGTCACAAATAGGTAGCAGTAGGGATTCTCTAACTGGACGTCGTGTAGATGGTTAAGCAGTAACCGTGTGGTCTAAAGATCTTGGGTAGGACTTTCCCTTCAAAATCGACAATGCACTGTTCATGAATTCTACAACGACAATCAGTGGCGAGTACATGCAACAAGATTAACTTAAATGCTAATCTCTACAATGTCACTTAAATTCAACTAAAATAGTGAATATGTTTATTACGTATATATCATGGTGGAGCTAACCTCTCCTGGTAAACTTTAGAAAACCAATGAGTATCAAGATAATGAATTCAGGGTTATGTGCAGAATATGGCATGAAATGCTTACATAAGATTAGTTGATTGTAATTTTTAATGATGACGTTGTTATTAGTAATCTGTAAGCTAATAGATTAATTCGTATAACGTTTACCTGTGCTTATAAATTGAATATGGAGACAGCAGAATCAAGAGAGATGGAATTATCCTACGTTGCACTAGGTATTGACAAATGAAATTAATGCCAATGAAAAGTTTGTTTAGCACCTCATGATCGAAATGAAAGAATCTTTTTCTAATCTAACTAAATTCACTGAACATGTGAAAATACTGTATCCTCTTTAATTTACACCTAGCAATTTTTGACTTTTCATAATATATGACCATTTACCTTACATCTACGTCCTTACTGGTTGGAACGTTTCAAGGTCGCTTTGTGTTGCATAAGTTCACCAGCAAAGTTTGCATCCGCCAATCAATGAAAGTTACAGTTAGATTTTTTGTGAAGGCGACGGTTCAGATTAAATCTGGATAAATCAATTATTTAATGCACTTTTTATTACGTTACAGTTCGCAGATTCTTCATGTCACTGTCAGCATAAATTAGCCATAAAAAAAAGAATATCTTCTTCGAAATCTAACCTTTAAGCAAATTTTTGTGACAGTAAATAATCGAGAATCTGGAACAGTTTACAGCAATCTGTTTAGGAAGTGAATTCGCTTACCTTCTTTATACAACATACTGGCAATTTTTTCTTCAGATGTGTTTTCTCCAACGATTATCACCTAGTGCACTAGCAAAGTAATAAGGTCTCTAAGGTTCAATCATCGTGTTATCACTCATTTTACCCACTACTGTTTGCTTTGTATGATCATATTATCCGTTTAATTTTATTCTAAGCTTTTACTATAAGTCGTTTTATCCAATATCCTAGTAAGTTGTAATTGTGTACACTTACTTCATTATATTGAAGATACTTTTACTGGTCTCTGTTTACGTTTGCTTCTATCTAATTGTATGAAACGTGAATGGGACCTAAATGGGCTGTACTGTCTATTATTTTTGTATCGTGACTTAATATTCATTTAGGTTACTAAGCTTGTTGTACCGTATGTGACAGTGACCTCTCCGAAATAGCTGATGATGTATCGCTGCCATTCTCTGTATGAATTCAAACTGAATTACACTATTTATTGTAGACAGTAATGTACTTTACTGAATATTTCCAATAGAAATAATTATAAAACTATTATGCTATCACATACGACTATGCGTTTTGTCAACAACTCGTCCTTCACAGACTTGAATGTAACATTCAATTCAAATGGTAAAAGACATACTCCAGTCTATGTCTGCCTCTGCAAGTTATATATATTCATGTCTGAAAGTTTTCGTCTAAACATAAACCAAGATGTATACAAAACTGTGAAGAGGTTGCTCAATGTTATTTACCAAAAGCCTTAATTTGTTACCAACGATATCGTTTGGTCAAAAGAGTCGAATATGAGATTAATGATGGTTAGATAAGTTCGGAGGAAGCTTAGAAATGCATATTAATGGTACAACGATATTGGTCTTAGGTAAAACGAAACTATTTTATTTTGATGATTCGTTTAAATGGAACGAGAGTGTTCAAAACTGATCAACTAGAAATCTTACCCTGATATTTCTAAATTGTATTTCAAATAAAAGCATCTTAATGATACTGGTCGAAACATAAGCCAATTTTGGTAGAAACAAGTTGATTGTGGAATTCAAGTGTTAACACAATTATTTTGATAGAATATTTTGTCTTTTTTGGCAAGCTTACTTCAACAGGATGGGTTGTCAAACACCCCTCCCCCAAACCTTCTGTTTTATCCAGGCTTCAGACCGGCAGCTACCTTGGAAGAATTCCACGCGGACATATAGATGTATAAAATTTATATAGTTATTGATAACCATCTTCATTGTGACAAATATTTAATAACAGAAATTACCTAATGATGCATAGTTCAACATCGAAATGTAAACACTCATAGTTTTTACTAGATTATGTTCAAAAATAATTTTTTCTCTGATGGATTGTTTCCTCTACTTTGTATATATGGGGAGAGAGAGATAAGGAGTGCATATTTTTACTGAGATAACTAATGTTTACCCACAGTAACATAATTTACGCTAACTAGATAAGAATGTAAATGAGAAATTTTCATGTGGCACACTCAATTGGCTTTCATTACCATCTTGGTTTCATCAAGAATATTCAGTAATTAAGTATTAAACATAAATTATCACTAATACCGAATAAATTATTGATAGATATAGTTGCATTTTCATGTATGTAATATGAATATTTGTAAGTAATAATGATTTCAGTAAGTTGTGTTACAACTTAATATAGATGACTTAATCTTATAACTGAAAGGAGCTATTCATTAAATACTTACTTCCTGCCATAATCTATCTTACCTAATGCTGAAATCATTTTAAAGCACATTAATAATATGGCTTACATTAAAATCATGAAGTTATTTACTTACTTATGAATTAAGTTAATCAATGAAGAAATAAAAGTGTCAATGGTAAGTACTCCAAACTTGCCTAATACAGTATACATGAATTAATTAACGTTTATTGTAGTTAACTTTAACTGAAGTAAACTCAAAAAGAAAGACGATTTGTAGAGTTTAACTGAATGATAATACAGCTGGTAAAGTAGGAATGCTGGAATAAATGAAAATGTTCACATATGACTTCCTTATAAAACAATAGTAATTCTTCATACTAATAAGCGAACTGATGAAGAAAGCAGGGAAAATGTTGAAAAAGGCTTTATGCTTAAGCAGACATTTAACAAAACCTTGCATTTATATAGAAAAAGGTCAGATATATATATTTACATATTTTCATATCCTATCAACAACAATCCGTAACAAATCCGATCAATTAAATTTAATACCAGTCTCCACAAAACCACCTCACTTCAATTACACTAATCAGCTCACTAATAACTAACTTCAAGATGTTCCTGAAATCCTAGTAAGAAATTGTGATTGGTAGAGTACAGACTTGTCGACAGTGAGAAATTTATCACTGATGGTATTGGATAATTACCACGCGATATCACAAATTAGTGGAAGTGGGATTCCTTTCATTGGATTCCACCCTATTAACGCAGAGGAATAGACGTTCGATGTTCTAAAGACTCTGGGTTCGATTTCATTTGCTGGTCGAAGATGTATATTGCTGAGAACCTAGATTATATGGTGGAATATCTGTCAAGCGCCTCGTGGTTTTCAGTGGTATTCTATCTAAATCAATCTATCACGAGTCTAATCAATTAAACGTAACACCGGTCTCCACAAAACGACTAGTATTTAAACATTAAGCAAATTCATTATTTATGTTGAGAAATACGTTTGATTTATAAAGACTCTTTTCTGATTGACTGAAAGTAACTTTGATGTTGTGCTATCAATTTAGGAATCACTTAAAAATGGTAATTATATTATGCATTTACCACTGTATCTCCCTTACAGATGAAACATTAATGGATATATCGACCCACCGGAATGAATGTCATTGCTTTAGGTATATGTATGTTGAACATGACCCTTGATTCCACTTTAGAATCTATTGAATTTTAATGTAAAAATGATCATGAGTTGTACCTTTTTCAGTTATCTGTTAAACTAATTAGCGTTTAATGCGTAACTATCACCTTGAAGAATACAAACAACAATTTAAGTGAAAATGTCATTATGAAAAATTTTACAGATCATATAAGCTGTTATTTTGCTTTACATTAATAACAGGAAATAATATGTCCATTGATTATAAACGGCAACATTCAAATATATAATTCATACAATCGATACAGATAAATTTAGAAAGATTCGATTATAACAAAAAGGTAATCATAAAATCCTATCACAACTTGATGCATATTGAAATAGGGGTCAACTGTGTTTAAATAATCGATGCTTCAGTCACACCATTATATATATATACTCATCCTAACATTTATATTGACTAAGTATTCATCATGAGACTTGAAGATCTCCAGTTAGATTTCTTAGCAGAGTTTAGGGTGGGCACTGCTGAGGAGCCCCATAGTAGAATAAAATATATATACAGTGCTCCATGGTTTTTATTAGTACCTAACAGATGTTAATCTGTAAAGGATTCAGTCAACTAAACTTAATTCCTATCTCCACAAAGACAGTTCAATTGACTTGATACGCTGAAATATGCTTAGCACTGGTATGGATTGATTGATATAAATAATACCATAATAAAATTGCAGTATGAAGAAACTTTTAACATTTGATGTGTTTTTAACTTTTAGTTACCACTTCAATAACTAAACCACATTATTAGTAGTCTAAAGAAATATATCAAATATTAATTACAATGTCTGAAACAACAACCGGTTGACTCATGTAAATCTATGAAGATCAAAAAGGTGGCAAATATATATGTGAATATATCAGCAAGTCTTGGTGAAAAACCACATGTGATAGTTGTCCTTCATGTGAGCAAGTTTACATTGTGCGATTTATAACAGGACAATTTCCTAGCTTTCATGAATTACACGGCGTTTTTTTCTTATTTAGAATAGGTATTATCTTTAGCTGTTTGTATACGCTACAGATTGAGGTTGGTAGGATACCACTTAAAGCCTGTAAGCATTGTATAGCTGTTTTGTCTTAATATGGAACTTGTCGGCAGTGTACACCCTAGATTCCATCACGATTTTCATTAGTGTCCAATTAACATTTATCTTTGACGAATACAAACAACTCAACAATTAAAATAAACAATAAATAAATAGACATAAAGAATAACACTTTTGAATTCACACTAGAATCCAGAATTCTGAGGTTGTCTAAAATTCCGTATACGCTTAGTGACCTCAAAGGCTTATTTATTCGTAAAACATGACTTATATATTAAATCATTTGAAAATCATGCATGCATGATTATGCATTTCATAAGTAATTAAATATGTCATTTTCTCATTCAAAATGATACATCTCATTAACCAAGTCACTTTTCCTTCATATATTTTTCTAAATGAGAATTATAAGCAGATGTTACTTGACTATTTTGTTTTTAATCTATAAAAGTATTCAAACATAAATAGTGTTTACACTACTGAATATATTTAATAAGTAATATAAGTTGAAGTCATGTTGAAATATACATTTAAAACCTTCCTAAGATTGTTATGTTTGATTAAAAATTGTTGTAAAGATTCTGTTTCATTTTTTTCTCATTTAACAGGTAAATTAGTTTGCGTTGTATTTAATTAATCCGCTCAAAATCATATTTTTAAAAGTAATCTGTTTAAACAAACATTTGAAAAACTGAAAAATAAAGGTTTTCATATTTGGTAACTGTATATAAATTTACTGTGAGAATAAACAACGTCACCTTTCATATATGAGTAATTTTTTAAATGAGGACTTACTAGTCAAACTCACTGACAGATACTACCGAAACTAAAGTTTTAATTAGTTCTAATTATCATGTGAAAAAAATATATCAGTGATGAATTATAGGCTGATAAAACCAATGAATATCAAAGAAACGGTATGTAGGTTACAAAGTCAAGGGAAAAATAATTGGTAGTATAAAATCTGACTGACGAGTCTTATATAGGAGGGAACCATTTGATATATATTCATCTACGTAACACAATAAAATACAGTTTAGTGAGGTGAAATACGAAGATAGTGAGAATTATGCATCATAACATAGTGCAGACTAAGGTGAGTCTTTTAAATTAGTGACCAAAACAAAATATAATGAATAGAACACGATCATGAAAAAAAAGGAAATGTAAGGACAAACATTTAGACATGACATTCGTCGACACTCAGTATTAATTCAAGGTAAATGTTCAGTACTTACTGAAAGTTAATTGTAGTTCAAATAGTTCTGTACAAACTATCGCATGCTGTAAAACTCGGTGACTTAGGTTTACTTCTTACAGAAAGAAACGACTTTAGTATTTCAGGCATATTTTACCGACAAGTACAAAACTTAGATCTATGGTTTTCTATTGACTACTTACAAATCATCTTACATGATAATATTTTTAGTTGATTAGATGAGAAAGGGATAGCTATGACTGGAAAGATCATCAGTCTTTGGATATTAACTATGACCATATATCTAGTACTTTGACTATATTAATATGCCTTTATGTAATATCCTATTTCATGTGTAGTACATTCTTATTAAGTTAGTTAAAATAGCAAATTTAAATAGTATCTGAATTAATAATAAACATTAGACGTGAGTGAACTGATTAGTTAATGAGTTTTGAATATTATGTAACAAGAAATATGTCATGTTGGGCGATTCAAGAAAAATAACTAACTTCAGAACTGTGTTTTAAAAGGTTATCTCAGTTGCTTTAATTGTGCGTAAAGAAAGTATTTATTTCCCATCATTATTATGTATCTCTTGCCCTCTTTCTTCGTTTAGCACATTTACTGTATGTATATCATGTCATTTATAAATTGCAGTCAACTGATTGTGTATACGTTACCTAAATTCACTACGATTGTCATCATTTGTATTGATAATGAATTCCTAATTAGCTGACTGCGTCGTCAGGTTTTATGTGTGTATAAAGAAATACATGAAATATAATACGATTCTATCTGATTGTTCAGCATTCCTATGTTCTTCTTACTCTGGCTTGGGACTGATTGGGCATCGGGCAGGCTTACATGGACCGACGAGGCACTAATATTGACATTAATTATTGTAACTTTGTGCATACAAGACCATATACATTAGTTATTATGTATATCAGTTATAACATATTTGAGTTCATAACAATTCGGCAACGTTGAAAACTTGAAAAACATCATCAGTTTCCCAATTATTCAATCTGATTAATTCACTAACCAGCAATTGGACACATGTTCTAGTTATCAGTATGGCGTCATAACAGTCACAAATAGCCTTCTAAAACATATGTATGATAGTTAGCTATTCTTCTTGAGTCTCCTAACACAACAGGATAATAGTGGTTACTAGTTACGTTCGATGTTGACCAATATAGAAAAGCGTATACCATAGCCCATATTTCACACTTGTGATTCACTTTGAAATGGCATTGTTTCACAATTTGCATTATATTACAATTGTTCATTTAAATGGATAAACTCATTAGTTTTCTTTGATTTTAATCATTTAAGCCAGAAAATGTAATTACATCTTATTGACGCTCTTATCACAATATGTAAGAATAACATTTATCGGTTGAAATTCAATTCCATATAATCAACTAATTACGCTGAATTCAGTCGAAAATTTTATCAATAACGAGATGTTGAAGGTGAAGCTGTTAATATGTTTATGTGAATCTGTGTTGCTATCTTACCAGACAATGAAAATTATATTAACGCTAACCTTTATGATCTCATAGAAACAGTTTCCTTTACCTAAAATATCAGATATCCTATTTATGTATTTAAAAGCATATAAATATGTGTTGATAGACCATTAAGTAGTGACCAATGTTTAACTATTCCCTTATACAGTTCAAATGTTAGCTATTTGTCGACAAGTCTAATTGATTCCATAACGTGTGCAATATGTAGATGGCCTTTTGTCCCAATGTAGCTCAAGATAACTAAAATCTTGAATGAACTAATGCATTTCGGAGGATCTCCTGATCGTCAAAATTTAATATACTCTAAGAACAAGACGTACATGACTTTAGTAACTAATCAACAGTCAATCACTGCATAAATCTCACTTATAAAAGTTATCAGCCACTTATGAAATAGCTCCGTGGTAATACTTATCTAGGAGCATCAACTTATTCAAGACTGTAAGTACAACTTACTAATGATTGTCAAAAAGTATAAAATTTACACTAACCATCGTTTACTGTAATCTACCTATCATAAAAAAAAAAATACTTGTGTTTTGATATTGTTAAGAAAAAAAAACGTAAATATCTTCAAAAATATTATTAAATATTTTACACTAGTGTAATGTTACAATCTTAGTTATTCAAATATCCTGACAACATATAAATAATAAGAATATCAATTTGATAATCAATACTATTTCAATTAGGGGAGTTTGTAGAGATAGTTAACTGTTTAATTCAATTTTGATATCACGAATTGGCTGAATTGGAAATATCAACTGTTGTGAGCCGACTCAGTGGTCCAATGGTAAAGCGTTCGCTGCGGAGCCAAAAGGTCCTGGGTTCGATCCCCGACGGGGTCGTGGATGCGCACTGCTGAGGAGTCCCATACTAGGACGAAACAGCTGTCCAGTGCTTCCAGGTGATCAATGGTTGTCTGATTCAGATCAATTCATGATATCAAAATTGAATTAAACAATCAATACTATGTTCTCGGATTAATCAAGTATAATTAATTAACTCATTGTCATTATGTAATACAATCAATAGATAAATTAACTCATATCAATTCAGATAAGATTATTATTTAACAGGTGTTTTATAATATTGATATTATAGAATAGATACTATTGAAGAATTTAACATTTAAATACTTTTACAAACATTCTATAATTAGTTAGATCATTTTTAAGTGAATATAAGCTTCATTACAAATTAGTAGCTTTGGTAATAAATATTGATCATCGAAAGACGATGAACAGGTGTTTTTCATCTTAGCATTGAACATTTCAACAATGTTTATCTAGTAAATGTCACACGTGAATGAACCCTAGAATTAAACATCATTCAGTTAACATAATCGCAATGAATTAATAATCGGTTAAATATATCAGAGAATGATGTTGTCAGGGTACCATTAAAAACCAGGGAGCACTGGACAGTTGTTTCGTTCTAATATGCAACTCCTCGGCAGTGTACACTCCCTCCCAGATTCCACTCTAGGGGCTCCAGATAATAATAATAATCGACAGTAAGTACATTTTAAATTAATTGAAATGAATAGTTATTGATAGAATCTTTATTCATATTCATTATCAAATTGTCAAATATCCTGAAAAATAGTTCCTTGTTTCGTTGTTTATTTTTTCGGTACTTTTCTATTACTCAATTATTATTATTATCTATCATTGATAATTTAACAGATGTTTAAATAAGATAAACTATTAGTACATTTCAATAGATATTTAAGATTTACAAGAATGAAAAGATAACAACAAACTAAACTAAATCAATGAAAGCTTTACATATCTTTATGTATTGGATTGTATATCACTACACATTATCTCATTTATTTTAAGTGTTATTTATGTTATTTCATTGTTGAATATTTTCATAAAAGGTTATGCTTTATGGAACAAAATATTAGATGAATTGACTAATTCAAGATCTATGGATCATATAGTTGATCTGTATACATTCATTAATTTTATTGTTTGATGGTTTTTTTCTCATTGATATTTTTATAAAGCGAATTCACAAGATAGTAGGATAACATATGCTTAGTTTAAAAGTGTTTAAAGTATTTACTTTGGTATTGTTATGAACTGAAAAATGGTTAGTCTGTATTAGGAAATATGTAATCTAACCTGATTGCCTCAATACAGTTATATTTTTACAAGTATACTTGTTAGGATGGCTCCCAGAAACTTCAACGAAGCCTCCAGAACCCTTGAAGGAGCCGGAGACATTCCATCCAATCACTGATCGATAGAACCTACTAGAATCTCGACGTGGAGCGTTCCGATTAGGTAGCAGTTGAGAGTTTTTAATTCGGATTGGATGGATCATAATACTGATTTATTTGTTACAGAAAACTATAAATATACGAATATTTTGTTCATGACTCACTTCCCATTTTACTGGAATAAAGTTTCCTGTTTTCTTGTCTTCTGTCATCTGATTTTGCGACTAGGTGGGTTCAAGGCGTTCAAATGCTAAGATTGCTTTGCGGCTAGTCAAGTTATCAGGTACGAGATATAACAATACATTAAGTTGGATTGTAACTGATCAATGAAATTAAAAACAATCGTTTTGTCCTATTTAGGACTTATCACTTGAATCCCATTGTTAATATTTTACTTGTAAGCCACAATCCAACTTAAGTCATAGAAAATCCTTAAATGTCAACTTATAGTAAGACAGTTATATATATAAGAGCATAAAAACTGTTATGTAATCTATTTTTCAGTTATATATTGTACAGAAAAAATGCAATCAGGGAAATTTTATGATGAAATTAGTTGAGATTTACTACAGTCTGTAAATTTCTACAACGGAAACGTTTGACAAGTATTGATTTATTACTATGCTGTTAATAATGGTCTTAATGAGTTATTCTGTGTAACTCATAATCAACATCTAAGTGAATACATAAAAGTATAACTTGAAATACATTATATCTTCCAATTAAATGCATTTGAAGTTATCAGAAAGTATATTAGGACTAAAGTTGTATCGGTGAAAGAATGTAGTTGTTCGTATTCATCAAATATTAATAATGGTTGAGCACCGCTATAAACAAGAGAACATTGAACAGTTATTTTACCAAAGTATACCAGTTCTCAGCAGCAAGTTCAACAGATTCCCCTAGGAATCAAACGAAGGGCCATTAGATTCTACGGTAAAAGCTTCAATATATGGAATATTGGCCTAGCACCTATTAGTGTCACTCCCATTTTCGCTAATTTCTGATATATCACGAATAGACGTCAATGCCATCGGTGATAACTGTCTTACTCTCGATAATTCTGAACTTTATTAGTCACGACTTTATAAAATCCCAGAAACATCCAGAAGTTAGTCACTGGTGAGTACCTACTTTTGAAAGTTCCGTATTAGGGCGAGACAGGTATCCCGTGTTCCCTAGTTTTCACTGGCGCCAAACTGAGAATAATCTATGACGAAAACTATCAACAGAATCTCATACCTGTCTACACAAAACCACCTGAGTTCACTGCAGTTGTTTTTTTTGGTAACTAACATGCAACGATATAATAATGATAAATATGTGTGTGATAAACATGACCATGAGAAATCACGGACTCGACATCTCTAAGCATTAGTTTAATTCGTTTGCCTTTGGTATAAGTCGATCTAGCCATGGATCATGCTGGCGAATTTTAGCCCACTGAATGAGCACTTTAGGTTTAAGATTGGTCAGCTAAAATAATACTGTTCATATTTTTAACCATAATTAACTTGTGAACCATTAATCTATCCAAATGATAAGCCCTGACTGTACAGCTTGATGAAGTAGTTGGTCGTGAAAATTTAATCAGTTAATTGAATTCAGTTGGCTTCCCTTGCAGATATTCATATTTTCATGTACAATATGTGTCTTCTGTTTACAGTAATGAGTTTAGGTTATTCGAACCAGATGAAAATTAGCAATATTACTGACGAAAGACGACTAAATAGCTGTACTACTTGCTATAATTAATCATTCGATTACTTAATATCTGTATAAAAATAAACCTGGTTCTTGACTGATGACTAGTTTATTGAGTGTCAATAATTGCTATGCCTAAACTGTTGACGAGTTCGATTTTCCTTCCAAATTCATGATTGCAAGTGTGGAATTCAATTATTTTATAGACTTTTAACTCTTCCTCCAGATAAATGAAATTTAACGCATAGCACTAGTCCATGAAGTCATTGATAATTGGGCTGAACCATGTTAATAGGTGCGGACTACCTGGTTAGGGTCTGCCTGACGCTCGTAACAAACGGTTAGAGACTTTGGGTGACATGGCATAAAATCGTTGGCAATGGCGCAGGTGCATCTACTTCTTGTCTTCCTCTAAATTCTAAGTTTTTGAACTTATTATAATTTTATCTTTACTGATTCATATTTTCCTAAATCTTATCTCCGATCTCTATTCCTTTCTATTAATACCAATTCTGTTACTTCCTATCCTACTCTGGGATTTGATCCGACAATTTAATCTCTATCTGCTAATTTGGGTATGGCAACTTGAACTGATGTACACATGTACAAAGTTCTACGTTGTACCTGACTGAATGACTAACTGACTTCAAGTTGATCACTGTGTAGTAACTACACAATGATCAATCAATGAAGGAAAGTGTACTTAAGAAAAGAACAAAGTGCAAATAAAATGTATTCCCCACTACATGTTTTTTATTTTTGATAAATTCCAACAAATATCAAATCATTTTTTAACATTTTTTAGCATTCTTTGTGGAAAACTGAATAAACAAGAAAAGAAGTAGCGGATACTAAGTTAATCTTGAAAGTGAACTTATTGAACAAAAAGTGTGTTCATAGGGATGTTCTAATTTTCACAGATGATCAGTTAATTATCGTAACTGTAAAATTTAAATCATAGGCTTACCAATCCAACGGTGCTCACCCTCGAATCGGACAAGGAAATCGAACCCAAGACCTTCAGGTTGGCAAACGCCTAAATCTCTTCACAACCGGGACAGTACCCAGTAATAAAATTCCCATTTCTATCAATTTGATATATAGCGCGACAATCATTCATTGTTATGAGTTATAACTGAATAACTTCTCGACAAATCTGGACTCGAAGTCTGTGATCATTTTAATCATTTAACCTTATGCGGATCCTTAAAAAGCACCTTTATTTAGTATCAATCTAAACTATCCCAATTCACATCAATAAAAGAAGAGAGAATTAACAAAATTAATGTCATTAGAGTTGAACTGATATGAAATTTAATGAAAGTGAAAATTGTAATTCTTAAGTCATAAACATTGTTGGATTTTCTAAATCATTCTAGTACTGAAATAACCTGGATTATTCAGAAAAAGTTTCAGTGTTCAATATCTGTTATCAATAATTCTTTGCTATTTTTTCTTCCATTTAGATTTGTTGGGTGGGTGATGGATTAAAATTACACTGCAAACACTAGTATTACTAAACGAACGGGGAAATAATGAAGCTAATGAATACAATACACCAAATAAACACTGAAGATATTAATTTGATATCACGAATTACTTTGAACTAGACTTTCACTGATCATCGAGAAGCACTGGCAGTCGTTTCCTTCTAGTATGGGACTCTTCGGCAGTGGGCATACATAACCCCATTATGGATCAAACCCACAATCCTCTGGTTCCGCAGAGAACGCTTAGTCACTAGATCACTCAGTCGGCTCCCAATAGTCGATATTTTAGATTCAGTGGAGTTCAACTCTGTCTGGTGTAAGTCAGTTACTCACTGATTGCAATGCATAAGGCCGCACAAACATACCACGAATTGACTGAATTAGAAATACTGATCGTTGGGAGCCGACTGAGTGGTCTAACGGCAAAGCGTTTGCTGAGAAGGTAGAGGGTTCTGGGTTCGATCATTGGAGGGGTCGTAGGTGCGCACTACTAGAGTTCCATGCTAGGACGAAACGGCTGTTCAGTGATTCCCTCGTGATCAATGGTTTCGTAATTCAGACTATTTCATGATATCAAACTGACAGTCAACTATCTCCACATTGCCCAATTACAACTGAAAATATCACTGACAACTACAATCATATTGTTACAAAACTTGAATATTTTTCTACTTTCATTAAATTAAATAGGATACTGTCTAACAGTCAGTAGTTCAATTTTGAATGTTACTTGTATTTTTGCTTTAGTTAAAATATTAAGTATCTGTAATCGGTTGTTAATTAATTGCATTTGGTTATGAATAACGTAAATTTTGGCATGCATGCGTATACATCCAAATGGTCAGGCAGTATTAGCACGGCAAGATCAAATTTACGTGGTTAGCGTGGCAATATAATTCGACAGGAAGGAAAACAAACGTGGTAACAAAACAATAATGAAACCTAATATCTCCGAAAACATACAGTGAATACATTATAACAGATGTGACCGATTCGGATCACGACAACCTCGCTGACTTCAACCAGATAGTCTCTGTCTATCAATATCACTTAGACCAACAGTGAAAGATATCATGGACTAATGAAATGTTATGATATAATCACCCCTATCGTTCTTATAATGTACTCCTACACCAGTAGACATCGTGCGATGAGGCAGGCAGTGGTCAGTCATGCGCAACACATATCCCAACCATCTTAATGGATGAAGATTCACACCCTAATTTACTAAATTTACTAATTCCAGATTAACAAATGATAACCAACTTCAAAAAAACACTACTCTTCATTAGTGCTTAATTCATTATTTCACCTATTTGTTTTCAATTACTGTGAGGTGCTGTTTGGCTAGAAATTCAATATCTTCACATAAAAGTTAGAATGTTTTAATTTTGATATCATGAAGTGATCTAGATAGTCTTCTTAGTATAAGACCCCAGCGATGCACATGCACAACTCCAAAACAAAATTATGGTCAAAACTATTAAGTTTCGTAGTAAACAGCCTACTAGCATTCAACGACTGATATTTCTAACTTCGGGTAATTTATTGCATACATGAGTGACTTCTTCTATTGCAATTACTTTCAAATGGTTGTAATCCACTTATCATATCTTTCCAAGAGAACTCCGAGAATTGCTCATATATGTTAGTAACAGTGAGTTGGTATTAATTGTAATTAGGTTTATGTGTAGATTGATTTATTTGACAATATGTAGGCTGCAGAGTCCAATAATAAGGTGTAAACAGCAATACTTATTAGTTGTCAAGCTAATGTTAGTTCGTGATATCAAGTTCAAATCCAAGTAACCCTACAACACCTAGTCACAATTCAGATTTAGCTTATTTGAATGTAGTCTGAAAATTAGGGAAGCACTTTGATATATGTATACATATAAATACGACAAAAGCATCAAATTTAGGATGTAAGTGTATTCAAAAAAACACTACTCTTCATTAGTGCTTAATTCATTATTTCACCTATTTGTTTTCAATTACTGTGAGGTGCTGTTTGGCTAGAAATTCAATATCTTCACATAAAAGTTAGAATGTTTTAATTTTGATATCATGAAGTGATCTAGATAGTCTTCTTAGTATAAGACCCCAGCGATGCACATGCACAACTCCAAAACAAAATTATGGTCAAAACTATTAAGTTTCGTAGTAAACAGCCTACTAGCATTCAACGACTGATATTTCTAACTTCGGGTAATTTATTGCATACATGAGTGACTTCTTCTATTGCAATTACTTTCAAATGGTTGTAATCCACTTATCATATCTTTCCAAGAGAACTCCGAGAATTGCTCATATATGTTAGTAACAGTGAGTTGGTATTAATTGTAATTAGGTTTATGTGTAGATTGATTTATTTGACAATATGTAGGCTGCAGAGTCCAATAATAAGGTGTAAACAGCAATACTTATTAGTTGTCAAGCTAATGTTAGTTCGTGATATCAAGTTCAAATCCAAGTAACCCTACAACACCTAGTCACAATTCAGATTTAGCTTATTTGAATGTAGTCTGAAAATTAGGGAAGCACTTTGATATATGTATACATATAAATACGACAAAAGCATCAAATTTAGGATGTAAGTGTATTCAAAAAACAAATAAGGCGAACTGTGATGAAATCTGGATTAAAATGGCGACATAAAGACATATCATAGCAATATGTATATGATACATATATACTAAATAGTTTGATTCACATTAACATCAAAAGATACAATTCGTTACAAATAAATTCATAGCAACTACACAGATGAACAAGTTTCATGACTTAAAAACGCAGGAAATAACAAACAACCGTTTCTTTTCTATTTTAACTAAACAAGACATATTCAAAACTATCGTCTAGAAAAGTTCTAACTAGTTTATTTGTTGATCTAAAACAGTCGCCAATTCCTATTCTTCGTAACAATAATGCTAATAATTTCGGATATTTCTGGTTTGATGAATTGAAAAAAATTGTGAAAATCATAAACCAGGAAGAATAAAGTTTAACGAATAAAAGCTTCTTTTATTTTCAATAAAGTCATTTACTTCAGCTGTACTATAGTAACCATGGTAAAATATTTTCATAAAATAGCTTGTAATCAGATAGTAGTATGAGATTGCCAAAGTGAAATGAAAACAAATCAAAAGTGTGTAAGTATCAATATTTTGTTATGTAATAGTCTTAACATTTATGTAGTATTCGTATTACATCGTACAGTAATATATCCGAATTGGTTTACAACATAAACGGTTGTACAGTTGAAGTAAATGAAATCATAAATTAAAGATTTTTTTTGTTGAATATTATTTAAGCATCTATTTAAAAATAATGTCAGCTATTTTCAGTTACTGATATCTAATTGTAGATCATTCACTGACAGCATTTTTCCTATTCTCGACGGGGTCGTGGATGCTCACTGGTAAAGTGCAATACTAAGACGAAACACCTGTTTAGTACTTTCTGGTTGTCAACAGCTGTCTAATTCAATTCAATCTGTGATATCATATTAACATTAAACAATTTTCACAACACACAATTACCGGTAAAAGGTATCGTCATTCAAAACTAAAAGTTTTGTTAAAGTCAATCAAACTCTGTATCAGTTAAGCAATGCTGATACAGATTTCTGTTCAATATTCAATGATAATTATTCGACAAAGTAACCAATATTATAAACAATTTAATGGTTACGACCTACTACTAATCGTCAACTACCAATATCTAAAGATACGTTTGAATTCTGGCCTACTGGTTCCCTCATCGTTTTTTCTTCCAATAGATAGTAGATAAAATATGCCAATAATGCAGCCTTCCTGTATCACTTTTATACCGCGTAAAATCATAACCATTTCATAGCTGATTAAAATAGAGAGTAAGTCTGTAAATTTAGTTGGCATTCAGAATAATTCAGTTTAAACTGAATTAAAATAGTATACTTAATTGTTTTATGTACAGAGATAAGTGATGAAAGCATTTAAGTAGTCTCCTATTTAGTGGTAATAAGTTAGTTATTCACCGAAAAAATTTATCACTATCAAATTACTTTTAAACAAGTGTCATCACCTGAACATTTGGAATCGCTTCCAGTAATTTATTATTCATTGAGTGACTGACTGACTAGGTAGTCGGATATTTATTGTCACGTTTGTAAATAGTCCGAACTCTCATACTGATCTAGAGAAGCGTATTACAAACCTAGTTACGAGTGATCAGCAAATTAATGAATTCATTCACTTAACTGACCAAATTTAATACATAACTGTTAAATTATTACTGAAGATCTAGTGATTAGAAAAAGATAATTCCTTTATGAACAAAACTGTATTAAGTAACCATATGATTGTGAGACAACTATGTTTTTCAAATGAGACCAATGAATTATCAGGATAGGTACCGTGAAACTGAAATGCAATAGTCAAATGATATGCCACTTGTGTGCGCCTCTCTTAAATATGACATTTTAATCTATATAATAATCAGATATTCATTGTACGTGACTGACTTCCATTCGAATCAATTCATTAATGATGCTTTAGTAATGACACTTTCATATTCAGACTTCTCAATATCTACTAACAAATACCTTGTTTTCGTATGAGTTTTCTGGTACTTAACATCAAAATCATTTTTAAATTTCATATAATAACAATTGTGTAGATGCAGTTATTATTCATTATTATTCTATTTAAGTTAATTTAAAATAGCTATGTGAACTATACTAATTATAACGCTGTAGGTGTCTACTGTGTTTGAATAAGTGATACTAATACTTTTAACAAATAACTAATGAACATATTGAAAAATTTTCATTCTTTTCATAAACTGTATATATTGCATACAATCAATGCTAACTAAACCTGTTGGGTACCTTTAAAATGAAACTCTAATAATTGTTTAATCAAACATTCAAAAGTGTACATAAACATGATTCACATTAAAACATTTTGACTTCCATACATTCAAACTGATAACGTAGTTGTACCAATTTTCTTGATATTGATTAATTTATTTAAGTTTATATTAATGTAATTTAGTTATTTATCATCCTTTAAAGAAGTGGCTTACATTAACTTGTGAAAAGTTAGAAAACTCAATTTTTACTCATTGAATTATTATATATGTCTTATTTAAATGAATATGTCACAGATTAATGTTGACAGGATACCAGTGAAAATCAGCGAGCATTGGACAGCTGTTTCGTTCTAGTGTGGAACTTCTCAGCAATGTGCACCTCAGTGCGTCAATGCTCCCTAGTTTTCAATAGTACCCTGCCATTATCAATTTTTGACATATTCAATCAAATAAATAACCAATCTCTACAAAAATAACCATTCCAATTGAAGAAATATACTACTTAATTTTCCTAATCAAAATAGTCTTTTAAAACGTTTACTTAATTATTTTCAATTATATATATTATCATTAAATATAAAACATGATTATGTAATCATAATCTTTAACTATATATTACATGATAGATATAGTTATTACTCTTACCTATTGTTGTAATAATAGTTACAGCAAATAAAATACTTCCTTCAAATGTCCAATTAAAATCATCATTATGCTCTGAACCATTCCATCCTTCATCTTTTATTGCTATTACAATTTGTTCAACATATTTTGATAATTTATATTGTAAATTATTTTCAAGTAATCTACTTTTATTTATTATTATTGGTAGGATATCATCTAATTTTGTTAATAAAATTAAATGTTTTGGTAATGAATTAATTAAATCTAATGAAAAATACATATAATTTAATTCAGTATCATTTTTTATAGATACATTTAATGTATCATTGTTATGTATCATCTTTGATGAATATTCTTCTAGATTCATTAACATCATTGAATCAATTGTATTAATTTTATTTGAAGTATTTAATTTGTATTCATTTGATTGATTTATTAAATTTATTAATGTAGAATTTATTTGATTCATTGTATGATTATGTAATTGTTGTTTATCTTCTATATTAACATGATCTTTGTGTATATTAACTAATTTTGTATAGTTTTTATAAAACCACCATTGTGGTAATATTCTTTTTGGCCAACCTAATGTTGATAAATACCATGATAAACCATCTAATTGTTGTTTTTGTTTATTATTTAATTGATTTAATAAATATTTTTGTTTATTAAAATTATTTAATATAGTTAAATGTTCAATTGAATTATATAAATTTGTATGATTATTAAATTTTTTACCAAAATTTGTTTGTTCAAATTGTTGAATAATATTTACATAATTTATTATTGTATTTAATAATTCTAATTGTGAATTTCTCCATTCTAACATTAAATCATTTATTAAATGTATACGTTTTATAGACATTTTAAGTTTAATTTGTAATTCATGATCACGTTCAACAGCATAAAACATTGAACCACCAATCATTGTATAAATAATAACTAAAATTGCTAAACCAACATGTGATAATAAAAATGTAAATAAACGTTTTAAGCATAAAATTGTTTCAGTTTTTTTTGAATTATTATTTATATGATTATTTATAGAAGAATTTAGTTTATCTTCATTGTACATTGTTTTAGTAGTATTCATTGTTATCGGAATGTTAAGCATATTTCAATTGTTAATGTTAATAATAAGTTGAGAAGTTAATTGATGAAAAGACTTCTGATTACAATAGATACATTGAGATGGTGATAAAATAGAATTTACGTATGACTATGTAATATATTTATTTTGACTGTAATAATAATTATTAATATTAGTATTAATCAATGAGTTTGTAATTATAGTTCAGAACTGATACACATAGATATTCATCTGCTGATTTGGTAATATTGAATGTAACTTATAATTTCTAGAATTTGTGCTCATACAAAAAATAGTCAGAGTACTTCAATTTTATGAATAATTTAGTAATATAATGTTATTAGTAAGTAGTAAGTCAGTACTTTTTAATTTTGGATCATTTTTTTCCTTGCATTTACTACTTCCAAGAACAGTAACATTTTAAAGAATTTTCTAATTTTTGTTTTAAGAAAAACTTTAGATAAATAACCAATCAAATAGCTGGAAAATATTTAGACCAATCAGAATAATCATAAAAAAAAAGATCGACATTTTAATGATTATACAATAAAATCAAACACATAACAGATTTTTAGAAGCGTATCATATTGAATATAATGAAGCTTCTTTGACCTGTATACCAACAGACAAATCTAAACAAAAGTTTGATAATCGTAGAAAAATGAGAATTTTTCATTAATTAAAGAAAAATACCATTGAATATAATGAGAGGCTTCATGATATAGACTAAAGTTATTTAGAAAATAAGCAGATTATAAAACAGAAAAAAATTCCTCCTCTACTAATTAGTTACATTCCATGATCCCACAGCAACATCCATTATCCTGTTGTTTGTATACATCAAGTTAATTACAGTGTAGACTATGACGGCAGTGTTTAATAGTGAATAGTATAACGTTTAAAGATATTTACTTCGTAACCTTTAAGAGTGGGTTGGAACCAGAAATAGGTTTGTCATTGGTAATGATGGAATCAGAAAGTAATTTTTAAGTAAACTGAAAAATACATACAACAACTCAAGTGCATCAGTGTCATACCGATACATTCACATAATGATCGCACATAATTTCGTAGTAGGTGAAGGGGGGGAGGGTGGAAGGGAAGGTGATATGATGCTCACAAAAGACATATTTATTGATTGGAAAAAAGCAACTTTCAATCATTTATGGCACTGAACATTGTAATTCCGAGAATATAATTATTTTATTACCAGTGTTATGTCCATTAAGTTGGCAACTATCCTTATGCTTCTGTTATTCCTTAACCTTTAGAACAGTGCGCAACCATTTTGGGATAGTTACAATTTCATAAAACTGTCTCAATTTATTTATTTAAACAAAGTAAAAGTAAACACTTGACTTCCTTAGGTTTTCGTCGGCTGTTTATGACTGCATTATTTTATAATCAGAATTATAAAACAGTAATCCAACATGCCTGTATAATGTAGTTGGGAGTAGATACGTGTAACATCATCACTATGGACTGAAGTGTAGACAAATATGTAAATAAAGTTTAGTAATAAAGTACAGCAAAATATTACAAACATATCATAAGTCAAAGAACATTCTATAAACCGTGATAGCAACGGAAGGTCAAGAATAAAACTAGAAACGAGTGGTTATGTAGTAAATAGTCCCTAAAGATTCCTAGAATGATATACAGATAACCGAATAAAGCTTAGTTAATTTGAAATGAAACTATTTAAACAGAAATGGCTAGAAAGTGATGTAAAAGTGTAATGAAATAAGAAAAACTTGCTTCAAGGCAAGAACAGATTGATATCTGTTTGCTTATGGATGCATATATCGACCTTTTGATGTATGATGGAAATAGCTGAAACATATTCGATGGCACTAAATTTTGGTTGTTGCTTAATCAATTTCAAGGCTATAGCATACCAAGCTAAAACATAGTATACAAGAGATATCTAAAGACTGCATTACTCAGTGTGTTTCTTTCCCTTGAACAAAGTTCTCTAGGATTATATTTGTAGAAGCTAATATGGACCCCTTCACCTATTTGTTGCCGCTCAGACGTCAAATACAAATTCAGAAACACACATAATAGTTGTATTAAATATGACCATGTCTTTCTGGACTATATAGACGAAAATGTCACAAAAACATTCAGAAGATTTAGCTCTGCACAAACTAGAACTTACAGGCATCTAGTCATAGATAAAACAACGTGGCTACTATTTCAGTTAAACATTGATAAGCATCATCATTCCTTAAACAAATATTTTGGTATTAATATATCTTGTCTTGTTAACCAATCTAGGATTAGTCATTTAAGACAGCATATCAAAGAAGTCCAAAAACCACGATCTAGTCGTTTACATCTGGAGTTTTGTTTCATTCACTTAGTTGTAAATTATTAGGATTTTCTACCAGGACACCTATCGATGAGTTTACAGTAAAATCAAATCCTAACAGTACTACAATTCAAGAAGATCCAGAAAAGTTTATGACCTGATGATGAATGAATCAAATAGTTTTAAGTGTAAGAATGAAAACTTCAAAAATAATGTAGGTGAATGAGATTTTGTCAAATATAAAAGTAATTCAATGAAGAAGTAATTTCCTTATCGATATCTTTATTTTCCAGCGAATAAATGCATTGACTGTTTATTAATGATTTGTTTATATTAACAACTAAATGTATAGTGGTATTGACAATTTAACACTACAAACGATGCGTAGGCATCTTTCTAATAGCAATATGACTAATAAACTTTCAATTTTTGACTAAGTATTCATTCAAACTATATTCTAAACAGTAATGTACTACTTAAAACAAGTAATTTAGTTGTATAGTAGAATGTTTATGAAATGGAATACGTAGGTTATTTGATAGGTAGTAAACATTAAATAGTAATGTCATTCGAGTTCATTATACTTACACATATGAAACAGGCTAATCATTTATGAAGTTGATAATCTGGTTTGTAAAGTAAGTAGACTGAACAAATTCGTTGTTGTTATTGTATGTGTCAACTTAAAAATAGTGTTAATAAATAGTGGATCCTTCTTTCTGTTCTACTGGAAATTTTAGTTTGGTTTATATATTTGTCTGTCATTATAAAGTTCAACTGAAATGTTTCTTGGAAAGATTTTTATATCCACTAAGCAAATTATTTTTTTCTTTTTGATATTTCTTGATGTTTGTGTGTTGGGATTGTATTGTATATAGTTTTATAGGCATATTTCTATGATGTTTTCTAGTTAGTTGTCAAAAGACAAGTAATTACACGGAATAACGTATATCTAAGTTATAACATCCAACTAGAGCCTCTAAGTAAAGTCATTTCATTTCATATCATATAAAACATACTTTAAATAGATCTCCTATATTTTGGCATGATAACATTAATACTAATAACTTAGATGAAAATATTAATTAGGAATCATTGTATTTAGGAGGATCATGACTTTGAAGAATCAGCCAACTGCATATAATATTCTTGGAATAAAGTATTCTAGAATTTCGTAATGATCCTGCATGAGAAGCCATTTGTATTTATTATTATTATTATTATTATAAGAACTTGGTATTCGAAATCACAGTCACGAATTAACTCCGTGAAAATTCATCTGTAGCATTAGTAATATTATGTTGTATCTGTTAGTAGTGGAAGCTCAAACAATCCAACAAGTAGTCTCATCTTATTATATTGTTCAATGTCGAAATACCTATATCTTTAATATAGATAAGCCAAGAGGATGAAAATAGAACAACCAATGATATGCCACTAAAATATAAGTCAGATACCATGCTACTACACCAAAACAATATAATAAAGGTAATGAGTAGTCAGGTACACAAACACTCATACATAAGTGATACATGATATATAAAACACAGTGTCATAGTTATAAAAACACCAAGAATTGAAGTACACTTAAGTCGAATGAGTGTCTAAAACTATTTAGATTGATTGTTAGATATCACAACAATATAGCATTTGAATATTGCAAAAACGACAACATTCGAAGAATACTTTGAATTCAATGTATTTCGTTGCATTCTCATCAGCTACATGCATGCCATAGATTATAGTTAATTCATATTATTAATATACATGTTGATTTCATTAACTGAATTGTTTATCTCATAAAATCGATCTATTGCTACCAGGGCAACTGAGGATTAACTACTGATTCCTTTTGAACACAAAGGTCAGGTTTCAATCTTCTGATTGCAATGGCCTCAGCAAATTTTAATAGAATCGTTTTATGTTGTTTATTGATGATTTTAAAAGCGTTTGTTGCATCGACCTCATGTCCTGTATCTACCAAATGATGCATAATTGAACTTCTAAAAACAGTTGCTTCTTTCAAACACAGGTTATTCAGGTTAGGTTCAATAAATCGTAAATTGGACAGTCTTTTTGTTCTTTCTAATGTACCTGCTTACGCAAGTACATGTGAACTGATAAAGACAATTGGAGGTGACATGAGAAGGAAATTTATCAATTTTTGTTTGACTTATTAAACATCGTGTTTTATAGAGCGTCAGCAGTTTGGCAGCAGGGAATGCTTGCTTGATAGTCGTTTTTAGTCTTTGGTTGAATCGTTCGGCTACTTGATCTTCTTTAAATACTAGTTGAATAAATACATTTTTCGGGTTTCTCAGCTTCGAATTTTTGGTTACATCTATTACTATACTTCTCAATAAATGTTTCGGGGTACCCATTTTGTTGAAGACATTCTTTAATGATTGCAATTTCATCGTCAAGTTTATCAGCTGTGCACAGTCATTTAGCTATGCAGTAGAGCGACTTGACTAAACCACGTTTATAGCTGATTGGACAAAAGCTATGAAAATGGAGGTATTGTCCATTCCATGTATCTTTCCGGTATACAAATCTTCAGCATGTTCCGTCATCTCTTCGTGAAATTCCTAGATCTAGAAACTGAAAGATATTGTTCTTTTCGTACTTCATTGTGTATTTGATGTTGGGATGAGTTTCATTAAAGATACGAAGTAGTTTCTTCGTTTGGTTTATGTCGTCGCATACATTAGCATTTAACCTGTGTACAGTTTAGTATATTTTTGAGTTTAACTGAATGAAAGCACAATAAATAAACCACTGCAATAGCATTTATCTATTAGCTTATTACGATTTTAATCCCCTTTATTAATATGACTTGAGTATTGTTAAATTTCACATTCCTGGTGTTTATCAACATTTTTAGAGTTATGACTTTACTGCTTCATCTGTTGACTGATAATCCCTCAATATATGAAGATTCTATAGTATTTAAACGCCGTGGTTAATGGGAGAGTTCATCATCACTGATTTACTACTTTTTAATTTCAACTGATGAATGTGATTAAAACTGGATTATATCTATTAAGTGGAATACAGTACGTATGTTTTTTCTTATTTGGGATTTATGTTATCTGAACAAATCAAGACAAGTTGGAAAGTGTAACATCACACAACAATGAAACGTGTAGCCGTTTGATAGAAGCTTATTTACTTAATGAGCAATCTTACTCAAATTATATAGGAAGCAAAAATAAGAAGGTTAATCAATCCCCGCTAGTATTTTGACGATACTATAAAGACTATACATCTTGAAACAAGTTAATTGTAAAGACAATAAGTTAGACAAAAAATGAATAATCATTCAACAAACGAAATGGAATGTTAATGAGTTATATTATGAACTTGTCAACTGGATGTACCTGTATTCCAGTATTATTGTTTACAACAATACTTTAAAATTTTAAATCAGCTTGTCATCTGTAGAAGTGACTAATATATTACAAAAGAATAAGCGCTTCCATGTAAAATATTGACAACAACATAAAATATATTCGGAAGAATATTATATAAAGTTTAATTTGTTGTATTATTAAAATAAAGTCAACCAAATTGAAACAAACTAACTGACATTTTATCATGTAACTATTGTTTTAAACATAAATAATTCTATTGTTAAATTGTCTCTGAAGTTCGTAAATTTAAGTAAGTAATAACCTGGTTACCAATACAGTTTACGTGGTCGTATTTGTCACTAGTTAGTATCAGTTGAGTACTTCACCAGTGTTAAATGGTAAGATTGCAATTTAATTAACTTGTGACGTAACGCGAGGATTATTCAATTTCACTGACAGTAATCGTTTCACTTCTGGCTAGTCTGTTGATTGTCATTTGCACCCAACTAAGATTAAACTGTAAAAAATATTAACACCAAATTCAAACAACTATCCAATAAACATCTTTAGCTTCACTATAATAATCAGCTCAATAGTGGTTATTTTTCAGTACCTACCTTCAGTAGCAAGTGCTGACTAGCGGAGTTCATAAAAGCAGTTACTACAAATTATGTTAGATGATTATCAGTCTGTATCTTTAATTAATTACAATAAAAGTCCTACAACTGGATATTAGCTTGATGTTTAAGCGTTTATCATAAGATCCAAAGATCCTGAGTTTGATTTCTGGTTGAAGGAGGGAATGTAAGCATACTATTGGTAATTTTCATACTGTGATCAGACGATTGTTTAATTTTCACTGGTTTCTTATATTACAATCGATCTATCACAAATGTAGACAATAAGTTAAAACTAATCCTCAGAAAACCACTTCAAATTTACAATTATATGAAATCCTATCTAGCAATGAATATGCTTAGCATATTAATTTTATATTTGATAAAGAAATAATTTGTATAGTGTACTTATTAGACGCAACAATTTCATATTACATAATCTTCAGTATTAATAGTCATCTCTGACATGCATAACCGGTGGGAATCACAGTGTTTCTTTGTCGGTGCAAAAAAATTACACAAATCAACTTTATACAAATCTTGATATATTTTTTTCAAGTATATTATGTATTAACTAATTAAAGTAAAATATTAAAACGATTCTTGTCTTGATTTATTTGAAAAAGATTAATTTCATAATTGTTATACTTCATTTAGAAAATGTCAAATGTATAAACACTACATATATGATGCAGGTGGGTCTCATTTTCCGAAACCAATCGATTCGTGATATCTATATAGCCTACCAAAAAGAACATAAAGTTAAACTAACTCATCCTACTGTTTAAGACATATGCAAATCATTTGATTGCTAAGCGGATAACTGGAATTCTTGATTATAAGTCTGCAGGTATTCTTTGAATGATACACTTGGATTTGATATTATAAGTGATATAAATATTTCGAATAAAAGGATGATTACATTATATGTTAACTAGATATTTACAAATATATGATACTAACAGAAGCTATACTTTTAGTTTGTAACTCCGTCAATGTTAATAAGATCGATCATAGATGTCCTACTGTATACTTGAAAAGATATTTTGGACATACACTATTAATACACAGTTTCATTTCAATAATGAAGTATACTGACTGATAGATAACGTATCAATCTATTCTGCATTGTGATCTTGATAGGGTTTAGCGAATTAGGGAAAACATCTCGATACCTGCTAGCGAACATATGACCAGCGACACAACAACAGGTAAGCTAAGCTATTCACAGCGCCCCAGCCAAGCTAACTAGAGGGAGAATTCCAAAGTCAATTAAAACGTTTAATTCCACAGGCAACCTGGCAAATGGAATTGCAATCACACATCTCATGCATATATATATATATATAAAGCGTCCTTGGAATGCTACAAATAGCTTACTAAAATAAAAAGGGATCAATAAGATTAGCTTCTCACTAAGTGAGTAACACAAACTGAAGGTGAAAAAGGAACTTTTTGGCGCGAAAACGAGAAATTTAAATTTACACAAATGAATGACGAAAATAACAGGTTTACCAACAGAATTCTGGGGATCTGACATCCCCAACAGATCTACAACTAGTTAGTTTCTTCATGATAAATGTTGAAAATGGAACATTGTAAATTACAATTAACCAGATGTGGTATGTCGACAACGTATTTATAACTTATGACGAAACGTTACATATAAGATATTGTAATGTCTTTTAATAATTTCTACACGTCATCTAAGTCTACAACGGGGCATGAATACAAATCATAGTTTCCGTCTCTTTATGTCTTACTCACTAGAAGAAGTGATAGTGCAATACAAAGTATAAGAAACATTAGCAGAACAGGTAGACGACAGATTTTCAAAAATAGTTCCAATAATAAAGGTAATTTTGTTTATTACCCGAACTTCCGCTATCCGAAAATTTGTCTGTTTGAAGACAAACTATTCATTTTAAAGTCCAACTTAATAAGTAATGAAAACCCGCTGAGATTTATTTAGAAAAATATGTAGGAAAAACATAACTCTCAGAAAAAGCACAGTTCCTGAGAAAACACAACAAGTTGATGAAAGAAATAGCTAACGACATACTGTAAAGCCCCCTGCATATATCAATTCTAATGATGTTTGACTCAACACATCTTGGTAAAACCCACAACACCCATACGCTTATATGCATCCACTTGAAAGATAAGTTACAAATGCTGACTAAATTAGTGCTAGCTTAAAAGTTCACTTGCTACTGCGGCGGTAGGTACATTGGTTGCTACTCTGAGCCATTTGTTTATCTCGTTCGGTTGCATTTAAAATCATGGTTTAGTAAGGGATAACAAAGACTAATTGCCATACCTATTTTAGAACATGTACTAGACCTAGGATACTATGCTTCACATTCACTTTTATATATCATTAACAAAGTTCAACTAAATAAGTCATATGACGGGAGCCTTAGTTATCCATAATTTAAAACGTGATTTACGCGTACGAATTTTGATCCTATTCTTTAATATAGTTATAGATATCTTATGTTTTTTTCATCTATTCACTACCTTTTCATTTTATTTCCCTTTATATTATAACCTTTGTTACTAGTCTAAAGGCTATCACTATCCCAAATTCCTGATTGTCATTAATGCGCCTCTTCCATTTTAACTTAGTGACACGGTTATTCTGTTCACGACAATGACCAAATATTTGCTACATTTTTCCTTCAATAACAGCTTATCTGAATCAAATTGGTTTTTTTGGAAATTGTCATTTAATTTTATCTTATTGTATGTATACGTCAGAGAGTGATCTCAGTTGGATACCACTGAAAACCAGGCAGCACTAGACAATTATCTCACACTAATATGAGACAATAAAGCTAGATGCCAATCTCCAAAAATCCATCCCAACTCAATTGTAACAACCTGCTCACTAGTGATTAACTTAAATAAGTTACTAAACTTCCAGTGCAATGTTGTGATTGGTGTGGTCGGGAGACAGACAATAATTAACAATCACAATGACTAGCCGTAGCGCTGCATCACAAATTCATTGAAATGCGAATTTAACAATAAACCCTGGTCAAGTTTTGCAGATTGTTAAGGATTTGCCACAAAACTTGATATTCCTGGGCTCCATTTCTTGGTTGAATCAAGTGTATAATGCTGACGAATCTCACACTATGACAAAAGAGCTGTCCAAAGTTCCCTGGCTTCCATTGGTACTCTTGTCAGACAAATCTATGACAAACAACTATTTACTTATGCATTCTACAATTGTGTTGTTAAATTTCTCATAATAACTAATGAAAACTTTATCAAACATCTAATTATTTATTAGTTCAATTAGGATGGTTATTTTTGTGGAGATTGGTTATCTACTTGATTGAATATATCACAGATTGATGGAATTGGGAATTCTATCATTGGATGCCTACCCATTAGTGCAGATAGTTAGACTTTTGCTGTCAACCTGAAGCCCCAGGTGTGGAATCTGGGTTGCGCACAGCTGAGGAGTTCCACACTAGAACGAAACAGCTGTCCAGTGCTTCCTGGTTTTCAATGGTACGCTTCCAACATCAATCTGTGACATATTAAATGGAATAAGTTATTTATTAGTGTATTATTAAAATCCTTCGACGAATAAATTTGTTTGTGGGTAAATTGATGTACTATAAGATCAAATCCTCCCCACTTATTCAATTTCCTCTTTATAAGTGTACTGTTATTTTTACGCTTTAAAGTTACATACAGAATTGCCAAACATAAGCATCCAGTTGCAACTTTAACTACTATATATGATCAATAGAATAAATTATAAGCTGACTGGATGAAAATCCCTTAATGATGTAGGATTATCAAACTGTAATAATCGTTTGTTAACATTTCCGAAAAACTAGATAGTTTAATTGTTACCTTAAATATTCCTTATTCATGTATTTTATGACAGTCCATATCACTTGCCCGGTTTATTACGATTTACAGCGGTGAATTTACCGGCTATGCATTTTCAATGAGTAAACGATCATTTGTAACATAGAACTGATTTAGATAGTGAAAACTTTATCTCGAAACTGTGTAGTATACAATTGAACCCATACAGAAAATAAATGTCGTAAAAATTTTTCGTTTCGATAATAATGTCAACAAATTAAATTGAATGTTAATCTCCCCAAAACCACTTTATACCAACTATATTAATAAGCTTACAAGTGGATAATTTCAAGATATTTCCGACGTTCTAGTGAGAAGTCGTGATTGGTGAAGTTCATACTTGTCTGAAGTAAGATGCTTATCACTAACGACAAATGATGATCGTCACTCCATATCACAAAGTGAGAATTCTACCATTGAACACCTGTCTAGTTATTCTGTCAGCATAAGGCTAGTCACAAGACTTTAGGGTCTCGTGTTAAACCCTCTGGAGAAACTGAGGGTGGATACTACTAAAAGGTACCATACCAAGATGAAACAGCTTTCCAGTGTTCCGTGTTTTTCAATATTACCCAATCCAGATTAATTTTTGAAGAATGCAAACAACAAAACTAAATGCTAATCTGTACAATAAAACCTCAAATGGACCAAATATATGATAAAATAAGTTCACCTACTACAGTAACTCCTTTTTGTTAGTCTACTGACTTTTATTTACTCGGTTAATTTGGCTTTGATTACAAAGATGAAGAGCCTAAAACAAATTTTATGATCTTCTTAATCATCATTCAAGGATCATACGCCTAGCGATATTCTGTATGTATAAATAAATATAAATCTCATTACATTAGTTAATGTAATCTTTTAGGATGTATTTTTACAATCATATTGTTCACCTCTCTAACATTCATTTTAAATTCACTAAACAAGAAAAATCCACTTCGTACCGGCTTGAGTGGCTTCCAGAAACTTCGATGAAGCCTCCAGAAGCCCTGAACGAACCTAGAACATTCTGTCAAATCACTACTTGAAAGAAACTTACAGAATCTTGATATGAAATATTCCAATAAGATGATGTCTGAAAACTACTGCTTGTGAACTCAGTGAATTGTAATAATGATTTCATTTTCACAGAAAACTATATATACCTTAGTATTTAATACATATTTGGCACTTACTAGTTTATAAATTCATTCTTGCTTTTCTTATATTATCTAATCTCCTATTTGGAGGGGTAAAGACGTTCGTGTGCAAAATGTGTATACTGTAATATCAGTAATTACTTGCAAGATATATCAAAATTCTTATCAATAGACCGACTGCTTTTCTTAAAAAAACTTCAAAGAATTTTATGGTATGGCACGAATCAGTGATGTGTCCAGTGGACTTCAACCGTGTGAGATGTGAGGCATTTACCCACCGATAGCAATGGATAAGGTTGCGGAAATGTATCACGAAATGACTGGATTAGAAATATTAATTTTTGTGAGCCGACTCAGTGGTGAAATGGTAAAGTGTTCACGAGGAAACTCGACAGTCCTTGTTTTGATCCCTGATTAGGTCGTGAGTGCGTACTGATTTAGGACGAAACAGCTGTTCTGATGATCACTGGTTGTTGAATTCAGACTAAATCTTGATAACAGATTGATAAATCAATCAAACTGAATTACTAGTTGATTGAATATGTGTCACAGATTGATGTCGGCAGGGTACCATTGAAAACAAGGGGATGCAGGACAGCTGTTCTGTTCAAGTGTAGAACTCCACAGAAATGCGCCAACATCAATGTGTAACATATTCAATTAACTAAAAATAATAATATCCACAAAAATAACTACCCCAATTAAAATAGAATTAATTAATTCTATTTAATTCGTTAATCTTCTTCTGGATCTTCTTAAAATTGTCAAAAGAATCGGATCAATCAAAATGCATCCGTCTTTATTACTAGTGAAGACGATTGCTTTTCTCTCACTCTCACTCTCTCTCTCTCTCTCTCTCTCTCTATATATATATATATATATATATATATATATATATATATATATATATATATCGCCGATGATTGCGAATATGATCTAGCAGAAGATTTAAGTGTCAACTGGCAACTTCATTTTTTGACAATCTGAATGAAAATGTATGCACTAAGCCTTTATTAGTAGATGCACAGATAGATAAATGAGATGACAGTTCTATAGATAGTACTGAAATGAATAAAGAAAAAACAAAATATAAAAAATAACACAGTTCAAATTCGATTATTGTAGGTTTTCAATGAAAGATAAAGGAAAGAACAATACGTTTTCCAAGAGAATATTATTTGGTAATATACAACAAATTAGGATAAGCTTGCACAAACTTACCCTAATTACATAAATACTCGTTACACAAGTATGACTGTCTGGACACAGTAGCCTAATGGTGAATGCGGTGGAGTTTGGTACGAAGCGGACTGAATTCTAATCCAAGTGTGAACATCAACATTGTGATGCAGGCACACCCAGCCGATGAGTTCCAAATAGGACGAAACGCGCGTCCTGGATTCCACTTGCCAGTCACAATCCAACTTAAATACAACAAATTATATAGATTATATTATGAATACACAGAAACTTATCAGTATACGGTTTATTGGATTTTAAAATGGTTTTATTCTTATTAATTCAAATGTCATATTCATTCATTTCGGATTTGTTTTGTTAGAATAAGTTTTTTTTTGATACTCATTTTAAACAATCTCAATCTTCCATTCATTCAAATCTATAAACATAAATAATAATAATAATAATAATAATAATAATAATAATAATATTAAGGTGGTAATTTGTGAACATTAGTATTTCTAATTGATGTTGGCAGGCTACTACTAAAAACCAGTGAGCACTAGATAGATGTTTCACTCTAGTGTGGAACTCCTCAGTAGTAGTATTTGCTAACCTGAAACTCCTAAGGCTTATTTAATTTATTATGTAATAAACAGTATATATCAGTTGAAATGATGATACTAACAAAAAGAAATTGATATCTTCACTACTGAATTCATTGAATATTATATTATTTTTCAAACTTAAGCACTTATTAGTATTTGTAAGTGATTCTTGCCAATAGATTGATTTTTTGTTGGAAACCTATGAAAGAAAATCTGTTAAATGATGGAAATATTCACTAACTTAATTAACACTTAAAATTGATACAATTTACAAAGATATTTTGTTTTATCTTTGATCAATGGTTATGTTAATGAAACGTTTTTATCAAAGCAATTTAAATAAATTTTGTCTATCAAATCATTAATTGGTAATTATTGAAAAATAAAAGTGAGATTTTACTAGGACAAGTTATAATCTTAGTAATCTACTTCGGTGAAAACTAAACTACACCGACGACCTTGAGGTACCTTTTAGCCAGTGAGAATGCACTGGTAGATGGAATCATTATTTATTATGAAAAACGAAATTTAAAAAAAACATTTACACATGATACAATGGTTTTACATGATTTATAAAGTTTTTGAGGTTGGAGACGGGTTCATTGAGTTTAAATTCAAAATATGAGCGATATAGGAACTCATCCATATGGCTCCAAATAATGTTGTTTCTAGAACCTTTATAAGGTCTAAGGAACTCCTAAAGACGTGACCAGTATCCTTCAATGTTTTGTGTGTGAACACCAGTACTTGGGTCCACAAAATGTCTTTGGTGAACTACGACATGGTGAACATATCCAAGTTTACGAAGAGGCTGATAAACTCTCCAGTCGTCAGTATAAATAGTGGATCCTGGTTGAATGTACATCTGGATTATTGGTATCACGGTCCTTGCAGTTCGATTTGGGACATACTGGAAATGTTCCTTTCCTAATGTTCGGTCGTAAATTTCAAGAACCTACCAGTGGATTGTATTTGAATCATATTGAGGCCACAATCACAAATGAACTCTCTATGAAGTAGTCCGAGAGCTTGTAGGTTAGAAATAATAGCGTCTTCATTGAAAATTACAATAAGCCGATTCAATGTTAGCATTTTGAAGTTGAATGAGCGCGCGACCTTGAAGCAAATACCTTGGTTCTCATTGGCCATCTCAAGTTCGTCGGCGTAGTTTAGTTTTACCCCTACTTCTATAAATAGCTATGAATTTAATGCTTAATTTACATGAATATGTCAGACAAATATAAATTAGAATAAATTATGAGTGAAAATTAATTAAAGTAACTTTGATCAACTATAAATTACAAGTACTAGATGATTATTACTTCAAAAGTCAGTAATAGTAGAATATAAGGTAATCACGAAGGCATTTGACAAGAAAGTATGAACCTCGGTTTCGTGCTATGCTAAACTCATCAGCATAGTGCACATGTAATCTTCGAGGAAATTTATGCCTACTTGAGTATTTGAAACCTAATGATCTAGTCTCACAGTCTGCAACCGTTACCACTAAGCAATTCATACTGTGATTGAACCTTTGTATGACTGAGATGTATACATTAGTTAATCACCATCTAGTCACAAATGTGATTTTCATCAAATTGTTCATATTGTTGATAAAATTCTATCTATCCAGTTTTAATGTGACTACTAATCTGAGTGACTCGACATCACCAACATCTACCGTCTCAACATAGTACCAGTGTATTTCAGTTACTTAGACTAGTGGCTACATTATAAGTCGATCGATACGAATTGATCAGCACTCAAAGTTGTCACTATACAAAAATGAACCAATTTAATGGTGCAATGTAAAAGTCTCAAACAAGAAGTAGTATTAACATTCCCTTATATTTCTTTTCGATTATATGTTTAAAGGCATTTATAATGATAAATAGTGATTATAAAGGGACAGAATTATTAGGCTAAAAAGTAACCAAACAATGCAAATTCACTGTAATTGTATAATCATTCATTGAATCAAAGGTATCAACATATAGCCATTTAGATTACAGTCATAGTCTATGTTAACAAAAAACACACAACGTCACTATTTATTATTATATTACAATAATATTTATAAATACGTTGGTAGCTACCTAGATTTAGTTGTTCTGTGGATAAATTACTGTCATTTGAAGCGAATGAAAATAGGTTTAAACACAAATATGAACATCACCATTAAAATGTTTCTTCATCCAGATAAAACAATCCCATATTGAAGGAAATCAAAGCTTTGTATCCTATTGATAGCAATATGACAACTTTAATAAATATGGTAACTACAGAGACTAGCAATAAAGTTACATCAGTCTAGCAGTGATTGATCAAATGAAAATTTTGCTACTAATAACGAAAAATATAAACTCCTAATGTGAAGTACATACTATCTTACATTATATTTAGAGCACATTATTCTTATTCACATGAATTGGACTTTATAGTCATCTTATTCTTTTTCTTTAAGTTTGTTTAGATGACATACAAATGAATCAAAATATTTATCGCATTAATCAAATTGTAGGTATTCTAAGCACTGTTAGACTTAATGATTTTAAATAAATTGGGCATTTGATAAATAGTTGGTAGAATTATGTGATATATATTTGTAATACTCTAATGAATAGAAGTCGAAATTCCTGACGTTTTGAGACACAGTGAAATCACAAGAAGCAGGCTGGTTATTGATCATTTCGGAAATATAATGATTACATTTTTATCCTATGTCAAACTTTATAAGATCACATTTAGGCCAACAATTGTTGTTTATCAATACTAAAGGAGAGTCAGATTAGTTGAATGGAACTGTGCTTACCTCAAGTTGAGTGAATACATATAGCCACTTCCTTCCACTGTTCCAGCCTAGCTGTGGGGCTGTTCATTTTCGTTATTCATCTTCAACTCTGCTACTGGTAACATCCCGAAAACAGCTCTAAAGGAAATGACTGTTAGTGGTTGTAAAATCTTATTTGCTTATATAAAAATCCCTCTATGTTTTTCGTATTGTGCAGTTCCTTAACTTGTATTTTGTCATTTTGTTATGCTCTGACTCTGTAACAGATCTTGTTTCTTTCTATTTGATTACAATCAGGTTCTTACATATCCTTTTTTGTTAGCATATGTTACATGCCATTAGTCTTCAGCTTTGTTTTATAGGGTTTCAGTGTCTCGTTGTAAGCCATATTGACTTGATATTTTTCCTGTCTGTGCCTGAGTGATTCGACTCAGTTGGTTGGTTGCAGTCATAATTTGGCTCCTTTATTTGTTAGGTACACTTCTCCTTTGGCAAGTAACTAATTTGACGTCTATTTACTACCTATTTGTTGTGATATATATTAATTGTACAACTTGCTTGAATCCCTTTGGCTGTATAGGGAAGGGGAACTGTTAAGGTTTGTGTACTAAATTTGTGTTTATTGTTAAATATAGTACCACGTTTTTGTACCAATAAGTTGTGTTATTAGATATCGTATTGCGAATTCATGCATGACTCAAGAACCAATTTGGCCCTATACAGAAACGACGTAAATTTTTAAACGTTATCAGTAGTTTTTGGTCATTACAACGGTATGGATTCATTACCTGGAAAAGAACCTTTTGACCTGCTATATGTGAATGATATTGGCTTAATGTGCAATAATATACAATTCGTCAAGTCATACATAATCAGTTAACGATTGGTGTCCTTCAGTAAGTAATATACTTTGAGGCATCCAAATAAAAAGTTATGTTATTATATTAACGATAACACAAGTAGTCTGGAATACAAAATCGTACATATTGTTTGTAAAGGTCACAATACTCTGTTCATTTGAATGTAACAATCTTTTGATAAAATAGTAATGATTTCATCATCATTTTAGACTAGTTCATCAAAGCAAATTTCTAACAGAAATGATAGTCGTCTGTCTATATTCTCTTTCTTTAAGTGAATCCTAATTTTTTAGGACGATATATCAAATTTATTTAAGACTATAAAATGTATATAAATGCATAAACAATCTCTTTCATAATAAAACAAATTACCTAACTTACTTAACAACTAATGTACGAATAAAAGATACATTTATAAAGATGTAAGAATTTGTGAATTGTTCATTTCTTGACAATTGAACATAAACAAATACAAATGAATATTCACCAAGTTTAAAAAGAATTTCATTATGAAATTTATTATATTACTTCATAAATGCATTATAGTTTCTTGTTTGAATGAATTCAATGTATTAATATTGCGTATATGGTATAGGATAGATCCAAATGTTTATTGATTGATCAGTGAATAGTGAAAATTATGATCATTTATTTAGTCTTTTATAACGACGATCAGTTTCAGTTGATTAAGTTATACTATTATAACTAGTCTAAGTGATTTGATATCGAAGACACCACGGTTAAATAGGTACTGGTCTGAAAGTAGTTAGCAAGAAAATTTGGACCTTGGTTTCGTACTGGTTTGTACTCGTCAGCAATCATGCGGAAACCGGTACTCCCTGAAACATTCAGTCTCCTTTCATCCAGTTCCATAGTATGCAACTGTTATTACTGTTATGAAGAGGTTGCCACCATCTGCAGCTTAAAATATAAAAAAAATATGCATTTAGAAATTTAGATGGTCGTTGTGCTGTATCACAAATTGATGGAAGTTGGAGTACTGCCATCGGACCCCAGTTTCGTTGTGTAGATGGTTAATATGTCCGACAGCCTAAAGGTCATGCGTTTGATTCCTTTGTGGAATAAAGAATGAGCAATCCTGAGTAATCCCGTACTATGACAAAACAACTGCTGAGGGCCTAATGATTTGCAGTGGTACCCAACCAAGATCAATCTTTTGCGAATATAAACAACTAAATTTAGATTATTTGTAACCACACGTAGCAGAATAGGTAGGTCAATCAATATTTAGACGAAAATGACGCAAAATAAAGTAAGTTTATTAAAAGTAATAGTGTTGCATTACGTTACTACACTAAAGCTTTAATAACCGTTTCCGTATACTACCTTCACAATTTAAGTTACCAACGAACAAACTAATCAATTTTTATTGATATACTCTGTTTGTGGGACTTTTTCATTTTGAAGATTCTTATCACTGATTGGATTTAGTTACAAAAGTGTCGAAGACCAAGATAAATTGGATTGTATTATAACCATATGGACACTTGTTCGACCATTTAATTAAAAGCCAAAAGTGTATTGAGAAAAAAATATTGTGTGGGACAAGTTATTTATATATGAAGTACGAAGTTTATGTCTGTATTCTCACACTGGTTGATTGTACTTTAGATTGTGTAGATAAGACAAAAATCCCTCAACATTTCATTTGTACCGAACATAAAAACTTCACACCTTGAAGTGATTCCATAACGTCTTAGCATTCTCTATTTAAGTCTATAAATAACACCAGTGAAACACTAAGCGACCAAAACACTAATACTGAAAATGTATCTATGAAGACTACGAAAAGTAGAATTCATTTTGTGTAATATGTGGAGGTCTTTTAAATGTATGTAGAATCACATGAAACCTTTTTTATGGCGACCATTTATGTAACCACTTAAAAAGGTGAACAAACCTCTAAAAACAGAAAACTAGATTATGTAACAATTCAAAAGATAAAAAAGCGACGTTTATGAAACAATTAAAATCATAGTGGGAAAAAGATAATTACATAATGAGAACTCAAATCCAGATCATTTACTTTATATTCAGTAAACGACACTTAGCTCATTTTAATAACAATCTGCGTCTTTATAAGAAAAATATTAGACTGAAATTCGAGGTCGCTAAATGACGATTATGTAATATCGTTGAGATACAAAGAAGCATTTACTGTCTTCGGTCTCCCCGTGATGTACACTTTCAACACTACAAATTCGCAGATATTAATAAATACATCTCTAAAGTCATCGTAAACCACTGTTGGGATATCAACAGATGTTATCGTTTTCAAAACAAAGATCTGAATAACTGACTAGAACATTTGGATTTCACTGTTAATACGACCTTTATAAAATAAGTGGGTATTCGGCAGAAAATACAGGATCTAGATTTCGTGCTATTTAGCACTCGTCAACAAGACGTACCTGCGATCTATGAGAGAGCCTATCGTCCCAGGCAGGTCCGATTCCAGATCACCTAACCTCATATCCTGAGACCGTCTTCACAGGAATATTCAGACCACAACTGACCTCTTACAAGACTGAAGTGTATAAATTTGGTTGACCACTGCATAGTGAACAATTTGATCTGAGTCTTCATAAGAACATGAATTTCCTCAAAGATTGAATTTATGCCTTGATGATTAGAAGTTCAGGATTTCCTTCAGACTATCCCATATTGAAACAATTTTTCATCTACATATAGTGCCAGTGATATCGAATCGACTACATTAGTGGCCGAATTACAACTAGACCTATAGCATATGTTCAGAAATTCAAAGTACTAGGTAAACATCAAATTGGTCACTACACATCGATCAACAAAATTTCAAAGATAAGTATTTGTAAATACATAAGTGCATAACAACATGTGACTGATAATATTCCGAATTGTATACATTAGATTCATAAACAACTGTAAAGACTTAATATATGATAATAGAACTAGTTCATCTACATTCAACGATAAGCTACCATATTATTTACCGTAATGACTATTTCACAAGAACTTAAACAAAACTTAAATCAGTATTTACAATCTATGACTGAATTCATGATCAATAAGACAAAAATAGAAGATAAAATTTAAGTAAACATCGGTAACGTCACTGGATGATATATGACTATAACTTCAATATATTTCAAGTTTTCTTAGGAAAATAAATTAGAAATGTCAACATAACAAAATGGAACATTGAATATGTTTTAAGGTGATCTCATGAAAACAATGAAATAATCTCTTCTTCAATTAAATGAATTTGTATCTTCTCGGTGATTAGTCATGGACTGAAACCGGTCAGCGCTGTTGCCATATGTACGACCTGAGCGTATTGCATTGATATAGCTATAAATCACAAGTAATATTTGAGTTGGATTATGACTTGCAAGTAGAATCCAGAACACGTGTTTCGATCTATTTAGGGGTCTTCGGCTGAAAGTACCTACATCCCAGTGCTGATGCTCAGATTGGGATCCGAACTCAGTTCGTTTCTTGGCGAACACCACCGCGTTCACCATTAGGCTACAGAGTCCAGTCATAATCCAACTCAAATAATACTTGTGCACTACTGTTATATCAATGCAATCCGCTCAGAATGCACATATGGCAACAAAGACTGACCAGTTTTAGTCCATGACTAATCAACGGGAAGATACAAACTCACCCTAATTAAATATATTTCCGTTACACAAGTGTGACTGTCTGGACACAGTACCCTAATGGTGAACGTGGTGGCGTTTGGCACGAAGCGAACTGAGTTCAAATCCTAGTGTGAACATCATCATTGGGATGCGGGCCTCAACAGCCTATGAGTCCTAAATAGGACGAAACGCACTTCCTGGATTCCAACTGCCTGTCGCAATCCAACTTAAATAAACTGTTCTTTGTTAGATAAATAGTAAATAAACAAAAAATCCACTTTAAAAACAAGCTGGTTCACTTTAAAAGATTTAGGGAGAAATTTGAAAATAAAAACAAAATAATTGTATATAGAAAAAAGGTACCATCAGGTGTTTCTAGTGAATAACTTGGAGAGGTAGCCTCCAGAGTTTTAATGAGAAGCTGGGAGTGAGACAGTCACCATCATAATATTGTGAAGTGACTAAAGTCGGAAATGCAAGGAAAATCTTAAAAAATTGTCATGAAACCTGAATAATCATCGATTCCATTGAATGAGTTCTTAATGATGTACACTTTTGATAAGTCCTGTTTGAGGCAAAAACAATGGTTGTTTAATTGATGATAGTTTATCATATGATATTAATTGATTCGGATCCGTTGAACAGACACTATTGGCAACAATCTTCTGTGGCAAAAAACAAATGAACTTCCAGCCGAGGAGGAAATTAGGAAGAGACACTGAAGGTAGATAGGACACACATTGAGGAAATCCCCAAACTGCATCACAAGACAAGCACTAGCCTGGAATTCTTAAAGCCAAGGAAAAAAAGGAAGACTAAAAAGCACATTAGACCGGAAAGTGGAGACAGATGTAAAGACTTAATAACACTTGCGGAGGACTGGGAAGGAGAGCCCAGGACATGGCTAGTTGGTTGGAGTATGCTGGTTGACGACCTATGCTCCACGTGAGGTGACAGACATTGATTGATTAATTACAAGGTGGGATCCAGAACATCATAATGATACTAGTGATCACAACGATTAAAAAAATGGCCACCTAAAATGATATCTTTCAAACATTCTACTCAGTAGGAAAGAATATTTTATTGTTGCGGTAAGAATAATGTCCATGAACAGTGATAATACATACTTTTGTATAGCATAAAATTGACAAATAAATTCAAATCCATGATGTTTTATTTGATTAATAAACACGTCATAAATGAGAATAAAGTGGGGAAATGAAAATGATATAACGAGAGAAAAATGAATGTAAAGAAAATAAGATATCAAGTGTGCTTTATTTAAGTTAGTGATGGTATATAATAAAGAATGTAATTGAACTACAATTTGGACACTTTTATCTGTAGTACTATTGAATATCATCATCATGACGACGACAACAACAACAACAACAACAACAACAGATTGTTCATTCAAACTTAATTAATTAGAGGTTATTGTAGTTTATTCATCTATTTTAGATTAACAAAAGGAAATGAATAAATAATGTCTAGCAAATGTTAGTATTGAGTAAAATAAAAGAAAATTTCATTGTGAAATCATTTCTGTTGGTAAAAATATCAAGAAAATATGTCGACAGTATACACATACGTGCATAGAAACAGTAAGCATTAATCAAGTGTTATTATTAGTATTGAGTGATGAGAGATTCCCAGTTACGTAATAACGTAATGAGAATTTAGTATTAGTAATAATTGAAATGTATTGCATTTACTGGTAATGAAATTATAAATAGTTAAACAGTCGAATAATCAAAGGATCAAGTAATCATCATATCAAGCTGATAAACAATTTGAATTTACTTTACAATGACAAATCAAACGAATGAAGAATCAAAATGAATAAGTAGTAGTATTTACAGTATTTCAATACATTTTTCATCATTTGATAACATTTACCATCGGGAAGATTCAGAGTATGCGTTAAATTTTCATACATTCTAATGAGTTAGCCTGTAGATTATAATTTCATTTAGACAATATTAAGCATAGATTACATTGTGTACTAATTTTGACTAGATAACCATTATGAATCATGATATATTTGCAAATAGATTTATACTATTTCAATACTTATCAGCATTGTTCAGTGATAAATCAACAAGTACTTTTAAGAAAATCAAACAACACTCACTATTTAAACTATTTGTATTAAGATGAAGAGACTATTAGGAAGTTATTCACATGGAACTCAATACACATGTATCTAATGGATAGTGTAATAATAATTGTCCTACTTTTGTATATAGTAACAATTATTATTTACAATAATACTTACTTACTTATGGCCGTTACTCCTCACTGAAGAGCATAGGCCGCTCACCAGGATTCTCCATTCAACTCTGTCCTGGACAATCCTTTCCAGATGTTTCCAGTTGTTGTTCATCCTTTTAATGTATGCTTCCAATTCTCAATGCAGTGTGTTCTTTGGCCTTCCTCTTTTCCGTTTCCCAACAGGATTCCATGTTAATGCTTATCTCGTGATGCAGTCTGATGGTTTGCGTAATGTATGTCCCATCCATTTCCAACGTCTTTTCCTAATTTCTTCTTCGTCTGGAAGTTGATTTGTTCTCCCCCGTAGTAAGTTGTTGCTGATGGTTTCCGGCCAACGGACATTCAGTATCTTGCGTAGGCGGTTGTTTATAAATACTTGTATGCGTCTGATGATGTTTGCAGTAATTCTCCAAGTTTCAGCTCCATACAACAGGAATGTCTTCAAATTCGAATTGAAAAGTCTGACTTTGAGGTTAGTTGATATTTGTTTTGAGTCCCATATGTTTTTCAACTGTAGGAATGCTGCTCTGGATGTGCCATTCCTTGTCTTTACATCTGCATTGGACCCTCGTTGTTCATCGATGATGCTCCCCAGATATGTAAAAGTATTCACTTCTTCCAGAGTTTCTCCATCAAGTTGAATTGGGTTGTTGCTCCCTGTGTTGTATTTGAGGATCTTGCTCTTTCCCTTGTGTATGTTCAAGCCTACTGATGCTGGAGTTGTTGCTACACTGGTTGTCTTTGCTTGCATTTACAATAACAATAATGGCTTTATTCAATAGTATGTTAAGTACAATATTTTTTTAGAATACAGTGTCTCAACAAGTTAATCTTTTTCCATGTACATATACCAGTTTGTGTTCATGAAAGTAACAACACGACCACCACATTTTTATTTTGATAACAGAACGATCCTGATGAAAAGTCTAGAAGCCTCTTAGCGATATCGAATTGTCATCATACAGGTCATATGGTCAAAACTCTTGAACTCTAATTCAACCACAGTTATGGTATATGTTTAGGCTATGGAGAAATTGTAGGTAGTCAACTTCTCTGATAGGAGATTTACAGTTAAGACTTAGAATTCCATAAATAGACATCAGGTGAATATTTATACTTTTGAACGCGTATTCCCAGCCACCATGATATCTTCGATTAGAACTAATTGTATAACCTTCGAAAGGCCGTAGACTTCTTATATAGGTTCATGAGTACACAATACGATTTTAAAACATGATTGGGCAAAACGAAGCAGGAATTTCTTGAGATATTCTGAAAAATGGTAGCTTAATATTTTAAATAGGCCACCGTAAAAAAAACAGTATAACAGATTATGTTCTTGATATATAAACATGAATAAAGAAGTGAATGATTTAGACGGAAAATATGAAGAGATTGACATTATTTTAAGAATAATGCTTATCAAATAAGATTAACCTGTAACGTTTTCAATGTTCAATATGTTGTATCAATCATTTACGACCAATTCACCTGTTTATTTAGCGAGTACTTTCATGTGAAAGTGTAAGTTTTAACTTTTCTATCAGAAATTTAGGCCTGTACTACACTATAAAATTCATTAATGTTATGTGCTGATAATTATTAACTCTTGAAATAAAACTCATTGTGAGAATAACACTTAAGTATAAAGTACTTACTAACTAAATGAACAGAAATGTAAACCAAAAAACTTGATCTAATAAATTGAAAACATTACGGATAACCTCAGCTTTGTTTATCTATTACGATAAGTTTAAAAAATCGAATATCAGTCTTTTAGATTCCATCTATAAATGAATCCTTTTAGTAAATAATAAGACCATAGGTCTAATAAGTGCAGAATCAGGTAATCTATTTGTAATATCTCAATCAAAAGAAGCATTAAAGAGGAAGTTGTATCTATTTATACCAGCGTAAGGAACGATGGCTAACAAGGGAAAACACATAATGTCATAAATAATCCTCATACAATCATCAATTTGTATGTCGTTTTTCTTTCTTGATCCATTGTGAATCTAGGCTAGCTACTGTTGTTTGGATTCATTTCTCCTGTCTATTCGGAACATACTCTGTTTACTGCCACGATGAAATTCACGTCTCCAGCTGCTTACTATTGTAAAATTTTTAATCATGAGATTCCTAAAAATATATTCAAATATAACTCTGTTTACCAATTAAAAGTGATTTTAAACAAACTAAAGCAGTTGTAATAAGATCTTTTGTAGATAATTTATTTTTATCGTAAATAGGATTTTCAATATTTTACAAAGACTATTGAACCAAGAATTCAACTCAGATATGGAGATAACAGTTTCGTCACTATAAAAGACATTTCTGAGATTTTTTTCGTAGTAGATTACTACATTTCTGTCTCCAATAAAATCCACTCTTGACAGTGAAATTTGAAAGAACGAGTTGTCGTCTTTACACTGTCTTGCGAATAAGAATTAAAATGGAACATTTAATCTAACTATCAAAAACCAACACATTCGAATCAATACATTGATTTTAATTCATCACACTCAATCAGTATGAAGGTTTTTCTAGCTCTAACTCTTTTCAGAAGAACTACCAAACACTTATCACATCAGAAGAAGATGGACAACATGAATTTAAGCTTATAGTTAACATTTAACAGTTTAATAATGTTTTCATGAATATTATTAAAAATGAACTAAAACAGAACGACCAATTATTGACTGAAATAAATGTAATGAAATGTTATACATCAATACCGTCGTTCTAAATTATCACTATGACAAAACAGAAGAATTATAAAGGGTATTAAAACAACATACTTTATTAAGAAAATAAAGAAAGATCTCATTCACAACTACATAAACTGTGTTTACAGATTAGAATGTATCGATTGTGATGCCTTCTATACTAGTAGGTACTCTAGAGAACTCTTGACTCGTATCCAAAAACATGGAAGCTACTTAAAACAACCTCCTGATCATCATAAAGCACTTGAAAGGTTGCAAATAAAATCAGCAATATCAGTAAATACTATCCACAAAATCGACATTCAAATAGCATCCAAATTACCCCGAAAGCATGTTATAACTATAAAGAATGGCTGGTAACTAATGCATTTCACACACACACACACACACAAATTAAAGTCATTCTTTTCGTTTCTCACACCACATTTTCCACACTCACTGACTATTAACAAATACATAAACATGTCTCATTGTGAAATATCTTGATCTACAATGACTTAACTTCATCATTTCCAGATTTGTAATTTGACTATACCAAATATTTTGATTTGTCCTATTGGATTACTTCGATTTACGTCAATTTAATTCGGTCATTTATTCTGTGAAGAAGTAGCTTAAATTACATCACGAATCGTCAAATATTTCAATTTCTATTGATTGGAATATTACTATTAACTACTACTTAATTCTATAAAATATTTATTCAATACTCAATTTATTTGAATTCACCAAGTGTAACCATGGTGATGGCGCGTAGAAAGTAAAAGCAGATATTTAAGAATATGAACAAATTCATAAAGTTTTGATTATTTCATTAATTACTTCTTTACACTTACTACATTATCAAAATATAGAATTCATTATAATAGGAGATAGGAGTAAACGATCAAATAGTCTTTGAATATCTGGACTTTTAACAAGAAATCAATATCATTCCAAATCATAATTTCACCCGACATGTTATCATTCATTTAAATGGTAGTAATTGAAACATTTCATTATGTTCATTATTATTACACTTCCTGAAAATTACAAAATGTTACAAAAGAAAAAAATAGTAATTAATGAAGATAATATTAATCATAATATGCTGCTTAAGTGGTTTAACTACGTTGAAAGTTGGCTAGATTTAGTTTCATACAGTAAATGATAATTTTAGATAAACGTACTAAGATGAAACAGCTATCCACTGCTGTTTAGTTCTCAGTAGTACCATGACATGCAACAGTCTGTGATAATTTCAATCAACTAAAACTTAGCGCCAATATCCACAAACCATCTCAATTCATATACAGTATATTTTATTAGTTTGTATAGATAAGGCTTAAGAAATAAATAACGTATATCCAGTGCCTCCTAGTTTTCAATGGTTATCTAACTCACATTGTATTGTGATGTCAAATGAAAATTGAACATTCTCTACAATAGAAAATTGCAACCAATATTAGAGCATTAATGACTAATTTCAGGAAATCTAGTGAGATATGATTGGTTGAATTCAACCATATCGTTATCTACCGATTACAATGGATGAGGTCACATATGTATCGTATAGCTGCTGACTTAAGGAAAGAAAATATGACCTCAGTATGGTTGTATATGGGTGATTAGAAGTTACTGATAATCAAGGCAGATTCTGAGACAAACGTATTACTTCAGGTTGTTGTGTAAAATTAGCACAATGTAATTTCAATAAGATGAATATAAAAGTTAATGTTGTAAGGCTAAAAATGATGTATATATAAAATGTCCCACTTAACTTAAGGAAGGAAATATCATAACCTTATCAATTGATTTACCACGTTTGATCTTTATTTCTAACCAGAGCATTGCCCATTCCTTCGATCATATGTAACCTGTGACCTATACAAGTCATCCATTAACAGAAGCTATCTTTCATACAGTATAGTGTAAGACAAACAAGACTATGTGTCTTACCACCGCTGTTAAATAGTTTTGCTCTTATGATCATTTGTTTACATTACGATGAATGAAATAATCATTTAAACAAAATTATTCTTCCTTCGATACTTGTAATATTTACTTGAGAATCATCAGATAGACTGAACTGTAATTTGAACAACAGCAATTATCAATTACACGAACACTAATGTTCCAAACTTAATATTTCTGTTGCATGGCTTATGATAGACATTTAAGTCAGTAGCGTAATATTGTATATTGACAGATGTTTTAATTTTGTTGACGATAACTTTCTTCAATTGTATAATAAGGAAAATGTGAACGACGTTTTAGACTACTCTAACTCTGTACATATGATAAATAGAAGAAATTGCACAGTATATTACATCAACAACATTTTCTGTAAGTAAATGAGTGGGCCGATGAATACACCGTTCGATTTAGAACTTTAGTTTGAGGAACTACGTAGAATAACTAAAGCTTAAATCCAAATACATAAATCCCAACAGATCAAGCGACATCCGCTATTATACTTTAAAACGATGTGAGTGACTAAAACGTCATGAAACGAAAAATTGTCTCCTATCACACTAAATGAACAATGTTTACAATATCAGTCTGCACTATGTAATGATGATGGTGGTAGAGGTAAAAACGTTCAAACAGTTCAAGTGGCCTCCAGCTACTCTCCACTTACTGACTATCTTAAAACTACCTGGATGGAAAATTACCACAAGTCCCACCCCTCTTTCTGACCCAACTCTTAATAGAGTTGAAGAATATAAATAATTTGAAGCGAGATGAAGCATCAGGACTTCATAAATTGATCATATATGTCTTTAAGGACGACGGTCCAGTAAACTGACTGATGGATTAACTAAAGTATGAGAGATGGACAAAATACTACGACTGATCTCAATCGACGAATATCCCAGTTTACATGAAAGGATAGAAATCCTCTTGTGACAGCCAGAATGGAGTCATTTTAACTAACATAGTGTCTAAGCGATTAGCCTTTCTAACCAGACGACGCTAACCTGAAGCTAGGAAACGACAAACTCAAGGAACTAGGATGGTTTCAGACAGGGGCAAGGTTTTATTAACCAGATATTTGCTCCCCGTCAAACCCTAGTATACTATCGTCTGACAATAATTGTATTCCTTGAATTGAAAGTAGATCTTGTTTTCGCAGAACACAAGGTTTTATGACAGAGTTTATCATTAGAAAGCGTACCTCAGAAGTGAAACTTATAAAGGCTCTCTACTCGAATACTACTGGACAAGTTAATGACGACGGTGAACTGTCCATGAGAAATATCAAACTTGAATGGTGTTCATTAGTGTTACCCCTTATCCAGCTTTATTTGGTTTCGTTAAATATGTCCTACTAAAAGTTAAACATTTCTAATTTAACCTCAAACAATTTCTTCCAAGAGGTCCACTTGTAGACTTAGAATACGCTGACGGCGTATTCTTATTCGGTGAAGATGCTGATTATATGCAATCTCCTGAGTAGCTTGAGTAACAAGACAGAGATATTAAGGGTGCGTTTCTTTCTGAATGCAAATTGTTATTTAAGGAAGAGTCTGTATAATTGACAAGATTGGTCACAGGGAGCACAGTAGCTGAGTGCGTTGACTTCTCGGAAGACATATCACGCCTACTGGGACGGTGTCTGACGTGATCTCCGTCAGTTATGATGTAGGCAAGACATCCGATTTACAACGAAAGTATCAGTTCGCTGTTTTAACGTATAGATGTGAAACATGGGCTTTCAAATTTCAACATTTACATAAGCTTCAGACCTTTAGTCATAGAAAACTTCCAAGCATCAGCCCTATGTCAAGCAATGACTACGGAAGCAATACTCACGTTACACATCTGGCACCAGAAAAGTGGTAAATCAATTGATGAAGTTGTTAATCTTCATCGGTTGCAGTGAATGGAACATATGTTACGTATGCCCAACCACCGCCTTCGACGTCGCGAGATGTTGGCTGGCGTAGTAGTAGGATGGGAATAAGTCAGAGATGATAAAATCAAAACTTGGCACCACTCTACGAAATCTTTGACTGATGATCTAAGCCATGTAACTAGGAGACTACCTGGTTGGAATCCGCGTGACAATCGTTATCAGGTACTGGAGACTCTGGATGATATGGTTCAGGAATAGTGACAGTGGCGAAATTGTATTCACTCTTTATCTTCATCTATACTATGAGTCTAACTAGTATTTGCTACATTGGTTTGTCAAATTCTTTGCAGTTGAAATATATTTTGGTGGTAATCTTGTAAATTCGATCTCATCATGTCAATGTAGTATGATAACTTGAACCTATGTGAATATGTGCCAGGTTTCACGTGACTGACTGAGTAACACTATGTAATTTAACAAAGTCAAGTGAATAAAGGTAACTACTTTAAAAAAGTAAACAGCTTTAAATTAATAAATAATGTCGTATTCATTATTTTAATGTAATCGACAGAATTACATAAAACATGGGTAATTATTCACATGTATATAGTACTTTCTTTTTTACAGAAGTCACATAAAAATCATACAATTATGTGTTGAGTTTACTGTTTATAAAGTTCAAAATCAAAATTTCAGTTGACAAATAAAAACAAAAGTACAATTATTATGAAGATAAAGGCACAATGTTAGTAAAATCTAGCATAAAACGTATACATTAGTACTAAAGTTATACAATATAACAGCTGTAAGCCACTATTCATAAGAATGATTATGTAATTATGGGAACCATTGACAGATATGTAAAACAAACAATGCAATATACAAGATATTTAAACAAGCAGAGTGATAACTATCGCGCACTAATATAAGATTGAAGAAAGATATTCTTTAATTTCTAGGCACATATCAATAAAATGATGATGGATTATAAAAATTTAAATAAGCTAATTTACACTACTAGTAAAAAATGTATAAGTAGTATAATCAAGAAATCAAAAGAAAAAGGTATATAAGTCGACAAAACGTAAACAATTAATCACATTTCAATTATTTTAACTATAGTAAAATAATAGTAAATGATTCAATTATCTTATATTCAATATAGTTTATTTCAGATAATAATGATAATGAAATCATGAATTTACATCAACTATGCTGTATTAATAGTTTTCAGAGGTGTAAGCAGAAAGAAGTAGTTAGGTGATGATAGTGAAGAATGTACAAGATTGTTTAATGAGATCTTCATCATTAAATCAATATACTTAATTTATTTTGGAAGAATTTATGTACAATATGAAAGTATTAGATTTTATTATAGGAATATATGTATATATATGTAATAATCTAAGCAGAGAGTATATCAGTTCTGTTTTGTATCTTTTATCAAAGTAATCAAAGGGTTCAATTATTATATCACATCAAGATCAACTTTGAAATGTAGATTAGAAAAGAAAAGATAAGAAAATATAATAATACAAGTTATTTCAAGCACATCGACCTTTCAATTCCGTTTCCAATTGAAAAAGACGTATTTTTAATGCTTTATATTCACAGTATTCTGAACGCATAGATAATCGATCTGCTCGATCAACCTTTTGACCTTAACAAATAAAGTAAAATGAAATAAAGTGAATATTTAAAAAAGAATATTTCGTTTAGGAATAAGCATTTCATGAAATATGACAAAAGAGAATAACTTCAGTAATTGGATTCGGTTGAATGTAAAGAAAAGAGCTATATGGATAGATAGATGACAGTTAAGTACATAATTAAATCAACAAATGACAACTAAATAGACAACCACCAATTGACCTTAGCCTAACTTTAATACAGATTATCTCTACTGAATTGTACATATTCTAAACATGACCGTTTCATATGCGGATGCATTTCAGTATGTGTATTTTTAGTTGTATTTTTAACTGATTATATGTTTATGTGTTTTAGAAAAGATAAAGTTTATGGATAGTTCTTTATGTTTTGACTGAAGATACACTCAAGCACTGAATCGACAGATATCAAGAAATTGATTGGAAAGTTAGCAGTAGGTGAATTAAGTCCTGAAAAATTTAAAGAATTGGTGTGATATGCACCAAAATTAATTTTTACAAATAATTATAAAACAAGCACAACTCCGAAATTGATCATTAACAAAGCAATTCATAATAAAGTGAGAATGAGTTGAGATGGTGAGTATCTAATTAATTTAGTTATGTATATGACTAATAATAAGTACAGAAAAAAAAAGATAACTCAGTAAAACACATAATGACACTTTAATCAAATTACTTACAACTTCTAACTATGAAATGTCAAATAGGTTAACATAAAACGCTTTTGCATTTAGTGCTATTTTATCTCAAAAATTACCCAAACTATATTAGTTAGTAGTCATTTGAGTTACAGGACTGTCCGTTAAACGAGGCCTCTAGTTATATTGGTGTACAAAACAACGACTGTAATTATCACTTCTTTAGTTAAAGGGGGGGATTCGAGGAGTCCTGTTGAAGTGCACTTTAAACTAATTGAGATTTACCTCTTACGTGTTGGAACAACTAGCTGCAATAAATGTAAATGCACATATACAGGTTCATACAAACCTAGGTAGCTATTGAATTCTATGTAGTTTGAAAGACGCTAATTGTTGAATGTCATTACTAGCGCGACTCCAATTGTAGTTAAAGATTTTACGAGCTCAAATATGCATTGACTAAATGAGATTTAGGAAACTTTAAATGCTAAATTATTAATTTCTATTTAAGTTATGTAATAAATATTATATATAACTTTATCGATTTCAAATACAATTCAAATAATTATTAGGCTCTTCCATAGAGAGCATAGGAAGAACCGATATTTACAACAGCAAGTATCAAAAAAGTGAATGGATATATATGTTATACATAACAAGAACCTGGCTATAGTCAACTGCAGGCTACATTATCAGAAATTCGCGTTGGAAGAATTCCGTTTGCTTCATAAAGAACCTAACAACTTATGAAAAGAGTTTCTAAAGTATAAAGGTTGTTTATTTTTATAATTGTTCAGTACAGAAGGAGTTTCAACGACGGTGATAATTGTTAAAGGAATGCTGATAGCAAACACAATACATTGAATATAGATCCGCAAATTAAGGTAACTAAATTTATTTCTAAACAAAATCAGTAATACAATCTAACCTAGTCGATAGATTAAGACCATTATCAAAAATTTTTGTATGCGTACAATTAAAACACTTAACTGTATTACCGAAACGGATAGGTCAACTCCACTTACATTTTGGTCCCCAAGTCATTTCAAATATGTTATGACATTATCATGGTACAAAAAACCACGGGATAACAACGTACAATTTTAGAGGTAGTAATCGAACTTACCAGTACTTTGAGTAAATTCATGTTCAAAATCCTTCAATGTTTTTTGTAGTTGACGTTTCGATTCACGTAAACTACGCAATTCTGTCTTTAAATCGGCGACAGACCAATTAGATAAATCTGATGATGAAATACCCTGTGATGAGCTATAATATTTGACAATAAATAAAAAAGAATAGAGGTGAAAGTAAACCTGTAAGCGTTTTCCCTTACACCAATAAATGCCGCATACATGTGCATACCAGAAGTCTTAGAACTGGAAGTAACGTATGTAAATTAATGATATATATATATAAGTCAAAAATCTCATCTTATATCAGAATAATCGACCAGATGTACCTGGATAGCAGTGTACATGTCCAAATTCAGACTAAATCTAACTTCATTTGGTTGAAACCATATCTTGTTACCACTGAGCTAAAAAATGTGGAAGGTCATTCACTTGTGCTGGAAGCATAATTGTATATACAATACAGTTGCACAAAAAAACAGTTATGAAATTATTTATTCAACTTCTAATATAGTAACATATTGAAGATGCATTTACAGAAACAATGACTGGTCAACTGAAATTCTTAACACTAAAAACAGGAAGATACAAACACCTAAAAACAAATGATTCAAGGACATTTTAAAATGGGAATTAATATTTTATTACTCAAAACTCACTCTACATTTCGAGTAATGGAAGACATATTATTTATAGCATTCTCCGAAGCAGCGAGAATACGGCGACGACTTTTCACAATTTCAGTAGTACTATTAGATTGAAGTGCATCTGAAATATGATTACCATCCATAATTTTTGGATTAGAAAATGAAGTTGATGAATTCACCGACGGTGGTGGAACAAAGGATAATTTTGAAACGATAAAATTCTCTTGATGAATATATGGGGAAGATTCGCTTCTAACTGCGTTTGAGTATCTATTTGAATCATACAAATTAGTCGATATATGGGTTGATATAGATGACAATGCATTTTCTCCTGCAGGATAGTGATCCATTATTTCATTAGTTAATTTGGAGTGAGAATGAAGAGTATTAACATGATAATCATAATCCTCACTACTTTGAGTTCTTTTACTTAGACCAACTGTTCCAACTAAGTGAATATTCAGAAATGCAAGCAAAAGCTGATTAATTCAATAGCAGAAACAACTAATAATCAAGAGAAAATAGCTTTACAAAATGCATATTACTTTAGTTGCACTAATGAAATCCTAAAAAATGTGACATTTAGCTGGTTGAAGCAATTCCAATTTTTCACCAAAATTCATCATATTTTTAACTAATGTTTCCTGATATTTTTTGACTGAATTTATTTAACCATAAAAACAAGACATTTTGTCCGTTACTTCATACTACTTATTAGTAAGCAAAATTTTGTGGAGATTAGTTATTTATTTGATTGTATATGCCACAGATTGATGTTGGAAGCGTACCATTAAAAACCAGGGAGCACTGCACAGCTGTTTCGTCCTAGTGTGGAACTCCTCAGCAGTGCGCACTCGAGATTTCGCACCAGGGGCTTCAGGTTGACAGCGAACGCCTAACCATCTGCACTACTGGGTCGGCATCCAATGGTAGAATTCCCACTTCCATCAATTTGAGATATATAGCGCGACGATCAACCACTGTCATTGGTGATAACTGTCTCACTCCTGACAAGTCTGAATCCCACCAGTCAACTTGAGACAACAAACTTTTATCATACCTAACAAATGGAATATCTATTACAACTGATTACTTGTAATCAAAGATCATAAATAGTCGTAAATAGTTGACAACCAAATTGTAAAGTGTGGCAATAATTTCTTACAAATTATTTCAATGTTTTCAATTTACTAAAGATTACTTAAAAATAAATCTGTTTACTAATAAGAGCAGAAAAACTAAAACTGTTTTTTTCAGTTCATTTACTGGGTGATTACTATACATTAGACCTTAATTCCATAAATGATTGTAGAAATCTAATTAATTACGTCAACCAGTGACATTCCTTATGACACAAACTACTAACTACAAGGAATAAGAAGACTGAGACGAAAGCAGAAAAATTTACTGGCAGACTGAATGAAATCTAATGAACAATTGTAATATACCCATATTCATACCATCGTATAAACAAGTTATTGGGTTAATAGAATGTGACTTAAATTAGTATACTATGGATTGTTTAGCCATCCATAAACCAATAGGGTATCACTAAGAATAGATACTTTGCAACAAAATGTTTAACTGTGTTTCTTCTACCATACTGTCTAATTAAGTTGCAATACATGACCAACAGGTTGTTTTATTTACCACCAACCCTCATAATATTTTCTTGTCTGTCTATGCTACCCTGGAATCCTCTATATCAGGCACATTTAGAAGATTCTGGACTGTTGAGATGATATTTTTATTGAAAAATTGCACAAAATATGAACTATTTATTCAACAAATCACAGAAAATGGTGAGTAAGAAACACATGGTATATATTGAAAATAATGAAGATGACATCATTCGACTAAAGTAAGCATTTTTACATATTCTACTTAGTGCCGTATCAGATTCAGTTCAGTCTATTTGTTCTTCAACGCCTCATGAAGATGTAATAAGTATAGAGTAGAATTTACTCAACTATAAAATTAATGACACATCAAAATTCAACACACTTTATGCACTGGAATTTAGAGGAATATGCAAACTATTGTTTTACTTTCGCAACATTGTTATGTTAAGAAAAACAACCTAAATAATCACATAGTTCTTAAGATCCCGTTTACTGTAACAAAACAAATAACTCCACTAAAACAAATCACTCAAAATCAGGTAAAAAATATAACACCTATTTACAATGAATATCAGCCCACTAGTGACTAACTTCTCGAGGTAATTCCTAAACTTCCAGTGATGAGACGCGATCAGTGGAGTTTGACTGTGTTGGATGAGGTAGTTACCTATCGATGACAGTGGATGAGGTGGCACAAACATACCATGAGTTGACTGAGTTAGAAATATTAACTTTTGGAAGCCAGTCTGGTCGCGGAACTAGGAAGTTATGGGTTTGATCCCTGTTGGAGTCGTAAATGCGCATTGCTTTGAGAGCTTACCAGTGCTTCCTGGTTGTCAATGGTTTCCTAATTCAAAACAATTCGTGGTATCAAATTAGGAAAAAAACATATTGTACAGTATATATACTTACACCATTCATTATTATTACCATCACCTTGTATTCGACAGTTTATACTATTAGTACAATCCGCATCACACTCGGATTCATTGTACAATAAATCAATATTTAAATCCAATTTAGGTGGTCGTTTATTGTGAACAAAGTTATTCACACTTTGTTTTACGTCGACTGGATTGGATAAATTTATAGCGTTAGGATAATGACTATATCTCAGTGCTGATGGAGTTGATGTCACCACATGAGGTTGTTTTTGTGCCACATTTATTCTGTTATTAACATAATCATTATCTTTATGAGTGAACTGATGTGAGGTAATCGACGAATATATAGGCAAACCGGATAACGTTGCCGTTGGTGAAATAGAAGATAATGGTAGAACATGCGTGTACTTCTCAGGTAGGGATGAGATAGGACTAGATAATCGATCGCTAGTATGTAAACTAGAGAAAGTGGTGGGAATAAATGATTTGTATGAAACAGTGATATTATTGCTTGTTGGACCAGCATTTGTCAAAGGTATCATATTCGGTGAGACGATTGATCTCCGTCTTATAAGATCATCAGTTGATGGTACAGATGACTGCAATTCAGTATCACTATTTTCTTCAGTATGTTCAGGGAAATTCAAATTTTTATTCGGTTGTAAACTATTTAATAAGCGTTTAACATTACGATATCTATCATATAATGGCCTCATTGTAATACGATCTTGCTGTTCTTTTGGTCGTCCATGAAGATTTTCAAAGTACAGTAAAGATTTCTGTAAAGCTAACTTTTCAGCTGCAATCTAAAATTTACCGAATAATGAAGGCAAAATGAATGATGACATGACATATTGTATCATTATTGATTCGATTATTATGAAAAACAAATGATGCTAGACAGTATGAGCTCATAAGTTAGAAAAAAATATCGTGGTACTAAACGGTACTAACAGAAAAATACTGCCATTAGAGTTCAGATCTACGTTGCTTAGGTACAGTAGCGACGAGTAAGCATAATGAACGGTAACCACTATGACTAGATACAATTTTAATTGTAATATACGCTCAACACATAAGAACAGGTTTGATAACTTCAAAAACGATTATATAATAATTTGGACATTTACTTTTCAAGTTATATGAAATTGAATATCTTAAGGTCTAAGGAAGTACGTTATGATAGATGGTAAATCCGGAGAAGTAAGCAGAAAACTCTTTCTGACCCTGGTTTCATGTTTTTCAGCAAACCATACCTGTTTTCTTGAAGGAGCTGATGTCCAAGGCTGATTCGATTACGAATCATACAGTTACACGGTATGCTACCATTAATACCAAGCTATTCAGGCTACGATTAACCCAAAAAAACTGAGATAACTATATTGAATGATCACTAAATAATGATCAAGGTGATGCTACTTTCATTGCGACCAGATTAGCAATCTAGTAGCAGTCGTAGACTATGAAACGGAGTGACTTAAAGTTGAATCCTCTAGGTAACATAAATTCCTTTAAATATGTACGCACATCCTGCTGACGAGTGTCAAAGAGCATGAAACCTAAGTCAAGCAGAGTTTTCAAACCACCGACCGTCACAACATAGGGCTTGTGACGTCGGATCACTTAATGTGTGGCTACATTGAAACGTGACCTATAGAATATGAACAACATAAAAAGGGATTAGACAAAATTCACATTGGATACTAATCAATGATCAGTCAATATACTCTAAGTGTCGAACCATAAATAATGAACTAATCATTCACAATTATAAGAAAGCAGATAGTACCAAGAGAGATATACCCACGATTTCAAGCATTATAGTACGATTACTTGTATTACTTTTGTCTAAGGACAGATTAACTAATTGACTAATTAAATAAAACTACTCCGTACTATCCCCTGTGATACTGAAAGTGAAGTGGTTCATCATTTCAAACTGTAAAAAGTAGAAACTTTGAAATAATTTTAAGTATAATAAAAAAGAGCATTGAGGTTAAATTTACAAACTTGTAATTTTCGGAGTTATTTTATGAAGTCAAATAATAGAAGAATAACATTACTTCCTTCCCAAAGGAGGCATGTAGACTACATACATTGCCAACTGCGTAAATATGAGGATGAATCAATAAAAAATTAGTAATAAGTAATGTTTTCAATAAATTTCATTGGAAATTATGTAAATATTTTAAATAACTACAGTAAAAGCTACCTGTTTGGGGGTCATCATATGAAGATCTTCCGGACGATTTGCAAGTAAACGCTTCTCTATTAATCGATTCGAAAGCATTAAAAATGTACTTTCTACAGATGGCTTATGAGAATTCAATGGCTTGGATATGTTTTCACTTCCAACTGCAACATTAGGTAAAATTGACGGTTTAGAAGGAAGTGAATTGACTGGTGATAGAAGTTCTGTAATAATCACAATAATATATGTACATAAATTCATGAAATTTGATTTAAAAATGTGTTATATATTGTGTATTTGAAAGCCAGTAATGATAAATGTATTCCATGTCAACTAAGTAGTTATAAAACAGGAGGAATTCGCTTCATCAGAGATTAGAATAAAATTAAAAGTGGTTGGTTGAAAATCTTGGACCTAGGTTTTATGCATGTTGACTCTTATTAGTACGTAATACCTGCAATCTTATGGGAAGTAATGTTTTTAGGAGGATTCGAATACATGAAACCCGGTTTCATAGTCTAAAGGAACAATTGACTTCGATGCTATACAGTAGTTAAATTAGTGACAGCTTGAATTAATCATGAACGACAAAGAATAAGTTCAGGGATTGACAGTATACGAAAACTAATGATTATATCTAATATGATATACTGAAATGAACAGTGACAATATGACAACGAAACTAACTATACTACTTCCATTCAAGTCTGATAACTCTATCCTACAAATACATTTACTTTTACGTAACACATAATTTATATCACGTTAAATTGCAGTTTGTGGAATCAGACGAAAAAATAATTAACCACACGGAATATATTAATCACTTCAAGCCACATTAAGTAAACTGACTACTCAATTTAGTTGAACAAATCAGTCAAAAGAAATTAATTTGCAGGACTACTTCCCTCTGTTAACGTGTACAAACATGTTGAATACATTCAAGACTAGTGAAGTTTGCGATAGTAACCCATCAATAAAGTAAATAGCAATTCTTACCTCTCATATGATCCTCCGTTTCACCAACAAATTTCGGAATAGACTGTTTTTTTGAAGAATAATTTGATAAATAAGTTGGTAATGTAATTTTCTCATTTACATTCCCGCTATGAGTATTACAGCTAATAGAGTTACCGGAGGTATTTTGGTTTCCGGAAGAACAATGATCATTGTTAGATGTTAAAGAACAGGGATTCTGATCCACGACTGAAGCGGTAGTAGTAATGCCATAGGCAGCAGAACTTTTTCTTGATAAATTTATCTGCCTAATTGATGCATTTATTTCTGACATTTGGCATATAAGATCAGCAATCTATCACCAGAAAATAATTAAATCGAAATAGTATGGAAATAAAGTGTGACGTCAGTAACCAAATTTAAAGACATTAATAATGAGGATGTGAAAAACGCCGAAGTTTAGAGAAAGAAATTATTCCTGAAGTACTAAGTTCTACAAAAGATACTCATGAATGGTCAACTGATTAGAGAGACAAACTTACACCTTTAAGAAAAAAAAGAAGTGTTGATAAATTCATGATTGAAAATTGGTAAATTAACGGTGGAAGTGCGCTATTAGGATAAAAGACCGTGGGATCCACATCTGGTAATGACAGTTATTATTGCTGATTAGCCCCAAACTAGGGTTGAACAGGTGTCAAATGAAATATAGTTACAAATACTTATCTAATTACGACAGGTTCGTCATTTAAACCTCGAAATTCAACAGTCTCTGTCAGTTACCATGTAGGCAAGACATCCGTTTTACAACGAAAGTCCCAATGTAACAGTCTGTTCTGTTATAACCTATGGATGTGAAACATGAACTTTCAAATTTCAACATTTACGTAAGCTCCAAATCTTTAATCATAGAAAACTTCCAAGCATCAGCCCTATATCAAGCAATGACTAGGGAAGCAATATTCCCGTTAGACATCTGGTGCCAGGGAAGTGGCGGATCAATTGATGAAGTTGTGAATCTTCGTCGGTTGCAGTGAATGGAACATGTGTTACGCATGCCCAACCACCGCCTACGTCATCGCGAGATGTTGGATGGCGTAGCAGTAGGATGGGAATAGGTCAGAGGAGGTAAAACCGAAACTTGGCACCACTACGTGGTCTTTGACTGGTGATCCACGTGATAATCGCAATCAATGGCTGGAGACACTGAGTGACATACTTAGAGTCGGTAACAGTGGCGCAAGTGCATTCACTCTTTATCTTCATCTAGATCTTAAGTTCTATTATTCTTTCATACACACCTTTACTTTATTCTTGCCTACTGTCGAGTTGTTCTTTTATATTCGATCTTCTCGTGCTAACACGGTATGGAAACTTGAACTTATGAGCAGATATATCAGGTTCTTTATTGTTAATAACTGCGTTGCATCTAAAACCCGAAAGGTATATCGAATTCACTCCATTTTAAAGGCTTTATTATAGCATACTCCCAGTATGTTCACATACTGTCGATAATAAAACAAATAGGTTAATTGTTTAAAAAACAACAGCGAATAAAATTTCATTAGGAGAATTTGAATAACCCTGACTAGTGGTGTAGAGTTGAATGAGAATTTTATCGATGAATCACCAAGTACAAACAACATTCAACTTTAAATGGCTGGGTAGTTTCCCAATCTTTACATATATCATGACAAATCAAAACACCAAAATGTGATTAAGTGCAAAATATATAATCACTTGTAAACAGATTTTATACACAATTTGGATTTATTCTGTGGAGCCAAGATGGTGAGATCATTTACAGTCAAAATGAAGATAAAAAGGAGAATAGAAAGAATGAAAACAAATGGCTTCGATATATGCTCCCATGAAAGCGTTGGGTATGAATAGTTTTATATGCACAAGTAAGACCCAATTTTTCTTATCTAATAATCATTCGCTACTCTATAAATGCGATCATAATTGTCATTGAAGTATCGTTCACATTTTCACATCAAAATGATGCAACGAATGACTAGGTTTTCTAAAATGAGCTTCAGAATGGCAGAAACCGTTAAACAAACACTAGAGACTTCATAAGAGATCGGTTTCACTGGACTAAATAAACACAGAAAGTACAACTAGGTAGACTGAAATATCGATCATAGTTCAAAATTAATCATAAATAATATAGTAGCTGCTCAATTTTAAGTCCTACAAATGTAGTGAAACATCCATTGAGAAAAACAATATCTTTTTAAATTGTATTACTGAGTGAGGTTTACTGTTCAGTATACACTTTTTTCATTTACTTTAACATGACTCTTCTCTTTATTGATTTTTTTGCATCCTAGCTACACTAAATACTTCAATACAAAATTGTACAAAGTCTAACCTTGGGATTAGAATATTTATCTGCATTGGTTGGCTTTCGTCCATAATTTTGTTCGAAATGTTTTTCATATTCACGTAAACGGGCTTTAAATCTTTGCAAGTATTGAGTTAATCTATTAAGAATCTGATCATTAGGTTCGTTAGCCGAAACTATTGTCGACAGTAGTTTTGAATGATTCCATTCCGAATTTGGTAAATTTGATTCATTCTGTAAAGAATAAAAACAAAAGATATACATGCTTCACTTCAAATTAAAAATAATTCGTAGATGCAGCTGTGAAACTAAGTCGTGAACACATGTATGTAAACATGTTTGTATTTATGGGTGACAACATAAAGAAGTGATGTATGTACAATCAACATAGAATCTGGCACATGTGTGCATCGGTTCAAGTTGTCATACTACCATGGCACCGCAAGATTAACACCACCACCATTAGTAGAAGTTACTTCTAAAAAATAAAATAATAATAATAACAAGGAGTGTGAACATATAGAATATGGTTCAGGAAGCGTAGAAAGAAAGTTATGGAATAATTTAAAGCTCATGATTTAAGAGAGGACAATGAGTGAATACATCTGCGCCATTGTGACCGATTCTGGGCCATGTCGCTCAGTATTTCTAGCCACTGGTTACGGTAATCGCGAGGACCCCAACCAGGTAGTCTGCAGCTACCGACACGACTTAAACCGGCAGTCAGTGACTTCATGGACTGACGCCATGTTTTAGTTTGGCCACCTCTAACTCTCTTCCATCCTATTCCTATATCAGCCAACATTGCGCCTCGAGGCCGAAAGTGGTTGCTAATACGCAACACATGTCCAAAACACCTCAGTCGATGAAGATTCACAGCCTCATCGACTGATTTACCACATTTGCCTAACACTCGTCGTCTAACTTCGTTATTACTTACTCGGTGATCCCAGCTGACGCGAGCGATATTTCGAACACATCGATGGTCAAAAACTAATAACCTTCGTGTGTCGTCTACCCTAAATAGCCACGTCTCACGCCCATGCAGTAAGACAGAGGCGAATTGTTGCTCAGTACACTGTCCCTTTCGTTGAGCAAAGGATATCTCATCTACGCCATAGGTGACGTAGGTTGGTAGAAGCCAAACGAGCCTCTTGAATTCGTACTGATATTTCGTCAGTGACCAACCTATTAGGGTTAATCAGACTTCCAAGATAAGTAAAGTGGTCGACGTGTTCAATTACTTCACTCCCTATCTTTAGTTCAGGTGTTGACGAAAACTAGTCCTGGAGCAATCATTTGCATTTAGAGGGGGAGAAACGCATTCCGAAAATGCTTGCATTCGAGCTTATTGCTGTTAAAAGTTTCTGCATCGTATCAGCGTCTTCGCCAAACAGGAATATATCGTCAGCATATTCTAAGTCAATAAGTGGATCTCCTGGTAGGAGATCAATTCCTGAAAAGTCAGACGATGAAAGTGTAATTTCCAACAGTATGTCAACTATGAAATTAAACAAAAATGGGGAAAGTGGGCCGCCTTGACGGACACCACTTAAGGTTACGAGTTCCGATGACAGTTCGCCATATGCTCTGACACGACTAATAGTGTTTGAGTAAAGAGCCTTAACAAGTTTTATGTACTTTTGGGGCATGACTTTTAATGAAAGACACTGCCATAGAACTTCACGGTCTACAGAGTCAAATGCCGCTTTCATGTCAAGGAAAGCTACTATTGTCGGTCGCCGAAAAGTATGCCTGTGTTCTAAGATCTGACGAACGGTGAATATCTGGCCATTGAGATCCAATGATTTTTCTTGACATGTTGATTTAAGTCCTTGATAGATATCATTGTAGATGCCACAGCTGCTTGAACATCTTGCCAAGCAGTATCTAGTCGGGTCGCATCTTTATAATTGCCTAAGTGATTCCTCAGTTGTTCCTGGAATTTAATCTTGGCTGTTTCATTACTAAACTGAATTCTAAAAGGTTTCCTGTGGTAGTTTTTCTCCGCCCGGTAAGACGCAACCAAACGCGTGCTCGCACTAGAGCGTGATCGGAATCCAAACATGTACTCCAGAAAGATCGGCAATCTTCTATCGAGCCTCTCCAACGGTGACTAATCGCAATATGGTCTATTTGAGTCCACCGTTGAGTAGGGCCAGGAGGTCGCCATGTTACACGATGTCGCTCCTTATGCTTAAAGTTCGTATTGGCTAGAAATAACCGATTATCTGAGCAAAGTTGCAGCAGACGGTCGCCGTTATCCGTTCCCTGAGCTGGAACACTGAAGCATCCACCTAAATGTCTTTCAGATTGGTTCATGCTACCTATTTGGGCGTTAAAGTCACCAGCCAAAATTACCAAATCTGAGTGTTTGGCCCTATGAAGTAGTTCAGAAAGTTTTCTGTAAAATTTGTCTTTCACTTCATCCGGGCTGCGGTCGGTGGGAGCGTAGGCAGAAACGACGAAAAGACAACGGCGTGTGTCCCTATCTTTCCGAGTTCTTACTGAACCATTTAGTCGGACGGCACATAGGCGATTGTCGATAGGAATCCATTCAAGAAGTGCCTGTTCTGCCTTTATACTTAACGCAATACCTACACCGGCTAGCCCACGAGAAGTTGCTGTTGAGTCGCCAGATAAACGAAGAGTGTATCGCAAAGGTTGTTCATTCTGATTAGGTGAGGTCAAGTGAATGACCACGCTAAGATCCTGTATGCGTGTTTCGGAGACACAACATACATCAATGGTGCGGGATTCTAATGTCCTAGCTAGGTAGGCTTGTTGGCCTATTTGACACAGGGTACGTACATTGAATGTACCAATGTGAAGTTTGGAGCGTGGTCTTAGTATGTTCGGGACGTTATTTCGTGGGCCGGAATCATTAGCACTAATGACACAGGAGGAAGTTGAAGATAAGGATTTAAGCTTGAAGGTGGGGGCAGGATAAACATTAGAAATAGAAGAAGGAGTTTGATTAAAATGGCGGTGATCTTGCGTGTTGTTAGCGGCATGAGGGCGGTTATCTCTTCCCAGTTGCCCACACTGTGGAAGGGTTCTTCTTGATGTACCTGAAAAGCAAAATTTGTTAGGGTTGGTCTGAAAAACCTGGGAGTGTGACCGCAGTGCCCAAGGAACAACTGCTTGAGGCCGGTCACACACGGCCTTTTTGAGAGAGGTTTTCATTGTTGTAGCTCCGTACTTGTTGAGGCCTTACTGCCGGAGACGGAAATCCGTGGAGTAAGGTGAGGTGTGCATTTTTAGGGTCGACCTTTTCTAACCCCGCCCTTCCTTTGTGGGAAGGCAGCATCGCTGCTATGCTGGTTGTCCGAAGAAAACACCTTACTGCCGTCACACCTCTGTACAGCCGGCAGTACGACTTCGTCCTCGGACCTTCTATTTGCTGCTTTTGGTCCCACCGCTCTTCAACCGACCTGCCTGGCATAGTAGGACCTAGAGGAACAATTGTCCCAACCAGCATAGCCCGATTGAGTCATCACGATAGGCAAGCCCGACCACCACGTCAACGTAGCAGAACGGTCGGGACAAAGAAGTAATAGAAATAAACAGAATAGCAGGAAAGACCTAGTGAATATTGCATGTGTTTACTCATTGGGGTGATGAGACTGCCGATATAAGTGAACTGGTTCAAACGAAATAATTCAGGAACTACTCTCCTGCATATTGATTCTGATAGTTAAAAAAATGTAAAGGTATCAAGAAGGAAGGAGTAATATTAACTGTTAGAAACAAGTGTTTATCACGCGATGAAGCTTTCATTCTTATTCTAATTTATTATTTTCATCTATACAGCTGATTCATAACGTAAAATGGTTTATTTCAGAACCAAATAGAACCTATATAAACGACTGGCTAACTACTGCATATTGCTCACTGTTATATTTACTGGGATGACATCAGAATTCACTAAACGTTATTTAATCAATCAGTATTCGTGTAACGGAAAATGTGACAGTTCAATAGGAATTCTTCAGAGAAAATCATTAAAACTATTCTAAAATTAGAACGTTATAAAGAATCTCATTATTATATTTTTTATTTTTTGGCAAGTCCGATTAAATGCATTTCATATTAGTTTCTATGTGTTGAAGATTAACTCTTTACGCTAAACTTAAGATTAATCCAAATGTTGACATTCTAAGAAATCCAATAAATCATTAGTTTTATTGTTAATCTTGGCAATAGTTTTTCTTTATATTTCGATTAAAGTGAAAATTTTAGTTGACTATAAGTATGCATTTTTAATATTATGATAACTCCAAATGATAATGCATTCCAAAGTAGTAAGTTAGCTTAGAATACAAAAGAAAATATTTAATAACTAACACATTATACCTAATAAAAAGAAAATCTAGCCAGAAACCAAACAAAAAAGTGGTAATATTAGAGTTGTTGACGTGCTTTCAGAGTCACACTCTTCTATACTGACGTAATTGAGCGATTCCTAAGTTATCCGTAACAATTAGACGACGCAATCAATCAATGTAAGAGATTATTTTTGTTACTATAAAAGGTGATGTGTCTTGGGTCTGATAATTGATGATACAGCCTACAACTTCAGCACTCGAACGATTTCAACCCTTCAAACAATAAATCAGAAGACATAAGTAAAGTAGGAACGAATGTTTATTCCAGTAAGTGTCAAATATATGCAAAATACTCGAGTATATATAGTTTTCTGTGAAAAAGAAATCATCATTACAATTGACTTAATCTGCAAGCAGTAGTTTACAGCTATTATCCAGTCGGAATACTTCACTTCAAGATTCTGTAAGGTTATATCGAATGGTGATTGGACAGAATGCCTTCGGTTCTTTCGGGGCTTCTGGAGGCTTCGTCGAGGTTTCTGGGAGCCGTTGCAGCATACAGTTCGTAGGGACGGGTGGTATATACTCATAGGAAAGGTTGTTCCTCCCGTTTTTAATCAGAGACACGAAAAGCAGCCATAATTCATTAATTAAGTGGGGTCAGCCTGCCTTTCTAAATATAATCCTTCTCTTTGATAAAACATGCATTGAGGCAATTGTCATCTAATTAGCTTACACACTGTAGTAATCCGGGGTACTGATCAGAGGTTTCGTATACTCGACGAGGACACTAAGAGTTGCTCTAAGTTGTCCCTATTTGCTTTGGTTACACGAATTTTGATTCAGATACTCGATACATTCAAATGGTTAAACAGCATACCGGATAAGCAAATTGTATTTATATATTTGTTTAAACACAAATTTTGATACATATAGGCACAAAAAATATATTCGCCACATAAGTACAAAAGTAATAATAATGTGAAGAAGAAAAAGACAGGAGGCAGTTAAGCAAGTAAAGGCAAATTAAACAAGACAGCAAGAAAATGTACATGGTAGGCGACATAAATCGGATGGAAATACAAATAAGATTTCATTCCATTAAGAAAGGGGATCCCGTCTTTATAGAGGTATTAATAAAAAACCCAGCAAGATCGATATCGTCTTTCACTCTACAACATACCTAGTAAGATGCCAAGCAACTAAGTTGCACTATCTCTTCAACTCCAAACAGGAAGTTAGGATGGACTGATAGAGGCCAGTTCTATACAGCTTTTATTTTACGGAGCCAAATCATAAACTGACCACCTTTCTGCTCTTCTAATCAGTCCCAGCAGCGGTAAACAATGCACAGTATGGAAGCCACTGATATGATATTCGTAAAACATGACCAAGCCACCTAGACCGATGATTTAAGATGGTCATACTAGTTGAGATGTTAGCACTGAGACCAAAAACACGATGCTAGACCTCAGCATTGGTAACATGGTGTTTTAATAGGATGTTAGGAATTCTCCAAAGACAAAGGTGATCGGTAACAAAACCTTGCTGTCTACACCCTTAACTGTTCTAAGAACTATGTCTGATTTCACATTTATTACCAACCGCTTGAAAATAAAAAAGCTAACCTCTGACTGCCTAAATGCACCACGATTGGTAATTATAGTAAATTCTATTAGTTTAGTTTCGAACCTCTGTAAACTAATTTCTAAGTATAAGACGATTGATTTTAGTTCGAAATATTCGTATTCTGCAACAATGAAGTTGATTTAGATTGCAATTAATAATCTATAACACAGAAACTAATCGGATGATTTCATGAACTGAACACTTGAAAATACTAATCGTTCTTTTGAAAATCATATGATGTTTGCTATTTTAAATGTATTGGTCAATTCATGTGTAGAAAAATATTACATTAATGGTTTGTGTCACACTTGTTGATAGAAAATTAAGAAAATACTTATATTGGCAGAAAAGAATCAAGATCAAGAATTCATATATAAGTAATGAAACATAAAGAATACGAATATGTATATGACAGGCAATTACAAACAAACAGTAACTCAACTTCTTAATATAAGATGTAGGGAAATAAACAATAAATAGGAACGTGGGTAAGTTTGGAATTCAAATATATCAACTGACTGAATTCTTTTCACTGGACTACTATAAGTTTTTACTACAACGTCGTTAGTTTTAAACGAGCACAATTTACTCAGGTTTCGATTAACTTCGGGACTATTCTATTATACATCTTAATAATAATAATAAAACGCCGCAAGTGTAACGGTAAGTCTCAACTAACGGTTTTACTAAGTACAAAAATGTTCCAAAATAAAATTTTTATAGTAGATCCATATAACTAACTTAAAAACCCTTCTAAATCGTCCAGAATTCTTCCATGTTGAATCTCTAAGGGATAAAAAGAAGGTAGATTCACACAGAAGCTTTACTTCTGAAAATATATTTTAGGTGTGAGAATAATTGGTAATCATATTTGGTATGTATACCAATTATCCAATCTGGATTCATCGCATCCACATCTTATAGTCAGGGAATCAGGAAACGACTCACTTGTACAGAAAATTTCAAGCGATCCTGAATTCAGTTTGTTATTTCATCCCAGTATTAAGCACCACTCACGAGGGAATTCTTAAGTTTCGTAAAAAAATAGCATCCCCTGTTTGGGAGATCGCTAAACTAAATCCTCAGTTGTATATCTAAGAATCAGACTGTTTTACTATATAGGGAATTTAGATACATTGATGTGCTTTAATTGACAGCCCATTAAAAGTTATTTAGTTAACTTACTTTAGTTTACCTAATCTAAATATAGTATTGACAATTCTCAAAACAATGTCCTGCAAATTATTCTGTATATAAGATAGATGGTGTAATTATAAAACATTCATTGTTGTTCAGTATATTGATAGTAGCTAAGACGTTTGGTTGTTGTTCCGTATATTAACAATGTCTACCACAAATCGTACTGCTAACACTTAACCAGACTACAAAATAAGCGAGTAACAAATGATAACCGAATAATGGCAAAACTCACATTAGACGTTATATTTTGCAGACCAGCTTCTGTGTAGTCTGACTTGGAGATTTCATTTATACCAACAGAACAGCGAACAAGGTTATTCTCCTTCTCCGTACCATCTGATAATCTTTCCTGGAACAAATGTTCATGAATACATGATCGGATAGCTAATTCCAAATATGCTGAAATCATATCACACGCAGATGTTCTATGTTTAAACTGACTATCATTCCTATTTACAATATTGCTAGGTTTTGTCAGTCCTGAATGAGCTTCTGGTGTTTTAGTTCCCGTCTCTGTAGTAGTTGAAGTTTTAGCATCAATTTGTGGAATATGACAATAGGTATTAGTAATATGATGCGTGGTTATATGATTAGTTTCAGCTTTTGAATTTAGTTGATTAAGACTCCCAGTAGAAGAATCCCCTTCTTCGTTAATATCATTGTGAGAATTTACATTAGATAATCTGTGACAATTTAAGAAGTATGGAAAACACTGGTAAGTACTTATTTCGGGTTTATCCAAAATAAAACAGATTCCTAAGCAAAATGATAATATTTATATAGTGTAATTAAATGTATGTTATCTATTCCAGATGAATAATTGTATGACTACTTTGATATTTTAGTATAACTGGTGTTCTAAACAGTTATCCAATCTATAGTCAACATAAAAACACAATGTGTGTCATATAACTGGTCAATGCTTACACCTGTTTGGAAATGCGACAATACAACAGAAATAAAACTGAGAATAATAGATATCTGTACATATTAAAGTCTTGCTGATGCCACTGAATAGTAAAATATCGATAACTAAGAATATCGTAATGCGTAAGTATGCGCCAACTAACTGGAGTAACACTGCCTACAGGCTATTACATTACTAGAGTATATATTTGCCCTACACACTTTGGTGACAGAGAGATGAGAAACTTTAAGCAACATCAAAGACGACTAATAAAGTAAAAAAAGAATCAACACTATTCGTATTTCACTTCCACTGACATTTTCATCGTCTGACTTCGGCGGGGTTGACCTCCTTCCAGGAGATAAACTAGCTGACTTAGAATATGCAGATGATATAGTTCTCTTAGGCGAAGATGCTGATAAAATGCAGAATCTTTTGACTACCTTAAACAAGAATGTAAGGATGTTTGGGATGCGATTCTCTCCACCCAAATGCAAAATGTTACTTCAGGATTGGATTGATTCGACACCGAAGTTAGTGATAGGGAGTGAGGCAGTTGAATGTGTTGACCGCTTCACTTATCTTGGCAGCCTCATCAGCTCTGACGATCTGGTGTCTGCTGAAGTCTCTGCGCGCATACATAAGGCCCGATTAGCTTTTGGGAATTTGCGTCATCTGTGGCATAGGCGAGACATCCGACTACTGACCAAAGGACGCGTTTACTGCGCAGTAGTTCGGTCCGTCTTACTTTATGGATGCGAAACATGGCCATTAAGGATAGAGGATATCCGTAGGCTCCTGGTATTCGATCATAGGTGTCTTCGAAGCATTGCTCGTGTTTTCTGGGACCACCGAGTAAGCAATACGTGGGTTAGGAATATAGTACTAGGTAGATACGGTAAGTCTATTGATGAAGTAGTAAATCTTCATCAGCTAAGGTGGTTAGAACATGTGTTACGTATGCCTGACCACCGCCTACCTCGACGAGCAATGCTGTCTGGTGTAGGAGTAGGCTGGAAGAAAGCTAGGGGCGGCCAAACCAAAACATGGCACCAGTCCATGAAGTCATTGACAATTGGGCTGAGCCATGTTAATAGGTGCAGACTACCTGGTTGGGGTCCGCGTGACGCTCGTAATAAATGGTTAGAGAATTTGAGTGATATGGCTCAAAATCGTTGGCAATGGCGCAGGTGCATCCATTCCTTGTCTTCCTCCAAATCCTTAGTTTCTGAACTTATCATAATTTTCTCTTTACTGAATCATATTTTCTTAAATGTTCTCGGTCTCTATTCCCTTCTATGAATACTAACTCTGTTACTACCTTCCCCACTCTGGGATTTGATTCGACAATTTAATCTCTATCTGCTAATTTGTTTATGGCAACTTGAACTGACGTACGCATGTACCAAGTTCTACGTTGCAACTGTCTGTCTGTCTGTCTATCCACTGACGTCACTCTACCATATACAAAATAAAACAACTGGAAAAAGATAATGAATTAACTAAATAATAATAATAATATATCTAAAATAATAAAACGATCCTACAATCCAGCAAATACGCGAATGAAAGACCTATGTCCCACACATAAGTTTCTGACAAAAGAAATGAAAGTCACAAAACCATACTTATGTTAGATAAAAGGTGGTTGTTTAATAAAGAAATCATAAATTTACAATCTTTTAAAAACTAGAGAATTCAAAGATTTATAGACATTCTGTGGTTTATAGTCACAACATGACGAAAATTAACTGAGGAACTCAAAATTATCAATGTAAAGATTAGCAACCTATTCAAACTGGGTAGTAACTAGGTTTATATTTATTTGATCTTTAGTATAGTAGTCAAGTTTCTATGCCGACATAGTGCAACAATTTGGACCGACGTAAGTGTAATAAGTTCTATGTTGTTCGTGGTTGACTAATTAGTTCTTAGTGCTGGTCGAACTATATACACAGACGCTACATGGAATAATGCAAATCTCAATACATATGACTTTTCTTTAAGTTGGATTGTGACTGGAAAGCGGAATCCAAGATGAGCGTTTCGCCCTATTTGGGACCCACTCGCTTGTCAGTCACAATCCAAGTTAAACATTTCTTGTGATTTATAGCTATATCAAGGCAAACCGTTCAGGATGCACATATGGCAACATAGGCTGATCAGTTTCAGTCCATGGCTAATCAACGAGAAGATATAAATTCATTCTAATTACATATGAGTTTTCATTTACAAATTGATATGCAACAAATGAGAGTTATGCTTCTTCGTAAAGAAAACGAATGAATATTTCAATATGAATAAGAAATAATTTCAAGTGACTATAAGCTATCACGAAAGATACTGTATTGTAAAACAAAAATATAACTGAAGGCTAAGAAACAAACAACTTCAACTAATTTCGCAGTTCCAAAAAATATTAGGTCATTCAATATATATTCAGTCTCAATTAGAGGACTTTGATGATGTCATGAAATAAAATGTATTATTTGTCAGAAATTTTCAACACACTAATTGATAGTAAGGCAAGAATTACATACTACTAATTACAACTATTTGTCGCGGTACTCTTCACCAATTCACAACTACACCAGACAGGGATCTACAAATCCACAAGGCATATTAGGTTACACAGCCATTTAATGCAAATAAATGAGTGAGTATTAAGTATAATAGAAAAACTAACCTGCTCATGTAATTATGATTATTGTAACATTAAATGTTGATAAGTATAAGTAAAATTAGAACTGATTTTAGTGCATAGGGGTTCATTTATTTCAAAAGTGACTCCATTAGATAAATGACGTATGTTAGGAACTTTGAACATTCGTTCCACTTTAAGTGAGCGCCACTACTTGGATAAGTGAATCGACGACTGCATGTAGGATTTAATTTATGACCTTCAAAATTACTTCCGATACTACGTCAATATTTTCAAAACTCAGCAGTTAATTATATAGCATGACTAATAATAAAAGACAATACCTAGTAACTGCTTATTTACAGACTTTATTGAGTTCAGGTACCAGGTTTCGGCATTATAATTAGATAGTTGTAACTTATTAGGAAACCAAAGGTTCTAGGTCAAATAGCACCGTAGATCACGTACTTCACGAACTTTATTTTAAAAATATAGTTGGGAAATAACTAAAGTGTAAGTTTTTACCAGGTGGATGCATATAATTTAAACCCCACAATATATTAGTCTGCTCGCAAGAAGGTAAGTTTATTCATGGTGAACACAAGGATAAATAAAGAACATCTAAGATAAGTTACTAAATTAATTTGATTTCAGTAGAGTAGAAAGTTGAAAAATTTTATCACAACTAAATCACGGTACATTACCCAATACTTCTGCTAATCAGTTACATTATCCTCTAACTAACGAAATACTGTCATATATAATAAAATCTTCAGCACGGAAATCTTTGTGATAACATGTAATGTCAACGTGTAAACTACTAAACTCAATAATAATAAATGACACAGTTATTACCGAATATACTCCCTATTTTAACGTATGTTTATAACACTACTGATTATTTAATTGATTCAAAAAATTGAATCGTTTTGTTTTAAATAGTTTCAAGTGGGGTAACTAGACGTTTACGTAGAGAATCAATAATAGTTAACAAAAGTGATAAATGGTAAGTAGAATGGTAATGCATTCCAAAGTATAGCATAACAAATATCTAGACCCCAGATGACTTCCAATAATCATTTCATAAACTTGGTAAAAGTTACGATTAAGCAAAAACATATTTAGAAAGGTTTCGATGGTTTTGTGTTTTCAGAACTGGATAGTTTATTTGTGAGGAAATTATTATGTTACTAAACAACAACAATTCCAGTACATAACTCGAAAAGAGGTGAACTATTAGAATTTCTTTACAGCTGGCAGGTATCTTGCACTTCTGGCACGATATTTGGTTGTATGTTGTGAATAGCTATGTTATAAATGCATCCACAATTGCTTCTCAAACAATTAGTAAACATGCTTATAGATAATGAACTAATGATAACATCAGTTAACAAGGTAATCAGTTTACCAAATATATGCTAAGAAATTGTCACTCTGTCGATCATAAAAGATATAACTTATGTAACAAAATGTACGTTATCTGAAATTCTCATGCAACATCAGCACAATGAAATGAACACAACAAAATGAACAACAAAAACGTCGAAATATTTGTAGGAGTAGCGATAACGAAAAAGATAAAACAATGGGAATATGGTTAGATATGGAATTAAAAGGTATTTATCAAGAATTCTATAACACGAAATCTAGAGAGAGATGAAGAGTGACCTATGTAACTGATACTGAGTCAATGAACACAACGTCAAAAATACTACAAATTATTGTAAATGTGCGAAACTACAAGTGTGGTTCAGACTAACAATGAAGAACCATGTTAAAAATTTCTATATAATAAATTACTGTAGAGTTAGTATTCCTTATGTCAATGACCGAATACACATTCTTCGACAAATGATACATTATTCCGAGTTGCTAGAATTCACTGATAACAAATTATAAATATAACTAGAATCGAAATACCGAAAACAGTAAAAAGGCTTTGTTTAATGAGCTCCCATTACCAGTACAAACCAAAAAAAGCTAATTATCTGAGTTTTTATAATCAATAAAGGGAACGTATACAGGAGTCAAATAAATAATAATAGAAAAGTGGTGACTAATATAATTCAGTTACTTATTTCATCAAGTTTTAAATCGTTAAGCCGTGGATCCAATTTTCACTGCAAACAATATAATCCAGGGGATAAAATTTTTGTATGCAGCCATAATGCAGTCACGCAACAGCTATCATTTATAAAAATGAAAAATATAATCACAGTACAAAGGAATATTTATGCCTATCAACATTGACATCATTGTTATTCGACTAATAAATAATTGACATAATGTGTATTTATGGGAAAGAGAAAAATAGAATTTCGAATGTACACACCTTAAATAAGAATAAGAGGTCAAGGATAAACAATAACTACATAACTATAGTAGTTAGATTAGGTGGGGAAGAGAAATGTTAATGAAACACATTATTAATACTGCTAAGCATATAATGCAAACTAGGTCTTAGAGATTTTAAAGAAAAACTAATAGTGGAGAAAAGTATATGAATTTAATTGAAATAAAATCCAAGTTAAACGCAGTTACTAGCAGATGAACCATTGAAAAGTTATTGAATAATGTTTTTCACTATCTCTAACAACAAACACTATATATATGTAGTATACAACATTATCCATCATGAATTTAATATAAATGTATGCGATAGGGAAGTAATAACAGCTCCTTCAATATTCCAGGTACATTTGGTTGATCAGAGCCGACAAGCCCAAAATCTACGCCTAAGTTTTTTCGTCTAATAATTCTAACCACTGAATAAAAAAGCAATGTAGGTGATGTAAAATTACTTAGACTAGTGATCACGAAGCTGGATAGTCGATATAATCGGATCAACATCAGGGTTAGATAAACATGACAGGGGTATTATATGTATGCGTGGGAGAAATAGAGGCAATTACTAAAAAATTTTCATAGAATTAACCTAACAGTCGTCTAAATAAAGCAGGAATGACAACTTCAACAGAATATAGTGATTGCATTAGGCATTTTGTCGGTTCCTCATCAGCAAAGTATAAGTACAAAAGTTTGTTGGTTTTGAATTATCAACATAACGGTGAATTTGAATATACAAAATGATCACTTATAGAGAATGGGTTGTTTCGAAAATAAATGAAGTTATGAATTAATTTCGGAAGTGGTGTTCCTAATAGTTGTGAAAACACTACCACAAAGCCAGAAAATTAAGCTCGTCAGATAGGATGTCTTCGAAAAAAATGGTTGTCTCAAGTCTTTATGAACAAACACCATACAAAATACAATGGTAGGGTGAAAAAAAAATTGGTTCCATTTTACACAACAAAGTTCTCAAACGCACGATAAGTCACGTTTAACATTAATTACATATACCGATTGGGGGGTTACTTGATTTTGCACGTACATTGGGAAATCAAAAAAGCAGATATTTGAACGTTTCCATGAACGTATTCCCAAGGACCTAAGTCTTAGAGAATAGAATAGTTCACACAGTTCTGTAGCATGCTATTTAATACACACTAGGAACAAAGTAAAGATAACAAATGTGTTTAACGTTATGAATAAACAACATAACTCTACCTCATTTAAATACGCGAAACTTGCCGTAATTACAAGGATAAAAAAAACTAACACTTGTATCCAACAGAAATCAGTGATTAGCTTCCAGAAGACGAATCGCGTCTATTTTTCTATTTATTTTTCTTTCTACTTCGAACCCACAAGTCCCTATTTTTCTTTATGAGTCGTCTTATACGAAATAATTCCAAAGATTACAAAGAAATATGAGCGTACTACACCTATTAATTTTTTTATGTTTGTCAATAAGCCGAAACATAAGACCATAACTTTATTAGCCTTACAAACAGCCTTATCTTTAATGAATAATGTTCTAATAATTCAAATACAAAACGAGGTTTGAATTCGATCAGTAGAGCTTCGAATTCTTTTCGATTCAGCTTAACAATGGATATTATGGATACTGCATTAGAGTTTACAGAAGAACCTTCATACAATCGTTACGCTACAAGTCTTTAACAAAAGATAAAAGATGAAATTCATGAATTTTATTAGATACACAACATTAAAAGCAAATGACAGGCATGATATTTTTCAATCAACGCCTCTCTAATTAGTCTTTTGTCACTGAATCCCGTGACAAGAGGATATAGAATATCTAGAGATTAACAGATTGAAATGTTATGCTGCACCCTTCGCCAGTTCATACAATTTATTTGTTCATGTAAACCTTCCTATGCTTTAAAAAAATGACGAACAAAAGTCACACACTGAAACAACGAACTTACTAATCATGAAATGAAGAGTCAAAACTCTCACATAACCTATAATCCTTGTTATTTTCAGGTTAATAAAAGGAATGATACAAAATTAATGTTCTCCAATTAGAGACCCAACAGAATATATCCATAAAATATTACATTTTAGTTTGTCATAATTAGATTTTAAGTGTTAAGCACTTAGATTACTTATACTAAAATAGACAATATCTTCACCTGTTAACAAAATATATGTGAATATATTTCATAAACGATGTTTTAAAAAGGAACAATATTTATGTTAACAAAGAAGATATTAAATTATACGGAGTTACAATGCTTAAATGTTAACAACCATTTATTAGTAGTATTAAAACCATACTTTCATGTTAACAACATAAACAATGTGCATCAAAACGGATGGCAGAAAATCAACAGAAAAAAAATCTACAAGTGCTTCTATTTAATGCATCATATGAATATCAATTCTAATTATGTTAGAAACAAGGTAGGAAATTCTGAACACATCTTTCATCATTATGAATTACTATTGCACACAATTCGTGGGTAGATGTATACAGAAGCACAATTAAATGTGCACAAAAGGAAGTTTTAGTAAGACTAACCAATACACACAGACATATCTACTTTTCCGGTTAATTGATATACATGAAAATTAATAAATGTGGTGCCCTAAGGTTACTACCTAAAGCCATAGGATATAACTGAAATAGAAAGTATGATAGGTTATACTAGGTGGGAACTTATAGTGGACTTGTAAAATACATGCATGTATAATTCCTATTGAAGTACCGTGACAACAAAGTACATACATAAACTGTGAACAACATCGCCATAAATTATGCAACCAGGTAAATAGTAAAGAAAAATTTGTTAGTTAATGATATTTGATTCTTTCATTGGATAATTAATATTATTTCAAAAAAAGAAATTCTCTCATGATTACGAGGTCGCATACAGTGAGAATGAATCATTACGCTAAAAGAAACTCAATTAAGTTTGACATCATTGAAGTAACTAGCAATCGAGAATACGCAATACGGTTGCAACATTTTACTTTAATTGCATGAGACATTATAATTTGTGATAAATATTTAACGGACGGTACTTTTCTTACTGATGCATTGTGTGACGAAAATGTATTTCCAATACAACAATGATCAACTATTGGCAGACAATGATTAAATTGTTAAACAGTGGAAATACACTGATATACTTTTAGTTCTCATTATTTTGCACAGAGACCCTGATGTCATTTGCAGTGTTCCAGAATGCGAATATTAAAATATGATATGAACATCCTAGATATAACTACTAAAGATAATTTATATTCTAATTATACTTAAAACTAGCAGTTTGCAGGAAGTTGCAACGGAATCCAATGTGAGCATTTAGTTCATTCTTAAATCCATTGTTTTGCTGGAATTATAAATCGATATTTTAAACATAAATTTAAGTTCAATGTCCATCACTGTAAATACCAAACTAAGGAGTACCAGAGAGAAAATGAATTATATATATGGATGTTGTAAATGCATTTAACTGAGAAGTCTCACATGAGACGATATATACTCTTTAAACTCAACCACACCAGTGTCTATCCAACACAGTCTATTAAAGTAATCGTAATGTTAGGATAAACCATATATCCTTAGGTAAATCGTGTTAGGATGATGGTTACCGTTTACGCGAATCCTGACTATATTTCAGTAGCTTCATAAAATGCAGAGTATTCCAAGTTAGAATACATATGAACTGAATTTGTTACTAGAAGGTTTCCAGTTGATAATTTTTCGGATAAATGAAAATTAAGATTAACACGATTCGAATAGTAAGTGGATTCACTAAACTATTGGCCGTGTAAGAACAACAGGCTGTGGGGTCGTTCAAATGGCACAGTATGTACCAATATTCAAATGCATAACAAACAACCTACGTTGTTATCATTTCTGATATAAAAAATTTTATTTGGTACTATTAGTAGTTGGGTTGTTTTAAAACTAGTTTGGTTTACTGTCAATGAATAACTAATACGATTATCTAAATATCAGCAATTATAATAATTCTTGATCATATTTCAGACCACATTAGTTAAATGTGAAAAACATATTTTAATTAGCAAAGACTACGGAATGTCGGTATTACTGCAGAAAAAAGTTAAAAAAATAACTAGAGGAAATTATGGAATCGAAAAATTCTAAAATGAGGTTCCTCTATTCTGTAATCTGTTGAAAATACACGTGAAATAAATCTGTAAAAAAGTGTCAATTGTAAAACTCAACAGCTTACATTTGAACGAATCAATCATTACGATAAAATCCGACTGAACGAATACTCTATACTTTGAAATATGTTTACTATAAAGAAAATAACTATATCATGAATACATTTTAAAGACAAATAAATAAGAATCGCAAATTATTTGGAAAAGAGGAAGAGGAGGTCATCAGTAAACTTTACAATCTTCAATAAGCGGATTGGATTCAATATTACTGGCCGCTTCGCTTTTCAATTAGTGTGTTAGGATAATAGTTTAATTTCTCAGTAACCAAATCGGATGCGTTACAATGGTATACTCAAGGGAATCCGTTAAAACTGCCATCGCGATCTATTCACAACAAAATCACCCAACAACTCTAACCATTAACGACGATCATTTCGAGTCTTCCAACAAGATAGCCTGGGCCGACCAACAGTCAATGACGTCATGAGTTGATGCCAGATTGTGATTTAGTTGCCCAGACTTTATTGTTAGACGAATAACTCGTGTACCATATGGATGATGTTAGTTTGTAAAAGCCGAATCAGCATTTCAGAATTCGTGACGAAATCTCGTCTGACACCATCTCATTGGGGCTAATCAGATATCCGAAATAAGTGAAGCGGTCGAAGCAATCAACTGCTTATCACTCAATCTTTGGTTCATGTGCTGACGCAGATCAGTGTTAAAGCGACATTCCGGATTTGAAGAAGAAATGCATCTTGAACAAACTTACTTTGTTGCTTAATAAGATCGTAAGACTGGATTTTCTAAATATCGTCACAGTCTCCGAGTAAGAGATCAGTTCCTGAAAATTCTGTTAGCAAGTCTATGATGAAACTAAACAAAAATAAGGTTAGTAAACAGTCTTCACGTTCGCTACTTGAGGTTACAAGCTTAGATGACAGTTCGCCATAAGCTATAACTCGATCAACCGCTTTGGAATAAGCTTACACAACATTTATCTACTTCTGAGGTAAGCATTTCAATGACAATGTCACAGTGAATAAATAATGTGGTATAAAAAAATTTACTTTAAATCAACACTTTTATGAGCGAAAACTTAAAGGGAGAGTAAAAAGGAATAGAGTAGATAGAAAACATTCTGAAATTCCAAAAACCGATAACCGAACAACTACAACCATTAAAAATTAATGCTAATTTTATTACGATGAAAAATAGCCCAAATATATGCCCGTACAAAAGCATTTATATAAATGTATTACTTTACAGTTTAGAGCTTAGCAACGCTATATGAATAGAATCTTATGCCAAACACTTAAAGAGGGTTGATTAATTATCTATTCATCAAAGGTAAACAAGGCTTTTATCCGAAAAATTAACAAAATATAACCAGACAGTGACAGTGTGACTGTAGGCATGTGCTTCAGCCATAATAAAACTTAAAGTAAGTAGGCATCAATATGTACATTCAAGATTAGACTGAAGAAAATAACGAATCAAATCAACACAAATGGTATTGTTCATAATTAGGTATACGCCAAAATAACACATTGTAAATTTATCAAAACAGCTTATAGTATAGTTAAATTATAGTATGCGATCAATGCAGTTACAGAAACATGTATCAAAGTTGTGAAGCCCAGATGAAATAATGACTCCGATTCTAGAGTGCATGGTGTGTAATTTTGATAGGATATTAATTAATTACACATCTTCAAAAAAATGCATCGAAAGACAATCCATCGTGATTGTGGGTAAGGCACGACTGAAGTTAGATCTCAGGAGAAACATGACAAGTATGTAAGCTGGCGTCAGCAATGTCCTCACAAAGGATCGATAAGAACGGGATCATTTTTAGTAGCTCGAAAACTACAATGAAAGAAATTATGCATGCGGTAGAATATTCGTTAACAAAAGTGCCCTTAAAAGGTTTATCATCACTATCTAATATCAATGAAGTAACGTCTACCCAATGGCATAAAAACTGCAAAAATGTTCTCTTCAAAATGCTGTTAAGGCACCGTGAATCCATGAATTGTGTTGACAGAAGAATTGAAGTTCTATTGGTAAGAGAAAATATGGTTGTGGAAATGCAAAAACACAATATATAAGCTGATTCTATATCACATTTCATAAATTTTCAGTATATACAAGGTTCAGAAGTGCGTTAATATGCTATTTACAATCGATAAGCAATATGATTTGCTAGTAAAAACTACCTATACAGACGACTGGAAATTATACACATGCCTCCAACACTACGGACATGAACATGTCATTAAGATGACACCTTGATACCAGAAAACAAACGTGTCAACAGTGACACAATAACAAGCAGAGCTAGGCTATTTCTTCGGCGCTCCAGCTCAGCTAACTACAGGAAGAAGTTCAACTTCAGAAATAAGCGTTCAATTCTACAGGTAGTCCGTCAGACGAATAACAAGAACTCAACTCATGCGTATATATAGAATGAAGAAAGCGTCCTTTGAAGCAGACCAATGAGATTTAGTGTCCTACTAGGTGGTAAACACAAACTGATAGTGAAATGGGTGCATTTGGTGGGCGAAAACGAGAAATTCAAATTTCCACATATAAATCACAAAAATAATAGGTTTACTGAAAGAATTCTGGAGATATAGCATCCCCAACATTTAGTCCATAGATCCTGTGACAGGAGTACATACTAAAACCATGGAGAGGATATGGAATAGTTTGAGAAAATACTACAGTTGACTTGGGAGAAAGTTTTAACGTTGCAAGGATAAGTTTCATATCTTCGATTTATTTAATTTAAAGAGTGAAAATAGCTACATAATCATGTACACTTGATATAGGCATTTGATCTATCTTGTTAACAACTCAAAAATAAAAGTATCATCAAAATAAACTGGATTATTATTGGTTAGAATTGGTCCAAGTTCATCTTAAGCATTACTAAGGATCGGCTCTGTATTTTGATTATTTTCATATTTATTTGATGTATAGTCAATTAAAGGCTTATAACGATGCTTCAAATTCCCCTTCGTCATTAAAACTGCACTAAAACTGTTAATATATTTGTCACATGATTAGCAGCAGATGTAAATCTCCACGTGCTTAAATTTAAAACAGAACATTAGAAAGCTAAAAAAAAAGTTAGTCTCAAGTACCTTTACTATTTTGTTCTATAATTCAAGTCTTATGTAAAATAGCATATAAGGCACTAATCTTGTGGAATGTGCTTTATATAATGAATTTAAGTTAACTCAACAAATAATGAGAACTACATACTATTGAGCAAAAGTAACTCATTAAATATAGAGATTTATAATGATAAGCAATTTTAATTCTACCTAAATTTGTACATCAAAATCACTGGATCGTGCTCACACAATAATAGTCATTAAAAGTCAGTCAGTTACAACGTAGAACTTGGTACATTTGTACATCAGTTCAAGTTGCAATGCCCCAATTAGCGGACACATTAAATTGTCGGATCAAATCCCAGAGTACTGGAGGTAGTAACAGATTTAGCATCAATGGAAAGAGTTAGAGGTCGAAGATAAGATTTAAAAAAAATATATAACTCAGTAAACAGAAAATTATGATGAATTCATGAGCTTAGACTTCGGAAGATGACAAGGAATGGATGCACCTGCACAATTGCCAACGATTTTGAGCCATGTCACCCAAAGTCTCTAGCCACTGGTTACGATCATCAGATGGACCCCAACCAGGTAGTCTAAACCTATTAACATGGCTCAGCCCAATTGTCAATGACTTCATGGACTGGTGCCATGTTTTGGTTTGGCCGCCCCTAGCTTTCTTCCAGCCTACTACCACACCAGACGGCATTACTCGTCAAGATAGGTGGTGGTCGGGAATACGCAACACACGTCCTAATCACCTCAGTTGATGAAGATTTACTACTTCATCAATAGACTTACCGTATTTACTTAGTACTTTATTCCTAACCCACGTATAGCTTACTCCATAGTCCCAGGAAACACAAAGAGTGCTTCGAAGACAAAGAGTCATTAATAACTCTTTTTTCCAGGAGTAATTGAAAAGGAAAACCGGACAACCATAAAAAAATTGATAATGCAAGTTGTACTCTACCCAAAAATAACTTTGTAAATATTAATGATGAGTGTTGCGATCCTTCATCTGGTATAGCACCTACATACAAATATATATAGTAAAAAGATATGTAAAATGTGAGAGAACCATTTGTCGATTTAGTGAATCTTAGCTTGAATATTAAAACATTGCGTATTGGTAATAACTAGTTTTACTTCAGCAGTAATTTAACTGATTTGATTCACTAAGGTTCTCTGGGTTGTATTAATAATCATTGTAAAACGAAACATTTAGTGCATTATGTAATTCAGTAACTTAATTTAAACCTTTAAAAAGAAAAGGTTATAAGTTACTTTTAGTTCGCATAAAGAAACTTTCACTTGATTACATCTGTTATTTAATCACTTCTTCTCTAGAGAAGTGATTTTATAGTAAGGCTAGCTAGATTATTGATCAGTAGATTTAGAAAATTCGAGAACCACAACTACTCAGACAAAGTACAATTCTTGTTGAGCTACTAAAACAAGTAATATTGGTTACTTCTTGATATCTTAATAAAACGGGTCAGATGCAAGACCATAAAAGCTTAAAGGTAACTTTGTTGACTGTGATACTACGTGATGGAGGTTCATATCTTATTGCAAGGAAAAGTTCTTTAAAAATGGAAGTAAAGCTTGTTGATGAATGCTAACAACTACAAAGCCTAGTTCATAAGCCTTTCTTTGAATATAATAAGGTTCAACTATATAAAGTATTCATTCCATTTGGATTCCCACATCTTACAAGAGCTTGGAAAAGGAATTTTGTCTTCATAAATACATAAACAACATTACATTAAATGAACATAACAATCAAACAGTTTTCAAAAAACTGAAGCTGAATGATTCCATCTAAATAAGCACTTCAAAAAGTCAAAGAATGAATTACTATCAGGGTTTACCATAAAAGCGACTTATTATGATAACATTAGTTAATGAAGATTATCTTATATTACAAACTGTTTGTCCAAATTATATAAAAATGGAAATGATTTATTATGAATTTACTCACCCAAATTTATCTTTGTACTTTTTATTTTCCAACACTTTAGCAGTTGTATCACTACAAGGAATATATGGAGGTATTTGTGTACAATCATCTGATGATAAATCATTTGGACTTGTTACATTTTCACAACTTGGTGCAATCATACGAAATAGATTATTAGAATGTTCAATTAAAATTGTCATGATATGATTGATAGAACTCTGTTCCCGATAACCCTAGGAGATTTAAAAAAAGAGGATAAAGCAAGTAAAAAAGTTTACATATATATGACAGATTAAAAAGCTGAAAAAAAAAATACAAAATAAGATACAAATGATAACAGTGGTAGGTGATGTAATATAAATAATAGATAAATAAAATAGGCAATAGAACAAGCTATATATAAACACTTAAATCTTGTCATAGATCTGAGTATTAAAATAAACACGGAGATACATATATGTAAAATGTCACTATAAGAACCGAATTATTTTTCAGGAGTATTTAGATCGACCTAAAACAACCCAACAGTAATATTCATATTCATATAGCTTGCTAACACATTAATCAGATATCAAATAGTTACTATTAAAAAAACATATTAGTTAGGTCAAGGCATTTTACGTAGGATAAGCGATTATCACTAACTAATGAAATTCGCATATAATTCATGGCTAAGTAACTTTTCTTCCAAAACGCGTAAGAACAGCCGAAGATGACGTCACTCAATCTTCCCTTTCAAAATGGACTCATATAGTCACAGGTTTATAGCCTTTGTTAGAGAAGACAACTGAACCTGCGGTGATGGAGGGCTATTAAAAAATGTCAAAATAAACAAAAGAGCTTGGACTAGGACGACAAACACGGAAGTTATATTATTTGTTGTTTGATGACCGATGAAGAATGAACTAGCGCAACCACTCTACACTAAAAACGTCAAGATAAAAATCGAATACAGTAGTTTTACATAACAGTGAAATTAGCTAAACAACCAAGAAGCAATGGGAAAATGTTTCGCTCAAGTTAGTTGATATAGCCATAACACAACGACGGATAGAATCTAAGAACATCATGTATACGGGAGTGAAGTTAAACTTCAAAACAATTACGGGATCATGGATGCACACCATTAAGGAGTCGAAAACAGCTGTACATCAAATTGATTTTGCCTAACTAAATTCAGTCTGTGACACAAAAAACAAGACTATATAATTTCGACAACATTTCCACATAGTAAATATAATGAGTATTTTGCCAGGGGTGATGCATAAATGAAGCAAATGTAATTAAATTAGTTGATTATGACTAAATATTTATAATATGTAGTCAATGAACCTCACTTTTTGTTAAAACTAAATAAGTGACAATTTCTCACAGTGCTTAAAGATGAACACCATAGTAGAAAAACTACATCCCTTCGGGCTGACATTAACTGTAGGACTGTTTCTTGATAATCATTTGAGACTTTTTGGAACTCTGCACCACAGATGTCGATCGTATCTGTGATGAGTGATACCTAATACGTTGAAATTTTAAAAAAACTAGTACTCAGTAAACATTTTGTCAATTAGTCATAATTAACAGATACAAAATAAAAAAAGTGTATACAACGGCATATTGGGATTTAATGACCGGAGGAAAACAGTGAATGCATTTACTATTTTGTGACGGATTCTCAGCCACATCGCTGAATATCACTATCTTCCATGGCACAATCACATAGTCTACATTTGCCTACGGGGTTCAGGCCTGCTATATCGGGAAATTCAAGAAGAGTAACTAACTTTCTGAACTGTTTTACAGAAGACTATTTCATCCATTTTGAGCATATGCAAATCGGTTATTTTGCTTCTATTATTGTCACGTTCCCAACACCCTAACCTCCCATAAGACTCATGGACTGTTGTAATATTATTTGTTGTACAGGAAATATGGTCAATTAATCATGTATCTGTACCCCCCCCTCTCAATCCCTTAGTTATTATTATTTCCGTTTTGTATAAATGTTATTCACCCCATTGATATGATGCGTTGTCAGGTTTTGTGTATACATCAAGGAATGTTTGCAATACAGTACGACTCTGTCTGGTTGGTTCATCCATCTTGTATTCCCTATTTCCAGCTTGGGACTAAGTAGGCATCGGGCAGACGTGTAATGACCAGTTAGAAACTCACACTGGCGTTCGTTATTGTAACTTATTGCGAATCGATCATATCAGCTCCTTTTTAGCGGGATAACAAAACCAACTGTAACTGATTTCATATGCTGATGTAATGGTTTGCAACAATATATAACTTCAAAGAATAATAACTTTAAAAAAAAAGTAAAAAGACTTTACATAAATTAAAGCCAATTATGAAGTAGAAAATAAAATTGATTTTATAAAAGTCAAAGATCAATTATCTGTTGTACATTTCAAAACTTAATAAAATCAAATAAGTTACTAACGAACAACCAAATACACATGAAATTATTCTTATAGATTTTTTAAATTAAATGCGTATAACTTCAATTAATTCAATATAATCCCTAAATCAACAAAAATTGGTAAGTGAATAATAAGATGGAACAATCAACCTAACAAACACACACACATACAATCACAGTTCTTCATTACTGTGCATACATTGTCTATGATTAATACAGAGAAAAAAAACTATAACGTAATGTAAAATTTACTATAGAAATCCTCAACAAATCAATGAGAAATAATTTGCAGCAATAATAAATAGTAAATGCATATAAATTAAAACAAAGGAAGATAGGAGAGATAACATGTAAAAATGCAGATAAATGATGAATAAGCAAACAAGTAAGTAATTAATAACTAAATGGATACTTTGACCAACAGAGAGGTAGAAATAGGATGTGTTATAAAATTGTGGTATAATGAAACCCAACAATCAATAATGCATATTACAATGTGATGGAAGATGATTTAGAGGCAGCCGGCAGGAAAACTTGAACATACGTCTAGCATGATTAGGTTCTCATTAAAAAGATTTATATGCAATCATGAGGAAACTGATGTTCACTTGATGACTTATTATTGGGTCATTCAGTTTTACAGTCTAAAACAGTTACCACTAAGCAATTCAGCACGCAATTGACCGCCTGTAGGGCTGAAATCGATTAATTGATTGATTATTAAGTGACTAATGCAGAGTTCGTCTTTTCCTAAGAGCGAGTCGAATTTTATAGATCATGAGGTCAAATCTTTCAGGTACGTAACGATAATGAGCATGAAATAGACAGAAACCTCGGTCAAACAGGGATTTCTGTTGACTATATTTAAACCATCTGTAACCACAACATAGTGCATTTGACGCTATGTTACTTAGTCTAGTGACTGCATTGTAACTAGGTAAGTAGAATTCGATCAGCAGTGTAAAGAACTATAGAAACATCACAATGATCGTTGGTCGACAATCAATCAATGTAAATTACAATGTGGAAAAAAGAGAGTGATAATAAGAACAACAATCAAATTAAGAATTCATTAAATGAGCAGCTGTTGTTATAGAATTAAACCATTTAACTAGGAGAACCCAATAACACAACCAGTTTGATTTCATTTTTAATCTTTATTTTTGAAAAACAAATATACCTACAATCCATAGTGTTCAATAAAATAATAACTTTGGAGGTACTTGATAAGGAGAACAAGCAGAAAAAAAAAATATATAAAATTAACGGAAATGAAAATCAATCAAATCAATAAAGTATGACGAAATATACTTAAAAATTTAGAAAAACAAACAATAGGGTCGTAATAGTGATCTGAATAAAAAAAAGCGGTCAGTGTAAAAATGAAGAAGAACATTGATTTTTTTCTCTTGTTCAAAAAGCATTTGTAATGCAAATGAAAAGAGGAATGCTGAATACAGTTTAAAGCATCAATGAAAAGAAAATAACACGCAATCAACTAGAATTTGATGTATATGTTGGATAGCAAGTAATATTACAGTAACTGTGTGATTTAGCATACTTTATGAAACTGTAATTAGGTATAGTGTAGATTGTTGAGTTCGAATTCGAAATCGCGAATTGGCCTAAGCTAGACGAATATTCAAAACTAGGAAAAAATCAATATTAGTCCACTACTGACTAACTTCAGATGATTCCTGGAGTTCGATTGAAAACACATGATCAGTGGAATTCAGTCATGCCGGTTGTGTGATAGTTAGTCGTCGATAGCAGTAAATGAGATAGTGAAAATATATCGCTAATGGACAGAAGTTAGGGATATCAACCGAAGCCGGCTCAGTTGTTTAACGGTCGAGCGCTCACCGCGAAACATGAATGTCCTGGATTCGATTTCCCGGTGGGGCCGTGGATGTGCACTCCTGAGGTGTCTCATGCAAGAAGGAAACGGATGTCCAGTGCTTCCTGGTTATGAATGGCTGTCTAATTCAAGCCAATTAGTAGTATAAAATTCAGGAAGAACGTTAGCTAGCGAAAAGATTACATCTAACCTTGAAACAGAAGGAATCAATTAATTATTCAGTCAGTTGGAATTACTATGATAGAAAGGCAGACCTACTTAGGATAGAAATTCTGAAATGACTGACTTTTCTTAAGGCAGCGTAGAGGTAGGTGATCGTAAGTTGTAAGTCGTTGTTCAGCAATTTCCGAAATACAATATCTAAATATAAGATAGTTTGATGTCGAAGCATCACTCGTATTATAGTGGAACGACCATGTAAGCAATACTGAGGTCAAGAATAGAGTATTGGACACAGGTTGTTGAGGAGGTGAATCATCGACTAAGGTGGCTCAAACATATAATACATATCCCCAACTACCTCTACACACGATGACTGGTGCAGGAATAAAATGAAAAGACACGCGAGATGCCAATAACAAGACGTGGCACTAGTATATAAAGAATCTGGGTAATATGGCACAGAGTGGTTCAGGTGTACTCACTATTTATCTTGATTATTCTGAATTATTCTTTCCTACATAACTTTTAACTCCCTACTGTTGAACTATACTGTGGTACTAATCATGTTAGTTTGATCTTGTTGGGCTAATGTGGTATAACAGCTGGAGCTAGTGCACACACGTGACAGGTGCTAGGTCCTCTACATCCGACAGATTGGTCGAAATTTTATGTACCTATTAGTTACTGAATACGTTAGTTGAGATTACCGAAAAAAAAGAATATGCATTAGTTTTACATGCTAAGAAATGAATTAATTAAATAATCTGTAAATATACGTAGCAATAATAATAATAATAATACTTGGAATTTCATGCACTAAATGGACAAAAATTCCCAGAAATGGAAAGGAATTATCTGCCTACTTTGTTAGAAAATAAACTACAGTTTAATGAGAAAACAAAATCTATTACTAATTTAGTTATACTCACTAAGGATACTATCATTATCACTAGTATTATTACTACCTAGATTATAAATTAAGCTTAATAAATTAACCTACTTTAAAATTCACATATGATTGAAAAGAATTTTATCTAAGTGTAACAATGTTGTGTATTATTATACTTGACAGTCTCTGAACCTATAGAAATAAATAATATCACTTATCTTTCTGTATATGCTCCAATATATTCACACTTTACACATATTTTTAAAAATATAAATACCATTATATATATATATATATATATATGTATATAACTCCGCCAGTAGCTCTTCTAGGGTTACTGCCGGTCCCAAGCCAGAGTAAAGGAGGGTTGGGCATAAGGCTAACATTCCCATCCTGCAAAACACAAGCTTGCTGTAAAAACGCTAACCAGATTTAGCAAACTAAACCATTTAAACTCTGCCCTGGGAGTGGAAGGAATGATAATGACCCCTCATGGTGAAAGTTGGTATGTATGATCAACATAGAACCTGGCACGTGTGCATCGGTTCAAGTTGCCATACCTCTATGGCACCGCAAGATTAACACATTAGTAAAAGTTACTTCGATAGAAATAATAATAATAATAGTAACAAGAAGTGTGAGCACTGAATATGGTTCAGGGAGCGTGGAAAGAAAGTTATGGAATTACGCTCTGGTGCTCAAAGCATGATGTACTGAGTTCAATTATCAGTTGGGAAAAAACAACAATAAATTGATTGAAGTTATATTCTATCGACTAGAACAAATTAGTCATTTTGTTTGTCAGGATTCCACACGTCTAGCCACTGGGAAACACGCACAAATCCACATCAATATATCCATACCATATGTTTCACAGAATTACCATATGTATGTATCTACCCGTCGATATTGAATATGATCGATTTCTGTTGTTATATGTACATCCTGAGCGGATTGCCTTGATAGAGAGTTGTCACAAATATTTTTAAGATTGGATAGCTACTTTCAAATTATATAAATATATACTCACGCTACATAAATGTAGCTATCTGGACTTAGTATTTGAAATGGTAACGTAGTAGCGCTTGATATGCAAAGACTGAGTCAGAGTGCCGGTTCAAGTACATTCAACTGAGGAGTCTCAAAGAGAAGGAAATGTGTCGTAAATTCAACTTGTCAGTAACAACTTAACTTTAATGTGGTTATTATTTTTCTAGATAATTTATAAGGATTGGAAAAGATTAATGATGGCATTTGATTGAGATCACAGAGAAAATCAATAAAACGTAAGTATAAATAAAGGGTAACTATTCTGTCACAGTCTGAGACTAAATAAGGTACAAGTATTTTCTACTCTATCTCACAAATACTGAGGTGAAACTTCAAAAATTCATGAAGTGTTTAAGTGTTTATAAATTTAACGTATTAAAAAAAACAGTCATTTGAAAACAGAATATTGGCGATGAACTGAATTTAAGAAAATTATCCGTTCGTACGATCATAGTAAAACATAATATAACAAGACACCTGTAGAACCTGACTTCTGGGGACTTAAAAAGTAACGGAAACAGAATAGAAATTTTGTGGAACGACAATTATGTTTCCCTAGTACGTGTCTGTCATATTTACTGAAATAATATAACCCACGTAAACAACACGTTAAAAATTAAAACTTATAAAAGAGGCTTACCAAATTTTCAGGTGTAAAACGAAAAACATTTGGTCCAAATACAATACCCAGTGATTCAGTCGACATTTTATTCTCAAACTGATAAACAGAGACACGATGTAAAAATTGGCATAAATGTTTTAGCAGAGTATAATTGACAACAGGTAGATTAACCACTAATTTTTCCAGTTCGACTAGATAAGCATTTTGTTTCGACTTATATTCCAAATATATCTGAAATAAAACGTTCCGAATTAAAGTAAATAAATAGAAATGAGTAAGCGAGTAAATGAAGTAGGCTAAAATCTATATATATTAAGGAAATATTTGCAGGATAAAGAAAAGATGAAAACGACCATATCAGTTGAAGCAGTAGTATTTCAAATAAACATAAAAATGCGATAAACATCTTGAAAATGAGAGTAGGAATACCGATACCGATAATAATAAATAGGTGATGAATAGTAGTGACCCCCCCTCTATAGTAGTAAGCAGGATACAGTCCTGATTAAAACATGCCCGAAAAATGCTTGCAAAAACGTACGGCAATTGGTCCGTTGTCAATTGATTAGCCCTCGAAGGAACAATTGAGATAGTGCGAGAATATGGTCATGTGGATTTCACAAAAACCCTAATGTTTTTATAAACAATAAATACAACCCTTCTAAATTTGGGAAATATTTTACCCTTTGCTCAATTCCTGCTCTGATTTGGGATCAAGTCAGTGAAATTATCGTATCGTAGAATACTAGACAGCATAGAACCCAATAAACATAATAGTATGAGAAGATAAAGATGGAAAAATAAGGATATAACGTCAGTCAATAATAACAATAAATACTTTATTCAATATTATTTTAAATACAATTTAGAATTTTTAGAATGCGGTATATCAACAAGCTACTCATTACATAAATAAAGCAAACAAGTGAAAAATAAGAGATGTGTCTAGTAATGCCAAAGTTACTCAGTCTCTCTACATAATAAAGTGAACAAAAACTACCGATGATAGTGACAAAACATGAGAACACAAGGGATGATCAGAAATAAAAGTTACACCAAGACAAACGACATTAAAAGTAGTACGAAAGTTATGTGATTTCATAAGGGCGTTAATACCTTTTTTACGTTTTAGACTACAATTGACAGTATGACACCTAAAATGACCATTCGAAAAAGATACTCTTTCAACACCCGTTCGTCCTGCGGATGAGTGATATTCGGCACTTTTCGTTTGTTGGTTTCATTTGTTCTTTTTGTACAATATTTCTTATGCCTAGTTTCAGACTAGCAGGGAAATCAACATTTTAACGTTTTGCTTCTAACCGCTATAATTTTGCTTTAGTGGGCTCATTTGAAATGAGATAACTTTAATCGAAGCATATATGTGCCGCATACACCATGTAATTCATAACTAACCGAATAAACAAATACAACCGATCTCAGTACTTTGTTTTCTTTATAAGTATTAATCTCGAGTAACATACTGAATCCGGGCAGAATGTGAAATACTATACATCAGAAGTATTCTATGCACAAAGGTTAAAAAGATGTAGCAATTTGAATTCCCAGAAAGTAATGTAACAATCCAGTTCTCAAGGTTGGGCAAATTTCGACTATTTGTGGAGTGATTAATTAAAAGCAAGACAAATTACTTGATGGATTTAGGTAAGTAAAATCGTCTTTTATTCATGTTATTTATGATAATCATTTATTTAGCTAAAGAACTCCAAAACCTTTCGTCATATACTTTCGTTCCACACTAAGAAACTACGACACCACCTAATGATAAACAAGTTTTATTTAGGCTTCAAAATCGTTAAGTAAAGAAATAATCTAATAATCAGATTATACCGAAATGACACTAACTTGTGAAACCGCTAGTTCAAGAAAAAGTATACAAAAGTGTGATAATTGTCTCACTCCAGACAACTCTGAACTTAATAAATCACGACTTCGAACTAGAACTCCAGAACATCCTAAAATTAATTATTAATTAGCTGATATTTGTAGCTGAATTGGGGTAGTATGCGGATGATAGTGTTAAGCTTTAATTGATTGGACTCGTCACAGATTAATGTTGGACAGGTACCACTAGAAACTAGGGAGTAATGGGCAGCTGTTTCGCGCTATATCACAGACTGATAGAAGTGGAATTCTATGATTGGATGATAGCTTGTTGCTGCAGAGGGTTGGGTGTTCTCTAACCTGAAGCCCCTGAGGCGGAATCTAGAGTACACACTGCTGGGGAATCCCATGCTAGGATGAAACAGCTATCAAGTGCTCCCTGCTTTTCAATCGTACCCTACCAATATCAATGTGTGACGAATTCAACTAAAATTTAACACCAATCTCTACAAACCACCTTGGTTTGTAAGTGTTCAGATGCTGCCATGCTAACTTTTCCTATTTTTTTATTTATTCACTAATTAATTTCAGTTAGTACATTTCTAAATAAAAAAATCATTGCTAATTTTAGTGAAGAATTATTTATTTTCACACTAAAACAATTATAAGACGAATACAGAAAAAATAATAGTGAATAATCTACGTTAAAATTAAATGAATAGAATATGTATACTTGATTAAGTGCACCAATATATAGTTAAATGAGAAGTTAAATTATGTAATTATGTTCAATATTATACAAAAAGGAGAAAAATACTAAACATGAATTATTGGAAACAAGAAGACAACCAAATACACAGACAGAAAGTGAGAGAAGTGTAGAATATAACCACTTTCCTATCTTTCGCTCTCTCTCTCTCTCTCTTAATTGAAGCACTAAAGAATTATTAAATATTAAACACATTAACACTTATTTCACTTGATAAACCTACAAAAAAAATTCGACACTAACCATTTAATTCTATCATATTTGTCAAGAAACATTACTAATTAAAAGACAAGCTAACAGCTTAATAGAGCTGGGAGAGTAATATATATTTAATCATTTGATATTTACTCAAGTACTAAGTACTAATTTATTTATACAACTTTGAATCCCACTAGTTATGCAAGGGCTAGTTATACAGCTTGAGCGTTCAAACTGAGGTAGGTGGAGCTGGACTTGGACGTGGGATCTATCGGTTGACAGTTAACAGAAATATACACCTCATATGAGTATTTTTAAAAAAACTGTAAAAGTGCAGTTTACATTGGATTTTATCAACCTAATAACACGATACTTTCAAAATATTTAACAATATATTAAAGTAAACAGCAGCTTAGTGATGTAGACTTCCAAGAATAAAGGTGGGAATATGAATCACAATGATAAGTAGCGACACTATAATGCAATAAAGCAGTAATGACTAGTGCTCACTGGCTTACCATGATTCTATGAGTGAAGTGAGAACATTTTTAATTATACATATAAAAATTGGTACTAAGATTTTATATGTATATATATGTTAAAATATTTACACTCAGTCCTTCTTTGTGGTGCTTCATACGGACTTTACAATTAAGCAAAAGTCAGTACGAAATAAGTAATGATGAATCATAACTGATGAAGTTCAGACAAACCGGGAGCGACAGTTATATTCAATGGCTTCCGATGATAGTCGTTCTGCATTACAAACTGGTTGGAGTAGCAATTTTACCATTTGACAACGGTTTAATGATGGTGATAATTAAGCACTTGTATAAAGGTAGGAATTAAAAAATGTAATAGTAAGTTTGAAATGAATCGTTTGAATAAAAATGTTTAGCTTTATTCGTAAAATAATAACGAGTAATTAATAAAACGGATGTGAATAAAATCAGATTACATAAGCAGATTAAACGAGTGGGATCATCAATTAAAACTGAGGAAAATTGATAGGTGCAAGAGTAGCTTTGGAATTAAGTAGGCCAGGACAAAAATGTTATCTGAGCGCAAAAGATTAAGCTAATTTATGCTGATCCCTATGAGTTCCGCTGTTTACGAGAAACTCATAGGTTTAAAGTTCTACAAATAAGTGGAAACTAGTCTTGTATTGATTTGGTGACTACCTGAACTAGAATAGAGCATACTATTATTCTCCTTTGTTTTTTGGACAACTACTAAAGGTACTTAGAATAAGCTTGTATCATCCGGTTAATATGTAATTGATTGAAACTGGCCAGCTTCTGTTGCCATACGTGCAACCTGAGCGGATTGCCTCGATATAGCGATAGTACACAAGTAATATATGAGTTGGATTGGCAAGCGGTCTGGACACAGTGGCGTAGTGCTGAACGCGGTGCCCTTTGGCACAGAGCGGACTGAGTTCGAATCCAAGCGTGAACATCAACATTGGGATGCAGGCAAAAACAGCCGATGAATCCCAAATAGGACGAAACGCGCTTCCTGCCAGTCACAATCCAACTTAAATATTAAAAGTACTGTTTAGAACTACGGTAGTGAATTTGTCCAGTTGTACACTGAATATAACTAGTTCCACAGGAGCACTTGAACTTGAAAATGCGAGCGGAGGCAGAGGGACTAGGTAGTTTATTATCTGAATGAATAAAGAATATAACCTTTCTGCGTTGAATTTCCTCACTGAGTGCTTTCTTATGTGTCGTATTAATGATTCATTGGCTATATCACTTTAGAAAAAACCAGACATTTCTCCGAATCTATATTCATTAACTACTCAATGATAAACATTTAAATTCAGAACGATAAATTCAAGTTAAATCCTTTTTAATCCCTGTTACCATGATAGAATCCTTACCAATGCATGCTGAAATCATTTCCATACCGAAGAGCATTGATGGATACGTTATCATCCAACCAGCGCAGATGAAAGTGTGAGAAGCTTCTTATGTAAATTAGGTACAAACTCATATATTTTTTTCTTTGCTACATTCTGCAGTTCTTATTATTGTAATACATTTTGTTCCCTGCTTAATTTTTGCTCTGATGTGGGATCAAGTCAGTGAAATCATTATGTCATGATATAAAAGATGCTGAAGAAACTCAACAAGTTTCAATATTATTCTTACATAATTTGTTATGGTAATCAACCGATTATGTTCATTTTTTATTCAAATACTAGATAGGTTTTATTATTAAGTGATTACAAAGAAAATATTGGAGTGAATATAAAACTAACTGGTTCATTACCATTTACTTGGCATTAATATTTTACGCAATTATAAAACCTAGATATTAGTGAAGATTCATGACATGAAACTAATTGTAAAGAAATATTTCTACGCTCAAGTTAGTTTTCTTTACTGAATAGGAAGATTTACGTTACAAAAATTGATATGATTAATTAATAGATGATCGCTTGCTGTAAAACTAAACAAATTATAAAACACATATGATCTAATAACTGTATGATAAATATCTTTGAGACCTATGTATATATAAATATATCTAAAGTCAAATTGACTACAGGGTTTATCAATTTTGAAATATAATTCATGCACAAAGGAGTATACACTAATATACTAATAGCTCATACTGATTGATGATCACACAGGTTGAAATGTTTAAGAATCTCCTGAATGTGTTACATTTAGACTCTGTTATCACTTGTATTGTATAGTGATGCCGTTCTACTATTCCTTACTATTTAAACGGGAATCATTTATCGAAGTAAGGAAATAAGTGGAAAATGGTTTTATAATACCTGAATTTCATCCAATAGGTTGCAGGTTCGGACCCATCTACACATGCTCAAACAAACAGTACACCTTAAAGAAATGCATAAAAAACTGTTTCGCCCTAGTATGGGACTCCATAATAGTGAGCACACATGACACTATTATGAGTCGGACTCAAGACCTTCAGGAATACTGACGAGTGCATAACACTCATATCGTTAAGTTATCATTAAATATCTAAGTTAATCAATTTGTGGTATCGTGCGACTATTTTGCACTCCTAATGATGCCTCCCGCTTTGTAGGAGTTTCTAATCTACAACCGGTTTGTGATATAATGTATAAAATTGGGAAATCTGCAGAAACTACCTATGCCAGTTAACTACTTTTCGAATATGTCGTAATCATTCGTGAAAAAGTAAGGCTTATATTGACAGCCGCCAAGTGTATATAAGGTTTTGTGTATATAATTAGCTGTGCAATCTCATTCTAAAACCCAAGGCAATATATATATGCATATTTAGAAACCTTTAAGAAATTGTGCTATTTGGTCATATAAAACACACGTACAAACAAACATACAATTCGACACAAGAGAAACAAAATATCAAATGAAAATGCTGCACCACTGAGCTATATGAATAAAACAGAATGAAAAAACACCTATATAATTGATTGATTGAAGTGTATAAGTTGATTCAAGTAATACATATATTTGTGAATTTTTTGGATTGATTCGAATACATATTGTCGAAAATGATTTTCAATAACCCTACAATATTGTTATAATCCTGTGATTATGGGTATATATATAAGCATGAATAATAAAATGAACGTGATTTGATTACACTTGTGGTGTAGCTTTAAGCTAACTATGTTAACGCTTTATTTATACCTATATATTAAATTATTTCTGTGGAGATATGGCTTACGGATGAAACTCTTTGGCTGTTAGTTAACAAGTTGAAAGTCAGCACTCTATATTATCCTATCTTGGTTGGACAAAGAGGTATTATCATTAATCACACAAAAATAGTAGACTGGAACTGAGATCATTGTTCTACACATGATAAGTGCATCACAATACAAGTGTTTCGGTTTTGTCCAGTACTTACTGTTCTATTGTGTAAGAACATACCACGTGTATGACTTTTTAGTAAAGGGTCACATAAGCTAACTCAATACAAAGAGTTGTATTTCTGTAATCTTAATGAGAGTAGAATATTTTTATTTGCATCTATCTATTTGTTAATTGGTCGAAGGAAGTTAAACGAATTGATTCACGAAGCAACCAGTGTGTTAGTCACATGCCATCATTATTTGATTGTAACGGGCTATCATTATTATTGGTTAACAGGTTTGATTATAAGAAGTATCGAATAGACCTTTATTTTCCCCATTTCTTTATACCATTAGGTGGTGTGAAACCTAGCACTATATTAAGTATGATGTCATTCTAGTTGATCGAAAATAACTCAGCATTATGTAAAAGCAAAAAATAAAGTATGTGGATACAGTTGTTCTTGGTGTTTTTAATGTTTACTAAATGTGTTGCATTCAGAAAGTTTGGCCATTTTATTTGATGGATGGGTGCTTTGCATTAGCGTGATTCCTGATAAGATCTCACTTCAAACGCAAATATTCATGTTCTTCATCTGGTATTTTTTATTTGCGCTACATTGATATGTTGGTGTCAGATAGATACTTGAAATGAAAACTTTAATGAAAATTACACATTCACTAAAAGCAACTTTCCCCTCCCCCACACTATATGACCGAAAGTGACGAACATAGCATAAAGCATCACACTTTCCAAAATAAGTTTACAGTGTAGTCAAAATATGTACATTTTGTCACATACAAATAAAAAGGCCCTAGCTAAACCTCATAATTTTCACAAGATTAGAAAAACCTTATGAAGGTTTTGAAAATCATCCTTATATTTTCAGCAATGTTTCTTGGCATATATGTAGATAAAGTTACCTTGAACACAACACATGATGCTAATTACATAACGAAAACAAGTTTCAAAAATTACAAACTTATATGAAGAAAGCAAATAATTAAATAAGATATATCTACATATTTAAATCTTGAATGAAGAGAGATGGGTTTTATAATCACAAACGACTGCGTGAATGCTCGGAGACATAAACACAAGTTGAAATCTTGAAGAACATGAATCCAATGCACACTACAAACTAAGTTAATTTTGTCCAGCCAGCTAATTGAATGAACGGTCTTCGCTTGAGAAATGTCAGGATTATACGAACTTTCATACTACACCAGTGGAAATAGGATTCAAAGTGGAATGACTAATGTTATAGGAATACTATTAAGTCTCACTATTCAATTAAATAATATCCTTCCACGAAAAAATGTGCACCTTAACTAAGCCAATAAACATATTATATGTTTAATCTAGTGATAGTCATCAAGCCACAAAAAAAATTCATAGTTAATATTTTGCGATTGTAAAACTGGATGGTCATGTTCGGACCTGACAAACAGCACCAACTGCTTTAAGAGGAAAGTCTAGTCAACAATTATAATCTTAGATTATTCCAAGTAATATATATATATATATATATATATATATATATATATATATATATATATATATATATATATATATATATATATATATATATATATATATATATATATATATATATATATATATATATATATATATATATATATATATATATATATATATATATATATATATATATATATATATATATATATATATATATATATATATATATATATATATATATATATATATATATATATATATATATATATATATATATATATATATATATATATATATATATATATATATATATATATATATATATATATATATATATATATATATATATATATATATATATATATATATATATATATATATATATATATATATATATATATATATATATATATATATATATATATATATATATATATATATATATATATATATATATATATATATATATATATATATATATATATATATATATATATATATATATATATATATATATATATATATATATAAGATATATATATACATATATATATATATATATATATATCTATATATATATATATATACTACTAATATGACTCAGCAATAATGAACTAATTTGTACACTATAGGCTGTACGCCACATCAATTTTACAACGGCTTGAAACTATCTACATATTTAAATCTTGAATGAAGAGAGATGGGTTTATAATCACAAACGACTGCGTGAATGCTCGGAGACATAAACAACAAGTTGAAATCTTGAAGAACATGAATCCAATGCACACTACAACTAAGTTAATTTTTGTCCAGCCAGCTAATTGAATGAACGGTCTTCGCTTGAGAAATGTCAGGATTATACGAACTTTCATACTACACCAGTGAAATAGGATTCAAAGTGGAATGACTAATGTTATAGGAATACTATTAAGTCTCACTTATCAATTAAATATATTCCTTCCACGAAAAAATGTGCACCTTAACTAAGCCAATAAACATATTATATGTTTAATCTAGTGATAGTCAATCAAAGCCACAAAAATTCATAGTTAATATTTGCGATTGTAAAAACTGGATGGTCCATGTTCGGACCTGACAAACAGCACCAACTGCTTTAAGAGGAAAGTCTAGTCAACAAATTATAATCTTAGATTATTCCAAGTAATGAAGAAAACAAAAACTTTCTATGCTACTAGTAAACTAAGCAGTGTTCAAGGTATACATTAGTTCCGGATATGCTTACTTTCAAAAACAATGCAGTGGTACTCTCCGGGATCAATCCTCCTGGCAATTCTCTTAAATATAACTTGAGAAGACTAGCTACAGAGAAAACGTCAACTGAACGATCAGGATCCCCAGCTATATTTGAAAATTCTCCTAAATGCCAATAGCTCCCATTTTCGTCAATAATTGTTCGTAACACTTCTACTATTCGCGAATTGCCATTGACACGAAAGATGCCTTCAGACTGCAAACCTCCCTTGTTTATCAAGAAGTTGAAGATATCCGAAACGACAATCGGGATTTCAGTCTTATCACGATCTATAACCTCTTTAAGTGGTATGCCAAATGTGAGCGTAGGACATCTGAGTATAGACAATGTGGCAGTAGGTTTAAAAGCTTTTTTCGGTACAGGATTTGCGTTTATTTTTCTCATAAGCCGCTCAATCACCATGACCAGCTCCTGACAATAAAAATATAGGACTCAAATATTAGATTTTTCATCGAAGTAATGTGTTCTATAATAAAAAACGAATAACAGAATAAATTAAGTTCCCAAATTTTACTGGATAACGTCCCAGATTTAAAATTAGATACAGTAGACACCTAACACATTACGTAGTCTCATAATTAATGTATTAGGATTACATTCTTTCCAAGAAATAATGAAAAAACAGTGCTAATATAATCAAACTAAATTGCATTTTTGCTAAACAAGTCAGAATATTTAGTCAATAACCATATATTTAGTCAAGCACTATTATATTACGTATTGACGTGAGGTACTAAAACTTACACGAGCTTATGAAGATACTGATGCTAGTTTAGTTCCGTTGAATAGATTTATAAATTGAGCCTAGAAGTAAAATGCACAGATCACCAACCAGTAAAGTAATTGACTAGGATAACGAAGACCTTTAACTGCCATAACTAATCTGAACTTACTAAGCTATATTAAAAGGACCTTAATATCTCTTAACAACTACAATTCCGTAATTATACATAACAAAAACATCATTTAAATGAGTTTAGTATAGCGAGTTACAACACTAATTATGAACACGACACAAATACAATGTAGATACAAAATTTATTTGCACCTAGTTAAAATGATAGGAATTATTAAGCTCTACAAATAATTACCCAGTTCAGATATTTATCTTAACACGAAACAAATTCAAAGAAAAATAAGGATACAAAAATACCTCCAAAATCACGCATACAAAATCAGTGATCACCGCTCCTTAAATAGAAACTGACGTATGAATCAACTGTTTGATAAGAAAGGGTCATGAAATAAAACAAGCCAGGAAAATACTATGTCAAGCGGTACACTAGTTGATTCTAAACGCAATTATGACGAAAACTGGATTTTTTAGTAATTATAATTGAACAGAAAACCAGACGAATGCGGTAAATAATATGTGATTCACTTATCAATTCTTATGCCCCTAAAATCAATAAATTGATATATACGATGAAGCTCAAAAACAAACGGTTCCCCTGAGGTAAAAACTTAGTTTAGCACATAATGACTGATCGGTAACAGGCATCGATAGAGTTACTACTACTAAACTATCATATCAAAGGTATTATTAACAATCATTATTCTTAACCGAAGCACTCAGATAATGTAACTTGACAACAGTATCAAAACATATAGTAAAACTGAATTTGTCGCGAAGTCATCACCATGAGCCAAAATTATTAAATCCAATGAATGGTAATGCACGTGTTCATTGTCAAACGAAGCTGAATTTCGTAACATAAGTAAGTGTACAGGGGATGAGAATCAGACAATGTACTGTGTTAATCAACCATGAGCCCTTTACACCACTTACAATTGGAAAAGACTTTCATATAAGCCTAAGATGCTTAAATGATAAGGGACATGTGAGGTGTGGAACAGATGTGGCGATGTCTTAAAAAACGTATTAGCATGTTAGTAGATAAAAGCTTAGAAATGATTTACTGAACAAAATTGCTTCAAAGTATAAATAAGACATGTCTTCCTCGTAGGATGTTTGACAAAGGTAACTAACAAGTTGAAGAGTACTTGAGTTATTCTGCTTGAAAATGTGATCATGCGAAGATACTAGCTGCCAAATTCTACTATTAGTCAAAACATTACAACGAAACGAGTCAGACGGAAATCAGCCAAATTTTTTTTAAAACAACAATGCTGTCTATTTTATAGTGAGAACTTATTTTCGAAATGACAGTTCACAGTCCGAATAATTTTCAAATTGTTAGCCAACTAGAGGTGATTAGTGAATACCATCTAGAAAAATTGCTAACAAAGATGCATCCCGTAAATAAACGAGCTAGAACTTTGTGTAGTTTACTGGGATAATGTACTCATTAAAGTGTGATAAACTGAATGATTAAAAAGGCCAGAAAATTCCGTCATCAATAAATAACGCTGCCGTCAACCTAAGTAACACACTTTCGCCAAGTCGTTCAAACTACTGCAAAATTTCACTACAAGCATCCGCTGCTAACGTTCATTTATTATCGTATCAAACAGTGTCATTGCAAAGTAACGAGAAGAGACAAGTCAATCGATGAATCTGATGTAGATTCAGGACATTAGAACCAAATACTAACAAATATAAAGCGGGGCGTTTTTTCACATTTGCATTTAAAAACCTGATGCCAATCTCAAAAATGAACATTTGATTTTTAAGTGGCATCAAAACATAGACAATTTTAGTCACCTTAATAAGTAAATTAACTAAGACTGTGAGGAAAATAACATGTGCGGTGGCTACATACTAAAAACGACCAAACCGTTAAAGCCACATTAGGACGGATTCAAATGTGCGCACAGGTTGCAAACCGTAGATCCCGCTATACTGGTTAGTATTGGTAAATTAAACGAAACGATTAAAACGCTCTGTAAGTCAATCTCCAACTAAAAATTCTTTGATTAGTTGTTATGCATGTAAAGTAAAGGACGCACAGTTATAATAATTCTCACCATAGCCAGGTTGATAAAAACAAAAAGCCTTGTGACAGATATCTGCTGATATACAGTGTTTGTTTCTATAAGCAGTTTCCACTTGCAGTTGCTTGTATCGTAGAATCCATTTGCGTGACAAGTTAAATACACTTAACGTGAGGAAAAACAACTTAAGATACCCAAAGCAGCCCAAGGTACGGGTGCAAAATTAACTTTGGTGCTACACTCTTGTAGTGTATGTTTATGATCTCCACTAATTCACATTGCTTGATTGCCAACAAATTTTGCTAACCTTATATCTTAATTTCAGATCACACGTGCAGTAACGTTGGTAATGATGAAAAAACTAACCCACATATATCAATAAGGCCTACCTAAAATAATAGTCCCTCATCCTCATAGTAAGATTGTAGCGGCAAATATCCCTCAAAATAAATAATTACATAGGTCGTCGACATTGATGCTGACCATGTTTGTTTTAGCGGACACGAGTAGTTAAAGGTGCTTGGTCACGTGTCACCACTAAATCACGTCACGACGCGCTGTGGGAAGAATCTCTTCCTAATTTGTCACATTAGACGTTGCCATCCGATTGCCGCTCTATTCACAATCAAATATAACTTCTCCTCCATCCTTCATTGCCTACTGATTAATTCACATTTATTGGGGTGGGTTCAATCGTTAGAATATGCCTTTGTAATACCGCAAATGTAACATGGTCATATTTCGGGTGAACTTTGTTGGTGAGCACCACGTGATCTAGACACCATCATAACTGTGAGTTTGTTACTTTTCCCAGTTTTTAACAGAGTATTTTTGATGTGACTATTTTTTTCGCACATTTCCTTGCATTCAATTTTGTATTTGCATAGAATGTAACTTTAATGGTGACTGATCAAACTCCTAAGCTTATTAAGATTAAAACGTCCACACCAAACTTTCAGCTGATCCCTAGTTGGAAACTTGGTTCTACTACGCAAGACCACAGCGTGACAGACATACGCGTTCAATTCCTTGCTGCCATAAGGTCACTTTCACGTGAAGTGAACAGGCACATTAATCCTTCTTTTTTAGCCCCGACTGCCTAGAACCTTTTGCCGAGCTCAAAAAACTCAATTCTCGACCGCGGAGACTTATCCGACAGACGACGTCTTGATGAGTTGTCTTACACCATCCAGCTCGGTAGCGGTCCAACGACGGAAATGTAGCTCATTAGAAAAGTGATTGGTCAACGCACTTTTGACGAAAGTATTTTCCGTCAACTCTTCCTATAAAAAACTGCCACAACAAGTGCAAGCAGTTCTCATTACGTTTAACAACAACTCAGTAGGTGAACTAGCTTCATCTGCTGATCATATTCTGATAACCACCTCGTTAGAGATCAACTCGTTATAGGCCCATAGCAGGAATCAATAGTAAGTTTTGCATTTTAAGGTATATCAACAACAAAAGGACAGCGATGCTTAATAGTACAATATTCACAGCAATGTAGCGAGTTCGCTGAGTTTGACAATAATATAAGAAGTTCTAAAACGATAAACCTGCAGTCAAGTTCCTCCACTTCTGGAAGTATGTGGGCTGTCTCTTTTTCCTGTAAGCGTTACAGCTACTCTACGTTGGAATTATAAGAGTTCAATGACGAATAATAAGTCGACCGTTTAATATCTGATGTTATCACTGCACCAGCTTCTTTGATATATTTTATCTGAGTACTAGTTCCTACTTTAGTTACTGCTTAGTTAGGGTAAAATAGGCCAAGTGAGTCTTTGTGCGGTATAGCTTACACATAGGTTGAGATACTCTTCTTATCACGGCTGCTCTAATTGTGGTATCAAAGGCCTTCTGTTCCTTCAAAGTACCATTCACATATAAGCCTGTAGGGCAAGGTAGGAGGGAGTAAATTAGAACCTATTCATATGCAATATGCACATCACATTGAAATATGGGTGTGAGTAATCATTAGATGTGACAAGTCAGTATAAATCGTTAAATATCTAGTGACGGTACTTTCGATTTCAGGATGTGGTTAACGTAACAGAATATCATGGCCAGTGTTTGAAATTACTATTCTAAGCCGTAGTTTTCTCTGTCTTTGAATCAATTCTACCCACAATCGAAAGATGATCGGAAGCTCAAATAAGATTCCATGACATAGTATAACTAAAAATACATGGAGATCACCATCTAGTTTTGTTGCAGTAAGCCGCTAGCTGTGTGGATCAACAGTAAAATAAAACAACGAAACAAAGAATATATTCTGCACATTCTTACTGTTTTTAGGCCACAGATTTATATCGATAGAATGCATTTAAGTAAAACTTCGGTAATATTGGCACTACATATATTTCGATTTCGAATGTCACATAACTGAATATTATGTTGCTTAACAAGATTTTGCCGTTTCATATGCGAAAAAACAAAAGAAAGAATAATGGCTTACTTCACACACTTTACTAGCTAGACAGTTGAATATTGCATAGCAAGTTGGCTGATTTGCAAAATCAACTCATATTTAAGTGACTCTCTTAACTTGTCCTAGTAAAACAATCGTTTGAATAGTTTAGTTAGTTGATAGTTGGCGTTAAAGAGAATAGTAACACACAGAAAAGCAGAATAGATGAATGGTATTCTGACCGCCGCACTCATCCAATCACTGGTTGTGATAAACTGTTCAGGCATTGACAACGATGGCCTTGAATCTATGTTGATGAAAATCGTGTTTTAATCACGAGGATAATGTTAAGCGTGATCGGGTTGTGATTATTCACTAGCAAACAAGATCGTTAATATTACGAGACTTTTAGAGCTGAAATGTACTGTTACACATAAAATTCAGATTTTTAGACGCAGGCTCTATGAAACAGTATTCTTCTGTGTCCTAGGAATTTCCTGAAATGTCGACCGTCTTTCATTATCTTTTGACAGTCGCATTACCTTTACTGTCGTGTAAAATATGCCCACTGTTCATCCCAGTTAGCCTGTATAATTTAATTGATACCTCCTTTTTTGAGGAAGTATTCATTGCGAAGGATGTAGAATCTGATTCTACAGACTGAAACGGAATTATTATGCTATCTCCTCAACGCAACTTACCGTCTCATTTTACTGCACATTTAGGAAGATATGGCATTATTTCAAGGCCATAGCTAGCCAACCTTTATGTGGTCATAATAATTTTACACCTATGAAGACCATGTCACACGTGGAATACTTATACTTATATGGGGAAAAACATAACGAAGAAATAAAGGTTGCGACTAGAACAATAGGTGGTAATTACTTTTTGACAAACTGATCCGTGACTTCTCGGTAAATTGTTGGATAATCCATTAGTGATGATATATGACAAACTAACACTTGAAGAAAACTAAAGACGAAAGGGATAGTTAATCGTGAACATGTAAACGTCATTATGCAGTTAGACTTGGGGTCACTGATAATCACTGGAAATTATGTCACCAAGATACAATAACGGGAGAGAGTCTTGACTAAACCCGGTAACTAGACTAAAAGAGAATCGTCTGGTCGAAGTAAATCTTTAACTACTGGACCGTTGGTAAATGGATGAAGACCAATCGTCATAACTGAGACACAAACGTGGAGTACTATGAAATCTGTAGTCGCAGAAATATGTTTGATGTGGGTTTTCGGTGGGTCGTTATATTATCAAAACTTTGCAGACATTTTTCTCTGTGTGGCTTGCAAAGATGCCAGTCTTCGAATGAATTTTAAAAGTTCTACAATTGGCATAATTCAATGTTTATGCCTTGTAGCAACTTAGGTTGACTAGTTAAAAGTTTACTTCAAACCTTAAGCATGCGCTAAAACAATAAGGCTCCAGTATTCATTTACTCCCTCATTCTGCATAAGGATTATATTACCGATTGTCTCATATTCAACGTTGAGAGGTATTTGTGCGTTTGAATGACTAGGCCCGAACTCCACTGTCTACTGCCACGCTGATAAAATAAAGATCTATTTTATTATAATCTGGTTGCTTCTGTCACTAGATCGGGACGTACCTAGGCGCTAAAGCCTTATGATTTTGTGGGTTGACATACTTAACCTAAGAGTAAAAATAACCAGTTTTTAGATTTCCGGACATTTTAGTTGGTTAGTGAAAACTGGATAGGCATGTATTTGATTAAAATAATTCTATATCTGGTGACCAGCATTCATTCGGAGATTAGTAGTCAGCCTCTCAGTACCAGATTTTTCAGTATGAATTAAACTGAGTAGATGTGTTCACGATGGGTTTTGGATGACATATAATCATAAAAAGCCTTTTACGAACTTTGGAAAACTTCTTTCTTCTGGTTTTGGGCAGTTCATATTAATATGTCTCGATAAAGTATACGTCAGCCACTGGCTGATATACAACTTTTAAGCGACCATTCAAAGCAAAGTACTCTGTAATTGAAACAAAAGAAGTTTGACGATTCCCCTGATTTTGATTACATTTCTGGATACGACTGAAAATACGATTTTGCATATATTTATATAGACATGAAATACCGCTAAACGTATGACAATATCGAGACGTCATGATTCAAATTTTGATGAAGGGACGTAGTCACAGCAATACCTTATGTCAAGAGAAGTCTATGGGGCTTCAAAGGCTTAGGTGACACACGAGCAACAAATATAAAAATTACACATGAAAAATATAAAAAATTCAAGATGGTTTACCCTGTAACACGTAATCGTTATTCTTCTGTCTTTTCGTTACAGAGAGTAAACCAGATACTTCGCTGTAGTTGAATGTTTGCTAGGTATCTAGGGTCATAAACAGAAGGGAATGATATTTATTCGCTACCGAGAAGACTCATAAGACTAAAAGTTCACTTGTGATAGCATTTACGCGGACTTCTAGTCCAAACACTAAGGACTTGACTATTATCACACGAAGAACTCTGGAACTAGGTCAAAAAGTGCAAAGGTGAGCTAGGTAACCTCTACTCCACTCAGTAGCACATACTTTCACTACTGTTCCATCTGAGTCACATAACAGGCGTTACTAGATGTTACCATATGCAGACCTCTGAACTCAATGGAATGACCCACACTATGTAGACAGGAATACTATAACTAATATTGGTAGGTAATAACAAAAAAATCTGTAGCATTATGGTTTTGCCCTTTTTGGAGTGATCTATAACTAAAGGAACCCATCCACTCCAATGGGTTTAGTGAATTTGAAAATACTACTCATTTGCTACTCTGGAAGTTGCTTTAATTTAGCCGAAATACTTACAAAAATTATAGGATAGAAATTTATACATTTAACCATAATGCTGCAAAATCACATTTATTTGATCCCCAAAATTCCTTATCTAAATCTATTTTACTGATACTTCTTTAAACTTTGGGTAAATAAATTCATCAGATCACAAGTTTACACTATATTAGCAAAAATACATGTTACCGCCAGATTTTTTTAAGATAACGACTATCACGGAATAAACTCACATACATAATTTAAAATATTATGAACCAAACATTAACAAGTGAAATTACTGCGACCAAACTATTTTGTTTATACCAGCTAAAAAAATCAATAATAATCGACTTCGTATTTGATAACTATGAGTGGGATGACTAGTTACTGTTTTAAAAGTAATATGGTAAATCGCAGTCCACTTTGTTGGTTTGATAGCATTAGCAACTTTGAAATTAAACGTTACGAAAGAGCAGATGGACGACAGCGAAAAAACATAAGACTTTCAGCAAGCCACCGTCCTTGTCAATTTCACAAAAGTCGGTCTGGTGAAGTTTCGAAAAGCATTACTTATCATAAGAAAGATGTGAATTTAGAAGAAAGCCACATAAGTTCCGTCTCACATCTCCTTTCAGTAAACTTTGGCCTTGATGAAGATAAGAATAGAGAGGGGACTAGTGTTTTTTACAATTCATGTGCCGCTGCCATTCTAGGAGCTGTGGTACTAGAAGAGTAAATACCAACTTTGCCTAACTGTATCACTAAAGTCAGTTTGTCTTTACGTTAAGTGCTACTACCTATGTCATGATGAAATACAATCTGATTTGAAGAACTGTCCATTTTTGACGGGGAACTGTAGTGAGCTCTGCATATATTTGGATGGGAATATTAGGTTAGAAACTCTTATCCACGAGGAAATAGACCACACATACTCCTGTGTTTCTAAATAGGTCTGATCACTCCTACACTGTCCTCTATAGGGACTGATTTTGGAGACACTTCATAGATTTACGTACTCGAATGTCCGCATTTCGTATTTGCCCTTAGTATGCGCTACTCACGTATTTTCTACTGAGTATGTGAAATGTTGTTCAAAGACTTCCCGTACTGGCAGCAATACTTTAGCAAAGACTATGCTTGTGTCCATTCGATATGACTAAGATTGATCCAGTCTACAGCTTAACGTGAATTTGCAGACTGGTGGGATACGCAAGATACGAGTTATCACGCAAAGATCCGTTTTTTGATTGGGATATACTATTTAATCGAGGGCGCATTATTGACCATACTTGTATTGAAGCATCCAAGTGTCTTCGTACTTGTTTAATGTTCTATTATTTTTGACAAGTCGATCTACAAACAATATACAAATAGTTGTATCGCTTCATCTCTAACGGTGTGCGACTCCAACATTCAGAATTACCAAGCAATGCTTTGTACCTCATTACACTTATACTAAATAAACACAGCATAAATAACTAATTATTTCTTCAGACGTAACGTTAGTCTAGATAAGTTCCGGAAAATAGAACTACCAGACATGACACGTGGAGCTAAGTGAGATTTAATGCTAGCCACTAATGACAAATAGCTTGTGCTCTTCTTAGTTCACGAATCTAACTGAAGTTAAAATCATTGGCGGCACACTTAGAAATGCGTTTTACACCAGAGACGGTGTACTACTGAGCCTTAAATCAATAAAATAATTTACTATTCCATGGTAGGTTAAATGACATTGCTTTCTGCGATGTTTTAAGTAAGTTTGTGAATTTAGAAGAAAGCCACATAAGTTCCGTCTCACATCTCCTTTCAGTAAACTTTGGCCTTGATGAAGATAAGAATAGAGAGGGGACTAGTGTTTTTACAATTATGTGCCGCTGCCATTCTAGGAGCTGTGGTACTAGAAGAGTAAATACCAACTTTGCCTAACTGTATCACTAAAGGTCAGTTTGTCTTTACGTTTAAGTGCTACTACCTATGTCATGATGAAATACAATCTGATTTGAAGAACTGTCCATTTTTGACGGGGAACTGTAGTGAGCTCTGCATATATTTGGATGGGAATATTAGGTTAGAAACTCTTATCCACGAGGAAATAGACCACACATACTCCTGTGTTTCTAAATAGGTCTGATCACTCCTACACTGTCCTCTATAGGGACTGATTTTGGAGACACTTCATAGATTTACGTACTCGAATGTCCGCATTTCGTATTTGCCCTTAGTATGCGCTACTCACGTATTTTCTACTGAGTATGTGAAATGTTGTTCAAAGACTTCCCGTACTGGCAGCAATACTTTAGCAAAGACTATGCTTGTGTCCATTCGATATGACTAAGATTGATCCAGTCTACAGCTTAACGTGAATTTGCAGACTGGTGGGATACGCAAGATACGAGTTATCACGCAAAGATCCGTTTTTTGATTGGGATATACTATTTAATCGAGGGCGCATTATTGACCATACTTGTATTGAAGCATCCAAGTGTCTTCGTACTTGTTTAATGTTCTATTATTTTTGACAAGTCGATCTACAAACAATATACAAATAGTTGTATCGCTTCATCTCTAACGGTGTGCGACTCCAACATTCAGAATTACCAAGCAATGCTTTGTACCTCATTACACTTATACTAAATAAACACAGCATAAATAACTAATTATTTCTTCAGACGTAACGTTAGTCTAGATAAGTTCCGGAAAATAGAACTACCAGACATGACACGTGGAGCTAAGTGAGATTTAATGCTAGCCACTAATGACAAATAGCTTGTGCTCTTCTTAGTTCACGAATCTAACTGAAGTTAAAATCATTGGCGGCACACTTAGAAATGCGTTTTACACCAGAGACGGTGTACTACTGAGCCTTAAATCAATAAAATAATTTACTATTCCATGGTAGGTTAAATGACATTGCTTTCTGCGATGTTTTAAGTAAGTTTTGAAGAGAATGGTTGCTTTTTTTCTACAAAGCTAATACATTTTTGACTGTTTTAGCTTGGTGGAAATAGGATAAGTCTACCTGTGATTCGATAAATAAATCACTTATTATTTGCACACTGCTTCAGTTGATACGAAGTTAACTCAAGTTACATGAGTGAAGACAATTAAAGACCCAGTAATGTTCTTGCTGTTTTTAAAAATTTAAAAATCTATTGTTTTAGTCTAGTTTATTTTTAGGCAATATCACACTTCCCTATCTTTTCGTTACATGTATATAAAATTTATTTTTTATACATGACAGAAGTGACACAAGTGTGTAAGCTTGAAAAATGTCCTAGTTAACAAAATATTTTGTCCCTAATCATACTAAATACATAAAATTTTCACTGACTTATAAATGTTTAAATACATAAACTTTACAAAAGTATTTGTCAAGAATTTCATGTATAACATAATTCTGATTGATATCCGTAATAACAATAAAATATCGTAGAGTAGAAGTAGTATAAAATATCCACACATCTATAGACATGAAGAACAATATGCATTTTATTATTCATTAGTCAGATAGATTGATAAAGAAGATGGGTGGTGAGATGTGAAACTAATTTTCCAATTTAATATCCATCACTGATGACAACAAGAGATCATCCATTAATGCTTGTTGAACACCAAAATCATCCAGGCGTAATCGGATACGTCTTAAACGTGCTGGTGTACCTATTGTGGCTTTGACTGAACAACGCGGACCAGTTAGCTGAATAAATCCACGCGAATCAAGCAAATCACATACAGCAGACAGTTCGGATTCACTTAAACTTGTAATTTGTTTTTTCTTACAAAGAAGAACGTATGTATCATAAAGTAGGCTAAATGGCAATTCACGTAAGCTTTTTTGATTTTTTAAGAGAATACAACTAGCCAACAGAAGCTTATGATGTAATGGTACATCGGAATTATTTGTAGTAATCGTATTGACGCCATTGAACGGTTTAATAGAAAGAGGGGAATCAACCTGATAAGAATTGGAGAAAAAAAGGAGGCAAATTATGCCGAAACATAACTCCAAACAAGGGATACAAAATAAACTAACTAGGATGACTACATACGGCAATGATATTTACGTGGACTGATTATCAAACAAATTACGAAAAATCATCCCGTGATAATTTTCGGACGTCATAGACTAAAAATGTTTATTGTAACCAATAATTTAGGTGATAAGTTACCGACCTTCATTGTATATTTTAATGATAGGCATATGAAGAACACTGACAAAGTCATCAGAAAAGAGATTCTGAAAATTGTTAATATTCATCAATAAGAGGTAGTCACAGAATTCCGTTGATTAGGAAGGCGTGTACATCTGTATCAGCTATCATGAAATCAGAGTTAGAGGTCTCCTTACAATTTCTTCTATAAACACACTAGTAGTATTCAATATAAGAACTCGGTTTACAACAGCACACAAAAGCAAAATTATTGTATAACAGACTGGTTCCAGTTGTTGTAAAATTTTTAATCTCGTGTGATATATTTTACATATGAAGCTAATTCTGAAAGTGCAAAGTAAAAACAAACGCAATCTATTCCACAGTTGTTATATTTATTCGTTAAACGTGTGCAGAATATTATTAGAAGCTGTCATCTAAGTTTACTTAGACTGTTGATGCTATCTACTGACTTTCATCCTTACCGTAGTATGTATATATGGTCAACATACAACCCAGCACATGTATGCATCGGTCCAAGTTGCCATACCTCAAAAGTACAGTAAGATTGACACAACATAAGTAGAAGTTACTCCAATCACAATAATAACCAAAACAATTAAAGAATGGGCATATAGAATATGGTTCAGAGTAGGAGAATTGGTGCATGAAAAGAAAGCTATGAAATGATTTAAAGAAGGGCAAAAGGGTGGATACGCCTGCGCCACTGTTACCGACGCTAAGCCATATCACCTAGAGTTTCCAACCCCTGGTTACATTTGCACGGACCTCAACCAGGTAGTCCGCAGCTACTAACACGACTCAAACCAACAGTGAGCAACTTTATGGACTGATGTCATGTTTTGTTTTGACCGCCCCTAGCTTTCCTTCATCCTACCCCTTTATCAGTTATCATCGAGTGTCGAGGTAAACGGCAGTTAAGCATACGTAACGTATGTCTCAACCACCTCAGTTGATGAAGATTCACAACCTCGTCGACTGATTTACCATCTTTGCTTGACGCTCGTCTCTAACCTCGTTATTACTTACTCGGTGATCCCAGCTAATGAGAAAGGTGTTTCGAAAACGTCGATGGTCAAGTACTAATAACGTATGAGTGTCATCTACCGTGAATGGTCACGTCCCACATTCAAATAGTAAGAGAGAATGGACTACTGAGCAACATATTCTTCTTTTCATTGAGAGACGAATATCACGCCTACATCATAGGTGACGTAAGTTGAAAAAAGCCAAACGAGCTTTCGAATTCGTACCGCGACTCTGTCAGAGACCAACCTATTATAGCCAACCTTATCACAGACAAATAAATTGTTACATATCTAAAAAATAAAATAAAAGTAAACTGTCACAAGGTGAAAGCCTGGCATAAACAATTTACAAGAAAAATTCAAACGACTGTCTGCATACTACAATCTTGATGTTTTGTTAACGAGCTTAAGATATATTTTTAATACCAGTGATTACGAAAGTAAAACAGTTACCTGAGATTCCTTTAAAGCTTTACTTATGTGTTGTATGGAAGGTGTTATATGAGAATCAATCGAAAGGTTCGACGGAGTAAACGTATCAGACATATTCTTCATCCGAGCTTCCTGATGGGCTAAATCAATCGCCCTGCGACATATATCTAATGCAGTACGCGCATCGCCTGTAGAAGCAGCAATCTAAATAAAGAATGTTGATACATGTTACTAAAGAGGATAATAATGCGTTAGCATTTAAGAAAGTTTTCTTCTTAAATGCAGTGCACAACTGATTAAGGAATATTTTGAAATGTCTTCTATTGGACTTCATAGGTAGAGCTACTGAAACAAAATAGTTTTTGTGAATAAACTGGTTTTGAAATGCTTCAACACGGTACATTTCACAAAATACATTTGTGATGAAAAAGCTAACTCACAGATTAGTGAAATTTTTAAAATGACTAGCAATATATGGACATTTTACCTTCAGTGTACATATCTCAAACATCAACGTACGTCTACCTCAAATATCTCAGTTAGCATAAGAAATGAACATCCAATTACAATATCATATATGTAAGTAGCCAAACCGACTGTATAACAATAAGTGAAGTATCGATACAACTAATGTCCTAAATGAAATGCACTATTCATTCATATAATGATCAACACCAAAGCATTTACACAGTACGGAATACATTAACGTTTACTCATACGTTTGAACTATAACAGCTGACTACAAAATTCAAATAACTCATGACGTAATGCATACATCGCTCAGTAAAACCTGGTGTAAGTTTCACTATAGTGGCTGAATACTAGCTTATAAAATATCAAAATAACAAAACTGAGAGTTTATAATTAAAGAGACGTGAGATATTACATGCATCAAGAAGCTCACTTTTCTAGAACACAGTTGTATAGCCAATGGTTCCATACATGACTCAATATTTGAGAATTTAGATAAATGAGCCTGAACGATTTCTGCAAGCTCAGATTGTGAATACGGTCGAAATACAATATGGACCGGCCTATACACTTTTGATTGTAAACGTGGTAACAAACGTTCTGGTAAATCTAACGAGTTCGCTACACCAATAACAATGATGTGACAAGCAAGTTTTGATGGCCATTCAAAAATTCTAAAAGACAAAATTAGTGATAAAATACAGAAGTTCAAAAGAAACTAAATCTTGAAAGGATAAAATTTCATAAAGCAACCAAAAAAAAATAAATGGTGGGTATTTTAGATTTAAGAAACGAAAATAGTATCATACAACTAGATTTCTGTGGTGTTTAGCAACCCTTGCTGTTAATCACTACACATACCATAGCAGGCTTACGATAAAAGTGCAATAAGAAGACAGCAAATTTACAAAAAGACGCATTGATAAGGTTCACAAGAAGTATGATAAAATAGCTTCTCGTTTTTCTTCAGTGTTTAAAGAGAAAACATTTATCATTTAACAGATGCGAACATAAGTAAAATACACCGTGATACAAAAAGGAATCTATTTAAAGTAATTCATCGTCAATCAACACAAGAGGTAAACAACAAGGAAAGCGATAGACTGATAATAACAAAACTTGTAGCAATGTAATGCCAATAAATGAAACTAGGAAGCAGAACGAGTGTATAATCAGAAGCCAAACAACTATAAACACTGAGTGACTCTGTGTCATCATGATTAATAGGAATTATATCAACTTTCTCTAATATTGAACCAATTAACTTTCTGCAAGCCGACTCTTGTAGCTTCTGACTTTTCTACATGTTTAGAATACTACGGAATTTATAGGATGTCAAAATTGCACAAAACACTGGTTGTTTAAAAGTTAATACAAACAAATTACCGTGTTGCGACGGTTACAGAATATTATATCACCTGTAAAGCATTTCCTGACTGCGAGTAGACAACTGATCTACTTCATCAAATACTAGAATAATGGTACGCTTTTGTGAATGCTTATTCAAAACGTATTCCAATGAATTAGCATCAGTGAGGGGATTATTTTCTTTGCCCTTGTTGGCGCCTAAAACGATGGAAATTCTTCCATATATATCTCCATACGATGACAGTTGCATACAATTAATCACAGAAGCATCACATCCTCCAAGCTTTTTAAAATATTGGACAACACCTAAAATAACAGCTGTTTTTCCAGTTCCTGGAGCCCCACTAACATATAAACTTGCACTTTTTCTTGTATCTATGTAAAGACGAATCAAGGATGTCAAACGGCTGATTTCATCTTTTCTTCCAACAATCAGACTACTAAGCTCCTCGAACAGGAATGCATTTGAATTAGCTGATGTACTAACTTCACACCCTGCAACATGTGGATCACAAACCGCCTCTGCATGATTATCAAGAGAAGTATTGCATTTCTCTAACACATCGATTTGATCTTTTGTGGCAGATGATTCACAACGAATCGACTTTAATTTTTTTTTAGAATTAGTAAGATTTAGCCGTTTTTCTTTAACACGGTGTCGTCCATGAGTTCCTGCTGAGCTGGGGGAAACTGTGGGTATTAGACAAACAACTGTTTTGCTTTGTTTTTCTGGAATAAAAACTTGTTCTGACTTGTTTTCCCTGACACTAGATCTTAAAGCTCGACTCATTTGTATTGTTAAAAATAAACACAATTTTCAATAGATGTGAGCCTCAGAAACGATATACAGCCAGTTGGTATGGAAGCTACAAAAATATAAAATAGAAGAAAATTAAATATAAAGTACTCTTAGCGATGTTGTAACTGGCAATTTCAATATATTTTTGATTAAAAAAACAGGAAACGGTATAATCAAAGGTGAATGACTTATGATAGTCTAGTAATTCATATTTATTTGATTAAAACATGAGTTTTTATACCGTTGTATCACTTAGTAAATAAATATGGAATATGAAATAAACTTCGTTTTAGTGCAAATGGTAAAATATTAGAATAAATATAACTCACTAGGTAAAATAGAGATTTGTGTATGAGGAAGCTATCGTCAAAAAACCTGAGTACATTTACAGTGAGAATCTATAGCAGTATTTCTTTTATATATACTAATTGCGCACGGAAAGGCTACTAGAGAGCAAAAAGTAAAAATAAAAGCATTTTACAGTATCAACATCGAAATACAGTCGGAAGTTCAATTAGTAACTTATACGACAAACACTAAGTATAATGACGAATATGAACTACCTATATCTTTCCTCCATCCCCGATTGGTTCATTGATAGTTTTAATGTTTACCAATACTTTAGGTTAATGAGAATTACAGTCGTGAGATTACCCGGAAATACACGAAAAGTAAATGGTGACCCGGCAAAAATACAAGTATTCATGATGTCTTTACTAATTGTCCTATAATCAACTGTATTTTCCAAGCACGTACGCCAAAAATCCAAGGCTCTCGAGGTGGTGAAATTATAAAATCAGTGTCAAGACAATGTAGCACATTCACCAACCGTCATCACCGCGCTCAGACATGAGCATATAACAACAGGAAACATTGAATTCAGGCTTTATACAAAGCCAAACGAGCTTAGCTATGGGCAAACAAACTATCCCTATCGCTGATTTCTAGTTATTGGGTTCTAAATTAGGCCCCAAGCTCAAGAATATGAACTTTTTGTTTCGCCATCTTTGGGTCTGATTACTTTGAGTAATTTTGGTTACTAAAAGGCATAGTTCTTCCATAATATAGAGGGAAAATTCATCAACTAATACTGGAAGCAGTGGCAAAAAGGTAACGCCTAGAACATCCTCACTCAGTACATAAGAAAATTACGTTAACGATAAGATGTATCTTTACTATTCAACATTATCAATTACTGGTGTATCCCATTCGAATCTTCTTGAAGAGTCAAGATATCGGGAGAACTTTATATTTCTTTCCTAAATCGTAAAAGTGACTCCGTATCGTAGAAGGTAGGTTTTGATTAAATAAATGGTTAAAGAATGGAGATTTGTGACATTCTGCTTACCACTGTAAGCTAACCAGACAAGAACGAACTTTAACTGCCTGAGATCTCCTTATATAATTTCATAGACACTTCATTAAACATCAAACAAAACACACGAATTCCAATCTATGGCAAAGAATTCAATAATCAACCCTGCCGAATATTTCGGAGAAATCTAGAACCATGTTTAGAGGAAAGTCATGTTCAACGCAGAGTTCAACAGATTCTTAAAGTGTGTGGAAGACTAAGGGCAACCAAACCAAAACATGGCATCCGTCTATGAAGAAACACACTGCTGGTAAATGTAGACTACACCGTTTGCCCAATCAAAAAGTAGTCTGCACTCACATAAAGAACACTTGAGAAGTCTTGTTTGTCTACAAAAATGGGAGCTTACAATTACCAACCCATTTCCTTGCTTTTCGCAGTAGTGAAGGTTTTGGAAAGTGTAATTAATGAATCCTCCCCTCGTACCTATTATCTTTGAAATTTCACTCTATCTACTTACAAAGCTTATCTTTCGAATAGATTCTATAGTAAGAATCTATATGTATGCACAAAACAGAACGTGTGCATCAGTTCAAGTTGCCATACCCCAACAATACAGCAAAATGAACACCAAATGAATAGAAATAGAAGTTACTTCAATAGCAGTAAAAGAATCGTGGATATACAGAATATGGTTCAGGAAAAGTTAGTTTGTCGAAGAACGATATAAAGTAGTTCTAAGCTCATGATTTAATGAAGAACAGAGAGTGAATACACCTATGCCATTGAGATCGGTTCTAAGCCATATCACGTAGTCTCCATTCACTAGTAACGGCATTCACATGGATCCTAACCAAGTAGCCTGGAAACACCAACATAACTCAGACTAACAAATGGTTACCTTATAGATTGACGCCATTTTTTTAAAATTTGGACGGCTTTAGCTATCTTCTATCCTACTCTATTATCAGTCAGCATTGTGCGCCGAGCAAGGAGGTGGTTAGGCATACGTAACACATTCCAGCCACGTCAGTCGGTGAAAATGCACAGCCTTATTATTTGATTTACCATATTTCATCAATGCCCGGTATCTAACCTTATTATTACTTAGCCGGTAATCATATAAAACACGAGCGATGTTTTGAAGATACCAATGGTGGATTTCCAACAACTTATGAATTCTATAAACTCAGCGGCCACGCTTCAGATCCATACAACAAGATAGAATGAACTGCTGTCCAGTAACTCATCCTTTAAATGATGGACGGATATTTCGGCTACACCATAGGTGAAGTAAGTTGGCAAAAACTAAACGAGCTCTCTGAATGTGCCATGCTTCAATCAAGCACCAATCTATCAGGGCTGATCGGACCTCTAAAATAAGGGGAATGGTTAACGTGCTTGGTTACTTCGCTCCCCATCTTTAGTTCAGGAGTTGACGCAGACCAGACCTGAAGTAACAATTTGCACTTAGAGAGGAGGGTGGGATGCATTTATAACACGCATGCAGTGATGCCAAATGCTATCAAACAACTGTATTTTAGTAGTCTTCACCAGACTGTACTGCCATACATTCTAAGTGAATTAGTGGAGCTCCTGGTAGCAGAACAGTTTCTGAAAATCCAGAAGAGTGCTATTTCCAGCAGTAAATCTATGATGAAACTAAACGAAAGTAGAAATAGCAGACAGCCTTGACGGACACTACTTGAAATTCAGATGACAGTTCGCCATACGTTCTGACTCAACTAGTGTTCGAGTCTTAACAGCTCACTAGTACTTCTCATCGACTTCACTAAGTGCATCCGAACTTCATGGTACACCTGTTGTATGATGTTACTTAAGTTAGTGGAGAGTTGCTATATGACTCAGAGTGATTGTTTACTCTTCGTGATCTTGCTGGTGTGAGATCTTAACAAAGAAACCATAGTGAGTCTGGTTTGCAGCTAGTATATAAGGGCATAACCGATGGACTGGAGGGTGTTCTTTGATAGATTCTATTGTCCATTCACGTTGACAGACTCATATTAGCTCCACCAGGATGGTTTTTCAAGGTCATCCCTAACACCACTTTAGTTACTTCCATGGTGGTTCTTACATGTGGTACCCGACCGTGCTGCTACCTTGACGTGGTGGTCAGGCTTGCCTATCGTGATGACTCAATAGGACTATGCTGGCTGGAACAGTCATTCCTCTAGGTCCTAACATGCCAGGCAGGTCGGTTGAAGAGCGGTGAGACCGAAAGCAGCAAAATATAAGGTCCGAGGACGAAGTCGTACTGTCGTCTGTACAGAGGTGTGACGGCAGTAAGGTGTTTTCTTCGGACAACCAGCATAGCACCGATGCTGCCTTCCCGCAAAGGAAGGGCGGGGTTAGAAAAGGTCGATCCTAAAAATGCACACCTCACCTTACTCCACGGATTTCCGTCTCCGGCAGTAAGGCCTCAACAAGTACGGAGCTACAACAACGAAAACCTCTCTCAAAAAGACCGTGTGTGACCGGCCTCAAGCAGTTGTTCCTTGGGCACTGCGGTCACGCTCCCAGGTTTTTCAGACCAACCCTAACACATTTTGCTTTTCAGGTACATCAAGAAGAACCCTTCCACAGCGTGGGCAACTGGGAAGAGATAACCGCCCTCATGCTGCTAACAACACGCAAGATCACCGCCATTTTAATCAAACTCCTTCTTCTATTTCTAATGTTTATCCTGCCCCCACCTTCAAGCTTAAATCCTTATCTTCAACTTCCTCCTGTGTCATTAGTGCTAATGATTCCAGCCCACGAAATAACGTCCCGAACATACTAAGACCACGCTCCGAACTTCACATTGGTGCATTCAATGTACGAACCCTGTGTCAAATAGGGCAACAAGCCTCCCTAGCTAGGACATTAGAATCCCACGCCATTGATGTATGCTGTGTCTCCGAAACACGCATACAGGATCCTAGTGTAGTCATTCACTTGACCTCACCCAGTCATTGTGAACAACCTACGCGATACACTCTTCGTTTATCTGGCGATTCAACAGCAACTTCTCGTGGGCTATCCGGTGTAGGTATTGCTTTAAGTATGAAAGCAGAACAGGCGCTTTTTGAATGGATTCCTGTCGACAATCGCCTATGTGCCGTCCGACTAAACGGTTCAGTAAGAACTCGGAAAGATAGGGACACACGCTGTTGTCTTTTCGTCGTTTCTGCCTACGCTCCCACCGACCGCAGCCCGGATGAAGTGAAAGACAAATTTTACAGAAAACTTTCTGAACTACTTCATAGGGCCAAACACTCATATTTGGTAATTTTGGCTGGTGACTTTAACGCCCAAATAGGTAGCATGAACCAATCTGAAAGACATTTAGGTGGATGCTTCAGTGTTCCAGCTCAGGGAACGGATAACGGCGACCGTCTGCTGCAACTTTGCTCAGATAATCGGTTATTTCTAGCCAATACGAACTTTAAGCATAAGGAGCGACATCGTGTAACATGGCGACCTCCTGGCCCTACTCAACGGTGGACTCAAATAGACCATATTGCGATTAGTCACCGTTGGAGAGGCTCGATAGAAGATTGCCGATCTTTCTGGAGTACATGTTTGGATTCCGACCACGCTCTAGTGCGAGCACGCGTTTGCTTACGTCCTACCGGGCGAAGAAAAACTACCACCGGAAAACCTTTTAGAATTCAGTTTAGTAATGAAACAGCCAAGATTAAATTCCAGGAACAACTGAGGAATCACTTAGGCAATTATAAAGATGCGACCCGACTAGATACTGCTTGGCAAGATGTTCAAGCAGCTGTGGCATCTACAATGATATCTATCAAGGACTTAAATCAACAGGTTAAGAAAAATCAATGGATCTCAATGGCTTCTGTTGATTTAATAGACTCCCGAAGACTTATCTCATCGGGCTCCGAACACGATGATGAGCGACGAGTAATCAGGCATAAACTGACGAAAAGTCTGCGAAACGACCGTGGCCAGTGGTGGGTAACGAAAGCAAAGGAAATGGAAAAGGCAGCGGCGATAGGTAACACTAGACAACTTTTCAAGTTAATAAGAGAAACCGGGGTTAAAAAATCCAGCGTTAGTGAGACGATCTCCGAAAAAGATGGAACGCTTATTAGCGCTCAGTCTAGACGTTTATAACGGTGGGCTGAACACTTCAAGGAGCAGCTTAGTTGGCCTTCAGCTACTCTAAAACTTTCCACTATTTCGAGACAGCCAGAATGGAAAGTCGGCTTAGGTCCCCCGACTATTGTCTAAGTCGAAAAAGCTATAGTCAATCTAAGGCGAGGCAAAGTAACGGGTCCAGACGGATTATCCCCAGAGGTGTTTAGGGATGGTGGTCCCACATTGACAACCAGGCTGACTGATATTTTGACTAAGGTTTGGGAACTTGACATAATTCCATCTGACTGGTGTCGATCGTTAATGGTCGCAGTATATAAAAAAAGGGTCAAAATCGTTCTGCAATAACCATAGAGGAATTATTTTGACTAATATAGTGTCTAAAATACTAGCTTCTATAATTATCAGACGCTTAAATGCAACTCGTGATCCACAAATACGATAAAATCAGGTTGGTTTCAGACCTGGTCGCGGTTGTATAGACCAGATATCCACTGTTCTTCAGATCTTAGAACACAGACATACTTTCGGCGGCCGGCAATAGTAGTTTTCCTTGAATTGAAAGCGGCATTTGACTCTGTAGACCGTGAACTTCTATGGCAATGCCCTTCATTGAAAGGCTGCCCACTTTCCCCATTTTTGTTTAATTTCATAGTTGACATACTGTTGGGAATTACACTTTCGTCGTCTGACTTTTCAGAAATTGATCTCATACCAGGAGATCCACTTATTGACTTAGAATATGCTGACGATACAGTCCTGTTTGGCGAAGACGCTGATACGATGCAAGCATTTTCGGAATGCGTTTCTCCCCCTCTAAATGCAAACTATTGCTCCAGGACTGGTTTTCGTCAACACCTGAACTAAAGATAGGGAGTGAAGTAGTTGAGCACGCTGACCACTTCACTTATCTTGGAAGTCTGATTAGCCCTAATGGGTTAGTCTCTGACGAAATCTTAGTACGAATTCGAAAAGCTCGTTTGGCTTTTGCCAACTTACGTCACCTATGGCGTAGACGAGATATTCGTCTCTCAACGAAAGGGAGTGTACAACAGTTCGCTCTGTCTTACTGTATGGGTGTGAGACGTGGCCATTAGGAGTAGATGACACTCTAAGGTTATTAGTTTTTGACCATCGATGTCTACGAAACATCGCTCGCGTTAGCTGGGGTCACCGAGTGAGTAGTAACGAGGTTAGACGACGAGTGTTAGGCAAATGTGGTAAATCGGTCGATGAGGTTATAATCTTCATCGACTGAGGTGGTTGGGACATGTGTTGCGTATTAGCAACCACCATCTGCCTCGACGCGCAATGCTGGCTGATATAGGAATAGGATGAAAGAGAGTTAGAGGCGGCCAAACTAAAACATGGCATCAGTCCATGAAGTCAATGACTGCCGGTTTGAGTTGTGTCGGTAGCTGCAGACTACCTGGATGGGGTCCTCACGATTACCGTAAACAGTGGCTAGAAACACTGAGTGACATGGCCCAGAATCGGTCACAATGGCGCAGATGTATTCACTCGTTGTCCTCCCTTGAATCATGAGCTTTAGATTATTCCATAACTTTCTTTCTACATTTCCTGAACCATATTCTATATGTTCACACTCCTTGTTACTATTATTATTTTATTTTATTGAAGTAACTTCTACTAATGGGTGGTGTTAATCTTGCGGTGCCATGGTGGTATGACAACTTGAACCATGCACACAGGTGTCAGGTTCTATGTTGATTTTACACACATACATACATGTAGTATGTATCAATGGGAATCAAGATAAGAGCCGAATAATAGAAGGGCGTTATCATTACATCCATGTGGTCTATGACTAATAATTTCCCGAGTTGTGCAACTTGGTTATTAGAAAGGTAGTCAAGTTTAGAGGCATATCCATTATCTCCTCCCTATCCACTGCATCAGATGAGTCAAGGTACATTTCCAGATATTAAATTTACTGGTCAAGTCCCTTAGATTAAAAATACTGAAGTTACTCATCAGTAATATAAGTGTAAAGTTTATTTCAAGGGCACCTTTCAACGTGAAATGAACTGCTCAAGGTAAACGGGATCTCAGGTCTATGTGAAATACCTACAAGACAACATACTCAACTACTTTTTACGCAGTACCAGAATACGTCAAGCCATCTATAAGACAAAATTCCATGAGGTGTTTAAAAAAAGCGCTTTAAGAGATAGCACACCCCTCTCCCACTACACTTACAACAAAATCACTGCGAAATAGGCAGAAATATTCAAAGTATAGCCCACATAAACTGCTGGCCACTATTCGTCGTTTCCTGACATTAGGCCCGACCTCGATTCATTGATTAGGACTGTGTTCTGCGATTGTCTGTTGGAAAAAAGTGTGCCTGAAGGATTTATAAACATCTCAGAGGCAGAGTAAGGGCATGTAATCACCTTTCTTTACTGTAACTGACTGACTTTTAATCCAGTAGTGGGGTTAGGCAGAGTTGTTCAGTCTCTCCATTTTTGTTCAACTTTGCCATCGACTGCATTTTAGAAACAGCTCTGAAGGAAGTGCATGGTAGTCATGTGGAGTCGTTACTTGGATGGAGACTTTCTGACCGTGAGCAAATGGATGACAGTCTTACTGTAAGATGGCACACAAGCCATCCAAATCGCACCCAATAAGTTAGAAGTTAGTATCCGTGTGTACAGCATGTAATTCTCACCTTCCGATTGCAAAGTACTCCTGTATGACTGGTAGGTGTGTCTACCTACTCTCGTTTTATGGTGAACCGCTAAAAATAGTCGAAAAGTTCGTGCACACGAGCAATTGTGTGTTAGTTTGTCAGACGGAATCGATCTACGTATAATGAAAGCCAGACTAACTAATGCCAAGATTGGTAGTCTTTGGCGTCTTCGTGATATAAATCTGACTGTAAGACCTAGTTTACGACGCTTTGTTGAGCGGTTCAGCTCTATGCTTAGTAAACCTGATTTATTTAAGCTAAGGACGTTTGGCGTCTCTCTGCGTTCGGTTGTCGTTGTCTCCAAAGAATCGCCATCCGGTGAAAACATCACGTCAGTAATACTGAGGTTCGAATGAGCTAATAACAACTTCATTGGTGTCACCATCTTGAAATACCGGCTTCAATGGCTTGGTCATGTTTTACGAATGTCATCCAAGTGGCTTGTATATCGTGCATTATTCGACGACAATGAGATTCGTTAGAAAAGCGGGGGTGGTTACTTTATGACATGATGCCGTGGAATAAGAGAAAACTGTATGGGACTGGCAGCTGCAGGTCTATCCCGACCTACTGGCTGAGGGGTCAAAAATGGTGAGTATCTGTGGCTTAAGACCTTATCAGATATGAAGCAACATAGAAGACAATGGCCATCTCACTGGAGCCTCGAATCACAACCTTCATAGAAGTGTGATGACTTCTCTTAATAGAAATGAAATCTCGTTTTTTTCCTATCTGAGCTGTAAGTTTTGTAATTCTCTTGGTGTCCTACTAAATTTTACATTTCCCCGTTGACTTCCTTCATATTTTTCACAATATTTCTGCGCTATTTTGGGCCAAATTTTGTTTTCAGATAAATAAATAAGTAAACACTTTCAGTAATATTGTTGACAATCTAGGTTCCGCTGCAAACCACTTAGCCATGTTTCCTGATTTATTAACCTAACGAGTACCGGGATTTTCGACCGTGACTATTTTACATTAGTAAAGAGAAGGCGAATGGAGGGCCGAAAATGTTCGAAAACCGTACGTATTGTCCGCCGAACAGTGTATTGCACTCAATGAAAAGCCAGTCACCAATAGTTTAGACTGGGAGGTTAAGTGTGATTCGCCTATACTGATTGTGCTACTACAAAGTAGCTGTTATTTTCGCACGTCAAATAAAGTCACTACCTTCACATAATCCGGTTATTGACAAAAACAAAGGAAGATTAAAATCAAAACCACCTTGACACAAACAAAACAAGCGGCCTGGAAGGCTACAATGAGATAACATTTCAAGTGTCTAATGTCTTTCACTATCCAATATCTATGTGTCAAGCTACTTTAAACCAATTAATTTCTTCGTGCTCACGTTATGAATACTGCATTTTCGGTTCCTTATCTTCGGCTTCTTCCTGTAGTCGACTGGCTACATCGCCGCTCCCAGCCTAGTAGTCTTAGTTAGTCTATTATTTTTGTCACTAATGTCATTAATTCTTTATTTTTTCTCCTTGTTACTTCTTTCTTCTATGTTTCTTTTTTATTTTATTTTCCCTTTGTTTTTTCCCTTTTTCAAGAGCTCGTCTCTTTGTTCGTCCTTGGTAGTTTGATTCGTAAGGCTTAGAAGAATACTGTGGAATAAATAAAGGATGAAAGTGCTAAGGTCCAAGGTTTGGAACTAATGTCAAGTATTTTAACCCCTGTTGTCAGGTATAAGCACGGTTGAATACTGTTTGCAGTACGATAGTACATTACATAGCATTTTTATATATTAGAAGTCAGACTGTTGTCCTCTGTCCACTTCTTTATTCTAGCCGAATTCTGTTGTATAAGTTTTGTGTCCACGTCCTCTCTCATACCTGTTCACAGTTTTACGTTGTCCGCATATATAACAATGAACGAGCGAATATTTAATGGGAGGTCATTAATGAAAATTAGGATCAGCATTGGCCCGACGATCCAGCCCTATGATATCCCAGGCGTAGCTGGCCTCCAGTCTGTGCACACCCTATTCTCCATAGTAAAGAACGTTCGCCCCTGCAAGTAACTGTGTAACCGGGAGAGTAATTACCTCGCGGATGAGCAGGTTATTAATTACAGGTACAAACGCTTTTGCAAAGTTCAGGAGTACTGTGTGAACCTGGGTGCTAGTGTCTCAACGGGTCGTTCAGTCATCTCAGGCCCGAAGGATGCTCGTATTACAGGACCCTTTTCTCCTGAAGTCGTGTTGAGCTTCGTGAAGTACGCTGCAGATGTCAAGGAACTCTCGCACTTAAACATTCACAACACTTTCCCAAATCTTTGATAGTAGTATTGGGAGCATCACTACTGATCTATAGCAAGTGGGGTCTCTTCTGTCCCCTCGCTTGTAGATTACGGATACACTGTCCCCCCCTTCCACTCTTCTGGTAACGTTTTGGGTTGCAACGAGTGCCGAAAGAGCTTACTGATCGACAGGGCTCAGTGCTTTGTCTGGCTGTTTCAGTACCACTGACCTCGCGTTGTTGCAGCCTGTCGATTTGTTGGGCTTTAACTCCCTGGGTTTATTCTCTACATGCCCGATTCCCGTCTTCGAAAATGTGCCCACTGGGTTGGTCATCACCACTGAAGGGCAGTTTAGTTGTCTGCCGAAAAGAGTGTTGAAAAATCTGGCTGCCTCAGCGTTAGAGAGAGGTTCTCCGTGAAAGCCTGCCACAGTTAGGAGGTTTGGGTTGATAAACGACATCCAGATCATAAACCTGTACAGTTACTTTGGGTTCTACTGAAAATTTCTAACCAGGTGGACACAAAGCTTTCGTCTAGTGTATTTGACACACATGTTGCACTTGTTCCGTAGGCATACGTACAAATCGTGGTCGGAAGCTTTTAGTGTAATTCACCATCCATTTCAGGCTTTTCCTCATACCCTAAGAAGGCGTAAGGTCCCATTTCCTGACAACTACGTCGTTCTAGCTGGTTTACTTTTCATGACAAGGGTACATCGTAAGATTGCTTCGTTGATGATAACTTTGACGGTATGCCAATGTTAATCCATGAACAAGTTTCAACAGTCACTAAGCCATATAGCCGCGGTTAGATATTCGTTTAGGGCCCGATAATCTGTGAAAGTATAATGTAAATATAGTGTTTTCTCGTTCCATGGTTGAGTTTAGGCTGTGACCATTTAGAACGTTATCAGAACATGATCGCTGTTCCATTAAGGAGCGTTGATTACAATATTTTCCAGTGGTAATCTTTGATTGGAATTAACGTAGTCTAACTTCGAAGGTTTTGTTAGAGACTGGAAATCCCCAAAAATACAATTGTTCATAAAATATAGCGTAAGGAGTTGTATTAATTTTATGTAAGCTTGATTTGTAAACGTCCGTCACATTAATGTGAATCAATGTAAATTATAGTCGCAGAGTGTATTTAACAGTATTTCATTGTATTAATAGAATGTTCATAATTTCGATCTCAAGAATAGTCCCTGTAAGTATATGAATATTTTATACACAACTAAATCTTTCGACCCTACAGGAATAAAGATTCCTGTTTACTCGTCTTCTGAAATTAAGACTAGGTAGGTTCAAGGCGTTCGAGTGCTCAAGCCAATTTCATTATCAGTTCTATCAATGAATTTAATTTCGATGATTTGGCTGGCACTACATTTGATTCCTGGTTTGAAAAATAAGCATACCTGTTCAAGTTAGACCTGGAAAAAGATTGATGACGCCGCGAATGTCAGAATGCTCCTTCGAAAACCTGACACGGTTGAACATGAACGCTACACTAACTTCATCCTTCAAAAGAACCCAAGAGATTTTAGTTTTCATGTAACAAGAGAGATTCCGTCACAAATTTTCGGCGAAGAAACAACTTTATTCAACATCTGCTACTAATATCTTAAATTATCAAAAGCATTCGATGACAACTGGATGAAACATGCAGGCTTGGTAAATTGTGAGTGCTTTAAGCTATCATCAGTGACAGAAGACCAGTTTAATTGTTTGGTATTTGTATGCACTTTGCAACCACCTGAAAATATCGACTACAGACGCAGAATTTTGATTAAAATTGAGCAGTTTCCAAGTATCACCCTGAAAGAAGTCACTAGTGAATGCCAGAGGTTAGTGGACTTGAAACACGATACTCCTGTGGTTGAAAACTGAATTCGTTCTCCTTACGTTCACTCAATAACTGAGTGAAAAGCCTCTAGTATGCAAAGCAATGTAGCTCACACAACCAGCCTCCTTCCTTATGTTGGTCATGCGGTGAGTCGCACTATAAGAAGTTTCGTTTATACAAAAATCACTGTTGTATTAAATGCCATCGTAAAGAAACACAAAGTGACTCATTGTAAAGGAAAGATACATTATCGTCATCCACCGTGACTTTATTTTAGTAAATACAATTCACGTGCATTAACTAGCAAAATAATGATGGCTGACACTAGAACACAGCATTCAAGCCGAAAAAATGTTACTATAGTGGTCAGCGGCCGTCGTACTAGTCTACAACTGAATACGGCTCCCGATATAACTCCTATTAGCCGAGCAACTTGGAAGCATATTGGCAAGCCCCCACTATGCCCAGAAATTCAGCTAGCCCACAGTACATCCGGAAGTAAATTAAATGTTGTCGGAGAAATATGCTGTAAAGTTGCTAAGGGGAATACAAAGAAAAACATAACAGTATAGCTTTCAGAGGGTCCAAGGTTAGATTTGTTGGAACTTAACCTTATAGAAACTCTGCGACTGGCGAACCACTGTATTAGTCATATCTGCAGCCGAGTAAAAAGTTTTGAGGTGTCGGAAAAAAAATATGAATAACGACGATAAGATTGTTTGCGGAAGAATTGGGGGAACGTAATGAAGCGAAAGCACGACTAGTCCCCAAGCAGGATGCCGTGCCAGTTTTACAACCAAAACTTCCAGTGTCGTGCGTTGTCTTACCTACTGCTGAGCAAGAGTTAGATCGTCTTCAAAAAGTGGTTTCATCGAACTAGCAAATTTTTTCTGATAGGCAGCCCCATTTGTGATCGTTAAGAAGCGCAATCAAAGCATCCGACTATGTAAAGGTTATTCTACAGGCTTAAATGAAGAATTAGAAGCCTGAAGTTGCACACGGTATATGACCAAGTTACGTTTGGATTATTACCAGAGCAACTTCTAACGATTGAACCCACTCTTACGAATGAGAAGAAATCAGAAGGCAATGAAGGATGGAAGAGAAGTTATATTTGATCGGGAATGGAGCGGCAATGGGTTAGCAACGTCTAGGCTGGCAAACTAGAGAGGGTTGCTTGTTTCGGTACGGCGTGGCGAGATCTGGTGGTGATGCGTGACCGGGCGCCTTCAAACTTAGTAGTGTCCGCTAAAACAAACATGGTCAGCATCAATGTCGAAACCTATGTAACTATTTATTTTGGGGATTATTTACCGCTACAGCTCACTCCCCCCCTAATGGGTTCGTGAGGACCCTATGACGTACCAGCCAAAGGATAAAACCCAATGCGTTAAACATTGGTAAACGTTCCTTTGATAGCTTGGATGTTGTGCAGCTTCTGGCCGTCAGTGCCTATGCTAGGGTGTCGTTACATAAAAAAAAAATGTACAAAATGTTATCGTTCTCTTCCGTTTTCTTCTGGTCGTTTCCAGGCGTCCTGGAAAACCAAAAGAAAAAAAAAAATTTAAATATATGCATTTCATTAATATATATATATATGTATATATATTTAAAAGCAATTTGGCGGCTAAATACAGCTACGAAAACGCATAAAATGTCGGCAACGCTAACATGAATAAATAAAAAAGGTTTTTTTTTGATATATTTTTTTAAAACATACGAAAATGTGTAAACAAAAATGCATACCCTAAAGTAAAAACAAAATATTTTTATTCAATTTTTTTTTATTTTGTATATATAGATATTCACAATACACATAGTGGAAAATTAGAAAAGAAAATTAATAGACGTAATATTCATTTAAGTGTTCTGGAAATCGTACATTTCTACCAGAACGTGTAGCTCTCGGCGTTATGGAGCTCTTCTGAATTTCCACTTGCTCGTTGGTTGCTGCTTGAGGCATGGCGACTTTGCTCATGTCGAGTTTCGGCGGTGTTGTGGCGAGTTGGACATCGAAGGGTTTACCTTCTAGGTAAGCTGCTTTGAGGCGGTCAATGCTGACGTTCTCTTCGTGTCCATTCTTATCGATCGTATAGTACTTTATTTCACGTTTCAAAACCTTGTATGGTCCTTCGTAAGTCGCATCAAGAGGTCGGCGTAGAGCGTCACGACGTACAAAAACGTGTGTACTATATTTTAAGGCGGGTTGGATGAAAGCGTCTGTCGATTGTCGTCGAGTTTGAACTGGCTTAACTGAACGCATAGCATTTGTAAGCCGGTTCACGTAAGAATTTATATCCAAGTTTGTCGAGGTGGAAGCGGTTTCCACAAACTCACCTGGTAATCGAAGAGTCGTTCCGTAAACTAGTTCAGACACGCTGCACCCGACATCTTCTTTTACCATGCTTCGGATACCGAGTAAGACTAGTGGCAAAGCCTCTGTCCACTGCGGCATGTTTGTAGCTGAAAGTGATGCTTTCAGCTGTCGATGAAATCTTTCTACCAAACCGTTAGATTGTGGATGGTAGGCTGTTGTTCGGAAGCGCGTCGCTCCAAGAAGTTTTGTCAGAGAGTGGAACAATCCAGATTCAAACTGACGTCCACGGTCTGTCGTTATTGTAGATGGACAACCAAAGTTCGCTATCCATCGTTCGACGAAAGCACGAGCAATCGTTTCAGTAGTGATGTCTTTTAAGGGAATCGCTTCTGGCCAGCGTGTAAAACGGTCCACGCATGTCAAAAGATAAGAAAATCCGTTTGATTCAGGTAAGGGTCCTACCAAATCAAGGTGGACGTGGTTGAATCGAGCGTCGGGAGTTGGAAAAGTGCCTAGAGGACATTTATTGTGCTGAATTACTTTGCTCTTTTGACATGCCACACAGGAGCGTGCCCATTCTTTGATGTCCTTATTCATCCTTGGCCAGCAGAATCTCTGAGCAATTAGTTTAGACGTAGCACGAACTCCAGGATGAGAGAGGTTGTGCAACGGTATGTCATTTTTTGCGTAGGATTGAGGATTGATTTTAAAGATTTCTAACCTTCACCCATTCAACTCTCATGATATTTGATTGTATGAATTCTTTAAGAATAAATCTCTTTAGAAGCAGTAGCCTAAGATAGTACAATTATTTCTGTTATCAGCCTTTTAAAATAAGATGGAAAGATTTGGTGACACCAATAAATGTACGAAGCCACATAATGGATATGTAATCTGGATGAAAATTAACCGCATAGCTATGGAACATCCAGAGAATTCTGTGTCATAATTGTTTTCATAGAAAATGACTTTATTAGGGAATAGCCCGTTAAATCGTGTGGCGATTTTCTTTATAAATGTCCTGTTGAACGTTTACTCAATTA